>OX438877.1:5989586-7189586 GCA_949315895.1 Anania crocealis
TTCACTGCACTATATTTCAAAAAACTTAAGTAAATTCGCATCGACGCTCGCTGTTGCCGTCCCGTTTTGCTCAAATGAACGAGATTCCGAAAATACCCAAACGTAATCGATGAGTGCCGATGATGAGCTAGCATCGCAGCGTCACGGCAATACGGCATAGCAGTACTCATTTCATCACACATTACATTACAACTCCCGTCGCTTTCTGTTGCGCTGAGATAGATAAGGAGAGGTGTCGCACGCGATATACCTATCTCACAGAGTGATGTTTAGTGTGATGCTTGTATTTTTCGAGTGATGTGTGATATGTCATTTCGCGGTTGTGTGATATTTCATTTGTAATATTAATCGCATTACTTACACATGTCTATTGTAAATTAGCAAAATTGGGGGCCAGGCATCTTGCTTATTAGTCCAAAAAGGAAAACTCCAATATAGACACTCCTTTACGTCGAAATAAAACACATAAATTTATATAAATATTTACACTTTATTCTGGTTCGTCCCATTTCTTCGTTGAAGTATTCCAACCATATTGTGATATTTCAACAAAGTTTATTACATTTAGAAATGCTTTAAACCGATGCAAAGAAAAAGCTAATATTCGAACATAGTTTTCCAGATTAATACTTTGAACCCCACGAGTGCCACGATAACAATTGATTTCAATTGTGTCTGGAATAACTCACGATCGAGGGATTAAGGTTCTTCTGTGATCATCGGAAACTCTAATAACAAGGTACAAGATATAAACTTCGAACCTATTATTAACTCATCACATTGACCTTGAAAATTTTAATCAGTGTAACAAAAGGGCATTTACTGAGTTTATTTCTAATTAGTGTTATCACTAACTTCTAACGTTTATTAACCATAAATAAAATAAGAAATACTCTTCCTATTAACACATAATTCATTGAAAATATATTAATTCAACCTACGACAAACTCAAAAATTGCATTTAAGAAAATATCCTATACAAAAGTTTCGGTATTTATTAGAATGTAAGTTATTGAATTGAATTTTCAACTTTAAGTTCAACACGTAGAGAACAATATCAATTGAGGAAATTTGACGTTTTGTGGTAGGTTGACGAGCTGTTGTCTGTACAACTCAGTTTCATGAACCATGCACTAAGGGTGCTTTTCCACCAGAGATGTGCTATGCTACGATGCTATGGATGCGTTTGATATCCACCAATCATATTCATTGGTGCACATAGCTTAGCACTGGTGTAAACGGATTCAACTAAAGATATGTTTTTTATATGGAAGGATGCGTGCTATGAGCCATCGCGAGTGGTGTAGCTATTTGCAGAGCAGAGTACCTATAGTATGCCCGCATTTTTCGCTAAAAGGAGACATGCCATCGTGGAAGAAAAAAAGTTTCTCGCACAGCTACTTTGCGGCGGCGCATCTTCGTAGCGCATCTTCCTAGCACATCTACCTAGCGTAGTATTGGTGGAAACGGTCACACATTTTCGTAGCGTAGATTTCACATCTTCGCAGCATAGCTGCATAGCACATCTCTGGTGGAAAAGCACCCTAAAAGTCTGTTAGGCTCCGCTTTCACAGATACAGAACTAGGTGGAGCGGAAGGTAGCGGATTGTGAACTTGCCAATCAGAGCACAGTGCAAGCAAATCACGGCCTGGTCCAATCACTTCAGCCATTTCCACTTCTGTTGAAACGTAGCCTTAAATAAAGTGTTGCGACAGCTTGATATCAACTTGAATATAAAACATTTGAGAACAAACCCATGCAAAATAAAATGCATTTCATTTTCAAATAACACAATATGGCCGAACGGACATTTAAAAAGAAATGTATATTTATTATTTACATCAGTCATTATGAAAACACGAGAACAATTACATTTGATACACATTTTCTGTACACAATTGCACTTCAAATAAGATTTGATGATGCATGACAAAAGCAGCCTTAAAATCCGTTATGTCCTGCTGATAGGACTAAGGAGTCGACCACATTTTACGTCACACATTAAGGGGGGGGGGTCTAATTTAATATATGGATGGACCCCTAAGTTGTCGTCGATCAATCAAGAGTAGCCCAGAAACCTCAATACACAAATATTACCAAAGGGTGATAAACATCCGATTCATTGATGACCTTCAGCCGTACACGTCGTTTGTAACAGAATACAAATGAATCAGAGCAAAACAGATTGCCAGGAATTGGATGCCATAAAAGCTATATTGTATACAAATTAATATTTTGTGAACCAAATGTAATTTATCTCTTTTAGGCGACTTAGGATCGCCATTATAATTTAGAATGCACTTAAATTGATTTAAAAACAATATTGCTACATTCATGTGAAACTATGACCTATGTACTTCAATAAAAGATTTCTAAATTATTTTTGTTATTTATAAGCAAAGAATCAAACTTCATTTTAGTTATAATTATTGGTTTAAAAATATAATACTTTCACATGAATGTAGTTAAGAGAAATGCGTAATAATAATGTTCTAACTGTAGGACAGAAATAATTTGTATTTATCTAAACTTACGAGACATGTAAAAGCAATCAAAGCATGATTTTGGCAAAAAATATATCTGAAAATGGAATCAATTTTAAAAAAAAAAAATTACGAGACTTATAGTAAGTAAATATCAAAAGTAGGCTCCATACAATACATTACACATTTCCCTTTTATCACTAAAGACTTCTATAATACAACATAAAATATTATTTTTGGCATATCTATAGTACAAAATGTACAAGAATATTTTTTATCAAGCGTACAATTTCAGGCAGTTGGTTATTCTGTATGCTACAGAATCATACCCCAGATGATATTTTAGTACTTCTAACTGTTACCAAAACTGTTTCTTCTCAAAACTAAATGAATCAGTGATGTTGACAATAAACTAAATAACACTTGTGTCAAAGCAGTTTTACTTATATGCTTCATATAAACCAAATGTCAATACAATATGTTATTTCCAAAATAAATCACAGTTCTAAATACTAAAATATCTATAACATACCCATATTTAAAACTATCAAGATCCAATTACCTAAATCATCCAGGATTCATACATCTAATGACAATACAACTATTTGGACACTGTATGATATGACTTCATACAAACCGTGTTTTATTCCACTAATTTAAAAAAATATGAAGAACTCTAGTAGAAAAATTATGAGTAACTAAGTTATTGATAGTAAAAGTAACTAGCGGTCTGCCATCGATTTCATTCGCTTCTAGTTTAATAGCTTTAATACTAACTAAAAAGAGAAAATGTTAAGATATGATCGCATTTAACGTTCAAATAATTTTGTTCTACATACATTTTCCCAAACCCTATGTCTTTCTTAGGGAATCAATTCAAACTTAATTTAATCTGGATTGGTTATGAAATTATTAATTAATGATCTTCCATTCTCTTTTTCAACCTTTTAGTAGACAAATTCCTGGATAATAAGTAACTTTTTCCAGGACTTACATCATCTCTGTGCCATAATTCATTTTCAATCTAAATCATTTTAGTGAATCATGCGTTCTGAGGTTATAGGCAGACAGACACATTCGCATTTACAATATTATTATAGATATACTATTAAAGTGTTAAAACACTTCACTAACTCTTGGTGTGACCAGTTTTTCCCGAAAACTAACATGAAACGAGAACTGTTTTTAACAGATCTCATATCTCAATATGTACATGATGTTTTTATCTAGGGACTAATCGTCGTTGAGGTCTCAAGGGGTCTAATGGCCTTAGGCAAGTTGCTTTATAATATCATTTACGCTCGACGATTACATAAGAAATATATGAACATGACATTAGACTAGAGTTGTAAAATGACTGAATCTGACCAGTCGCAATTGTCATAAACCTTATACGATTTCAGTCAATTTGACTCAAATGTTACTGTATTGTCTACTTCCAACCACTGCCAAATAATTGATTTATTTGGGCACCAAATATATACGTAAGTTTTAATCAAGTAAGGTTTTATTTATTATTATTTCATTAGAGACTAAGACTGCCTCAAAGTAGGCACGCGGCGATGCGACGTTGCCATTTCGCCCGTAATGCACAGAGGCGCGGGGGCGGGGCGCACGCGGCGATGCGACGTTGCCATTTCGCATCGCGCCGAAACATCGGGCATCGAAAACAAACCTACATTTTAAAATGTTTAATATTATGTAATAACTCACTACAACCCTTTTTTGTTGTGTTTCAATTTAAACTCATAAACTACTCAGAAAAGCTTAAAATGTACTTAAATATGATTGAAATAAAAATGACTGAAAATAACCATTTTTGACAGTTTATGACCATTTTTGTCTGATTTTGACCAATTTGACTGATTTTGACCAATTTGACCGTAAATGACAGTCAGTCAAATTCAGTCACGTTAGTCATTTTCATCTCTACATTAGACTACGATCAATGTTTAGTAAGTTAATGTCATTTTCATACTTTTTTTATGTTCATGAATTTTTTACAAGTTTTTTTTAGTCATTTAGGGATAGAGGAGTCTTAATTAGGTCCTCAACTGCAAACTGACTACAAAACATGTTGTATTTAAATGTGCCATAGGTTAAAGAGAATTAACAAATTTCCAAGTAAGAGTAAAATGTTATTTTTTTTAGGAAATATAGGCTAGAATAGAAACTAAATATTTAAAGCAAAGCCCCACACTATACAAAATAAACTTAACTAATATTAATAATGTAGTATCAAGTGTTCATAAGGATTTTTGATCACTCAACTTTGCCGATTTGAATTAATTGACCTGTAAATTAATAATACAAAATGGGACTATATTTTAGCAGTAAAGTTAAGAGAGGCAATCTACAACTAATAACTATTGCATAAAATATTCTTTTATGGTATTTGTAGACAATATGCTCAGTAAATGTTATCTATAGGACTGAGTTCACATTATAAGAAATGATTTTTCAATACTCGTAACAGTCCCACACAACTTTTGGAAACGACTAAAAAATATTACCTGATAGTAAAAATCATTTCACGATCATACCCAGTCTTACAGTAGAAAACACTTTTCATAAATCGCACTTTTGACACTCTCCGCACTGTCTTTGTGAAACTTTTGGACAATATTTACACTCTCTTAAACTAATTTCACTTTCTTGCAACACTATATACAAGTTTTTGAATGTTCAAGAGTTTTGCTTTTCAAACAGTTGCGCTTATCAAGACATCATTGCAAGGCTTGACTAGTCTCATTGTGATAGTTAAATTTCTATTATCATAATCTTGTACATCGTTCAAGAGTCTTGCAAACTGTTCACGTGTCTTGTGATCCGTTCAGGAGTCTCGCTTCTTCTTCGCGCGTCTCAGCCTCCTTCATTCGTGCGTGTAGAAGATTAGTTGAGGGTTCGAATCATCAGGCGACATTTCTAGTTGGACAAACTGTGGGGTCGTTCGGGCTGACTCGTAGCTGTTGCTTCCGTTGCGGGACAGGGAGTTTCTTGACCTGGAATAAAGATATATTTTTACTTCACTTCACAAAATCCTTACCTATAAACGCAAAAGTAACTCAGTCTGTACAGCCGCGTACTGACTATGCCCCTAATTCAGCTAACCAAATCTTATCACAATAGCATAGGCTAAATGTCAAAATCTCACAATTCAATCAAGATCGAAGTGCAATTGAAATAAGGCCCTAGGTCGCCGCCCACGTTAGTTTAGTTGATAGAATGACTTTATTCATTCGAATGGGCGACGAGATGCAAGTAGCGCGATGTCGCGGTACATGACGGAAGTGTGGCAACGTCGCGTTAGGTCGCCCGACGTCTTCCGGGATACGAGTCACGCGAAATCTATCTCCTTACTCCTAATGGGTACGCCTAAACTACTAAACCTCTTAGGCATCTTTAAAGTGGGATTAGGAACTGCTATTAAATTATTATTTTTCCACGCGACACAATTTCTTTCAATTGTTATAGTCTCGCAAAAACGAGGTACTAGCAAGCATTGAGCATGACCATGTGGAAAGTCCTTGGTGGGATAATATAGATTAGTTTTTCTTAAGTTCATCGCTTCTGGAGTAGCGATAGGCGATCTCCGATGATGTCGTCCTGCGCGTAATTGTTATTAGATTGTTAATATTGATTCGATTGTTGTTCGGCGATGGCGAATGCATCGACAGTCGAATACGAAATTATACAATTGTAGATTCAATCCATTTTATTTTTACTTACCATCGCCCATCGTTATTCTGGACACTAGACTACTGATAGAAGGTTGTGTGGTTTCGAGGCCCACCTCGGGCATTCGAAAATGTTTATTCAAAACTTCGTTAATTAACTCTCTCATTTACTTTACGCAGACTGTAGCATCAATATTACTCACTTAGCTTTAGCGTGCGTTAGGATATGCGACTTGAGGTTTGTGCTCTGAGCGAATTTTCGGTTGCATCCGTCGAAGGGGCAAACATACGGCCGATCGCCCGTGTGGATTCGTACGTGAGTTCTGAAATGACAACAACAAAATTAGATCGGTCCGTAAAGAAGTTAACATGAAAACTATCATATACAGGGTGTTCAGTGAATACCACGACAAACTTAAGGAGAAGCATGGTGTAAGGCTTGGGTCAGCTATCATACAAAAAACAATGACCTCTGTAAATGTGTCATAGTTTTAGCTTTTTCAGCTTCTATGGTAAACCGGCACTGACTGCACTGTAGTGGTCTACATACTGCTAAAAAAATTAAATTTCTTGAATATAAGACAAATGTTGATACGGGGATGTGTCAGCATTTCAGACTACATTACCTGAGATTGAAATCTAACGAGAACCGCTTCCCGCATCCTTCGAACGTGCATTGGAACGGTTTCTCGCCCGTGTGGACGAGCTGGTGCCTTTTTAATTTTGAACTTTCTACAAAGGCTTTACCTGAAACAAAATAACGTAGTTGTATAGTTTACAATCTTAAAAAAGATCAATTTTGAGGTATCTATGAGACAAATGAAAATATGTAATCAAAAATCTATTATAATAATAATAATAATTGAGATGCTTGTAGGGATCTTGAACGGATTAACGGGATTGTCCTGAGAGCCGTGTAATACCTCTCCACTCCTCGAGCACCTCAGGCTATGTTGCCCCTTTGTCGCTACGTCACTATGTGCTAGCGGCCGTTTTCGGGGGCCCATTAAACGAGTGTGCGAGTCACCCCCTGCCATTTTATCCGTGTGAGTAACATAGGTCAGGCAGGGGCCATAGTCCTTCTATAGTCCCAGTTACCCAGTCCACTAGCACCCAAACCCATAGCCCAGAATCCTTTGTATCCACATTCTACAATAGTCCTGCACTGACCGGGGGTTATCCTTGGAGGGAAAATCGTCGGTTGGTGTCACATTACATCATTTAGATAAATGTTGTCTAATGGGCCTCTGCGAGTTGGCTTCGGCCCCTCATACACCTTCCAAAGGTCCGGGACTCCATAGTCCCGTGATTGGAAAATGACCAACAATAATAATTATAATAATATTTATTTATTTGGAACTACGAGTATAACACATTACAAGTACATTGCAAGTTTAAATAAATAAAGTTCTTTTTTAAAGGATTTAAAATTATTACAATGTGTTTCTCCCATCGCCACTTCGGCATATGCGTGTGGATTGAGTGTTCTTTCTCAAAAATTTATCCAAACATTAAAAAAAAAAATAGTAAAGTAACAGCCTATAATCATCCCACTGCAGGGAAAAGGCCTCCATTATTGAATTCAAGTTACCACTGCAATGATGGGAACATTACGATTACATAAATTTATTCGGGATTGTATCAGTGTATTAGAGTGATAAAATCAAGAATTTATGTAGCCACAGTTTGAGATTTATGGACTATGTGAGGATTGAGTGATCTAAAGATACCTTTATAAAATCTAAATAAACCGTTAAAAATGATTGAATAAGCACAATTATTTCACAAAAAAATTGATTTATAGGTCTAGTACTTTTTGAGAAACGAGATATAGCATTTTTCTCAGGTCGGCGGAATGAGTGTCCTAGTTAATTTTTCTCTCTATACTTTTCACAATCTCTATACTTAACTTTTTTATCAACAACATTGAATTTTCAAATTTTTTTCCTAAAACATTCGTAAATTTTGAAATGTTTGGATAAACTTTTTAAACACTTCGGCTCATCAATTATTTTGTTATTAAAATTGTAAGAAAATTTAGGATTGTTTAAATAAAACAACGTGCTTGCTTAGCGGCTAAGGGGATTCAGAAACCTTAGTCCATGTCTCAAAAAAAAAAAGCCTATCAGTAGAAAACACCAAAAAACTTACCACACTCAGCACAAACGTGAACTCGAGGCCCGTGCGTGTGCAAATGCTTCCTCATCGCAGAGTTGTCGCGGAACATTTTAGCGCAACCCTTGTGGGGGCAAGCTGGAACAACAAGCGGGTACAATATTAAAATCAGCTTCCCACAACGCTACAGCTAATCCCAATCTCGGGGTCCCGGGTTCGATCCCCGGGTCGGGCAGCAAGTTTCGATTTTTCGAACATTGCTCGGGTTTGTGATCAGTGTGATCACCAACCCGCATTTGGTGATTATGCTTGTACCCATCATTGCAGTGGTTACTTTAATTCAATGATGGAGGCATTTTCCCTGCAGTGGGATTATTATATGCTGTTACTTTACTTGGTGGCTGAATGGTATAGCGCCGCACCCGGCATGCGAAGAGATGCGGGTTCGAGTCCCGCCTGAGACATAATTTTGCAAGTTTAAATACTGATATTAACATCAGAGTTGGCGGGTCAGTGATGTAATAGATCCGGTTAAGTGCAAAGCAGAATGGCGCACGAATAAATATTTATTTTATTTCGTTTTCAGTTAGCGGTTTAGAGATACAGCCTGGTAACAGACAGACGGACGGACAGACAGCGAAGTCTTAGTAATAGGGCCCCGTTTTTACTCTTTGGGTACGAAACCCTAAAAATGTAAACTAGCAAAAATAAGTAAATATAGAATACAAATTAACCCCAAATTAGACAAAACACACATCGCGAGATATCTCCAAAGCCTAACGCTCGTGGCCCGGTGGTCGACTGGGAGAGAATGCCTTAAGGCATTAAGTCCACCTGTTGTACTTCATTTTAGTGTTTGTGCAATAAAGTTTAAATAAATAAATAAATACCCGTGAAATAGTCATGTCAATTTACAAAAACATCCGAGTAAATTATTTTTTGCGGTTGTAAAGGGCTATAACCAATTCGATCTCACCTATTGTCCTGTCTGAGGATTCAGGTGACGGCTTCTTTAGCCTGATTTTGTGTCCAGGCCTTGCAAACTCTGCCAACTGCTTCGGGTCAGATAGATCTAATCCTGTAAAACAATAGAATGAGATAAAGGTCAATGTTCATATTTGGCCTAGCGTGAACATGTCGCTACCAAAAAAATAATTTAACCAATAATTACTTTATAATTAAACAGGCATTCCTTCTTTTTATTTTTGTGTCAATCATCCTTAAAGAAAATCAAATAATTATATTAAACACGTTGACTATCCCAGCATCCGGTTTGTAATTCAAGATTTAGTGCTGCCACAACAAACTTTACCAACAGTTCATTCCATAAAATCGATTCAAATCGATATGTGTGTTCCGAGTATTACTCAATGTTTATTTGTTCTAATGATATAAAAATATGGTTTATTTACTGTGGCCAGCTAACATTACATTAAAGTGTTATGAACACTTTAATGTAATGTTAGCTGGCCACTAGCATTTTGCTAAAAAATATTAATAATAAGATTATGCAATCGATTCTTTATCGTTCATTCTCTGTTTTATGAATATGTGTGTGGAAAGCATGTAGCAAAAAAAAAATGTAATGTCAAACTGTCATTCGCTTTGTATTTTTATATCGTGAGTGTTGTTTTTGTAAATTCTGTATTGAAGACTTCGTTTTCTCAGTACGGGCTCTGATATTTCTACTTCCAACGACTGACTGATGCATTTTCAGATATCGAACACGCATTTTGGTAACAAATCTCGCTAAAACCTTTGTTGTTGTAAGTAACCTTCTTTTAGCAAATGTTAAAAATAGTTTTTAAGGATTATGATACAAAATAAAGTTTATATTTTGTATCTTCTTATTATAAACTAACAATACAACTACAACAAAAACGCTCAATTGCTTGTCCACACTAGGCCAAAGCCACTATGGTAAGTGAGAAATGTCCTTTCTTTTGACGACATCTTTGGCGGAGTGGCGTACACACCGGTTTTCAAAGATGTCGCCAGCATACTAGGGCCCCAATTCAGCTTATTTACAAATGGCTCAATTGAATCGTAATTGGATCACAATCGTTTATTTTGACACATTTATTTAAGGTAGTAATGTCAAAATATACAATTGAGATCCAATTACGAGTCAATTGAGCCATTTGAAATTTGCGAAATTGGGGGGGTAGGTATCGGGTAAGATTTCAGTGGCCCAATTCTGCAAATTTACAAATGGCTCAATAGAATGGCATCGCAATCGTATATTATGACATAATTACTACCATATTAAATGTGTCGAAATATACAAATGCGATGCAATTGCGATTCTATTAAGCCATTTGTAAATTAGCGGAATTGGGGGACTGGTTAATGCAGAAAAATACGTGTGTTTCTACATTTTCTCTGGTCTAGGTAATTGTGGTACCTTTGTTGTTTAGGTTTCCACAACAGGATTGGTTTTAATAGTTACCCACTTTGGTATCAGAACAATGTATGAGATGATGGCCAAGTAGACATCGCGTCACGGCGTGTTTCAAAATCATCATCATCATCAGCCTATTACAGTCCACTGCTGAAATAGGCCTCTCCAATTGCACGCCGCTTAGGTCGATCCTAGGCTTCTCGCATCCAGCTCCTGCCGCCACCTTGCGCAAATCATCACTCCACCTGGCCTGAGGGCGTCCTACACTACGTTTGCCGAGACGCGGTCTCCACTCAACAACTCGTTTACCCCAGCGGTTGTCGGTTCTGCGGCTAATATGGCCAGCCCACTGACACTTCAGCTTGCTAATCCGGTGGGCTATGTCGGTGACTTTAGTTCTCTGGCGGATCACCTCATTTCTGATGTGTTTCAAAATAAATAGTCTGAATCAATGTACGTATTATTCTTTTGACCTTAGCAGAACTGTTTGTAGTGGCTGGATCTGGAAAGCCGAGGGCAGAAATTTGTGGCGTAACCTAAACGAGGCCTACATCCAGCAGTGGACGGACGATGACTGTTGATTGATTGAAGACTATTTTTATTGATGAAATAAATAACACTGCCAAGATGTTATACAAAATGGTTACATAGGGGCTTTGTTTGTTAAAAATGAAAACAATAAACTAACTTTAAATTAATTAATATGATATTTAAGCAATTTAATTGCAATTATAATGTCAGTATTTCAACTTGAAAAATTATGTCTCAGGCGGGACCCGCATCTGCTCGCATGCTAAATGGTAAAGCGCCGCACCCGGCATGCGAGAAGATGCGGGTTTGAGTCCCGCCAGAGACATATTTTTTCAAGTTTAAATATTAACTTTAATTTCTTTATAGATCAATTTAATTACCTGGCATAGTTTCCGTGCCTAGTATGTTCTTCTTGCCTGTCATATACTCTGTGTAGTCGGGGTCTGGTTCTGGATTGGAACCGTCATCTGTTAAAGATATAAATAGAAAAAATTAAACACTATTTGTAAAAAAATGGTCTGCTCTTAACAATAACACCCGTAGATATAAATGTTATTTAGTGATCATATAGCTTGCAACAGTGCCGAAATATCGGAAACTCATAAAAACCGGCTAAGTACGAGTCGGACTCGCGCTAGTGCCTACCTGTTGCTATTATTGATATCGAGCAAAAAAGGGCAAAAATATCGCGTTTATTGTATGGGAGCCCCCCTAAAATTTTTATTTTGTTTTTAGTATTTGTTGTTATTCCGGCAACACAAATACATAATTTTTGAAAATTTCAACTGTCTAGCTATCGCGGCTCTTGAGATACAGCCTGGTGACAGGCAGACGGACAGACGGACAGATAGCGAAGTCTTAGTAATAGGGTCCCGTTTTTACCCTTTGGGTACGGAACCCTAAAAAAAGGTACACGGTATAAACCACGAAACAATGAAAACTAATTAAAATTTTAAAAAAAGCCATGAAAGTTTAATACAGTATAAAAAATTTAACCACCTAAAACAGTCCTATCCTATCACTACACATCTACGAATAATAATTGGGTAGATGACAGTGCAATCAATCTGTCAAAACGTAATTTACCATAGATTTAGTATGGCAGTAGTAAGCTGTGACGTCACGATAACTGTATTCAAATAACAACATTTCCATAACTGTTAAGTATTGATTTGAAAGCAATTAAAAATGTTATTTAACAAATATTTATATGAGGTATGATCGCGTTTAATTTCCCGTTATCGTTCAAATAATCATGAAACGCGAAAGTTTAAAAGTAGTTATTTAACAAATAGCCGAAATGAATACAGATTCCACACGAACCAAACATATTTCAATTCAATTCATTTATTTTGGACAGCAAAGATTTTTCGGAATAATCGCCTATGAGCTAATTTCAAACAAATGACGAATTTTTTCTTTTCAAGATAAGGCCTCCTAGCAGCACTTATTTTTACGCGATACGCATCTCATTCATTCATTACGATACTATTCATAAGTTATTGATTCTCCCTTCATACCTTCACAGGCATAGGACCGTAAAAATTGAAAACTACGTTGCTACAAAAATATTTACTTGACCTATAGCTTTTACTTCATAAATGGGCTCTAAACACGATAACTGAAACTCCTACAAAAAATTTGGAAGTTGATGAAAAATTCAATCTGTATACTTGGCATAATTTTAAGATCATGTATGCAAGTATTCAAAAAGTTTCGAATTCTCGAAGGTTCCTCGGGTTTGTGATCACCAACCCGCATTTGGCAAGCGTGGTGATTATGCCAGTACACCCATCATTGCTGTGGTAACTTGAATTCAATAATGGAGGCCTTTTCCTTGCAGTGGGATGTTGTTGCTGGGAAAAATATCTTGAACGTATATTAATTAATACAAATACTTTCGTACATACAATTCTTTCATATAACGTCCTGTCTATCAAATACATACTTTATTTGATATTTTAGCAATCTCTCTCATCTGCGAGGAGATGCGGGTTCGAGTCCCGCCTGAGATAAAATTTTTCAAGTTTATATACTGATATCAAATACATATTAGCAGCCAGCACTAGCCTGCTATGTTGTAGGTGCTGTTCGGGGTCAAAAATGTAAAAAGAAACTTGAATCCACGAATAGCACCAAATATCGATAGGCGCTCTTCGTGGACTAGGCCAGGTGCTATTCGGGCGGGTGTTCTAAGTGTAATACGCACAGAACATAAAAAACTAGTAGAAGTAGCATCCACTCCTATTTGTATGAAAACCAGTGTAACCAAACTAACACATTTGTGATTAAATCACATTATCACGCACACTAAGAATGTCTTGTAGCGATTGGTTAACTTTAACTGTCAGATAGTTCCGCTACCCGACACTAGATGCCTCTTATTCACTATCAAATAGTTCCGCTACGCGACGATAGATGCTACCTAAAAACTATTGATAAATAGGGGTGGTAGTTACGATAATCATAACAAAAATATCGACACTTGTTATGTTATAACAACATAAGAGAGCCAGCGTTATGTTTAACATTGTCTCATCTTCTTAATTATTACAACTTTACATCTTTTCCAAAAAATTATAAATTATTAATGATTTCTTCATTCTAAATGAAAAAAATACTTTCTTTGTTTCAAAATCTTTTTCCCAGAAATGTTTAGAGCAAATGGTGCATGTTTTTCCGGGATATCAATTTTGCCTACCGATTGCTTTAATCCATTTTCCGTATATGTTTGGATTGAATTAATTAAATACGAGTATTGATTTATTTAAACAAGTTATTACTTATATACAAAAAAACAAACGACTACAAAATAAGATAAAAAAATTTAAGGCAGGAAACGATAGCAAAGGCTCTCGCTGCAAGCCATTTAAATTGGGCACACAATGTACCAAAGACCCGGTATATTTAATGACCTTATGTAACTTAGTACTATCATAGATTACTTTTTTTTTTGTACTTTTTCTATTTTTTTTATTTACATTTATAAATAACAAAAAAACAAGCAATTTATAAATACTTTTTATAAGCTGTACTTTTTTGATGTGTCATACATAATATTAATCATAAGTATCGATAACTAACTTATCGATATTTTACCACATCCCTAAATGAGTAGCGTTTTGAAACATTACAAAAATAAGTAATTGCCAAAATATAGTTTCGACCTTATCTCTATGGACAGTGGAATGGTTTTAGGTTGTACTTTTTAAGGATTGTTATTATCCGCAAAATTTTAAAATTTCTATTAAAATAACGATATAACATTACTTACAAATGGTATGTCACGCCTACTTTGGATAAATTATTTTTAGTGCTTGTGTTTTTGCACTCAAATCTTTAAATATGCCTACCTGCACAGTATTAGACTGTGCAGGTAGGCATATTTAAAGATTTTTGTCAGAATAGCATAACGTCAATACGTTCTAGCAAATTTGATCGTCTGAAGCGCGTAAAAAGGGGCGGAAACATGATATGCGCCATCCGTAGCCGATGTGTTGTACGCGGGGCCCGCCTACTTACTACTTCTATAGTTTTTTATGTTCTGTGGTAATACGTCATAAATTCCACTTACCGTCATCCTCGCCGGTAGCCCACATCGTGACAGAGAACTCGCCCTCCATAGTCTTGATTTGGACCTGCTTCTGTTCCCATCGTCTCGTCGCCCCGCGACCAGTGTTCACGCCTTCCATTAATCCCATGGGGACTTCGCCTGAAAAACATCAGACTGTTATACAAATCATTTCTAATAAACTATAATTGGAGGATCTGCAAAAGAAATGATACGTTTTCAATTGTTGTTTTACATTTCGTCTTTCAGTTTCAACTAGGTAAATAAATAATAAATAAATGTGGACAACATCACATACATTGTTCTGATCCCAATTTGAATAACTATTTAAAGCATTCGTATTTTGGAAACCAGAAACAACGAAGGTACCACAAACACCCAGACCCGAGAAAATGTAGAAAAACACATTTTTTCTACATTGACCCGTCCGGGAATCGAACCCGGGACCTCGGAGCAGTCGACACCTTGAAAACCGGTGTGTACGCCACTCCGCCACGAAGGTCGTCAACTAGGTAAACAACAGTAGGTACATAAATTTAGTTAATATAATCTGTTACCATTATTGATATCCAACAAAAAATCGCGTTTGTTGTATGGGAGCCCACCTTAAATATTTATTTTATTTTGTATTTATTATTTGTTCTTATTACGACAACAGAAACACATAATTTGTGAAAATTTCAACTGTCTAGCTATAGCTATCGCGGCTCTTGAGATACAGCCTGGTGACAGAGCGACGGACAGAGATCGAAGTCTTAGTAATAGGGTCCCATTTTTACCCTTTGGGTACGGAACACTACAAACCGCCTTTACGGAAATCAAAAAACCGGCCAAGTGCGAGTCGGACTCGCGCACGAAGGGTTCCATGCCATTGACTAGGTAAACTATAGTAGGTACATAAATTTAGTTTCTGTAGTGCCTACCTGTTACCATTTCTCTTTTTTTAATTAATTTATGAAAAAAAGGAAAACATAGAATCGTGCCAATAGTGGCCTTAATTTTTGTAATAAAAAATTATTGCTCTACTGGCTTTATCCAGGGAGGAAACAGACTACGTTTTTATGGAAAAACGGCCCTTGAGTTTCCTCTCAATTGCATATAAAAATAGTTTAAAATATTTAAGACATGCCTCACTGGGCCACACTGAGCCATCTAGTCCCAAATTAAGGTACTATTAAGTACCCTGTCGTATGGGGTACTAGAGAACCGATAAACTTACTTATATACTTTTTTTTTTTTGTAAATATATACTTATAATACATAGAAAACACCCAGACCAGTACAAACAGACATGTTCATGCACACAAATATTTGTACTGTGCGGGGATCGAACCCGCGACCCATGGCTCAGAAGCAGCTTTAACTACCGCTGATCCAAATGGTCGTCAAAGTTTAAAAATATGACGTAAAAGCTGTTTTATCTCAACAAATTTTGTATGACCCAGCTGCTAGGTATATCTATACGATGGGTTTACGGCAGGGCATTTTGGATGTTCAACCTATGTTTATCAATTTATTTATAAACTTACCAATAGGCATCAAATGATGAATATTGCTTGTAGTGTTGTTATTCGCATTCGCACGCGGCCTGCCGCGACCTCTTCTATAACAAGTGAATGGATGAGACAACAGAAATCATCACATAGACCTAACACGCAATTATACATTTATACACCGTGCAATTTTAACCACCTGTAAAACGAAGCCCACGTTATTGGACCATTATGTATAACATCATGGCAGTGTTATTTTTTTTTTTTAATCAAAAATATTTTTTGAAAAATTTTAATTTTTGATTCAGACTTTTAATTTTGTAACACGCTGTGACGCGCCCAGAGTCAGACGTATTATTTTGCTGCGGCGGGGTCTCGGTTGAATGGACCTTACACAGCTACATCTGTGGGCGTCACAGCGTGTTTCAAAATAAATAGCTGAACCGATATTCGATATTTCAATAAAAAAAAAAAAAACATTGCCAAGATGTTATACATAATGGTTACATAACGTGGGCTTCGTTTTACAGGTGGTTAAAATTGCACGGTGTTTATTTACCACAGACTTGAATAATTGTGAGTAGGGATACCCAAAAAGTATCAATACTTCGTTATGCTATACCAAGTAAGAGTTAACCAGTGTTGTGATAAGCCTCTAGCTGCCACGACTAATGCTGAGCGGGAAACTTTTTGCCACTTATTTCCTTTTTCTTAAATTTAAGAGCTTGTGTTTGTTTATTGTTGTTGTGTCAAATAAATATATCTTTCATTCTACTTTCTTTAAAAGTACCTACTTGGCATCGAAAGTACGGTATGTACCGTAAAAATATCTTTTGGTATCGTTATTTTCGAAAGTATCATTAAATACTAGAGGTAATTTTCTGAGGTAACAACTATTCTAGTTTTTTGAGAATTTATTTTGTTTAGAAGTAATAAAATTAAATCAATTGAGGGCAGCTCTTAGCTTTAGTAGTCCCCTTAACGCGACAAACAGAACAAGAAGAGTGCAGCAGTAACAATAAATTGAATCAACGGTTATGTCAAAGTGACAAGAGATATCTGACGTGACATTTACAGTATTTTTTTAGTCTGACGCCATCTTGGAATACCTAATCAAGTTTAATAAATTATAAGATTCCTTTTTTTGAACCACTAAATTATACGTAAATAAAATTATTTGTATTTTTCTCACAATCAGTAGATTTTTTAGATTTTTATATGTACAATGTCTGGGCCTGTTATGGGACATCAAATCAAATCAAACGTTTATTTGCCAAAAACACAAGATATAACAAGTTGACAGATAGTGAGGTAGGTACAGTGCGTGTGTTTAGTCTGCTCGCAGACGTGCAAAAATTAGATATTTTAAATAATAATATAAATTAAGGTATGTTAAAATAATAAATCATGAATTAAAATTATACAATTAAATTAATGTTTACAATATTCATTACAACTATAAAAAAATTTATCCACGAGCCATTTATTTTTTCATCTCCTTTGGCACTGAGATTTAACTTTAGACGGGAAAAGCCCATAGGCTAATTTTTATTCTGGCAAAAGTAGTTCCCGCGGGATAATTTCTCCAAGCGTGCGAAGTCGCGGGTAGAAGCTAGCAAATACAGGATGTAACAAAAGGCTTAACGAAGACAAATACCCATTTGTACGATCATTTTTTTCTTAGACACCATACCTGGGAAATGAATCCTTACTGATACAGTGAGGGTAAAAGTGAAACAGTAAATTTTTTATAATCAAGATTTTTTCATGAAAATCTTGTTTGTTGTTGCTCAAGCACATCCAATTGTATGAAGTTAGGTCACAATCCCCGTCTATAGCGCTTCGTGCGCGCTATACATTGCGGGCAATAAATACTTGATTTATTTTAATGCCTAAAATAAAAAGTAAAAAGTACGTTTCAAAATCATTTTAAAAGTTATTTACTAACTCTGCAAAAGGCAAACGATGGGTGATTAGCCTTTCGCCACCACATGCATGCTTATGCTTTAATTGAACGTACAAACTAATAAATAATTTATTTAACTTTTTTTTAATTTGTTTCTTTTAAAGTACTTAAGTGTTTAATTATTTTAGCAGTAGTTATTTGTTTACCGAACTTACCTTCAGGCTCGGGGGTGACGGCTGGTTTATTCTGGTTAGTCACAGTTATAAACAAATCGTTTTGTCAAACATACGAGTATTATGAATACCTTTAGTTGCTAGACATGTTTAATTAAGTTTTTTTTTTTTTTTTTATTATTATTTGTTTTATATAATTGTAGCTTTCACATCACCAATTCAGTTGTTTTGTTTTATATAATTTTATAATTGTAGCTTTCACATCACCAATTCAGTTGTAGATATCATTAAGTACTCTGACTTTATTGCGGGTATAATATATTGACTGATAAATTCTACCGATACCGCGTAACGCCGACGGCGACGTGTGGACTCGTCGAGGGCTGCCGGGTTTTCTCGCTTGGGTGTCGAAAGTTCACCGACAACAGGTGCAGTATTGGGAGATTCGGCGGTGTCAGGCGGGCCTACAGGTCCTTGTCACACACCCTATTGTCGAGGTCCCCGCTGAAAATCAGCGTCGTAATAGCCACTAGCTGTTACGACTATTGCTGAGCGGGAACCATTTTGACACTCATTTTTTAGTTATATGTTTTAAATTATTATTAATTATTTTGTATTTTTTGTGCATTAGTTTCTTGTTGATTATTGTGTTTATTATTTATTTGTGTCAAATAAATATCACTTTCTTTCTTTCTTTCTAAAAAAAGTTGTTTGCCAGCGATTATTTTTGTTACATACGATTTGGTTTCATGAACCAAATGCCGAGGTTTGATGCTTCGTTAAGCTTTTTGTTACACCCTGTAGATAAAACAATTGCTACCTGTTGCTCGTCGAAGGAGGTGTCGGGTACAGGCCATCATACGAGTTGTCCACGCTGGCCTGAAGAACCTCTTCTCCTGATATGCCAGGGAGGATCACTTCCTCGCTGCCCACTGAAAGTTTAAAGTCTGTCAGCGGTGCCGACACGACAAGGAATAAATGAATGAATGGATGAATGGCTGTGTGACGCAGCCGGGTGAAATGAATGATGGATCAAAGCGTCCACATGTCGGTATCGTACGCATCAGACGCAATGGATTATCAAAATCAGTTATATTTCTGTAAATAGGCACCAGAAGGCGTTTTTACACAACCCAATATTTAAACCTACCACTGCTTCTGGACAAGAGTGGGCTAGTGCCGAGAAAGAGCAGCGCTGGAAACTCGTCTCTATTGAAATAAAATTGTCAGCCTTTTTTGAAATAAATGTTTACAAAAGTTTTAAGCATATGAGCTAGGACAACTTAATGCCATACGTTCCTATAATTTAAATAATCATTAATAGTCCTCGTATAGTATAGATCACTTGTGTGTCTTTCTATACTACGATCTGTTTTGATGCAATGCGTATGCGTCCGATGCGTATATACAACATAGCAAATAAAAAAAAATTACAACAAGTTAATACAAACCTTCATCCAGATGCTGCATCCCAATCACCTGTTCCTCCACCTCTTCATATTGGTCATCAGTGATATACTCTTCATACTGACCAGTCTCAATTTCTTCATACTGAAAAAAGATAAACGCATAGTAAGTAAATAGCAACCTATAATCATCCAGAGGCAAAGGCCTTGTATCCAATAAATTTAGCCTAAATCACTCCTTATAACATATCTACCTAAGTGAAAGTCACACATTAGCCAAAACAAAGACATAGGTATCTTTTTTTAAGTATTGTTCATGGCTACTGGCAGATCATCTTTGGCGCGTCAACAATATTTATAGGATATAAATACTTACCTTGACACCTACTTGGTCATCCCCGTCAATCTCGACCATAGACCCGTGGGTGCCAATCTCCACCTCGCACATTATCTCCTGGTTCATCATCTTGGACCGCGCCTTCTGAAAATATAGTTAAATGTCAGACATACCGTGTGATAAAATACAACTTCTTTCTCACAAACCATTTTAAGCCTACGGATGTTTGAAGGGCAGGTTTTTTTATTTTTATTATCAAAGGGCTTGCTCTTGACTACATACTTAACTCCACGGTAAAGAAGAAGCCTAAGATGGAGTGAGCTTGCCCAGAAGCAGCCTATTGGCCACTCTCTCTGTAAAAATTTTAGGATTATAATATTTCGGGAAAACAGACACAGGCAAGGCATTCCACTGAATGCCTTGCCTGTGTCTGTTTTCCCGATGCGCACCGCCAAGGAGTGCCTTGGCGGTGCGCATCACAATAGAAGAGGATAAGCACTTGGTACTCGGGTTTGGACAACTAAAGGAATACCAACAAATAAAGACGGGCAGCAGCATTTGCACCATACAATGGCTAAATTGTGGCGATTACCTCATAATCATCCTTTTGTAAAGACCTCTGCCTAGTAATAGACTGGTGTGGGCTTATCATGGTAATGCCTTTGGGCAGACAATTTATGCTACTTAGTAGTAGAACAAGCATGATTTCCAGTAGTAGGAATTATTTAAGCCAGAGAGAGAGAAAGGATTTTTTTTTAATTATTTGTCTATTTGCAATCAGTCTCAGAAGCTTTAATCAGATGATTTATTATATTAGTTTAGTGGCAGTTTTAGTTTTTCACATCCTTTGATGTGTCACTTATTAAATTTATAACAGTATTCAAGTTAAATTGACGCTATTCGCTCTCGCTAGAGAGAAAGGATGAGAAAGAAAGACAAGATGATTGTGGTTACCTTACTCATTTCTTGAAGAATCTTTAATAATTATGCACAAAAGAATAATTGTTTACATACATGTAATATATTACAAGTAAATTTTTTATAATAATAATTACTTTACAACTTACTTTTCAACAAATTTTCTGAGTCAACTAGTTTCTTAACACGTTCCGGGACACTATGCTAGACACAATTGAAGTTTTATTGTTATCACGTCGACAGGCGGTTACTGTCCCAGAACGTGTTAATAAGAAAAAAAAAGTTACATTTGTGATGATTACCCTTTAATCCCTCAACCCCCAGGAGGCACTCAGGTGCCACGATAACAATTGATTTCAATTGTGTCTGGAATAACTCAGGATCAATACTTTTATGAATCGAGATATTCTTCCTTCTATGTGCTCTACATTTGAGTGAAAAAATAACAAAAAAGGTGTCCTTTGATTTTCTAATAGTAAAATAAAAATAAAATAAAATAATCATGTTAAACAGGTGATAGGTCATCAATGATGGTTTCAACATGCCGCACCGAGACGGTGTACAAATTTAAAAAGTAATAAAATTTCAAACAAACAAATTATAATGTAACATTTTAGTCAAAGTAAATGTCAAAACTGTAATTGGGGGATTATTCAATATTTTAGTATGTTAAAGTCAAATTTAAATTATGCAATTAAAAGTAAAAAACTAATATAAATTTATTCTAGTTTCATCGTTAGTTGGAAACTTATTACTTAATTGCAAGATTTGTTAATTTCATTTTTAATTACCTAATTGATGGTAATGGAGGTTATCAATTCACTATGTAATGAATACAGAGTGATTTGTTTGATGTTTCTTTATATGCCAACAAATGGGTTACATGGAAATAAAATAAATGAGGACCAAATAAAATAATTGTATGATCTAAGGCCCGAGTTCACTAACAGACGGATAAAATTTAAACAGCGTTTAAAATATTATTTGACATATTTTGTATGGGAATTGTGTCAAATTAATCGTCAATCTATGTTTACCGGCTGTTTAAATATTGGTGAACTCGGTTCTACATGTAAGTAAGTGATCACTTGTTTTGCAATAATATAGGTTTTTAACTAACAAGAAGGCTCCAGCCACTACATTTAAGTGCAAATAATGGTAAACCAATAAATAAACATTATAATTTAATTTTCAATCAGGAAAAAGTCAGGTTTCAAACAACAACAAATGAACAATATAGCAAAATTCCTTTTCTGTTTTATCTAACTCGTCCAGTTATTGAACCTGGAACATTCATATGTTTTAAAATGGAACCAGGAATATTTGGGATACTCAAGAACAATTGCTAACTATTTGGATTAAAATTCTTTACAAAATATATAAGGTAGGTAATTATATAAAAAAGGGAGGAGTTAAAATGTGTGTTCTGCTACATTTTAAAAAGTAAAAATTCAGAATGACAGATTCATCTGCAAGTCAGATGTCATCTGCTTTTTTTAAACTGAATTATTTATAGGTATTTTTATGTCTTAATATTTAGGTTTAATGGCCTTTATGAATGGTTATCTTTGACAAGAATCCAGTTTAAGACAAGAAAAACATGTTCCCTGAACAACATGACATGATGTTTATTGGTCTTTACATCGCTTAAAATATAACCCGCACTTATCAGAAGTTTTGTGAAAACAATCATTTAAACGGCGCTATCGGGTTTCAGGTGACATTTATGTAAAACAAATAGGTAAGGTCTTTGTTACTCTTTTAATGATGACGAGGTGATAAATAAACAACAAAGCGGTATAACGAACTTAAAAACATATTTTAATCACAGCAGGTGCAGTATTGCAACCGGCCACCGGGGCGAAACGTAACTTGATTTCGTGATAAATATAAAAACGACCACGCCAAACTGCGTACAGTCAATCAGAAGGACTTATGACCTTCATATATTATTGTTTAGGAAGACGTTATATAGGGTAATTTCATAGAAATTGGGAAATACTTGTTATGATATGTCAAAAAGTACAATGTTTGGAGAAAATAATTTACCTGTATTTATCTTGTAACAAAAGCTGCACGGCCCCCTGGGGACAGTTTTGGACTACTGCGTAGGCACAGAATTTTTCCACCCAATTGTAAACGCAATCAATGCCACAGTTTTCAGTGAAAAAAAGTTCGCTATTTAGGCTCAAAAATATTTGAAATTTACGCGAAAATGTTTATAAAATATGTCCGACTAAACATGGCGTCCAAAGATGTCCGACCAAATTCAATATGGCGAAGCAAAATGGACGCCCGTTCCCTAGCCGCTCACACTCGAAAACTCGCAAAGAGAAGGATAAAGCGCCCTTACATGTTCTATGAGTAAAAATTAAAAATAATTAAGTTGCCATAGCTGAAAATAACAATCAACTTCAAAAACTAGATTAATACGCTAATTCCTTTGATATTGAGTGCTACTTAAAACACATTACAAAATAAACAAATACATTTAAAAATTATTGTTAAATGAAAGTTCAATTCAATGATTATTACAATATCGACTGGTTTGACGTTTTCGTGCTTACAAGCTTTACACTGGCATGACAAGTCATCAGCGCCCTCTAATCCAAACGTTGACATTTGAGCACCCTCTGCCGAGGAAAAATAGCAAAACCAATTTTCCTGTCTTCCTTTTCCTGTGATTATTTAACATCTGTCATCTGAAAATAAAGGTTTTTCGCGGCCTTGTGTGAATAAAATCAGGATGGCAGTGAGGTTGTTCTCAAAATTGAAGGTTCTGCCTCAGGTGCCGGCTACCTTTGCCAGCGCCGCGGCTGCGCCAGCTACTTTGTCGGATTTTGATCTTCAGCATAAAACTCCTGTTATCAGGAAGCAAAAGCTGATCCCGAAGGCCCAGTATGGAGGAAGACACGCAGTTACTATGCTGCCAGGCGGTGGTATCGGTCCAGAGTGCATGGGATACGTCAGAGACATTTTCAAGTGAGTCTAACCTATCACATAATAAACCTTAATTTTCATTCATTTCACAATAATTGCTCTTAATTTTGTTAAATGATATGTATTTTAATGTATATTTGAACGTTTAGAACTAGTATAAAAGTTTAATTATGGAATGTGTATTCATTATCCTAATTTTAATACTCAGCTGATGATTAAAATTAGAGTTGTAAAGCAAGACCTCAGAAAAGCAAAGTAAGTCTTACCTGATTACATATATCAATAAATATGTGTATTTTCCCTATAGTAAATTCAAAATTAAAATCTTCTGACTTTGGTCAAAACACTGGCGTTGCCATAAAACAAAATGAGAAGAAGACGATGACAATGTTACATATATAAATAAAGTAACTCGAGAAATTCGTCTATAAGTACATATATTTATAGAGCAATCATTTTTCTTTCTAAAAAGACATTTATATTTATCTTTAATCCCTCGATCGTGAGTTATCCCAGACACAATTGAAATCAATTGTTATCGTGGCACCGGAGTGCCTCCTGGGGGTTGAGGGATTAAAAAGAAAATTTACTGCTTCGTTAGTTTTGAACTCACAACCCATTTGAGTGACTATCTTTCTGAACTACTGATAATATTAAAAAGTGTGATTCTTTAAGTGCTTATATTATTTTAAGAAAATGAAATTATATTTTAAAAGGAAAACATATAATTTTGTTTCTGAAAGAAAAATATAAATATTGTTTCCTACCACGCACCACTGTGTAAACAAAACTTTGCTATTTTCAACTTATTGATATATTATGTATGTATAACGATGAAATAAGCTGAGTATTAATGGTAAATGATTAGGTGACCCTTTAAATTAAAACCGTGTTTTTTTTTTAAATATTTCTCAATGTGAAGTTATAGGAGCAAGTTTCATTCTATACAAAATACAGACAAACAAGTTAGATAATAAATTCCAAGCTAAATAAATAAATTCTATTCTATTCTATTCAAGTTAGCCTAGGTTATTTACAAGGTAATATCAATTTACTGGAAACTGTAATGTGATATGTGGTAAAGGAATATTTTGTAGTAATCTAGTCGTAGGTCCAGTGCAGCTGTACATACAACTTCACTGTTGTTACAGTCACATCGTAAATAAAGTGGACAACAACACATAAATACAATACAAGAGGGAACGCAGCCCACACATGGACATAGAGTTTACTTATAGACTGTATGTTCATGTGTGGGCTGCGTCCCCTCTCTTCTTGATTGGCATCCGCAGAATACCAGTGGCTATGACGACTGTAGTCGTCGTGACCGTACACTGAGCCGATACGATTTTTGATATTACTTTTAACAATTGTCTCATGTGTGTACCAAATAAACCTTTTTTCTTTCTTCTTTCTTTCTTTCTAAATTACTGTTTTCTTGAGTTTATGCGAACACTGGTAACGGGTAGACTAAGGTGTTATTTGTCTTTATGATGGTAATTTTAAAGACCTTACCATGTTTATTATTATTATTATTACAGCTTTATTTCCACAAAACACATTTGGATTACAGTAAATTTTTAACAAGAAATATATATATATATATATATATATATATACATATAATTGATATTTGTTTCGTTTTCAATGTTATGTGGCCCCAGTATGGGTAAAAGCCTCCTCCATCCCTTTCCACTTTTCTTTGTCTTTGGCCGTATGCATCCAATTTTTGCCTGCTACGTTTACCAAGTCATCTGCCCATCTTTTTTTCTGTCTTCCTACACTTCGCTTGCCACTTGGGCCATGCCATTTGGTTGTCTGGTAGGTCCATCTCTTGTCTGCATATCCTGACAAATGCCCTGCCCAGCTCCACTTCTGTTTCAAACTAAAAAGAAGCGCATCTGTCAGTTTCGTTTTCATGCGGATGTCTGTATTTCTTGTTTTTTGTATTTTCCTTAGTTTTAAAATACTTCGCTCCATTGCGTGTTGACAAAAAGAAATTTTGTTTTTTACTTTTTCAGTAAAGACCCATGACTGACTGGCGTATGTTAAGCTTGGGAGAATGCAAGAATCCATTACAGTCTTTTTAATACTAAGGCCATAATTTCCTTTCAAAATTTCCTTTTGGGCCCAGTATTTCTTCCAGGCCGTACTTATTCGTCTGTCTATTTCATTTTCATTGCTATTTGCATTGAATGACACCAATTTACCTAAGTATACATATTCGTTTGTATACTGTATCGTTTTCTCATCTACTTTGATTACTTTCTCTTGACTGTTTGACATAATTTTAGTTTTGGATGCATTCATGTGGAGGCCAATTTTGTTGCTTTCAGAGTTTAAGCTTTGTAGCATTGATTCTATGTCTGTCGCAGATTCACTAAAAAGGACAATGTCATCTGCAAATCTTAGGTGTGTTAATTTTTCATTATGTATCCATATGCCCTTATTTTTCCAGTTAATTTTCTTAAAAATGTCCTCAAGTACAGCTATGAATAGCTTTGGAGATAGCGGGTCACCCTGCCTCACCCCTCTTTCAATTTTGAACTCTTCACCTGGCCTTTCCAGCTTTACTCTACTCACACCCTTAGCATAGATGGATTTTATGATGTTCACATATGTTTTGTTTACATGATTATTTCTTAGAGCAGTCCATATAGATGGATGCACTATGCTGTCAAATGCTTTGGAATAGTCCACAAAAGCCAAATATATTGGTCTATTAAATTCTTTATATTTCTCAATTATTTGTTCTAATGTGTGGATGTGGTCTATTGTCGAGAAATGGGACCGGAAGCCCGCTTGCTCTATTGGCTGGTTCCTGTCAATATTTGGCGCTATTCTTCTTAGAATAATTGATGAGAAGAGTTTGTATATTGCCGATAGTAAGCTAATAGGCCTGTAGTTGCTGATGTCAAGCGGGTCCCCTTTTTTGTACAATAATATAATGTTTGATGTACTCCATTGTGATGGTACTTGCTCTTTTATCAGTACTAAATTAAAGAACTCTACCATATATGCCGCCAGGATTGGCGCACCGATCTTCAGGGCTTCATTTGTGATTTCGTCTTCTCCTGGACTCTTCTCGGGTTTTAGTTTTCTGATTTGAGTCATTATTTCTCTTTCTGTTATTAAGTCTACTGGTGCTTCTGCTATATCTTTCTCAGATTTACTATGAACTTCTTCATCCTCTTGTGTCATATTATGTAGTGATGATGGTTTTTCATAAAGAGAAGTATAGAACGCAGTTGCACATTCTATTATACCTTTTCTATCTTTTGTTTGGCCTTTTCCACTGTTTAAACTTTGTATCCAGTCTTTGTGTGAACTAAGTTCTTTAAAAGCTCTTTTAGAGCTTCGGAAATTATACATATTCCTTTCAATAATTCTTCTTCTATGGTTTGCATAGTCTCTTTTAATTGATTTATTAGTTAGCTTAAACAGACTTTTTAGTTCCTCTCTCATTTCTTTGGACTTGTTTTTTGTGAATATAAGTTCAGTTCTTCTAAGGATTAGATTTTGAGTGTGTTCACTGATAATTTCTTTGATGTTTGTATTTTTTGTTTTCTTATCAATTTTTAGGCTTTTTGTTATTGTTTCTTCTAAATTGTCACTAAAGGATTGTACATTCTCATTCTTCTTTACTAATTCATTTAATCTTGGTAAGTTCTTTTTTAGATTTTGTATATAGTTTATTTTGTCTTGTGAGGTCTTCAATTTGTTGGTTGTGTTTTTAAAGGATCTTCGGCTAATTGTAGGTTTTTGAGTCTTTATTGAGCATCTTAGAATTCTATGGTCGGATGGGAAGCTTATTTTGTTCAGAACTTCTACATTTGTCACTGATTTTGGGTTTGGGCTAATTATAAAGTCGATTTCATTTTTTGTCTTTTTATCTGGTGACATCCATGTCCACTTTCTTAAACTTTTCTTCTTGAAGTATGTATTCATTACTGCTAGCTTGTTCTCCTGTGCATATTGTATTAAGCGTTCACCTCTGGCGTTCCGAATGCCATACCCATATTGGCCCATCACAGGATGTTCGTGAGATTTAGGTTGTCCAATTTTAGCATTGAAATCGCCCATTATTAGTTTGTTTTTATCAGCCATTTCTTGTGCTCTTGTTAAGTCACTGTAGAATTTCGTTATTTCTTCTTCACTTGAACTCTCAGTGGGGGCATACACTTGAATTAGCGATAATGGTCCCTCCGTGAAGCTCAGTTTTAGAAGAGCCACTCTCTCCGATATGCCTATAAAGCTCATTATATTGCCCTTCAAGTATTTTTTTATTAAAAATCCTACGCCATGAAGACCCTGTGTCACCCCTATATAACAAAATACATATTCTTTGTATTCTTCAGTAGTATATCCCATCTTTTTAACTTCTGCGAGTCCCATTATATCCCATTTTATTCTATTTATTGCGTTATTTAATTCTAATGTTCTTTCTACTGTTGAAAGTGATCTCACATTGTATGTGCATATTATAAGACCTTGTTCTCTAGTGCACTTCATACTTTTACTTTTATCTGCATAACTAGATTTGATGTTATTGTTTTTGTTTATACTTTTCTGTTTCCTTTTATGTGATGAAGGGTAGTGGTCGTCTTCCCCCACGGTGACCAACCGGGTTGGGGTGTATTTTTCATGTGTTGGTTTGAATAATGTTGCGATATTAGTTTTGATTTTGTTCCGTGTGCCGGTGGTTGTTACTAGTTTTTTGAGATTTCAGATAGTGATGCTGTTCTGCCTCGTTCGATATAGTTACGAATGTTAGGTTTTAAGGTTTCTTTTGAGGCGCTCTTGGCTAAGGGTTGCAATGAGATTTCTTTCTCTTTCAAGTTTATTTTCTTTTGTGTTATTGCGTTCGGTGAACCTGAATCTTCTCTTTTTCTTTTGTCTCTACCTTTGTCAGTTGTTTTTTTCACTATCAGTTTGTCGTATTTCAGAAAGGCGGTATTTCCTTTCTTTTTCTCCTCTTCCAGTTGTGGTTGTAACTGCTTCCGTTTTTCCAGTACTTCCTTAGTATAATCCTCCTTAACATACACCCCTGGTGGAAGATTGGCTTTATTTCTCAATATAATGTGTTTTTTCCATAAAGACGTAAGGGTCACCACAATGGGGCGGCTTTTCTTGTTGTTTTTACCAATTCTGTATATGTTTTTTATTTCTTGACTGTCTAAATGTGTTCCTGTTTCTATTATAATATCTTTTATGTCATCCACCAACTCTGCCTCTCGTTTGCCAGATTCGTTAACACCAAAAAAGACCAGGTTATATTTCCTTTTTTCTTGTTCTATTGTTATAAGTTTATGCTCCAATGTAGAAATTTGTGCTTTGAGTTTAGTGTTCTCCTCAGTTATTGCGTGTAATTTCTTGTCTATAGCTTCCATAACATTGGTTGTTACTGCAAGCGTTATTGCTTTTGTTTGCTGTTCCAGTTTCTCATCCAGTCTTGATAACAACACTTCCATGCTTTTATCCATTTTAGGGGTATTAGTTTTGATATGGCAACACTGGCAATTAATTATATTGATGTTGGTACCCTTGCAGCTGTCAATGTCAGACAATTGAATGAGTGAACGACTTGCCTCTTGACAGATTTGTTATGTTGTTAGCATTGAACAAGTAATCACTACGCTGTTGGTTGCACTGATTTATGATTTGCAGTTTTTTTTGGGGTTATGTCAAGTTTAACTTTTGGTTGCACTATTTACTGTTAGCTATAAGTATTTCACTGCAACTACGATCCAGTATTGTCTCTTGCCGTTCAAAGCAATTAGTTTTGCATTGAAATGCCACAAACTAACACTATTTACACTGTTACAAATTTTTATTTGCGGAGGACTTTGACGCACGTGTTTGTAGTAAGACCACCGGAAGCCTTACCTTACCATGTTAAAGACGAATAACACCTTAGTCTACATGTGACCATGAACGCTGTAAAGGGTTCGAAACGTTGGGTTAAATCAAAACTAAATGCGCACCAAATCTGTAAACATATCTTTATTTATCTAAACATATATTTATCTAAACGCTGCTTCTGAGCCATGGGTCGCGGGTTCGATCCCCGCACAGTACAAATATTTGTGTGCATGAACATGTCTGTTTGTACTGGTCTGGGTGTTTTCTATGTATTATAAGTATGTATTTACAAAAAAAAATGTATTTATGTAAGTTTATCGGTTGTCTAGTACCCCATACGACAGGGTACTTAATAGTACCTTAATTTGGGACTAGATGGCTCAGTGTGGCCCAGTGAGGCATGTCTTTAATATTAATTTATTTATTTATTTATCTTTCATTTCAATCACATAAATTGCTCTGATCCCAAAATGAGTAACTATTTAAAGAACTTGAATGCAGAAATCAGAAACAATGAAGGAACCACAAACAGCGAGACCTGTGGAAATGTATAAAAACTCATTTTTTCTACATTCACACTGGTGTGTACGCCACTCGTCACCAGGAGGTCGTCGAAACCATAAATTTAATATAGTATATTAAATCTATGGTCGAAACATTAAGAGCTAGTTCAGACACGGCGGGAACCATGCGGATTGAAAATCGCGCGGGAACCTTCGGGTCTTATTTACGCAGCTATTTGTATAATCATTCAGACATAATCCCGCGGTTAGTGAAACCGCGCGGTTACCGCCACTCAACCGCTAGAAAATAGAATCGTACGGCGCCCGTGCGGTTCTATTACTATGGAAATCTTCCTCGGTGTTCAGTACCGTTGCGGGCACCGCGCGATTAACACGTCACAACAAGAGCACGCCTGAGGTAGCTATGGATCGCTTCGATACCGAGTTATTGATGAAGTGGAGAAAAGTCCTATAATATGGAATCTTCAGTGTGCCGATTATTCGGATAAAATTGCAAAGAACCGAGCATGGCAAGAGTTGGGTGTTGTATGTTTTTCTGAAGCAACCACAGACACGCTAGTTCCTCTTCGACTTCCATCTTGAAACTGATAGCTAATCGCTAAATAACCGCTGGGCGCTGATGTTTGAACAGTCAACATTTTTGCGGTTCGATTTTATCAATCGCGCGGATATAGCCGTGTCTGAACAAGCCCTAATGCGATGAAATAAACTACTCGTAAAATTGCTTTAGTTAGCATTATTTTGAGCTGATCAGAGCAGCATTACTAGCTATCATACTAAATGGAATTGGTAGGCAAGGAAAGTTACTTTACCAGTGGAGGTTATGTGGAGGCTGACATATTTCAAAATGATTGTATTATGCCGACGTGTGCACAGCACTTCTGGGTAGGGTATGCAAAAAAGAAGTTAAAAAAAAACTATAGAAGTAATGCAGGGATTGGTATTTTATTTAGTTAGACATAGTTAACAGGTTGGCAGTGCTTGTTAAAATGTATGGTGTGCATGCTACTGGTATTATGTTATGACATTTTCAGCACGCTATTTGCCTGAAGGATCTGCAGGCTTACTCTTGACAAGTTCGAGTTACGATCAAAATCGAATAGACGTCGAGAATCAGTGATTTGGTACTCTGAAAAGTGAACCTAAACCTGTGAGTCGATGGTGATTACGTTATCAACCGAAAATGTTTAACGGATCGCCATTTTAGATCGATCTTGACTTGATTTTGATTTCGATTCGATTAAGTTTGTTCAGATTTTGGCTAGGTCGAATCGAAATCGAACTTAAATCAAATTCAAGAGTAAGGGGGCTGGTTGCTTTGTCAAAATTAAATGGATACACTCATCCAAGTAGAAAAGTGAGCGATGCAATCATTACAAAGTGAGGTATTAAAGCCTATTCTATTGTTCTAGATTCATTGGTGCTCCGGTAGACTTTGAAGTAGTGGATATTGACCCAACGGTCGACAACGACGATGATGTCCAGTATGCTATTACGACCATCAAGAGGAACGGTGTGGGAATTAAGGTAATTTTTTATCATACATCTCTTTTATATTTTGTCAAAAAATTCGCAAATATGCAGGAATAAATAGCTCCTATATATTTGAGCCGTTTGAGTTCGAGATTTGTCCATGGAGTCCTGGTGCTCATCGGCTGTACAGCCGTGTACGCTGTATAGCAGTTTTTTAACCAGCCAGCCTTCTCGGTACTTTGACGCGATCACAAGAGATTTGGGAAGAATCTTTTATAAAATAAGATTTTAAGTTTCATTTTCATTTGAAACCTGTATTTAAAAAAAATAAAAATACAATAATAATTAATGTTGTCTATTGGGCCTCCGCGAGTTGGCTTCGGCCCCTCTTATGCCTTCTTAAGGTCCGGGACTCCATAGCCCCGTGATTGGAAAATGACCAACATAATAAATACTGCAGTGATATGATTATGAATATTATGTGTGGCGGCTCCTACGCAACGAAGGCCTCCACCCGTATCTACCAGCACGGCGGCGCGCTTCAGCCTACGGGTACGAGCGTACTTGGGACGAGGCGTTCCAAGGCCGCTGGATCGGCCGCGGCAGCGTTATCCGCTGGCCAATGCGTTCACCTGACCTGACGCTGCTGGACTTCCACGTGTGGGGTAGAGCGAAGGACCTAGTGTACGGACATGACGGCCACACAATTCGCACCGTGGAATAGTTACGTGCCCGAATTGTAAACGCGTTCGATGTTAGTCAAGTGAAGAAGATGTGCTCGTTTCGGTTCGGAGGCATTGCCTGGACCGTGCTAGGATGTATTTACAAGTAGAAGGCCGTCACGTCCAACATTTAATCTAAATATATGGTGTAAAAATGTAAATTTGACTTGTGATATTATCAGTGTAAATAGGTATGACTTGTAAATATCAATGAATAATGACTTTTAAACACGCCAGGTTAATACAGAAGTAAAAGCAACCTTTTCCATACCTACTCAATGATTTTACGATTTGTATTGACTTGTCAGTCCAAAGATTGAAAAAGTGTGATGGAAAGTCTTATTTCGTCGAAGCGTATGAACTGATTTTAACTGATTTCATACTCATCATAATCTACAAGTAAGTTTCTGTAAGTTTTAGGTACTTATCTTATTTTATGTAGTGTAGTGCTTACTTAGATACTATCATTTTACCAATCACATCACATTGTAAGAACTACCTAACGAATAGTTTAAATAAAAAACGTCATTTCGTATTATGTATCTGGCATAATTATTAGCACTGCCCAGAACTTACTTGATGATCAGTATATATACGTGAAAAATTATTTCTCAGGCGGGACTCGAACCCGCATCTTCTCGCATGCCGCGCTGAGTCGCAGTGTTTCGGTGGCTTAATGCGCCCACCCGGCATGCGAGGAGATGCGGGTTCGAGTCCCGCCTGAGACATAATTTTTCAAGTATATATACTGATATTATAATTGCAATTTAATTGCTAAAATATCAAATAAAGTATAAAATAGCTGTTTCATCTTAACTGACTTTCAAACATCTGCAAAGATGTTTCTTTCGGGTGTTAAGGGTGCAAACTCCTAACATTTGATGAAGCGACGTTGGCTTACAGCGTTAAGAATATGCTTGAAAAATTCGCGCTGAGTCTCAGTGTCTCGGTGGCTTAATGGTATAGCGCCCGCCCGGCATGCGAGGAGATGCGGGTTCGAGTTCCGCCTGAGACTTAATTTTTCAAGTTTATATACTGATATTATAATTGCAATTTAATTGCTAAAATATCAAATAAAGTTTACTTGATGATTATAAAACTGTAAACTCACCAGCTATTTAGTTTAAATTTAGCAGCACGATCAATAGATGGCGCTGTACGCTTTTGAATCGCGCTAGAATTTGGAATAACTAATTGATTGAGGTGTCATAAATCTAGTTTCATATTTTTTTAAAGTAAATTATGCAGTACTTACTACGTAGTGCTCGCTCGAGACAGATAAGTAGGTGAATGAACTCTTACTTCTCTGCCCACACTTCGCGCACCGCGGCACTAGCACCGAATGCCTATGAATGAGGTGTGGGAAGAGTGGGGCATTAGAATGAGTGAGACGGAGGCGATTACTTAGGGATCGTTGTGAGTTAGACAGGATGCTTTTTAAAGTAATTATTACTTTTGTTAGAAAAAAATTAAATGATTACTACGAGGGGAGTTCAATGTATTCTCGGTATAGGCTCGAAAGAATAAGCAGAAAATTCTAAATTAAATTTATTTTTAAATGTAGCCCCCTTGGATCTGAACACTCTTATTTGTCCTGGAAAATAACTTTTCAATTCCCTCAAAAAATTTTTATCTTCCTGGTCTGAAAAATTATGCCTTTAACTCTTCATCGTCGGAAAAATGCTTGCGTCGAAGTTCTTTTTTGAGATTTGGGAACAGAAAGTAATCACTAGGGGCTAAGTCCGGGCTGTAGGGTGGATGATTGATTTTTTCAAATCCACAATCTCGCACAGCAGCATAGGCAATGCGCGCCTTGTGAACAGGCGCGTTGTCGTGCAGAAGCAATACACTTGCGGTCAATTTTCCCGGTCTTTTTTCTTTTATTGCCTCCTTTAAATTGCGCAGTGTGTTAGCGTAAGATGTGTCAGTAATTCTCTCACCTTTTTTTGTGTACTCAATTAATAAGATTCCTTTGGAATCCCAAAACACTGTGGCCATGAGCTTTCAAGCGGATGGGGTGACTTTGAACTTCTTCGGTGGGGCTGTTCCTTTTTTATGCCACTGCATAGACTCCTGCTTGCTCTCAGGATCATAGTGATGAACCCACGTTTTATCACCAGTAATAATTCGATCATAAATGCTTTGCGGATTTTTACCACAGAGCTCCAAAAACTCCTTGCATTAATCAACTCGCACTTGTTTCTGAAGCGCTGTGACATTCGCGGCACCCATCTTGCACTGACCTTTGGCAAATACAGATGGTCATGAAGGATAGTGTGAACCACCCACGGATAGCTTGGTTCTTTCAGAATATTATCATTCTAACACGGCCATCTTTGAGTACAAGTTTCTCAATCATTTTCACGTTTTCTTCAGTAGCGGCACTAAACGGCCCACCAGCACAAGGGTCGTCTTCAATACTCTCTCTACCCAGTTTAAATTCACTTGACCACTTCTGAATTGCAGACAATGAAGGGGCAAAATCTTGGTAAACAGCCATAATTTCTTCGTGAGTTACTTTTTGAGTCTTTCCTTGTTTTGTGAGGAGTTTTATCATAGCGCGATGCTTGATTTTTTTCAACATTGTCGTATCAGTCATCGTAGTTGCCTTTCCGAAATGATATTTTGAATACTAATGGCGACAATGAAATAAACAAATGAAATAATTTAATTACCCTCATCATCAGTATATTACCCCGATACCGAGAATACATTAAACGCCCTTCGTAGCCATATTTTGTTTGGAAAAAAATATAGGGATATTTTTCTTTTATATAAACAGAGACTCTGTGTAAGTCATGTCATCTGAAAGAAGGTGACCTTATATATATTTATTTCACAGGGCAACATTGAAACAAAAAGCGAGGCAGCGTACGTGACGTCACGCAACGTGGCCCTCCGCAACGAACTCGACATGTATGCTTATGTGATGAACTGCAAATCCTTCCCCGGCGTGGAGACGAGGCATAAGGACATCGATGTTGTCATAATTAGGTAAGAATCCCTACTAATATTCAGTATTGCCGATCGATAGTCGATTATCGCTAGTTTGGTACAATCGTATTAATAGAGTGCAATGCTATCGATAATATCGGTACTAAGACATATAACACACTTTTCGCCGCGCAAAAATGGTCTTAAAGGTAGGCACAGAGGTGCATATCCTTCTTTTGTGTTAAGGCAATTGGGAAGGAACAATACAATTGACATAAACTAGAACAAGTGTAGGACCTGGAGTACTTCCTTGCGGCATGCCATAGGGAGGCTTGAGCTAAACACATCCGACACCTTCACAACTTGGCTTCTATTTGACAAGTCGTCACGTAACTACGTCAAACCGTTTAGGCGCATTAGATCCTCTAATTTCATCTGCAGTACTGATATGGATACAGTGTAGAATGCTTTTTCAAGATCCATAAACACCGCAACGCACTTTTCACCCTTGTCTTAAGCTTTTGTAACGATTTGTGAAAGATTAGCAACAGCGTCCTCTGTATTCCTGTCTGAGTGTAATCGATATTGGTTATATTTTCCAAGCAGCTGTTTAGGCGAATTTTAATTACCTTTGCTATAGTCAAATTAATAGACTCGGGCGTTACTTTGCGGAAATCCATGAATAAATTCCATATTTGAAAATTGTTTTACTAATGATTTCCGCTCGTTAACACCGGCCTAGGTAGGTACCTTCACCACATTACCCGCACTAACACTGAATGAGCAAGCACTATTTCATGCAGGAATATTAGTTTAGTACTTATTAGTAGTGTGTCAAAGGTACCTAGGCCAGTGTCAACGGGCCGAAATCATTAGCAAAATAATTTTCACAATCCATATTATGCTACTAGCCGTTGCCCGCGACTTCGTCCGCGTCAATTCCTGTTATTACTCGGGTATATATTTTTTGGGTAACTTGGAAGCTTTCAAATATGAATAATTTTCCCCATTTTTGCAACAGTTTTCACTGATGCTTCGCTCCTATTGGTCGTAACGTGATGTTATATGGCCTAAAGCCTTCCTCGATAAATGGACTATCCAACATAAAAATAATTTTTCAATTCGAGATTCAAACAAACAAACAAACTCTTCAGCTTTATTATAGTATTAGTATAGATAATCTTCAGTTGATAATAAACATTGGCTTTCTTTCTTACCTTCCATCAGACAGAACACGGAAGGCGAGTACGCCATGCTTGAGCACGAGTCAGTCCACGGCGTTATCGAGTCCATGAAGGTGGTTACGGCGAGCAACTCCGAGCGCGTGGCCAGGTTCGCCTTCGAGTTCGCCAGGAGGAACGGCAGGAAGAAGGTAGAAACTGCCTATCTTCCCATCTGTCTTTATACCTCTATGGATACTGAGAGCAAGTGGCTTTAAGTGGCGTCTCTCTTACCCCTTTTCCTACGTCTTTTTTATCTCTCTCCCCCACTATTAAACCGTTCTTCCGCTCCTCCGTTATACCTCTGTATTCGTTTGGTCTCCCGCTTTTTTTCTTTACTCCTTCCCCCTCCCCTTTTATCTCTCTCGCTCCTTATTTATCTGTCGTTCCACTCTTTCTCTCTTCTTCCCTTTCACTCTCTCTCTTTCATAATTCATATCTTCCTCTTTTTCATAACATCCCTTAATTCATCCATCTTTGTACCTCTCTTACTATATCCCTCTGTATTTGTTTACTCACCTTATCTATACGCTTTCTCTTTAAGTCCCCGTTATTTTTTATCTCCATCCCTCTCTATTTATTCGTCGTTCCCCCCTTTCTGTCTCACTCTTTCATTATACCTTTGGATTTCTCGTATACCTCTCAATTATTTTTAATTTATCCCTTTCATGAAGACAGAAGAGACATCATAGTAACATTCTACCAGCCATGTCATTGGCTTTTATAGCCATCAGAATCAGTATATTTCGGATCGGACATAACAATTTCATTTGATGACGGTGTAAAGGCCTTAAGCGTCCCCCTTTTATAGCAGCCCTCTACCCCAGCCACCCCATCAGACGGAACACAGAAGGCGAGTATGAAGGTGGTAACTAGGTTCGCCTTCAAGTTAGCTAGGAGGAACGGCAGGCTTTATACCTCTGCCCTTGAATTCACTTGAATACGATTCGTCGCTGCGTTTGTGGCTATGATCACGGATGTCTTAGCCGTCACATCGACCGCTTATGACGGCTTTTTGACAGGGTCTTATACGAATAGCAAACGTCTCTATGGATACGGAGAGCAAACGGCTTTTCCGTATCTCATTTTCCTATAGTCCTCTCTCCACGTCATTTTAAAGAATCATTCACGTCATTCTAGAGATTAATCTCTATCCGGCTCTATTGTTGGTCCATCATTTCTCACTTTAACGTCTGCTTATTACAAATTGTCTACCACCAGGTGACAACGGTCCACAAGGCTAACATCATGAAGCTTTCCGACGGCCTCTTCCTCGAGACGTCGAAGCGAATGGCGAAGCAGTACCCGGAGATCGAGCATAACGACATGATCATAGACAACTGTTGCATGCAGCTCGTTGCTAGGTGAGTATTTTTTTATCCAATTATAAGAATTGGGAACAGATTTAGGTGCAAACTCATCTTTAGTTAGAACAGTCAGGCTTTACGAGTACAACCGATTTATTGACATTAGTTCCATATCTCTGAACAAATATTATTTATTAAATTTACAAAAACAAAGTTAAAGCCAGATACATTGATAAAAGAAATCATCAGTCACAGCAGGTAGAACATATTGCTTATAAAAGATGAGTTGAAATATATTTTATGCATTTTTTACTGTATTTAAAAATGTCACGGATGGTTTACGCTCTTTACTTAATTTACTTATTCATATTCATATTCATTTAATCACTTCATAACATAACAGCAGACAATAATATATAGGCACAGAAAGATGGTTAATGGTTCTGCTATGACCTCGATGAGGTATGCGTGAATTACATTACAAATTAATATTTTTATTAAATTAGATTAATTAAATTATGGAAATATCAACAAATACAATTTAAAAATGAATTCTCAGCTCAGTCAAAATCATTTTACATGCATGTCAAATTAAAATTTCAAATAAATGGATAATAAATAATAAGTCAACAAAATTATTTATTTCAGATTCGCTAGTTAAAAACATTACCTTAATTCTAATAAAATAATTAATTTTCAATGTCAAGTGGTAGGTAGGTATGTCAAATAAAATGTTATTACTAAAATATTACAATATTACAATTTATCATTAAAATATTCATTTATGTCATAATATGCCTTAAGAATTAAAGATCTCCTCAACTCTTGGTCAAATTTAGTACCTATTTTACTTTAATAATGTTGGGCAAATGATTATGTACCCTGACAGCCATATAATGCGGCCCGCGCCTACAAAGTGCAAGTCGTGCTGTGGGTAGCACGAAATCATTTGCACGGCGCGAGGCATAGCGACTCGTTGTGTCGTCAAAGTGACGAAAATATCCACTGTATATTCTAATAAAACGACTTAAATTATAATATGTTTGTTTCCATTTGCTGCGCGTGGCAGCTCCCTCTAGAATCTAGGTATCTGCGGAAGACCAGCGTTGTGGCATCCTTTAGGCCGCGACATATGCTGAGTAGATACCTATTTAGTACCATGTGATAAAAAGTGTTGTTTATTTTAATTATTGCTAAATCTTGTTGTGGTACTGAATAAATTTATTTCTATTTCTATTCTATTCCTATCGGTCGCAGCGTGATGTTATACAACGTGTTCCTTTTGATATCCCATAACTCTAAGGTTATGTTCCATAGGTAAAAATAATATAAAATGCCCTAGAACATGTGGTTCAAAAATGAATAGTTTCGAATATAACATCAATTTTAGTTAAATTTGTTAAAAAAATGTAACCAGTATGGCGAATCCTTAGTTTTGCGAGACGTTGGCAAACTTACACTAAAGTGTAGTAGTAAAGTAGCGGGAGAGCGTAACTTGTAAAAAACATTGACGTGTGTGGGTGTTTCATTGATAAGAAGTTACGAGTAAATCGTTTTCATTCAAAAGTTCATTCTTAACAAGGAAAGGGTGTTTTACATAAACAGTCGTGACTTTTTAGAATTACATTGTATGAAAAATTTAAACAAAAAAAAATTGTAATTGAAAAATAGTTCATATGAAATTTGATTCTTTACCATGGTTTGTTGAATACCCTAGAGTTATGGGATATCAAAAGGAACACGTTGTATAGCCGATTATAGCCTAAAGCCTTCCTTGATAAATGGACTATCCAACACAAAAATAATGTTTCTATTCGAATCAGAGATCAGCGCGTTCAAACAAACAAACGAACTCTTTAGCTGTATAATATTAGTATATCTATACTAATGAACACTGTCATATCAAGCTTTCTGCTGGGAAGTTGATTCCTTACCAATAAAAAAACTAATAAAGAAATCTTACTAAGAATCAAAGTTTTTCCATTCAACATTTCGCAGGCCGCACCAGTTTGACGTGATGCTCATGACGAACCTTTACGGTTCGATCGTCTCGAACGTAGTCTGCGGTCTGCTGGGCGGCGCCGGTCTACTATCAGGAAGGAACTACGGCGACCACTACGCCGTCTTCGAACCTGGCACCAGGAATACTGGTAAGTGTTATTAATAGTGACGCTGCTATACGTGTCCCGTCTTCATTACTCTACAAAGGTCGAGGACGGTGGCGGGATCTACCTCCTAGTGGTCCACCCTGGGCAATGCCATCTTTGGTTTTCTAACCAATGATGACGGCTAACAGATCCCTCTGCGGTGGTAGGCTTCGTAAGAGGCCGCCTGGATGCTACCACCCTCCTGCCGGAGTCCAGCGACAAACAGTTGTTCTGTGTTGCGCTGGTGTGTGGGAGAACCAGTGCCTCTGGGTAAGCTACATCTTAGGCTTTTTCTTAACCGTATAGTTAAGTATGTAGTCAAGAGCCAGCCCATTATTTATAAAAAAAAATGAGATTGTAGAGTACGTGGGATAAAAGACCAAATACACTTTGACGGTTGAACGATTGGAATCTCGACACAACACGAATTTCAATACGTTTGTGGTGAGGGTTCCGACAGGACAGCTGTCGACCTTCATGCAGGCAGAATTTTGGTCGAGTGGTGTTTTGTATCGTCGGTTTCGTGGACGGTTACCTGACACCAAGTTACGTAACGTTTATAGTGTAATTTATCTTGTTATTGTACCTCCTTATGTTAATAAGGTATTTATTTTATGGGCCCGTATTTTTACTCTGTTACCTGAAATAAATAATTAATTAATTAATTAATTAAAAAACATAAATCAGTAAAATCAATATCTGCAAACAGGCCCCAGTAGGCGCTTTAACACGTCCCAATATTTAACCATACCACTGCTTCGGACAAGTGTAATAAATAATAAATAATAATAAATAAATATTTAAGACATGCCTCAATGGGCCACACTGAGCCATCTAGTCCCAAATTAAGGTACTATTAAGTACCCTGTCGTATGGGGTACTAGACAACCGATAAACTTACTTATATACATTTTTTTTGTAAATATATACTTATAATACATAGAAAACACCCAGACCAGTACAAACAGACATGTTCATGCACACAAATATTTGTACTGTGCGGGGATCGAACCCGCGACCCATGGCTCAGAAGCAGCGTTAACTACCGCTGATCCAAAGTGTGGGCTTGTATCGAGAAGCCGAAGAAACTCGGTCACTATTGTCAGCCTCTTTTTAAATAAATGTAAAAGGTTTATGCAAGTGCGAGCTAGGACAATATAAAGCCATACGTTCCTATAATTTAGATAAGCATCAGTAGTGTATGAGACAAGCTTCTTAGCGTTCCATGGCTTCACCGTGCGGGTGCCGGGTCCATCGTGTGGCAGAAAGAGAAACTCCGAGTTGTTCCCGGAACTTGCGCCACGGGTGTAGGTTTTAGGGGCCCCTTTCCGACGTACATCAACACTCCCCTACACTACTCGTGTTTCTCTCCCTGCCCAGCCAAATCTGGTATGAACCTGCTAATGCAGCTTTAGACACTCGCTCTAGTATAGAACTTACTGCAGTTCTGGCCAAGCCAAGGTCTTTCAACAGGTTTTGCTTTCAGGAGATTTTGCCGGTATACCTCTCGCTCCTACTTCTACAGCATATAGACTAACTATATAACGTTTTTCGTTAATTCATTTAGGAGATCATAGTATTTGTTTTCTTTCATTGCGTGGTCTTTTGGTATATTAGTTTCCCACGGCACGGTAAGCTCTACAAGAAAAAGGTCCGGTCTGTATGATGAAACACACACATCCTCTGGGATTTTATAGTGCTTTTCATACGAGTCCATTAAAATAGTCCAGTCAGGTGCTGTACCCGGGATTGAATAAGGCTTGTTAATAAGAGTATAAGTATCGGCCCGCATTGTGCTTTGGGATCAGACCAATGTACCTACGTGATGTTGTTGTCCACCTTTTTTTTTAATATTATTCCTACTGCAGGGAAAAGGCCTCCATCATTGAATTCAAGTTACCACAGCAATGATGGACACATGCATAATTACCACGCTTGCCAAGTTCAGATAGTTAATCACAAACCAGAGCAGTGTTCGCAAATCCGGAAATCCGGGAATCGAAACAAGGACCCCAGGACATTGGCCTGGTACTTAAACCACTAGACGGGACCATACTTTGAACCTTATGCAGATATTATTGTCTTATTCTTCTTAAATAATAAAAAAATAAAACAGCTATGCCCCCAAAAGGGCTCTGGAAATACCATGACAAATAAAATCAATGTGAGTTACTCGTTTTACGCTTATTGCCAGATCAAGATTCCGTTCAAAAGATTTTTTCACCCGTTCTTACCCTTTCTTAACGCCCCGTTGGTCTAGTGGTTTAAATACCGGGCCAAGATCTCGGGGTCCCTGGTTCGATCCCCGGGTCGGGCAACAAAAAGTTTCGAATTTTCGAACATTGTTCGGGTTTGTGATGATCAACCCGCATTGATTATGCCTAAACCCATCATTGCTTTGGTAATTTGAATTCAATGATAGAGGCCTTTGCCCTGCAGTGGGATCATTATAGGCTGTTACTTACTTACTTACTTATCCTTTGAATATCCACTTTTCAGGTACAGCCATCGCTGGCAAGAACGTGGCCAACCCTATCGCGATGATAAACGCGTCTATCCACTTGCTCGAACACTTGGGCCATCACTACCACGCCGACATGATCCGTCGCGCAGTCGATAAAACAGTCAATGTCGATAGAATCGTTACACCGGACGTTGGCGGCACAGCTTCATCGACTGAAGTCGTCAAGTCTATCATGGGTAATATTGGTTTAGACCATTAAACATTAATTTGATAAAATCTCACCTAAGACCCTGATTTGGGGGAAATGTAAACAAATTTGCAGAAATTCGCAAAGTTTGCGTCCAAAATTGAATAATTTCCTACCTAATTATAAATATAGTCAAAGATTTACTGAATCCACCCATGAATATCAATTTTGTTCAATCGATTAGCAACCTAAAACATGATTGGATAAAATGATTTAACAATGATTGGATGCATTGAAATTTAAACTTTTTTTTGTAGGTCTGTTATAAGTACTCTTTTTGTGCAAAAAATTATCTAATCAATTTTGTGTCTAAGCATGTATTATAGATTTGTAAATAATTCAGGATTTCATATTTTAGACATAGGTTGCCATATAAAAAAATGTGAGCCATATTTAAACTATGCTGTAAGTGCCGAAATGTAAAACTCGGGCCTAAAATTATGTACAAAAGATCAAATAAACAAATGATGAAGTTGTAAATGTTACCACCGTTGAAAAATCGCTTCAAAATGGTGGTATCTAATATACCAATTAATTTATCAGTAAACTTTTGAAAATTGCATGATGTATAATATTTTATGCTGACAATAATTCATTTTTCCCTAGCATTTTTTTCTAACTAGATATTTATAAGTAGAAAATTGTAAAAACTAGAAACCAAGTATTCGTTTTAGATCTTTTTCTTTCATTCTATTATTTATTTGACATCAATTTTATGTATTACATATAGATTTAGGAATAACATCTTAGTAGTTTTCTTTTCGTTTTGTAAAACTACCATTTGGTAGCTTTTGTATTTGTGTTGTACACACTGAAATTATTTTACAGATCATCGTAGAATGTGAACTAACGAACTAGGATTTTTGATTTTAAGTTACCATTTGAAGTATTACCTACATTGTGAAGTATTTATTTTATAGTTGAAATAAAACGCCTACAAATTTATTGCTTGTTTTTTTAACCTTTTTATTTAGTTTTTATATAGTTAATAGAAAATAGAGTTGAAATAGGTAAAAACGAATTATGACAATATTAAATATAGGGTACAGACCGAAGTACAGACAACGGCAGGTCAACCTACCCAAAAAGTTAAAGGTCATTCATTTGATTTTCAACTTTAAGTCTAACAAGTAGAGATCAAAATCAATTGAGAAAATTTGACGTTTTGTGGTAGGTTGACGTGCTGTTGCCTGTACCTAAAAGTAAAGTAACTGCCCATAAACAATCCCACTGCAGGGAAAAGGCCTCCATCATTGAATTCAAGTTACCACAGCAATGATGTGTATGTATAGGCATAATCGCCAAAATGCGGGTTTGTGATCACAAAGTCGAGCAATATTCGATAATTCGAAACTTTGTTGCCCGGCCGGGGGCCTAATTCGCGTAACCGAATCGCAGTTAGATCGTGATTGAGTTGGACGATTTTGACATTTAGCCCATACTAGAACTGTCAAAAACGACGAAATCGTCATTTTTAACAATACTCATTTATTAGGTAGGCACTCGTATAATTTTTTATTTAGTATATAGTAATTTTATATATAGATTTTGTGACATAATATTATTATCTTGAATTTTGTCATTTTGTTAATATTTGATATGACATAATTAAGATAACCATTAACTTAATTTTATTCTAGTAATTGACTTTTTATGTATTATTTTATTGCTATGTATTGACCATAAGTTGTGTTATTTTTTAGTTTAATTGATTACTTGATATTTTAACTCTGGACATAATAAGTATGACTTGCCGTCGTGTTGGGTTAAACTGTACGCCGGCATGTTTAATTAAATGAATTAAAAACCTGTCGTTCAATTACGATTGTGATACGATTCGGTTACTCGAATTAGATGCCTGGTACACCGAGATACACCAGTATACAAACCACTAGACCAACGGGGCGTTAAATAATTCTGAAAGAGAGGCCCTCAGCTCAGACCACACGCACATAGGTAGGTACCTACCGTAGATGTAGTAACGCATTATTCATGTTATTTCATGTTTTTTTGTGGTCAGGCTGTAGCATGCGGCTCTACCTGGCCATGCTATCAAAAACTCATCTAGAAGAAATGGTAACGGCAGGGTATGCAGTGGTTATTTGCATGTATGGTATAAATACCTCTGGATACCGTAAAAGAATACACTGGAATAGTTACTCCACGCGTGCGAAGTCGCGGGCAACAGCTATATATGGCATGTTAAGAATATTTTTTTACATTGCTGCACACAATAATCAAAATAATTATACAGGATGAAATTTTAACCACCTTCCAAATTTTAATATATCAATATACGAGACAAAAATAAAATGACGTATTTTTTCTTTTGGTATAGCCCAGTACAAAAATGTTAAGATTTAGAGCACTTAGAAAATGTCCGCCAAAATTAATAACTTTTGATACGGCCGTCTAGCAACACTTATTTTACGCGTTGCGCATCTCATTCATTCATTATGGTACTATTTATAAGCTTTTGATTTTCCCTTTATACCTTAACAGGTCTAGGACCGTAAAAATTGAAAACAATATCGCGAAAAATATTTTCGGGTGACAACTTGATTTACATTTTTTACTTTATAAATAGGCTCTAAATACGATACCGAATGCATATAAAAATTTTGGAAAGTGGTTAAATTTTCACCCTGTATAAAATTGACATCAAAAGTCAAAAACATCTTAGTAATCCAGTCACAAAAATTAGACTTAACTAAGAAGATAGAGACGTCTTTCTAAGGCTACGTCGTTCATAATCATAATTCTAATGATGACGTAAAATGGACAAATCGAAATCGACAGGCTTTCATGATAATTCAAAATCGAAGTAATGTAACATAAATGTTACAAATGATTTAATGAGCATTGGTTGATGCTAAGAAGTTCATATTTTTAGATTGTTTAAGCGATAAATAATTTATTGTTGATCTTCATGATTGTTCCAGTGATTCTGATGATGATCACGATACTGACTTACTGTTGAATCTCAATAAATGTAATTTTCGTTTTATTTTATTTGACATAACTGTTTTTTTTACGTTTCAGTCGAGCCAGTCCCAGCACTAGTCTCCTCAGTTTGACAGGTGTCATTCTAATCAAGCTATATTTTAGGGACTGTAGGATTATGATTTTCTATATTTTTTGCAGATAACATACAATGCGGCGTACAAGCTGGCAAAATGTGAAGTCTTTAGGCAGTACATAGTAGTGTGTGGTTATGAAATAAAATATGATAATATAAAGTGTTGTTTTGTTAGATAGACATAAATATGAAAAACTAGATCACAATTAGCGTCAAAGTAGTGTCCCAACATGGTCCCAACTACAAGTGCAACCATTTGACATAAGGGTGCACTTTTAGATAAACATTTATCAATCTAATAGTTACCTACATGACATAAATATCCACACCACATGAATAAATATTTCCACCAGAATCCAAGCTGCCTATACGCGGCCCGCTGTTGTTCCACTCACACATAGCGCGGCGATATGCCCGTGACATCTCACCGACGCGTCGCCGGGCTAAGAACTGGTTTTCGCCGGCTCAGTTGCGGTATAAATGACAGGGCTGCAGCCTGCACGTCGCGCGCATTAGACGACATTTATTTGAGTGATTTGGTTGACGAATTGTGATTTTACCGTTTCTATGATGAAAATTATTTACTTATATAATATTGATTAAGGAAAATTTGTGTTAAATCTAAATATATAAAACAAAGGGTCAGTTACGCACTGCTATGGTTTGTTGCCGGATATTTGTATAGGAAATGTCTGGATCGACACAAGTGCAAGAAATCGGAATCCTATCGGAAATACCATATAAGCAATGGTTCCCTATTTATTTATCGTAAAGACACCTAAGTGGCGTGCTATTGGAGAGGCCTATGTCCAGCAGTGGACTGTGATAGGCTGGTGATGAAAGACTTTAATGTAGGTTAAAAAGGAATTAGAAATATTTAAAGAAAAATAAATTATTTAGGGTTAGCCATTTATTAACTAATTTAACTTTAGTATTGTCAAATTACACTAAACCAATGATATTTAAAAAGTATAGATAGGTTATGCCCTTACAAAACTATTGAAATAATGTGCCGCTTGCGAACAACTGCACACATGCGTAATTCTTATTTTGTCCTTGTCATACTCGTGAAAAGAACAATTACTTTCTCTTTCATGGATTTGAAAAGACGTCACAATGGGGGCTATCGCTAGTGAATTTGCCACTAGAGGCGCTAGTGTCGCGTGAGGTCCAACATCATTCACTTTGTACTGGTTTTAGCGGAATTTGTTGCATAAATTATAATTTCTTTAATTTACCTGCTGGAAAGTGATCTCCTTCGTAAAATATCGCAAATATGGATTATTTGGCGATTAATGTGAACGCTTTAAAAGCGGAATTAAGAAAAAGCGCAAAAATAGGCGGCCTCAAGAGCAACTATTTCAGAAGTTAGTTTGTTGATATCAAGATAGTTATTTATAAACAATATAACCTTAATTAGATTCAAGATATAACAATTTGTTTCGGCGCCAATCGCCTTTGACAGCTATACCTCCGGACCTCAGTCTACAGTGGCGCCAACTGGTGAGCAAAGAAACGGTAGTCCCCATTGTGACGTTTTAGGGACGCATATTGAGAGCGCATGTAACATATCTATTACTTTTTAAATATCATTGCACTAAACCTTATATTTTATACCTTTTGAAATACACGTTTTATTATGTAAGTACCTACTTACCATATTTTATTTTTACTCCCCATTTTTTTGACTAGTTATCCTATCAGAATAGTTAAAAGTTAGAAAGCTTTACTCTGTAGGGATATTTACTCATGTGTCCACACTTTTGCATGCCAACATTATAAAGTTGACTTTGTCATAAAATCAACGTCAATCACTTGTATAATTGAGGACAGTTATAATAGGTGTCATTTTTGTATTGGACTGTGTGTATCTAGTTTTCATTATACAGGAAATTTTTACCACCTTCCAAATTTTAATATATCAATCTACGAGACAAAAACAAAGGACGTATTTTTTCTTTTGGTATTGCCCAGTACAAAAATGTCAAGATAAAGCATTTAGAAAATGTCCGCCAAAAATCTAAAATTTTTAGAATGGCTGCCTAGCAACACTTTTTTAACGCGATGCGCATTTCATTCATTCATTACGATACTATTCAAAGTTTTTGATTTTCCCTTTATACCTTAACAGGCCTAGGACCGTAAAAATTGAAAACTACCTATATTGCGAAAAATATTTTCGAGTGAATACTTGATTTGCATTTTTTACTTCATAAATGGGTTTTAAATACGATACTGAACACCTATAAAAATTTTGGAAAGTGGTTAAAATTTCCCGTGTATCGGTTTATAGAGAAATTCTTTGATAATTGAGTGCAGTCCTACAATACTTCAGGCTCTCTATAATCAAGGGAAATACTAATATTTAATCTGTATTTCCTATCTAGATAAATTTTCTAGGGTATTCATCATGTGATTTTCCTAACAGCATGTCTGAAATGTTAGAGTGAACAGGCTGCTTCTAGGTAAGCTCGCTCCATGGTAGGCTTCCTCTCAACTCTAGGGTTCAGTGTGAAGCCAAGACCATTAACAGTTTAAAGTGTCTTCGGCGCTCGCACAGCGGCTCTGACAATCACAGCGTCTCTTCCAGAGTCAAATTGTCAGAGCCTCAGGCGCAAAGCCAGTAAGTACAATAAAACAAATATTCAGGGTATTTTAACGATATATTGAATACATTGCATTGTAAACACCCGTGATAATTACAGATATGACATCAAATTGGCGCGTTCATCGCATTACTACTAATTAAAATACACATCAACATCGAAAAATAATAAAAAACTAATCATAATACAATTATACAAAGAGTAGAAAATAAATGCGTCAGTTTTATGGTTTCCCCCGTCTGCGATTCTTCTGCCATTGAGGACGGTTTTTGAGTCAGTCTCAAGTCAACATACGCCGTGAAATAGCTTGCCTAAGCTGGGAACCGAACTGATTTATAATATTCAAATAGAATAGGGAGACAAATACCTAGCATAGGTTGTCATTATAGGCGAGATGGAAGATGGAGCTGCCTTTTTGGTCTGTGCCATTGACTATAAATCACTGTAGTATCGAACTAGTAATTAGTATCATACAGCTACATCGATAACCCATCATCATCACATCACTACTGTCAATCCTTCTCGCTCTTACGCCATAATTAGCAAGCGAGAAGTGATAATTTTAGCATTTATAAATCAATGTAAACTGTTTTCTTTGACATCAGATAAAATATGCTAGAACACTTCTTCATAGTGCAAACAGTCATTTTAAATTATTTTTCGCGAGCTGTGTTTGACTTAACGTGACGTTGAGCACTGACAGCTCGCGGAACGAAGTTAGCCAGATTTAGTTGCGCGTTTTTCGTGCTTACATTCGGTTTCTAGGTTTTATTATTCTAAGAGTCCCACACAAAAATTGTAATCTGTATTTTCAAATTACAGTATCAAATTATTGCTTTATGAATCAGAAAACATAAATAAAATATATTTATACCTGAACGGTTCCCAATCTACTTTAAAATTACGTCGCATTTCTCAACTTGAGCATGACTTAGAAATTAATTACTTTTGACCACTTCAATATGACGGATCGAAAATTCGTAGAAAATACTTTTGTAATAGTTTCTCTAAAAATATAATGTCATTTATGAATAGTGAGATTTGTCATAAATTAAAATAATATCTAAATATATTTTTAATTGTTCTGCACATATTTTTTTTATTTTCAAAGCAATACTCCTGCAGTCGGTTAAAAATATGAGTAAAAATATTAAGACCCAATATCTTGTAGCATAAACATATTAAAACGAGATTTAAATCGAAACAGAAGGATTTAAGGATCGTCTTATGGATCCTTGTCAATATGCAAAATGCATTGCTATTATTTGACTCTATTTATTGCAGATGTCTATCGCAAACAACAGAGGAGGGGAAGGGATTTTTCTTAGTTAATTCTTTTCACACATAAGTTAACAATCTGTGTGAAATATAAATTTAAATAAATGGTCTCTTTTTCTTCTTCTTTACTAAAAAAAAACATGTTTTATAGAACTATGGGGTGCGTCGTCTATGTTTAGAAGCATAGAGTAAGAGTACGTTGCGCTAAAATATTCACTAGAGAGTAATGCACTAAAGAAAGTCCCGATGGAGTAGCGTATGAGAGCATAGCTGCACGCTTACTCTAATGAGATTACTTTATATTAACATGATAACTTGGAGACACAGTTACCTAAATAAGTTTGGTGTGTCTCAAACCGATATTTTGTTGAATACTGGGTATATTTATTAAATACTTGTTTTTTTTTAATACCAGGTCTTCAACGATAAATATAATGTTTTTTTTTTAAATGTCCATTGACACATAAAAAATGCCATCACCTCACCAGCAACTAACTCTTAGCACGCCCTTAAGGTTGGCAGAAAATGCGTTACTAAAATTGCATATAGAAAATTTTTAGGAAAAAGTTTTCAAATTACTAATAAATTAGTTTTAAGTTAAATGTCGTTTTAATTAAGATTATACTAGGTCTCAATCTTGATTTGGAATAAATTAAAGATTCACAAGTAGCTTAAAAATACATAAACAAACAAATTCATTTATAGAAAATATGTTCAAAGTCAAAATGTAAAAAATAAAATAAATATTACTTGTAATCAAAAAAATACATCTCAAAAACTCTCTATTAATATTATTATACACCGTGAAATTTTAGTGGTTGTTTTCCCGCAACAGAACGATTTACCTTTAGTAGCACCATCGAATCGTGCGAGTTATTTTTTGAAAATAAAGATATCATTGTTCTCAACTAATCGAAAAAAATTACATAAACTCAAAAGCGTGGAATACGATAGTATCTTTACAAAATGTGACGTGTTTGGGTACTGCTTGCCACACGAAATCAATGTTCAAAGCAAAAGAAGCTCTACGCACTAAGTAATACAGCATAAACTGCACCGCGCGAGGGGCAATGACCCCGGCCGGTGACCGGTTGCGGCGCGGCTAGTACCATTGGTTCGAGGTTGCTTTCGAGTTTCGTTTATCACAATCGTGAAACTGCTATTTTTTATTTGAATAAAAAAAAACTGCACAAATCTATTGTACTACTAAGATAGAATCATTTTACTGAGGGAAAACAACCACTAAAATTTCACGGTGTATATCAGAGCTATGAAAAAACATATCACCTAACTATATCATAATATAGAATGTATTTTCGCCTACCACTAAATAAACCTTACATTATAACATTAATCTTAATAAATACTGAATTTTATCTCTAAATATATAAAAAATGATCCGCCATATTGAAGCAGAGTTTTCTTGGCATAATGTTTGGATCAAAATATTGTTCCGATTTGAAACTAAGTTTACATACTCATATCAAAGGCCCTATTCTGTTTGCTTTGTTCTTTTGGGTCATGGAGCCCCCCAATCCGGCTAATTTACGAATGGCTCAATTGAATCGTAATTGGATCTCAATCGTATATTTTGACATTACTACCTTAGTAAATGTGTCAAAATATACGAGTGAATTGAATCAAAATATAAGAGTGGCTCAATGGGGACTACCGTTTCTTTGCTCACCAGTTGGCGCCACTGTAGACTGAGGTCCGGAGTTATAGCTGTCAAAGGCGATTGGCGCCGAAATAAAGTGTTATATCTTAAATCTAATTAAGGTTATATTGTTTATAAATAACTATCTTGATATCAACAAACTAACTTCTGAAATAGTTGCTCTTGAGGCCGCCTATTTTTGCGCTTTTTCTTAATTCCGCTTTTAAAGCGTTCACGTTAATCGCCAAATAATCCATATTTGCGATATTTTACGAAGGAGATCACTTTCCAGCAGGTAAATTAAAGAAATTATAATTTATGCAACAAATTCCGCTAAAACCAGTACAAAGTGAATAATATTGGACCTCACGCGACACTAGCGCCTCTAGTGGCAAATTCACTAGCGATAGCCACCATTGACTCGTAATTGGATCTCAATCGTATATTTTGACATTACTACCTTAGTGAACGTGTCAAAGTATACGAGTGAGATCCAATTACGATTGATTTGAGCCATTTGTAAACTAGCGGAATTGGGGGGTAGAAAGTCTCCATGTTTTGGGTAAGTTTCAAACTGTCAATGTCATTACTATACGGATAAATTCAATTGGTTCTGATGTACCGGCACAGATTATTCAAATTAGTAAAGAAGTAAAGTAACAGCCTTAATCATCGCACTGCAGGGAAAAGGCCTCCATCATTGAATTAAATTTACCATTGTAATGATGGTTATTTAAATTAGTCATACACCAAATACCTGTTTTAAACTTTCATATTCACTACAAGTCAGTTGTTTCGGCATTTAATATTTTTTTTTCGAGTTTCCGATATTTCGGCACTGTTGCAATCGCCATTATCACGGAATAACTTTTACTTAACTTTTGTCCTTCCGTGATCACATCGATTAAAGAGGCCCTTCTACGCAAAAGGATGCCCGTTCGTTCGAATCTATCTGTCTCTTTCAGATACTATGAGTAAGAGAGGGACCATTAATAAATTACTTTATAGACTTTACAGCATAGATTTGGTATACTGTTGATAGATTGGCAATGGCAAGAGATAGAATATATGAAAGGCATTTATTAGAACGGGACAGACAGTAGACATACAAGACCGCTCACGTGTATGCTATTGGCCTGTATTGGCCTAACGGCTGTATTACACTATCTCTAACACAAGATTGCCTTTATTTTTTCATATTTTAAAATGAATGACCTATATTATATCTATGCTTTACAGAGACCAGATTGATGTGTGTATGTAAACTTAGTAAAATCGATAAAACAGTTTAGTCGTGACTTATTTCGAATAATCTCTATTTCATAGCCGATTCTTTTGTTAGTGTAAGAGGCGATTTCAAAATCTGATATTTGATAACAATGAAATAGTTTTTAGTAATCATTTTGAATAAAACATATTACTGAGTTGAGTAAAAACTATAGTATATTTTAATTAAAACGTTCAGACGTCTTTTATGCTAACCGATGGCATGTAAACCAATAAGGGTATTTTTTTTAAAATATATAATGAAATATAACAGATTTGGAAACCACTTCGTTTAAGCCATAAAAGCGTAAACGTGTTAATAGAAAAAAAAAGATCATCGAATTTTTTTAAAGTTTAAAAACGTTAGCCTAGCGCAATTTGGCATTTTTTGAATACTAATTTAGCACCAAATCTTGGCTAAACCGACTGCTGTTAGTTCAAATATCTTCATAAGTATGTATAGATATACTTGGTGATATAAAAAAAAACCGAAAGATCCTTTCTCTGTATTGTCCTGAGTGTGTTTGTACCTTCGTTGTTCCTGATTTCCACAAAACGAGTGCTGTCAATAGTTACTTATTACTTTGGCATCAGAACAATGTATGTGACGTTGTCCACGTTGTTTTTTTGTCTCATAAAACTATAGTTAACACGTACAATGATGTCAAAGTTCATTTTTGATTGGCTAGCATACATCAATAAATCAATAATTATTAGAAAAAAAAATCATAGGAGATTTTAGTAATTGGCTGGCGTACTTTAAGTGGTTATAATTCAATGATTGATTATTAGAAAAAAAAACTCGTATAATGATTTAGTTGTGACCTTTGCCTATATGGTTTAATATCAGTATATAAACTTGAAAAAATTTTTTATACTTTATTTGATATTTTAGCAATTTAATTGCACTTATAATATCAGTATATAAAATTGATTTTTTTTTGTCTCAGGCGGGATTTTTGTCTCTATATGGTTTAAGTTTAAAAAAATAACAGTTAAAATATCTTATAACACGGGAGTCTTGTTAATATTTGAACTAACTTACAGTCGATCATTAACAACAATATTAATTTATTATCACGCCAAATTAGTATATAACTGTCGCTTCTATCGGTACATCTGTCATTTTATTTTATTTATCACTGGCAACCCTGGTAGACTTCCGTTCTGTCAAAGCGGTCAAGTAATCTTTGACCTAGATCTATCTGAAGAGGATTACTATATGTCGTAATACAATCAGATTGAGGCGGTCTCACCTACTTTTGCAGGGTTTTCACCCAATAATTCGTACTTATTTTCTTATTAGACGATGCAGGCGCAGTCACAGGGAAACGCTAGTATAAAATAAAAAAACAGACATACCGTTGCGACAAAACGCTGATCATCCAAACAAATGTAGAGATAGAGAGATGCAACTGGCGATGCAAATGCCCTCTGGTGGATTTTAAGGGAATCAAAATGTGTGAGTGAGACAACGCACAACAAGGTCAAGTGTTTTGTAGAGCACCGTCTCTTTTGAGTCTTATCTGAATAGGAATATGTGTGCTGAGAGTGTCGTGTGGTGGTGGCACGTTTAAAGGATACGCCTTCTGTACCTATGGGTGTTGAGGCGACTAAAGAAGTACAGCTAGAAGGAGACGGGCAACAGCGTCTCACACACTTTTTACATTTTTCATACAGTTGCTCGCTTGATTGCTATGTTTATGTAATATTGATTGATACTATCCAAATGTTGGGTGTTGAGCAACAGAATTTTTATATTTCACTAAAATCGATAAATAGCAAGATATTAGAAATGTAGTCCATCTTTTATTTTACTAGGTGTTTTTTTTTTACCAATCAAACAAAAAATACAGGTCATATTAAGAATTCTCCTATTTCAAAGTCGGTCAAAATATTACATAATATCCTGTCTTAAACATATTCCCTGTGTATCCTGCCTCACCACAAGAGGGCGCTATCAATATTTGCATTGCCAGTTAAATATAATTAACATATAAATAAATAAATACTAAGATTTCATTCCTCATTGTATGAGATCATTATTTTTCAATAAATCAGTCTATATGAGAAGTTGTTAAAATTCATTAATTTGTTCCAAACTTGCCATTGGTTCTTGGGATTAATCTAATCTTGACTTACTGTATTGGTAGGACTAGGGCTTGTTTAACGGTTTATTTTTCGAAACGTTATCGTCTTAAATGCCTAAGAACGCTTTGATTTCGGTTTTGTTCGAAACGGAACGAAATAAAAACGTTTTTGAAGAAGAACATTTTCATTTCGTTTTTAGTTAGAATAAAAGTTTAATAACGTTTTTATTTCGTTCTTTACCATCGCGTCCATACCTACATACGAAACGAAGGACACACAGTATACGGATTTCACTCAGTTTGCGTTTAACCGGTATTTGGATAACGTTCTCATTTCGTTTTCGTTTCGAACGTAAACCTAGAACAAAACGCCTTATAACGGTTATAATCTTATAATGCCGGTACTAAAAATAACGGTTAAGCCCCTAGGTAGAACTGCAGGAATTAAAAACATTTATAGATAACTAAATATCGCAGAGTGGGGGCGGTTATGTCAGGATGTTGGGGATACAAAAGAGGAGGGGGAGGTATAACGCGACACTTTAGGAGAGCAACATTTCTGGAGAACTATCATTCTTAGAATGAAACACGAAATTTGTGCCGCTGAGAACATTATCGTTGCCCGAATGTTGCCAATGAGAATTATCTCGACAAACTGGCAATATTCTTAGCATTATAAACATTTCTCACTTCTGGAGAACGTTAGCAGGAACGGCAAATCCCTATAAGGGGCGTAATTACTATACCATAATTGCACAAAACTTTTTGGTTCGCCCGATGTGAAAAAGGTAGGTATAAAAAAAAATTATTATACATTAATCCCAGAACCATTTGCAAATTCAACAGACTAAACAACACAACCATCACAACATCTTGAAACTGGCAGTTTCATAAACACCAATCATGTTAATAGAAAAAAAAACTAAACTATAAACAAAAAAACCGCTTACCGGACTTATATACGCTATATCAATATATGGCATCAGAATCACAGACGAGCGTAAAAAATATAAAACTTTCATAGGAATCACATTGTCAATAATAAAATTATAATAACAATAAAAAATCACAGGTCCACAGATAACTATGCTTAATACTAAAGTAATGTTGGTACATCTAATGTGACGGTGGGACAGGCTCGTTTCAAACAAAATGGCGTCACACACAAGTCCATACCGCCTATGAACACACACCGCCGACGCCATTGTAATACTGCGAGTCGGCCGCTTACAATTAAATATAAATAGATATAAATAAACAAAATTAAATTTACAATTCATTAATTCAAATCTTGATAGACACAAAACGAAATCAGTAACGGCATACAGCGGATTAAATACATACGAATCACGCGCATCTATTCTAACACATACACATATAAACGCACGCCCGTTGAATACACTAAGAAATACACACATGGACATAACCGTCATTGTGACGGCCGCGATACAATCAATATCATACGCCAGTGACATCTCCGTCGTTCCGACATCGGAAGTTAAAGCTATAAATAATATACAAAACGCGTTCGACGCTGAATAAATAACAATAACACTAAGGGCTAATAAAACGCAAATCGAAGAGACAATCAACGCTACAATAACTAGGACAGGCGATAACACCGATGTCAATGTCACGGCTGTCAGGTTGACAGGTGTCAAGGTGACGGCCGCGAGACGAGATTCAGTCGGACACTGCGCCAGAACGGCGCAGCTACTCATCGAAATAGTCGATATTAAAGCTACAGATACAGTCAAATTAGATGAAACGACAAATGTCAACGTCAAAAACGTCAATACGATACTCACCTGGCATTCCCTCGTAACCATCGGAACCGTCAGAGTGACAGCTGTCAGAATTGTGCATTTCTTGAGACTCGAATTATTATGACTAGTATAATCTATTGCGAATTTCACGCATTCATTTAAAATCGCAAAATTTTCTTCTACACTACACTTATTATATAAGAAGTAATTCACATACATTTTTAAGATAGTACGGAGATTGTACGCGCAATGTACGCCATACGCGTGTCCGTGTACGTCCGTACTTACGTACGAATATTGTTCGAATATGTTAATTTCCAATCTACCCAATGTAACGCAGTCTTGTTTACTAAATCGTACAACCTTGATATTTTTCGCTAATCCAATACCTTTATCATTATGAACACAAGTATCTAAACCGCCTAATACATCACCATTCCTGACATTTGCTTCAATTTCTAAGCTTCCTTCCAAATTGAGATCTTCACAAGTATTTAAGAATCTAAAGTACACATGGGCATCAATAAAATCGCGTAAGTTTACGCGTATGCGTACGTTACGCGCGTAAATACGTACATTGACGCGTGCGTTCGGGCGTGCGGGGGGAGGGGCGGCGGGCGGGGCCGCGTTACCGTACTGACATAGTTTTAATGGTTAAGGGCAATGCTGTTTCTTCGGCTTCTTCAAATGTTCCTCATCGATACCGGATTTGGGTACCTAAAAATTTATGAACCAAATTTATTTTAATTTAATGACGACAAACCGGCCCAAAATTTTGCTAATTTAGAAATGGCTCAATTGAATCGTAATTGGATCTCAATCGTATATTTTGACACATTTATTAAGGTAGTAATGTCAAGATATATGAAATGAAATGAAAAATTAAATGAAATCCCCAAAAATGAGGTCCCCAAACAGGACAGGCATGCCTAGTTTGGGGACCGGTAAAACCTTTCTGTATTTTTATCCTGTCAATAAACATTTTTTTTTTCACTTTCAAATAAGTTTATTGCTCTTAAATACATGCACAAGTTACAAAGATTATTTAAGCCTACCAGGAAAGTAATGGAGGTGACTCAGCTTATGCTGTTATGGAAAAGCAATCCCACCCAGCGCTGGTTTTCAGCCACCTCCACTTCTCTCTCATATTATAATGATTGAGATCCAATTAAGATTCAATTGAACCATTTGTAAATTAGCGAATTGGGGGCCAGGTTGGTGTACTGGTGCCACTGGTCGTGCAGTGGTTTGCCTACCACGCAGTTCAATTCCCAGTCGGGTCAATTTAGGTAACGATCTTCGTAATGAACGGCTTGGGTCTGGAAGATGGGACGGATGGAATAAGCTAGCGATAAAAATGGCGAAAGATACGTTTTGTTTCTTTCGAAACTTCGTATTTTGTGTTTTATATTTGTTCTTATTATATTATTTGTTATGTTTGACTGTTATTGATTATTAATTTGACATTAGACAATGGGTATTAAGTATGGGTGGGTAGTAATTTAGTTTGAAACATTGAATTATTGATTTTAAGTTGAAATATGTTTATTTTTATTTGCTTATAAATGTAAAAAGTTGACGTGTCTAAGTGTATTGTATTACCAAAAGATGAAATAAATGAATATGAAAATATGATTTTTTTCTGTACGATACACGCAAATTTCGTATAAAACAAATTCAAGGTCAGTTTACAAAATACAATCATACACATAAAATACGGGATATTTTTCATTTATATCAATATTCCAACAAATCCTATGACAAAAGACGCGCGGAAACGCGGGTAGCGCTTAAATAGCGATTTCTACCATATATAGGTTTAAAACTTTCTTGTTGCATTGTTACACATAAAACTTAACACTAAAAATTCTAGTTTCGGGAGGCCTATGTCAAGTGGTGCACTAAAATCCCGTAAGTTTACGCGTAAACGTACGTTACGAGCGTAAGTCAAGCGTGCGGGGGGGGGGGGGGGAGGGACTGTCACATGATTTTGATGCGTAATTTTATGGAAACGGTGCATACAATGTTTCTTACCTCAGTATATCTCTCGCCTTTGAGAGAGACGATCTTGTTGTCTCTATATCGGACCATCTTCTTCGGCTCTATCTTAGGAGCGAGCGGCTTGTGTTCCTTTGTATCGGAATTCTTGTCAACGTACGAGTAACTGGAAAATTTACATAAAATAACATTAAAATTGACGATTCACACACACGCACGAACGCACGCACGCACTTACATAGGATATATCGTCCTTCGTGAGGGTAACGCAACTTATTTTTAAGCTATTGCATAGCTTCTATCGCGGGCCTTGAGCGTGGAGACCGAATCCAGAAATTCCGTTACGAAAATAACCTAACACCCCCCACTCCGACCGGCACAGCGGTGATACTTTTTAGTTTTTCCATCTATCGATGAATAGCAGAAATTTTAATGACTTTTTGAAATATCACGCTTGTCTATTTAGTTCAGCAACCCGCCTTTAGGTGGCATTTGTTGTATCGGCATAAGTTGATAAAAAAATGCTATTCAATAGCTTTACCGCGGCAGTCTCCGAGTGCCACACGTCTTTTTTTTCTATTTTCCTACCAAATAATGCTTACAAGTAATATCACCATCAAAATTCCAATAAACTCGTACACAAATAACGTCAAACCGCCGTGCTTAGCCTTAGCGCTGTGCTACGCCTTTGTGCGTGGCCGTCGCACATCAACTGTCGGACAGCGCTTTACCGCTGCAATGAAGCGATTTACTATACCGCCACAATCAAGCGGTTTAAATCACTTTACTGCTGGAATCAAACAGTTTAACAGACTTTACCGCTGCAATAAAGCGACTTACCAGTACCGCTATAATCAATTAGCTTGCTGCGTTGTTTCGCTTCAATCAAGCGGCTAACTAACTGATGCACTCATCGCGCGATGATACGATTCTTTAGCTCGTGGTCTTCGCACAGAAGTTGCTAGACTAAGCTGTACCGCTGCAATCAAGCGACTGAGCATTGATGCGGATTCTTCAGCTCTTGGTCGTTGCACAGCAACTGCCGGACAGCGCTGCAATCAAGCATCTTACTGCGCTGTACCGCTGCAATCAAGAGACAAAAAGCGCTGTCCGCTGCATCAAGCAGTTAACAACGCTGTACCGCTGCAATCAAGCGGCTACCTACCTAACGTACTTACTGAGCGATGATAGGATTCTTCAAAACGTGGTCTCAAGCGGCTTACATCGCTGTACCGCTGCAATCAAGCAACTGAAGCACTCGCCGAGCGATGATGCGGTTCTTAGCTCGTGGTCGTCGCACACCGGCTGCCTGACAGCGCTACAGCACTGCAATCAAGCGACTGACTATACTGCTGAAATCAAGCGACTTACTCTACATCTGCAATCAAGCGACTTAATGCTCTTCACCGCTGTAATCAAGTGGCTTACAGTGCTTTACCGCTGCAATCAAGCGACTCACCGAGCGATGATGCGATTCTTCAGCTCGTGGTCGTCGCACACCGGCTGCCGGACAGCGCTGTGAAGCGCTGCGGGGGATAACGCTTGTCCTTGTTCACGGCGGTGAAGTAATGTCGCCGCGGCCCGCTCGACGTCGCCATGAGCGATTGATACGCAATGTTTTATCTATGGAAGACATAGATACTGTTAGTAGGTACTAGCTGTTGCCCGCGACTTCGTCCGCGTCAATATCTGCTATTATGATCGCGATTATTTTTGGGCATTTTTCACTGATGCTTCGCTCTTATTGGTCGCAGCGTGATGTTATAAAGCCTAAAGCCTTCCTCGATAAATAGACTATCCAAAACAAAAATAATTTTTCGATTCGAACCAGTGCTTCCTGAGGTTAGCACGTTCAAATAAACAAACTCTTTAGCTTTATAATATTAGTAGATTAAAAACTTGAAAAAAAATATCTCAGACGGGACTCGAACCCGCATCCCCATGCATACCGGGCGCGGTGCTTTTTCCAATTAAGCTACTGAGTCATTAATTATGTCGCAGCGCTAATTTTTCGAGTATGTTTTTATCGCTGTAAGCCAGCGCAGTTTTTGAGTTTTGCACTCTTAATAATCTCTACAGATGTTTGACAATCACCGCCATCTATCGCGGCAAGATAAAATTGAACTTTTTTCAAGGTGTGGCCTGCTCGGAGGTCCCGGGTTCAATTCCCGGACAGGTCAATGTAGTCTACATTTTCTTCGGGTCTGGGTGTTTGTGGGGACCTTTAAATTATTAATCTGATTTTTGAGAAAACATTAAATAGTAGAAATAAGATGTACCGAGACGGATAATTAAATAAAATAAATTCAAATGTATAATTATCTGATCTTATACAAAAAAGAAACTTATCTCTATCAAGTAACAAATATATTTCCTTTTGATTAAATAACAATAAATCAAGATCCAAACCTAGGGCATGTCCACGGTATGCTAGCGTTAAAGAATCCCGCGAGTAACGTTTCACGGGATTCATTAACGCTAGCATATCGCGGACCTACCCTATTCCGGCCTACGCCGGCCACTAACGATGACTTACCTCCATAGCGCAGGTGTTGGGAAACATTTCGTGAAGCGCTCGACACTGGGCTGAGTGCTCGTCCTCTAATAGAGGAGCGCGACGGCCTCCCTCCGCTCCCTCGGAACTCTCAGAGTTTGAGTGGGACCTTGAACAATATAGTCAGATATTACTAGAAAAACGAGTATATACAAATCATTTACAATTAAGACATACACTACTAGAAATAATACGAGTTAACTTTGAATGGCGCCATTAAGGCGACTACTAGAGCTAAGTGCTGTCCGCAATTGATTTAATTTTATTACTTCTAAACAAAATCAATTCTCAAAAAACTAGAACAGTATCATTTTAGCAATAATATTAGGGGTTAAAGTATTAAATTGCCGTTTTATATGGACGAAATCGAGAAAAGTCATTTTTCCATACTAACAATTTTTTAGTTTTTTTAAAAACGCCTGAACTGTTTTCGATGCAATTAAAGGTGAAAGTTAGATAGTTATAGAGCTACGCATTATAGTACTTAAATTTTTGAAAATCAAAGTATATAATACAAATATACTTAATTGAAGCAAGAAGGTCAGCTGACACATTGTAAGGGGTCTTTTCAACGACTTCCTTTGAAGTAATAGGCACTAGTATTGCATTTTTTTTAGTCAAAAGTTACTTTATTTAGTTTTTGATACAATACAAAAAGAATTACGCAATAATATGACTATACTTAAGAGCTATAAACAAAATAAAAAGTGGGAAAATAATCGGTAATTTCATACTTTAACCCCTATTATTTAATCACAGTAAACTTTTCATTTAGTTGTTTATAAAGTAGAATTTGTTTAGCAATTATGTACAACACGAAAGAATGCCAGAATGAAAAGCAGTTAACGGTGATTCAATAAATATTATAGGCAATTTGCTAAAATGATACTTTTCTAGTTTTTTGAGTATTGATTTTGTTTCGAAGAAATAAAATTAAATCAATTGGCGGCAGCACTTAGCTCTAGTAATAGCCTTAAACTAGCCCCAGAAAGTAAGTGATTTATTATATGACCGTTAACAGGTTGAGCAATGTAATTGTTAATTTATCTGTCAAATAAATAATTTCAAAATGAGAAATGACTAGAAATATAAAAATACAACCAATCATTTAGGAATTTAGGATTAAGAAAAGTAGAAATCAATAAATATCCGCATACTAATTTTTAGCTATCTACCTAAAAAATTGCGGAATTCTCTATACAAACTTCCACCCCCCATTTTAGGGAAGTGGGGGGTTAGAAAGAGACAAAAAGTAGCCTATGACACTCTCCATCCCTTTAACTATCTTCACTTAAAAAATCATTTCAATTCGTGCCTCCCTTTTGCCGTGAAAGTCGGACAAACAAACAGACACACACATACTTTCCCATTAAGTATGAATAATAACAGAGGTCAAAGCTGAAAATAATGACACGACAAAATTAAACAAAACTCTCATCGCGAGCTATCTACTAATCTCAAGCTCGTGAGATTAAGTTTACAGCTAAGCAGCGATTTAAAAAAAAAACTTAATACTTTAGTTTTACTCTTACAATAATATAGTTGAAACTCACCTGTTAGTTTTTGTGGGCACTGCGGGTAACATTTCGCTGAGACTCTGAAGGGTAAGACTGATGCGATCACTGCCTGCGGAGTCATCTGAAAAACAATTTATTGTTCTAAACCTTATTTTTTAGGGTTCCGTACCCAAAGGGTAAAAACGGGACCCTATTACTGAGACTTCGCTATCTGTCCGTCGCTCTATCTGTCACCAGGCTGTATCTCAAGAGCTGCGATAGCTAGACAGTTGAAATTTTCACAAATTGTGTATTTCTGTTGCCGCAATAACAAAAAATAAAATAAATATTTAAGGGGGGCTCCCATACAAAAAACCGTTTTTTTTTGGCCTTTTTGGTACGGAACCCTTAGTGCGCGAGTCCGACTCGCATTTTTTTTTAAATTTATTAATATTGGTTTAGCTATTTATTTTGAAACACGCTGTGACGCGCACAGATGTAGCTGTGTAAGGACCATTCAACCGAGAACCCGCCGCAGCATAATAATTCGTTAGTGCGCGCCATAGCGTGTTACAAAATTAAAAGTCTGTATTATAATTTGATATTAAAAAAAAAAAATCTTATTCAAAAAATTAATAACATTGCCATGATGTTATACATAACGGTCTAATAACGTGGGCTTCGTTTACCAGGTGGTTCAAAAAGCATTTGTTACCCTTGAGCAGCATTCTGGCAAGATGGCGAATCTTGCCAGAATGCTGCTTTTTAATTGCTAGCTATTTTAGAACCTCATCCAAAACATTTGGATAAACAATATTTTTTGATTTTCCATTTTGACCATGAATAAACAAACGGCTGGGGGTACCGACTCTGGAACAGGCAACTTGGCCATGTGAAAAACGTAATTCCTCCAAATTCACACCACAAACGTGAAGTGTTTGCCCTTGAGCCTTGTTGATGGACATCGCGAATGATAAACGCACAGGATATTTTAATCGTTTGAACCAATGGCATATTTTAGATTTATACATATATTTATATGTCGCAAGGAATTTACATATATGTAAATTCCTTGATATGTCGTGACTACACCTGACAGTTTCGCTTGAATTTGAAAATTTAGTGCATTGATATGAATGTTCTTCGGTGCTAAAATGGCGCGTTCTCTCAACCAATCATGATTTCTGTAATTCTGAAGAATATTTGGAAAAACAAATTCAATCAATTCATCTATCGATTGCGCAATTATACAAAAATTGTTCGGTAAAATTAATAGACTCAGGCGTTACTTTGCGGAAATCCATAACTAATTATGGATTTAGAAAATTATTTTGCTAATGATTTCCGCTTGTTAATATACCGGCCTAGATACCTTCACCACACTACCCGCACTAACACTGATTTGAGGAAGCACCTGCACCACACTAACACTGATTGAGCAAGCACTATTTCATGCAGGAAAACCGCCCGCCCTCCCTCAAAAATGCATGCAGTACAGTTAATGCAATTATTAGTACCCAACACCAATATAATAAAAACCAATATAATAAAAACCAATATAATAAAAACCAATATAATAAAAACCAATATAATATAATAATAAAAATTGTTCGGTACAGCGATCAATCCGTTGGTACTGTCAATTTGTATTTTGCCATCACCAATTTATAACAATTGTTTTGAAAACTCATGGGCAGCTAGATCATTTAGTAGGTGAATACGCATATTAATGTTCAGTGTCAATTTTTGTACATATCTCCAAAGAACTGATGACTTCATACAGGCATTCATTCAATCAGCAGGAGTTGATCGAGGAATGACAGGCAATATTTGACGAAATATATTTGACGCTGTTGATTACCACGTAAATCTTGCATTGTTCGATTAAATGCTTTTAGTGATTTTTTATTGAAAGAAAGAAAGAAAGAAAAATTATTTATTTAGCATCAGACAAAACAAAATACACATATCAATAAAAGTAAAAAATAAAATACACTAATCCACAACACTTAAACAAAAAAAAAACACAAACTGATGCTAAAAGGGTCTCCCGCTCAGCATTTGTCGTGGCAGCTTAAGGCATGCCACGACGCATTGTACACTCGTCCCATAAAATAATTGACATTAATCGCAGAACTTTTGCCATAGCTGAATTTCTAGAAATATTGCAAGTTGGAGTTTAAATCACCTGTACATTCAATGGCAATTTTAATGCAAAGTGTGCGGTCCGACCACCTTCTAATAATGTAGCAGCAATTCCCGAAGATGCAAGTGCCAATGCAATTTTCTGTTCCGATCGAATAGTCGCTAAAATCAATGATATAACGAACGTTTCGCCTGTACCACCAGGTGCATCCAAGAAATATAATCCACCTGCATTATTGAAAACGGCTTACATGATTGTGTCATACTATACATCGTTTTGCTGAATATTAAATTTGGTTATATTCGATTGTACAAATAAACGCAAATCATAAGAATTGGATTCCTGCTCACGTTGCCATTCACGATCAAACAAATCATGCAACTCACGATTTGGTGCGGTCATACCCAATTGACAGCAAAATCGCCATTAACAAAATGTTCCGCCATTTATTGAATTCATTTGTTACAAAAAATGTGATAAATGAAGAACCGCTCTACCGATTTTGTGCAAATTCACATAAACCATCTACTAAATAGTCTGAACAAAGCCTAAACATTTGGTTTCGATAGGTGAGCCCGTTCTTGAGTTATAAAATTTGTTGGTTGTAGGAAACAAGCCGACCATGGGCTTGGTGAAAAACCCCCCAGTAAAGTCAGAGAGGGGCGCGGTAAAAAAAAGTGTTTTAATAGATTTTTCGCTGTAAATCTTTGTATGCTGACTAAATCATTAAAATGCTGTTTTGGGTTGACTCACCAAATTTTATAATTGCGTATCATTTAATTACTTCTCTATAATATTAACTCTTTACATACATACATATTATTATTCAAAGCTTAAATAATACAATAAAAAAGGTTAATTACATACACTAAATATTACATTGACGAGATTGACGTGTGTCCGTAACAAAATTACAACGAAAAGTGGCATTGATTTTTATATATTTAGATACCAATCGTGCGTTAATTATCGCGACAGCAGATGTAACCAAAGCTGCCGCATTTGCACTAGCGGCCGGTCCTAATAACCTACCTATCTTCAGTTTTGGCATATCGGAGATAGAGAACATCTTTTGTCTCTGATTTTCCCGTCCAGAGAAACAAAGACAGAAGTTGTTTTCTATCTCCGATATGCCAATACTGAAGATAGATAGGTTATTGGGACCGGCCGTAAGAGAATCGCACACCTGGTCTACAACTGGTCTAACACTGGCAGCTTTGAACTAAATTTCTCCCGCTACAACCGTATGAGTTACATATTGTTTTCTTGAGTTTACGCGAACACTATACAGTGTAGTCCGTTTAGTACGACTTCGCATATAACAACCAACCGTTTTTAGCGACGTAAGTATAGGCACATGTTTGGTTTTCATATGAACCACTATGACGGTACATCCGTTTATTACAACTCCGCTTACAGCGACCGACCGCTTTTAGCGACGGAATTTCACATAAAATAGTCCGGTTACAATGACGACAAGCTTTGACGTATTTACAAATAAAATTGTAAGTAACAAACTATCTTCACCCCCTTGCCTGCAAGTCGCTGATTTGGATGCAACTGTTTATTTACGGCAGTAATTTGTGAGTGATGAGAGAGTCCATTGAAGAAAAAAGTGTTATAATACAACGTTTAGAAGCTGGCGAGTCTAATGCAACGATTGCAAAGGAATTCGGTGTAAATCATTCGACAATATCAACAATTAAGAAAAATAAATACGAGATAGAACCTTTGTTCAATGCGAATGTTTAAAAACCTAAACGCGTGAGGTTATTGTCTAAAGAACAAGTTGATTTGTCACTTTTACAATTGTTTAAGCTGCATCCTAATCCAGAAATAAGATTGTCAGTTCGTTTAGTACGACTTCCGGTTAGTACGACGTAATATCACCGGTCCCTTGGCCGTCGTTATAACCGGATTCTACTGTACATTGAAATGAAAGACATGTTTACGGGTTCCGAACGCGGTTTTTTTTTATTTAACCCGACGTTTCGAACCCTTTACAGCGTTGAGTCTACCCGTGACCATGAACGCTGTAAAGGGTTCGAAACGTCGGGTAAACATATCTTTCATTTCAATTTAATTGCAATAATAATATTATTATTAGTATTTAAATTTGAAAAATTTCGTCTCGTGCGGGAATCGAACCCGCATCCCCGTGCATACCGGGCGCGGTGCTTTGTCCATTAAAGGTCTTTTCCCACTACACCGTATCATACCATGACCGTGCCAGGAACGTGTCAGGCAAATAAATATTATTTGTATTGAAAAGTATGACACTGTTCCCGAGAGACCGTTCCGTCACCGACCAACACCGCCGCGTGCCATGCACGGACCGTCAACAAATGTCGGCGAGAATATTTTGCCGGTGCTGACACGCTCTGTGCATGCCACGCGACGTTGCCAAACCGCTGCGCGCAGGCGGCGAGCCGGCGAGTATTTTCTACAATTTCTTCAAAAAAACTTTTCTTCATCATCAAAGTGTCTGAATAATGTCCAATACTCGCCTTCGGTTTTTCGTTCTTTTAGTTACGCATGCGAGAATGAAACGGGTTCCTATTGGTTTTGGTGGATGTTGCATACGGGCATCATACGGGTTACATACTGGCATCATACGGGATGTATACGGGCGCAGAATGCTGTCGATCCGTTCAGTAGGCATAGTAGAGCGTATCGTGTTGCTTTTCGTGCCTTATACGCTCCTAGCACGGTCATGGTTTGATACGGTGTAGTGGGCAGAAGCCTTTAAACCGAGACCCGACGCTGTGACGTAATGTCGTCGGGTCTCGGTAGCTTAAATGGACAAAGACCCGCGCCCGGTATGCCCATTCATCCAGGTTCGATTACCACCTGAGGCAACATTTTTCAAATTTAAATACTGATATTGTAGTTATATACTTACCATTGTTGGAGATGGAATCTGTCTCCTCACGACGCGACAGCTCAGCCTCCAGCTCTAGGATCCACGTGCAGACTTGACCAGCATCGATGCGTTCGAATTGTGGTATATACGCAGACATCATCTCTATGAATCCTGTAAAGAAGACGAATCTTATCTTACTAATATAAAAATTTATTGCTGAGCAAAAGTGTTAATAGGCAGGACACAGTAAGAATAACCTATGGCCGCAGTAACGGCGCTAGGCCTAAACTTAATGTTGGCGAGGTACATTTCGCGAGGCCCTCTGATAGTATAATTAATTTTATGACATAGTTTATCAGAAATATCTAATATTTCATTCACATTTAAGCCAAAGAGTGAAATATCTTCAAGTTGATAATTAATGATAATGTATAGAAATCGCTGGCAGCGCTGACCGCCGCCGCCAGCGCTCAAATTCATACATTTTGATGGTCAGCGCCGATGCTCAGCGTGACTGTAAAACCAGCCTTACACTACACTGGCTTACAGCAATAAAAACACACTTGAAATATATACGCAGTGACGTAATGTCTCGGTAGGTTAAATGGCAAAAGCACTGCACCCGGCATACAAGGGGATGCAGGTTCTTTTCCCGTCTAGAGGCAAATTTTTCGGTTTTGGTCTAAAGAGTATAATTCTTTAGTATTCATATTTTCAATACAATACTAAGCATTATTGAATGAATATTTACACACTTCTTAAAATATCCAAATAAATTTCGATTAGCAAGTATGAAAAACAAACATTGATGACAAATCCAAGGCTTTTGGCTGTATAGACTCAGTTCAAAGCCGTAATATATATTACATTAAAAAAAATACATTCAGTGCATAACTTGTAAAGTATTAGATAAGAATAAATTGCATCATTTTATTAAAGTAGTACCAAAACCTTTAACAAAACTAGTTTTCCACCTAGATAGAAACAATAGACATCAAAAACAATAAGTGCATCCAGTCCTGACACTTGAAAAGAATGAGTACAGTTAGTAACAAAAATAAGCATACACTTTTCCCCTTTGACGATTGGATATTCCAGACACAATATAATTAAAATCAATTGTTATCGAGACAACCGGTTGTCTCTTGGGGCTTGTAGCGTTAAAAGATTAACTGTTACCCATAATCTAGAACTTATTTTTAATTTCTTAATTGACACAAGTCTTTTCAGGAATACAAAGTAGCCTAATGCAATATTACGGCCTTTAATCTATCTACATAATGCAAAATTTTCTTTTTTTTCTTTATTTGTTTAATTAATCCCTCAACCCCCAGGAGGCACTCGGGTGCCGCGATAACAATTGATTTCAATTGTGTCTGGAATAACTCACGATCAGAGGGATTAAGTGTGATTGAGCATAGGGAAAGAAATACGAGTATATTGAGTAACAGTTTTTTTTGCGTTAGTTTTTATACCTACTACAAAAAAGGAGGAGGTTCTTTGTTTGTCTTCTTATTAAATCTTGTTTAATTTTTTTCTGTGTGTGATGTATAACTCCAAAGTTTCAAAGCACACGCATCACGCACAAAGGCCCAACTTAAGAGGCTAAGTGCGGAAAATTTAAGTCCAACTAACTAACTCCAAAGTTTCTGAAATATATTAGGGGTTAAAGTATGAAATTGCCGTTTTGTATGGACGAAATCGAGAAAAGTCATTTTTCCACACTAACAATTTTTTAGTTTTTTTAAAACGCCTGAACCGTTTTCGATGCAATTAAAGCTGAAAGTTAGATGGTTATAAAGCTACGCATTATAGTATTTAAATTTCTGAAAATCAAAGTATATAATAGAAATATACTTAATTGAAGCAAGAAGGTCAGCTGGCACATTGTAAGGGGTCTTTTCAACGACTTCCTTTGAAGTAATAGGCAGCAGTATTGCTTTTTTTTTTAGTCAAAAGTTACTTTATTTAGTTTTCGATACAATACAAAAAGAATTACGCAATAATAAGACTATACTTAATAGCTATAAACTAAATAAAAAGTGTGAAAATGATCGGCAATTTCATACTTTAACCCCTATTATTTTCTTTATTTCTATCCAACAAACATTCACTTACTATTGCGCATGTATAACATAAGGGGTCATCCATAAATTATGTCATACAATTTTTGAGATTTTCAGACCCCCCCCCCCCCCTCTCCGCTTGTCACGCATTTTTCCTATACTATTTTGCCCAATGTCACCAAATTAAATTAATATGTCACGTAATTTGTGGACAACCCCTAAGTAAGAAGTAAGTGTCTTTTATTTTATTTCTCCCTTTTTCCATTTCTTGTTATGTGTACAGTTGTGTGTTGTAATTACATGCTAATGAAGTGAGTGACAAATGCTGAGCGGGAGTCCTTTTTGGCATTGTATAATATATTTGTCTATTTTAAATCTTGTTATCTGTTTTATGTGTAAATTTTTTATTTACTTTTTATTGTTACAATTTGAATGCCGAATAAATATATTTTCTTTCTTTCTTCTTCTTTCTTTGCTAATAAATGTGTTATTTGCCTATGCATCTATTGATTTCTATACTTTTTTTTCTCTTTGTACCAAGTGACCAATAGGCTATTCAGTCCAGAATTCAATCTAACGACCGGTTCTAATAACCTATCTATCTTTAGATATGGCATATTGGAGATAGGAAACAGTTTCTATCTCTGTTTTGGCCGTCCAGAAAAACAAAGACAGAAGTTGTTTTCTATCTCCGATATGTCAAAACTGAACATAGATAGGTTATTGGAAATGGCCGTAAATGTACACACAACGGCAGGTCAACCACCCCAAAAAGGTCATAGAATTGATTTTTAAATTTAAGTTCAACAGGTAGAGATCAATATCAATTGAAAAAATTTGACAATTTGTTTTAGGTTGACATGCTGCTGTCTGTACTTTTCTAATGAACAACAAAGCTATAATACATGTTTAGATAAACTGATATTTTCAATTCGACTATTCTTTGCTTTAATCCCTCGATCGTGAGTTATTCAGACACAATTGAAATCAATTGTTATCGTGGCACCCGAGTGCCTTCTGGGGGTTGAGGGATTAATCCCCAAATAGTTAAGCATGGAAGGCTGCTCAGATAGTCAAGGCCTAGGTCGCAAATCCCAGGAATTGCTCCACAGAGAACATATAGTATGCTAAGAAGTTTGGTTCCATTTTTATTGTTGGTGGCTTACGTTACGTCGCATACCTTTGAAGTATCTCACTAATATAACGAAGTTAAGGATGTCTTAGTTGGTTTAATCAGAATCAGACCCAGCATTTGTTCTTCTTTCAAGGTTGATTATGTGAGCTTTCAGTCTCAAAAGCCCTTACATCTTTGGCCCACACAGGTCTTGTAGAGGTTCGTAACATATGCGATCGTATACAAATAATATATAATCAAACAATCTTACCTTCAACATCAAAGCACGGGTCCTGGGATGCCTCTTCTAATATGGAAATTACATATGAAAGCACTATATCATCAATCACATTTAAATCAGCCGAAGGTATGTTTCTAGTAATAAACTGAAAGAGACTTTCTTTCACAAGGGACTCTTGCTGCGCTATAGCACTCATTTTGGCTTAAAACAATGTAAATTCAACGTTAACACAACTTTAATCAGAGCACTTAGTATGTTAACGTTACGGCTGGCTACACATTAACTAAACACAAAATACGGGTTATGTCGATGGCGTTTTACACTTTAAAATATACCTTTGTAATCCTATAAAATTATTCGTAGGGTCAAATACAAATAAAAGGAGTTTTCCTGAGAAAATCCAGTGGACGGGGACAAAAATCAATACAAATGATGTTTTTTTATAAACAACTTTTGTTTTTTAAATGGACACTGACATCTAAGGTTATTCAGCCACGATCAAACTTATATTTAATATTTCCAAGTGGAAAAAACGATGTTTTTAATGAACATCTGTAGTCTACCGTAAATATAAAAATATTCACTATAATCATATAGCTGATTTTAAGCCAAGATTTTAAGAAAAGAAAGAATATTTAAGATCACAATACACGAATATGCGTGGAATGTAACATGCAAAAATGACACTGTCAAGCCTAAAAGTGACAGTCATATTTATGGAGGACTTTTTAAAGTGCTGTCCGACTGCCGACAAACAAAGTAGTGTAAACTTGAAAAACATTTTTTTTGGGTTATAAGAAAACTATTGCAATATTTTTTTAAATCAATATATTTCAATTAAAATTTTAAAATATAACGAACAATCATATTTTATAATCTCAACTTTATCTAATAAGACCGATTAACACAACGCCAATTTCACAACTACATGTTTATTTTAAATATAACAATGTTTTTTTTTATTTTGCTTTAGGATCACAAACTTGTATATTGGCGTGGTTATTATAATACTAAGTACATTCAATCTTTACGAATTAAATAGCAAGAAACAATCTGGTAAAACTGCTTAAATTATCATTATTATTGCTACAAAATTTATCAATATTGGCGTGTATATAACTCTTGTATGGTTTTAAGACAATTCCATGTAAATAAAACAGATCCGACAAGATTCCTTTGTTGCCACACATTTAAATCACCAGAAATATTTACAAAATATAAAATCAATTAAGATGTGTAAGAATATTATGTCTATACACTTTCAAAATGATTGCTCTTTTTGTATTTTTATAGGATAAAATGAAATAATTTTCATCTTATTTATAAGTGAAATACTGTTAAAGGCAATAGCGGTGAACCAAAAAACGCTTGTTTCCACTATTAATTCACGATTTATCACAATAATTACACTTAAAACACGCCAAACGTTTTGACACACATTTATAATATAAACATAAAATGTTAAATGTGACTTGTTTTAAATATTATCTATTAACGAACATACACATCACACGACATAGTTATTGCGTTTAAAATTAATTTTTAAAGAACAGAAGTCAAATACGATCACATTAAACAAGATAAGTAAAGCCTTTTTTCTTTGTAAAGCTGATCCAAATGACGTTTTCAAAGCTAGTATGCTAAATATAATGTGCAGAGTTTTTTGTTTAAAGAATTACTAAAATAACCGATCTTAAACCGTGTGAATTGTTACACGTTACAAGAATAAAATAAAATTATTAATAAAACATCTAAAGTGCATAAAACTACAATAGCTAGTGTGAAAGATAGAATTTCAATTTAGAAACTTTAGTATTTTATACCAGATATAATTGGTAAACATGCTACAAGAACCTTGTGTAATTTTATTTTAATCAGATAAGTATACACACACAATTTAAATTGTACCTGCTTGAATATACCATTATTATATGGAGTTTAAGGTGTAGTAGAAAACCCGCAACTAAAGTACCTATGTTGTTATTATTTATAAGATTGTTAAAGTACAATAAAAACAATTGTGTTACATTACAAGCGATACATTATGATAACCCAAAATAAAAAAATAATTGTTTGGAGTCATGATTAGCAGAGATTATTCGCAATTTAAAAGTTATTTTCCAATTTATTCACGATCTATTAAGATATACAATGAATATATAAAGATGATCCACTGTTTCGTAATATTCAGGGTATGTAGGTATTAGGTTTGTTTGCAATCATAATTATTATTTCATTCAAGAGAATGTCATATCATTTATATGTATACTGAGCTCGATAGCATATTTACCTATACACATACAGATTTCGATAGCATATTTACCAACAACCGAAATAGTAAACATAGTATGTATTTTTAAAACACAATTTCCTAATTTTCTGTACTATACTACATGTAAATTTTATCGATTAAATCAACAATTGAAAATCATATTTTCAACAATATTTTTTTTATACAATAAGTATACAGTAGTAGTTAGTTTATAAGATGTGCAGGTACATAGGTACATTTGAAGGACATAATATTTACTTTTAGCAAAATTTGTAATAGTTTCATTGTATTATTACTATGATACAAAATAAATAATCTATATTAGATGTTTTGCATTATTATTAATGACGAGTTTATTGTAATTAAAATAGAACAGAATAACAGGATTCGTTTGTTAGATTTTTTCTTTGGATAGTTAAATAATGAAATAGTAATTAAGGGGTAGATTTTGAGATTAACTGAATTGCTGTAGCAGTCAGTCAGTCAGTGACCACCAACATGAAGCAAATTTTATTATGGTTTAATTCCCGGTAAATGTTAAAATGAAAGCTCATTACAAATTTTACAAGAGCCAACTAACTTGACAAATTCTGTAATCGACAACTAACTTTAAATATGTTAATCTTTCCTATCTAAAAGGTATTTATTACTTTGTATTAATAATAGTGTTGTACGTAAAAATTTTGTGCAGTCAGAAAATTAATTGTCAAGTTAGTTTTAAGACAGTTTACAAGTGACTCTGCAAATAGTAAAATAATAAATCTGCAATGATTCAGAATGACAGATTTAAATTTAATATAATGAAAAAAAAGAAAAGTTTTATGATACCTATTATTTTGTTTTAGAACAATACTGTCTTTAATGTCCGATTTAAAAACGGAATTTCTTGCAGAGTCAAATGTATTGTTACTACAATTTAAATATTTCTAACTAATATGCTTAAAGTATAGTTTGAGTAATCTCAAATTAAAAGTAAAATAAAAATATAAGTAGATGTTAATACAAGATCAATATAATTTTCTCTGGATTATTTATACTTACGACATAAATAATCTTTGCCAGTCTTTGGACTATTATAATTTATTAATATATTAAAATATTATGGCGATAACAATGATAGAATTTATTTGACACTAACATACTGTGCCCTACAACTGTGTATGCATGGTTTGATTTTAATTCAGGAACAACACACACAATACGTTCCTAAATTTTCTATTACAATCCGATCAATGGTTTAGGAACACACAGAAGACAAACATATAGACATTCCTTTTGAATTATATGTATAGATAGAGATTCTCTAGTATAATAAGTGTTATGGGAGATGTGTAAAAGATGAAGTATAAATTAATAATAATAAATCTTTACACAACTCCATTTGTATGTGCCCTTTGACAAAACCAGTGTATCTTGACATTAATTATGTTTAAATTTTTCGTGGTTTACTGCATGTTTTTTTATCTTAATTGACTGTACCTATTTTGGTAGTTTGCGATATCATTAGTTTGAACTTATTTAATACATTTTTATACGGATTTTTATGATATTACCTCTATATTTAGCATCTCTTTAGAAATGCGCCTAACTTTAAATCCTAGAACAAAAAATTGAGTATGCAACAAATGATTATTTATTTATATATACCTAATAATAAGCGTATATTTTTATTGAAAAACCATAATAGTTTTGTTAATAAATTTTATATATTTTTAAATTACTATTTAAATTTTAGAATAATACCCGACCATTTATGTTATTAATAATTATTATACACATAATATATCCGTACAAAACAAAGTTGTTGATTAATTATAAAGCGTATTTTAAAGGAATCGTATCCTATAGTTAGTTACAATATTTATTTCAAAGGATATGGACATTCGTTCCTTTATATCGTTCACAGCAATTCCATGAATACTAATTTTCAAATTATCACGTTGAAATATTAACAAATTTTGTATAAGGAAAATATTTAAAATATTTATACATCTCAATCCTTTGACTCCAAAAGCAAATTAACATACTTACTTCAATATTCGTATGTGCCATCGAAAACTGTAATTTTACCCTATAAAAAATAGGGTCAAGTACCCCCACCTTTTTGAAACTTGACGTTTGGTTAGATAGATAATAAATAGCACAGCATGCGTACCTAGATCAACTAACGAAAAGCTCTGAAAAGAATCACTACCAGTTTCGTGCTTCTTCTTATCTTAAGATTATCCTTTAAGGATAAACCGGAATCAGTGTTTTCCAAGCTGCCTATTCGAGGCACTTGGCGCGAATTTATTTTATTTACAACTTCCATATTACTACAGAAGCTGGGAGTGCTGGGCTTAAAACTTTCTTGCGAAATAAAGTTATCTTAGTGGTAATGTACGATTGGTTCGAGTTTAAAATTAAGGCGATTTGAATCTGTTAAAAATTTTCCTTTTTTGCTTTACCCAATGATCTTTCATTGGCTTTACGTTATTCTTTCCTTGCGTATTTTTTTTTGTTAGGTTTCTCTGGGTCAATGCGTGATTTTAAACAGCCCAAAAACACTCCAAGACTTGGGCAATAAAATCCATAAGCAAATTGGAAAAAAGACTAGTAGTTATGATATTTCCGCGTCTTATTGTAACATACCAAACAAAGTCCTTATCATATGGATTTTTTAAAATGAATACTTAACTTTCATATAAACGCAAACCAATGGATATTATTTTTATAGCATCATTAGCATCACATCATATAGTTAAGTAAAGTAGGTGTATCTACATTCATTCATGTACACCGACAGCACATCAAGTTAAACAGTTGAACTGCGATAACAGCTTTTATTACGTAGGGCATAAAGGCGATCTCAAGGTCAACATGTGTAGTCTGATGTGCCGCCGTGTGTACATTACCTTAACTACGTAATTTAAAAACCAAATTTGTCTTTGCTGTTTGCCGCTGTAAAGGGCTCTAAGGAAGGAAAGTATTAATTTCATTTAACATTACCATACAAAATAAAAAAAATATCAAATTAAATTCATTCACTAATTTCCTATAAGTAACAGGTTAGAATCAGACATGTGAAATTGAACTAAGTAAAGAAATTCTCAAAACAAATGTGTTTGTATTTTAGTTTCGATACTTGATAGTTTAAAATCCTATCGGTAGGTACAATCAGTAGCTCCTATTGGTAATAATTGTACTCGATGACCGTTACAAAATGACGTCACAGGCATATACACCGTGAAATTTTAGTGGTTGTTTTCCCGCAACAGAACGATTTACCTTTAGTAGCACCATCGAATCGTGCGAGTTATTTTTTGAAAATAAAGATATCGTTGTTCTCAACTAATCAAAAAAATAATCATCAACTCAAAAGCGTGAGATACGATAGTATCTTTACAAAATGTGACGTGTTTGGGTACTGCTTGCCGCACAAAATCAATGTTCAAAGTAAAAGAAGCTCAACACACTAAGTAATACAGCATAAACTGCACCCCGGCCGGTGACCGGCTGCGGCGCGGCTGTACCATTGGTTCGAGGTTGCTTTCAAGTTTCGTTTATCACAATCGTGAAACTGCAATTTTTTTATTTGAAAAAAAAAAACTGCTCAAATCTATTGTACTACTAAGATAGAATCATTTTACTGCCGGAAAACAACCACTAAAATTTCACGGTGTATATAGCAGTACCGTTGGCAAAAAGAAATAATCGTATTTTTATTGCAATATCTTTTTATCATTTCCATACATCTTGGTTTGATTTAATGGAGATACAAAATAATATGTACCTGCGCCCTAGACGATATGTGAGTTATTAAAATAAATAAAATGGAGAAATTACAATCGATTATTTATTTATTCTTAATGCTCAGTCAACCTTGAGGAGGTGCAGAGACCTGTGTATACTAATTAAATCGCAATCATTTGTGGTGTGAGGGGATTGCATAGTGGCTCACCTAAAGTTCTTTACCCGAAATGTTGCAATTGTTGCAAACGGTACTAATATGGTCTGTCAAGGAGCGTGGTGCGGTGTGGCGGGGTAGCGGCCAACTCGAAACGAACGTGTAGTAACATTAGGACAACATTCATAGTTTTTTCGACAGATAAGTTTAACAGCAGTAATGCTTTCATCATATTTTAAACTTTAAGGTATAAATTTGTATTCGATAAATTACTGTAATAAATTGGGTTAATCAAACCATGACTTAAGTTAAAGCAACACTACGTTCGATTTTTAAAATGGCATTGTTTTCTGTGGACTTTTTCCACGCTGTTACCTAATTTGTTGCTTGCCAGTCAAGTGATTTATGTTTGATAAATCAGTGTAAGTTGAATTAGTCAAGTCTAGACTTAAGTTAGAGCAACACAGGTGCTACGTTCGATTTTTAAAATGGCTTTGTTTTTTACTGGCAGTATACGTATATTGCTTGCCAGTTAATCAGTTGGGTTTTGGCGCGATTTTTTTTCTTGTTAGTTTATAAAAGGACAGTGCTGTTTTATTCATGTTCAAACACTGGAAGTAGCTTGCTGGCTGCTGTGATCAGACAAAATTGAATTCAGATCTGAATCGCGGAGCGTTGGTGGAGTGCCGAACGGGAAGTCCTGTAAGAGAATTTCAGAAGTATTTAAGAACCTAGTATAACTAACATTAAATTAGTTAACCGTCGTAAATTTAGAGAACCATGGTAGTCATATTTGTACTAGTTACTTTAGTTTCAACTGTTTGTACAGACAACAGCACGTCAACCTACCACAAAACGTTAAATTTTCTCAATTGATATTGATCTCTATTTGTTGGATTTAAAGTTGAAAATCAATTCAATGACCTTTAACTTTTTGTGTAGGTTGACCTGCCGTTTTTTGTGCTAGATGGAGCTGTGTGTCTACTGACTTGCGTAGTGGAAGTAATTTTTGAATAAATTTTTCATTGTTGAATAGAAACCTTCAGTCAGTGTAAAATAAAACTTTTTTTTTACATTTTCTCGGGTTGGGTGCTTGTGGTAACTTCGCGGGCGCGAGCGGCGCGGGGGGACGCTGGGAATATAGGCGCTATACCTGTGTGGGTAGGGTCCTGGGCGCGGGCGGCGCGGGGGGCGGCGCGGAGGACGTGCACTCGGCGCAGGCGCACTGCTGCAGTGGGAATATAGGCGCTATACCTGTGTGGGTAGGGTCCTGGGCGCGGGCGGCGCGGGGGGCGGCGCGGAGGACGTGCACTCGGCGCAGGCGCACTGCTGCAGTGGGAATATAGGCGCTATACCTGTGTGGGTAGGGTCCTGGGCGCGGGCGGCGCGGGGGGCGGCGCGGAGGACGTGCACTCGGCGCAGGCGCACTGCTGCAGTGGGAATATAGGCGCTATACCTGTGTGGGTAAGGTCCTGGGCGTGGGAGGCGCGGGGTGATGCGCACTCGGCGCAGGCGCACTGCTGCAGTGGGAATATAGGCGCTATACCTGTGTGGGTAGGGTCCTGGGCGTGGGAGGCGCGGGGTGATGCGCACTCGGCGCAGGCGCACTGCTGCAGTGGGAATATAGGCGCTATACCTGTGTGGGTAGGGTCCTGGGCGTGGGAGGCGCGGGGTGATGCGCACTCGGCGCAGGCGCACTGCTGCAGTGGGAATATAGGCGCTATACCTGTGTGGGTAGGGTCCTGGGCGTGGGAGGCGCGGGGTGATGCGCACTCGGCGCAGGCGCACTGCTGCAGTGGGAATATAGGCGCTATACCTGTGTGGGTAGGGTCCTGGGCGTGGGAGGCGCGGGGTGATGCGCACTCGGCGCAGGCGCACTGCTGCAGTGGGAATATAGGCGCTATACCTGTGTGGGTAGGGTCCTGGGCGCGGGTGGCGCGGGGGGCGGCGCGGAGGACGTGCACTCGGCGCAGGCGCACTGCTGCAGTGGGAATATAGGCGCTATACCTGTGTGGGTAGGGTCCTGGGCGCGGGCGGCGCGGGGGGTGGCGCGGGGGGACGCGCACTCGGCGCAGGCGCACTGCTGCAGTGGGAATATAGGCGCTATACCTGTGTGGGTAGGGTCCTGGGCGCGGGCGGCGCGGGGGGCGGCGCGGAGGACGTGCACTCGGCGCAGGCGCACTGCTGCAGTGGGAATATAGGCGCTATACCTGTGTGGGTAGGGTCCTGGGCGCGGGCGGCGTGGGGGGCGGCGCGGAGGACGTGCACTCGGCGCAGGCGCACTGCTGCAGTGGGAATATAGGCGCTATACCTGTGTGGGTAGGGTCCTGGGCGCGGGCGGCGCGGGGGGCGGCGCGGGGGGCGGCGCGGAGGACGTGCACTCGGCGCAGGCGCACTGCTGCAGTGGGAATATAGGCGCTATACCTGTGTGGGTAGGGTCCTGGGCGCGGGCGGCGTGGGGGGCGGCGCGGAGGACGTGCACTCGGCGCAGGCGCACTGCTGCAGTGGGAATATAGGCGCTATACCTGTGTGGGTAGGGTCCTGGGCGCGGGCGGCGCGGGGGGCGGCGCGCGCGGGGCGCGGGGGGACGCGCACTCGGCGCAGGCGCACTGCTGCAGTGGGAACATAGGCGCTATACCTGTGTGGGTAGGGTCCTGGGCGCGGGCGGCGCGGGGGGCGGCGCGCGCGGGGCGCGGGGGGACGCGCACTCGGCGCAGTCGGGTGCCGCCGCGTTCCGCGTGGACCTTCGGGACCACGACTCGGGCATGCAGCTGTGGGTAGGATGAGGGATTATTTGTAGTCAAATTTAGTCAGAAATTTAGTCATTTACCATATTCGGGATTAGTCTAAAAAAATTTTTTGCATAGAAGTAAATTTTTTTTCAGTATTATAACTTGAAAAATCATGTCTCAGGTGGGACTCGAAACCGCATCTCCTCGCATACCGGCGCTTTATCATTTAGCGCTAAATGGTAAAGCGCCGCGCCTGAGACAAGATTTTTCATTGCTACAATAACATATAGTAAAAAAAAATTTTTTTCATATAGCAATACGAAAAAATTTTTTTTAGGGCATATATGCCCTAAGCACCCTTGTCCACCTTCCCCTTTGTTCAGTTTTTTTTTGTACCCAGGGGTTGTCTTATAAAGATCGCTCTTTAGCGATAAGACCGCCTAAGTTGTTAATTTTAAAGAGTATACTTATTGTTCAAGGAATTTTATTTTCAATTTATACTAGCAATTTATTTGCTTAGAGTTTTTTTTTATAAATATTTAAAAAATGTTTCTGTCTGGGAGGTAAGAACATAACCAAAAACATAGATGAAACGCTGGCTTACAGCAAAAAGCTAATGTTTAGGGAGCTCAATGGTTAGAACAGTCACTCGGTAAACGGAAGGTTGAGTTCTATCTCAGGTAGATGACATTTTTAATAAAGAAATTGCATTTTCAATTTTCACTAGCAATTTGTTTGTTAAAAATAATTACAAAATAGATACTCACGCGTGGTGAACAATATGGGCGCAAGGCAGCGAAGCCAGAGGCTCTGGCCTGTCTGCAAGAGGCTCACGGCATCGGGCACAAGTAGGCAAAGACCACGTAGCAGCGGACCGTTTCTGGCGAGCGGCTGCATTGTTGTCGCCCAGTGCCGTGTAGATCTCGGCTAGACGGAGGCGAACGCGGCGGACTAGCATCTGGAAGAGGTTCTATGTTGAAAAAAAGGATTCGCTGTAGCCTGACTTCGTTCACGGATAAAATGTAGCCTGTCTATATAAAAGATAAAATCTAGGTTTTAGCGTGGGCCTCAAATTTCTTAATTTCAATGTTGCCTCCACGTTGGGCGCCAGTTTGACGTGGGCCAAACTCACTGGTCTAAGGGTTTTCTTTATTTGAATGGTGGCCCCACGTTGGGCGCCAGTTTAGCGTTGGCCAGACTCAATGTTCTAAGGTTTTTCTTTATTTTAATGTTGCCCCACGTCGGGCGCTAGTTTAGCGTAGACTAGACTCAGTGTTATCTGGTTTTTCTCAAATTCTATGTTAGTCCCACGTCGGGTGCCAGTTAAGCGTGGGTCAAACTCAGTGGTCACTTGGTTTTCTTAATTCCAATGTTGGCCCCATGTTGTGCGCCAGTTTAACGTGGATAAAACTCAGTGCTCGCGGGGTTTCCTTAATTTCAATGTTGGCTCCACGTTAGGCACCAGTTAGCGTTGGCCAGGCTCAGTGTTCTTTGGTTTTTCATAATTTCAATGTTGGCCCCACACTGGGCACCAATCAAGTGTAGGCCCGAATCAGTGTTATCTGGTTATCTTAATTTCAATGTTGGCATCACGTTAGGCGCCAGTTTGACAGGGGCCAGACTCAGTGTTCTCAGGGTTTTCTAAATTTCAGTGTTGGCCCCACACTGGGCGCTAATTAAGTGTAGGCCAGAATCAGTGTTTTCTGGTTATCTTAATTTCAATGTTGGCATCACGTTGGGCGCTAGTTTAGCGTGGGTCAGACTCAGTGGTCCCTCAGTTTTATATTTCAATTTTGGCCCCACGTTGGGCGCCAGTTTAGCATGAGCCAGTCTCAGTGTTCTCAGGGTTTTCTTAATTTCAATGTTGGCTCCACGTTGGGCGCCAGTTAAGCGTGAGACAGGCTCAGTGTTTTCAGGGTTTTATATTTCAATTTTGGCCCCACGTTGGGCGCTAGTTTAGCCTGAGCCAGTCTCAGTGTTCTCAGGGTTTTCTTAATTTCAATGTTGGCTCCACGTTGGGTGCCAGTTTAGCGTGGGCCAGGCTCAGTGTTCTGTGTTTTCTTAATTTCAATGTTGGCCCCACGTTGGGGTCCAGTATAGCGAGGGCCAGACTCAGTGTTCTCAGGTTTTTCTCAATTTTAATGTTAGCCCCACGTTGGGCGCCATTTAAGTGTAGGCCAGAATCAGTGTTTTCTGGTTATCTTAATTTCAATGTTGGCATCACGTTGGGCGCTAGTTTAGCGTGGGTCAGACTCAGTGGTCCCTCAGTTTTCTTAATTTCAATGTTGATCCCATGTTGTGCGCCAGTTTAACGTGGAGAAAACTCAGTGTTCGCGGGGTTTCCTTAATTTCAATGTGTTATCTGGTTATCTTAATTTCAATGTTGGCATCACGTTAGGCGCCAGTTTGGCAGGGGCCAGACTCAGTGTTCTCAGGGTTTTCTAAATTTCAATGTTGGCTCCACGTTGGGCGCTAGTTTAGCGTGGGCCAAACTCAGTGGTTTAAAGGTTTTCTAAATTTCAATGTTGGCCCCACGTTGGGCGCCAGTTTAGCGTGGGCCAGGCTCAGTGTTCTCAGAGTTTTCTAAATTTTAATGTTGACCCCACGTTGGGCGCCAGTTAACCGTGAGCCAGACTCAGTGGTATCAAGGTTTTCCTAATTTCAATGTTGGACCCACATTAGGCGCCAGTTTAGCGTGGGCCAGCCTCAGTGGTCTCAGGATTTTCTTATTTTCAATGTTGGCCCCACGTTGGGCGCCAATTTAGCGTTTGGCTTAACTCAGTGTTTTCAGGGTTTTATAATATTATACGGGAGTTCAGTGAAATACAACCTTGTTAATAGCCATTTATTCTCTCGAAAAACTCTTTACAAAACTATCAACCAATCAGGTTCGCTTAGGTTTTAACAAGAGCGGGCCTTGTAATTGGCCAACGCCTTTGGCGGAAAGGGGGGGAATCGGAACTTCCGGAGTTGCCACCTCATACCACGCTACATGGTTCACCTATGTGAAAATATTTCTTTTGGATGTTAGAAATAACTTAACAGAATTATAATGAATAAAAACTACGCGAATTTACAGCGCAAATCTCTTGAACAAATAAGTCCACACACTACAAAACCTTCATTAATAAAACAAAGTTTTGTTAGTAACAACATTTGCAAAGTGAGGTAGTAATATACCTAACTTCCTTACCTTAGCACCGACAGATGTAGCTACTTCCAGCAGTCTCGTGTTGAACTCCAAAGGTCTACAGTTGCAGATTCTTCCCTGTATTCTGAGCACTTCTAGACATCTCGCGGCCCCATCCATAGCTTCCATCTGGGCCAGTCTGTCGCCTAACGCTTGCCCGGCACCCATTGCTACTTCGTAATGTCTGGAAAAAATGTGAAGAAACATTTTAAATACGATAAATTTGTATGTTAAACTGCCGCGTTGTATTATAACTGTTAATAATTTTTTATACTTAATTACCCAAGGACTACGACAACATCGTCCAGAAAAAAATATTTTGTTCACTTTTTAATTGATAAATTAATATGATTTACGGGCTTGATTTATCCCAAAAAGTACTGTATGAAAAAAAAAGTTGTGCGTGTACTAGTGTACACACGTAAGAAGTGAAACTTCTTTATGGCCTTATTTTTCGAAAAATGATCTACATGCAACTTTCCAGAAATTGGTTAAATTGGTTAAATTAGTTAAATTGGTTAAATTGGTTAAATTGGTTAAATGGGTTAAATGGGTTAAATTTGTTAAATTTGTTAATTTTGTTAAATTGGTTAAATGGGTTAAATGGGTTAAATGGGTTAAATTGGTTAAATTGGTTAAATTGGTTAAATTGGTTAAATTGGTTAAATTGGTTAAATTGGTTAAATTGGTTAAATTGGTTAAATTGGTTAAATTGGTTAAATTGGTTAAATTGGTTAAATTGGTTAAATATTATTTCACTTTACCTTTTTGCTATCGTCTGAACCAACCGTGGTAGGGGCAAGAAAAAGATGGCGCGTAACCGAAAAATCTGACGCGTCAATGTGACGCAAAACGTGACATAAAGAAGTTTCACTTCAAAAAAAGCTTTTGCACCGTTTTGCAAGTATAGTCTGTACTCTATATAAAATGTTTGAAAATCACAGGAAATATGACAGTGCTGGTGGTTATGTAGCTGAAGCCAGTGCCCCTTTTGCGACGACACTAAGAGTAGATAGGCAATGAATTTTCTTTATATCCTTCTTATCCGTGTGATTATCCTTAATGGATGATCTGATGTCGGAGTTTCCAAGCCACCTATTCATATTCATATTAATTTATTGCATCTTGTTCTATACATTGGTGTTACATAAAGTTTTAAAAGCACAAACAAGAACCCTGTAAGGGCACGGCAAATCTATACTTATCTATACTTAATATTATAAAGCTGAAAAGTTTGTTTGTTTGTTTGTTTGTTTGTTTGAACGCGCTAATCTCAGGAAGTACTGGTCCGATTTAAAAAAATCTTTTTGTGTTGGATAGTCCATTTATCGAGGAAGGCTTTAGGCTATATAACATTACGCTGCGACCAATAGGAGCGAAGCATCAGTAAAAAATGTTGCAAAAATAATCGAATTCTTATTAACAGAAATTGACGCGGACGACGTCGCGGGAAACAGCTAGTTGACTAATACGGCACTACTTAACTAATACAATATTATGATTACACAGGTACACATAAATACATTATAACAAACCATCATTTTTATCACTATTATTACATTACATTTTATTTTTTAAGTTCATAAACTATCATCCAAAAATTCCTTTACAGAATAGTACGCCTTGTCAAGTTGATGTTTTTATAATTTATTATCAAATCTTATTCCCTGGAGGGCTTTTAATGAGTTTGGCAAGTGATTATATATTGACTGCCATATAGAATGGCCCTTTTTTAAAAAGCTCAAGATGTGGGGTTGATTGACTTAGATTATTTGCTCGGCGAGAAGGGTAGCGTTTAGGAAGGAAATAATGTGGACTGAGGCGAACTAATCTACAAAGCTCGTAAATGTACAAACAAGCAACGGTCGGTGCCCTGCAACTGACAAACCACGGCCGGCACGACTCTGTGGGTGGCAAATTGGCGATCACTCTTATGCAACGCTTTTGTAGAATTAACACCGATTACAGGCATTAGCCCGAAGGATAAGCACGCTGAAGTGGCAGTGGGCTGGTCACGTCTGCCGTATAACCGACAACCGTTGGAGCAGACGAATTCTGGATAAAAAAGGGCCCTTCTATATGGCAGTCAAGCTATATAATCACTTGCCAAACTTATTAAAAGCCCTCCAGGGAATAAGATTTGATAATAAATTAAAAGAACATCTACTTGACAAGGCGTACTATTCTGTAAAGGAATTTTTGGATGAACGCGTGACCCTTGCGTAATAGGCGGAATACCAAACCCCTCACCAACCAATAATGTATTAAATGCTGGTTGCGAGAAACTCAAATGAGAAGGACTAACTCAAATGCGAGAAACTAACTGCAATGTATTACTTAAACGCTGGTTTTTAGAAACTTACCTTAGTGCTTTCCCAATGTCGCATTTCCTCCGGTACACGTCGCCGGCGATGCGCACGGCTCGCGCGTAGCACCCCTGGTCTCCCGCCACTGCTGCAAGCCTCAACGCCTCCTGGACCAGTAGATTGTCGGTACATGATCGATTACTCGTTGCATTTTCATCATAACTATTGCAAACTCAATTAATAAACTAGTCTCATCCCATGACATAGTAAGAAGCGACTAAAAGAGTAATACTGGAAGAAGTCGAGGCTTCTTCAGTGATCAAACGGAAATCGATCAAATTGGCTAATCGACTTAAAAATTTCACCTTAAACAGAGGCCTGTGACTAGCAATATACGGTTCGCCCCTAGACTGGAACTATAAACACTCTTAGGGCGGCGACCATTTGCAAAAAAGCAGTGCGGTGGTAACACGGATTCATGTCTCCTAAGTTTGGGAAGAACTGGTAACTACAAAAGAACATTAAAAAAGTACTATCAGAAAAATTAACGCCTTCCTCATTGATCATCAATCGCCGGTGTTTATGAAATGACTTTGTGGAGCAGTGAAAAAATTAAAAAAATAAAACTAATAAACAAAACCACAATATTTAAAAATAATATAATAAAATGATGCCAAAAGGGTCCCCCGCTCAGCATTTGTCGTGGTAGCTTAAAACATGCCACGACGCTGATATTCTGCGGGAGCCTATACAAAACAAGAATCAAACACAAAACAACAGCGACAACAGTTCACAACAGTGGACAGTATGTTCTTAACTAGAACTGAACCAACTTACATTGCAATAATCATGCGCGTCTCCCAGCTCCCCCCTCGCCCTCAACGCGGCGGCCATTTGCAATAACGCCGTGCGGTGGTAGCGCGTGTTCATGTCCGTGGAGCGCGGGCCGCGGCCCAGGTCGCACGCGCGCGCCGCGCACGCCACCGCGCGCGTCGCGTCGCGGAGCCGACGCCAGAGCTCCGATAAGCCGACGTACACCTGGAAGGAAATTGGATATTTGATTCCTTAAACACTGAATACTACACTGCACTTAGTTGAGAGTTCTCCTTTGCCAAGTCATCTACGATGACGATCAGGGGTAAACTCCAGAGGCCCCCAATCATCAAACTTGATGGTGCCTCTATCCGCACGTTGAACGTGACAACTGTGCTGGGCGTGGTGATCGATTCGGGTCTTCTGTTTCCGCAGCATGCACAAGGTAAAGTAGAACGCGCGGCCAAATGCCTCGGGAAGATGTCGCGTGTATTCGGGAAGATGCGTCCTGGGGTATTCGATTTCCCGGCCTCCGAATTTTGTACCAGGGCACCTTCGTTGCCACCCTTGTGTATGCTGCGGCGTGCTGGTTTAAACGCGTCCAAGTGCAGTCGATCGGCGGTATACACCTCAGGGGACAGAGGCCCGCACTTGTTCTGCTGACAAAGGCCTACAGGTCCGTCAGCACGGCCGCGCTCCCGGTACTGGCTGGAGTACTACCTGCTGACCTGGAGGTACAACGTGCTGGCAGGACGGAGGCGACGCGACAGTACGCGGCCAAGAAGGAGATGAGCAGACGGAAACGCGATATTCGGGAATCGGTAATCATAGATTGGCAGCACCGCTGGGAGCAGGACACCAAAGGTCGCGAGCTCTACCAGTTCTTCCCGGACGTGGCTGGTAGACTTAGCATGAGCTGGGTCGAACCAAAATATGTAATATCACAGATGCTCACTAGACATGGATGTTTCAACAAAAGGCTGTGTGAAATGAAGCTGCGAGAGGACGGTATGTGTGAGTGCGGTACGAGCGAGGAGGACAGGCACCACATTCTGTGGTACTGTCCTCTGTATGAGGACTTACGGCGAGAGATGATGAATGGAATCGTTTCGGAGTGCGAACTTTGCAAGGCTGCGGGATTTCGCGCACGGTTGGTACCGGAGAAGGAACAGCCCGAGCTGCCCGGCGCCATAGGGCGCCACACTGTGTTGTGGCGTAGCATGCCCCAGAAAGGGGAGAGTTGTAAAAGGGGACAAGGATAAGATGATAAACTAATATGTAGAGAGTCAAGAATTACACGCGGCGGAGTGCACACTGCCTAGCAGACGCAAAATCCGCGTGTATCTCTCACGATTCGGCCAGTATAACCGTGAGGTTGGTATGGCCATGGGTGGTTGGTGGGATTGCCCTTAGTTGACTTGGAACTGGGCCCCAATTCCGCTAATTTACAAATGGCTCAATATAATCGCAATTGCATCACAATTGTATATTTTGACACATTTATTATGTGTAGTAATGTCAAAATATACAATTGAGATGCAATTGTGTATCTTATGAGCCATTTGAAAATTAGTGAAATTGGGGCCCTGGTACTATGGGAAGAGAATCGAAATGAAACCGCAATGTAGTTTGATATAAAGTGTGTTTATTTAGAAAAAATGTGAAGTATTGAGACTTAAATAAAAAGGCGAGCTGGCATTGGTGTAATACGAGCTAATGTCTATCAACGCTATCTACTGGCAAACTACGTATATACACATCGGTATAAGGATTAAGTACACCGCGAGCTAATGCCCATCAACGCCATCTACCGGCGAACTTATAACTCTTATACTCTCCTACATAAACTTGAAAACGAAGGTGTCTGACACCTTCGTACCGAGGTTCTCAATTGGAATTTTTAAAAAGTTATCTATCTAATAGGACATCAACAACATTGCAACGACGTTGCAACATCTTGGAAAAAACGCACGAGACGGTTAGCCCTGAGAAAATTACAATGAAAAGGGAGAGGTTGTACAATTCCTATAAAATATATGTGTCAAAAAGCAAAATTGATACATTTTTGAATGATGACCTATGGCCCGACGGGATTACGTTTAAAAAGTTTATACATTTTAGACAAAATGTTTCGCTGAGGGTGCCTGCGAAAAGTGTACCGTGCACAAATATACCAATGTTTGATGGATCAAACCAGAATAATGACTTTTAACTGTAAAAACGTCAAGAAAGGTATTGAATGTGTGAGAAGTTTATGTAGACAAACAGATGTTTTGGCCCTACAGGAAACTTGGCTGTACTCACACGATTTAGCTTTGCTCGGAAACATAAATGAAGACTTTGGGTACACGGCGAAATCATCCATGGACCCAACGGTTGGCGTTCATCGGGGCAGGCCCTTCGGCGGCGTTGCGCTAATGTGGCGAAAAAGAGTATTTCGTAGTGTCTCGGTCGTTAAGTGCGCGAGTGATCGCATCGTTGCGATTAGAGCATTAATTGGTGAAAATCGTGAGGTTATGTTCTTCAGTGTATATATGCCGACGGACTGTCAGTCTAACCTTCCCGAATTCGCCCACGTTTTAGGCGAGATTAGTGCTGTTATACAGGACAACAGTGTGGAACAGGTATTTATCTTGGGTGATCTGAATGCCCATCCAACAGCCTTATTTGGTAGCGAACTGTTAGAGTTTTGTTCTGACAATGAGTGGATTTGTGCCGATATTTTAAAGCTAGGCATCTCTTCGGGTACCTATACATTTTGTAGTGATGCGAATGGTTGTAAAAGCTGGTTAGATCATTGCTTAGTCACTGAGTCAGCATGGCAGTTAGTGCTTAGCGCAAAGGTCCATTATGATGTCTATTGGTCTGACCATTTTCCTTTGGAGATAATGTGTAATCTAGGGTTAATTAAATCTAAGTTGGAAATAACTAATAATTCTATAAGTAAAAATAATATCTGGGGTATGAGAGAAGCAGATGAAATTGATAAATATTACCAACTATGTAATGATAGTCTGAGGTGCATAGAGTTTCCTAGTGAGCTCAGTGACTGTGCGGATAGGATGTGTAATGACTTAGAGCATGGAAAAGTACTTGAGAAACTTTATCATGACGTTGTTCATGCTCTGAGCCAAGCATCAATAGCAAGTTGTAAAAGGCCAGCGCAGCCAGCAAAATTTAAAACGGTGCATGGCTGGAATAGGCATGTTAAAGAAGCGCATCAACAGGCTAGAGCTGATTTTCAACGTTATGTTCACTATGGAAAGCCCAGCAGTGGTCCTATCTTTGAAAGAATGTGTCAGAGTAGGAAATTATTTAAATCTAGGTTAAAATATTGTATTAATAATCAGGAACAAATTAAAATGGATATACTTGCCTCACAGCACTCGGCAAAAAAGTTTAATAAGTTTTGGAATGGAACTAAGAAGTTGAATAGTAAAATGAGACTTCCTGTTAATATAGATGGGGTTAGTGATCAGAGGAAAATAGCCAATATTTTTAAGGATAACTTTACTGTGCAATCTGGTCTGCTGTCGGTGCGAGATGATGAGTACGGCTGTGGTCAACAACCTATTAGATTCTCCGCCAAGGATGTATTAGCGATTGTAAAGAATATGAAACGTGGTAAGTCACCTGGCCATGACGGACTTAGCATTGAGCACCTGCAGCATGCTGGACCACATCTCTGTAGAGTACTAGCTATGCTGTTTACTCTGTGCGTAAGACATACTTATTTACCTAAGGATCTTATGAAAACGATTGTGGTACCAATTGTGAAGAACCCCACTGGGGACACGACAGATAAATTAAATTATAGACCAATCTCTTTAGCCACAATCATGGCAAAGGTTTTGGATGGGTTACTGGATAAGCAGCTTGATGCAGTGGCTTCATCGTTGCAGCACTCGCAATTCGGTTTTCGGGCGGGGCTCTCTACAGAGAGTGCCATCCTAGCTTTAAAACATACAGTAAACTACTATGTTAAAAGGAAAACTCCTGTGTACGCGTGTTTTCTGGATTTGTCCAGGGCCTTTGATATGGTCTCTTACAGCAGGCTGTGGGCAAAGCTAGAAGACGCTGGTGTGTCTCCTGAGGTTATTAGAATATTTTCGCATTGGTACAGCAATCAGGTGAATGTTGTGAGGTGGGGAAATTCATACTCTGATGAGTATTATATGAAATGTGGGGTTAGACAGGGTGGTTTGACATCCCCTCGTCTTTTTAACATTTATGTAAATGACCTGATTGTGGAGCTCAGCAACACGCATGTCGGATGCTTTGTAGATGATGTTGTGCGTAAATAATCTTAGTTATGCTGATGACATGGTGTTGCTGAGCCCTTCAATTGGAGGACTTAGAAAGTTGATAGGGGTCTGTGAGTCTTATGCTCTGTTGCACGGTTTGAAATATAACGCGAAAAAAAGTGAGTTCATGCTATTTAAATCTAACAATAAAGGGCCATCCACAATACCACCGCTTACACTGAACGCAGTGACTTTGAACCGTGTCACACAGTTTAAATATTTGGGTCATGTACTCACTGAAAATATGTGTGATGATTTGGATATTGAGAGGGAGCGTAGGGCGTTGTCGGTACGTGGTAACATGTTGGCACAAAGGTTTGCTCGATGTACAGCCGAAGTCAAAATCACGCTTTTTAAAGCCTATTGTCAGACATTTTACACAAGCAGCCTTTGGGCTAACTTTACACAGAAATGCTACAACGCCCTACGTGTTCAATACAACAACATCTTCAGGGCTCTGTTCCGGCTTCCACGCTACTGTAGTGCGTCGGGTATGTTCGCCGATGCCAGCGTGGATGACTTTTACGCATTAATGCGAAAAAAGGTTGCCTCGCTGGTAAACAGGGTGCAGTGGAGCTCGAACCGAGTCCTGAGGATGGTGGGTGATCGGCTTGATTCGGCCTTGGTGGGCAGGTTCACTGAGTTGCACGTGACTAAGGTGCGGTGAGCCTACCTACTGGGGTGTTAATATACCTTTTCTGTTATTATTATACTACTAACATAGTCATAAGTTATATTGTTACTAACAATCTATGGATCTTTGGTCTGAAAATAAATGATTTTTATTTTATTATTTATTATTTATAGGCTACAAGCAGTTAAATTAAATAATATGATTAGTGATGTACTCCCTATTAACTACGGTGTGCCCCAAGGCAGTATTCTTGGCCCAACCTTATTTCTAACTAATTAATGATCTGAGTAACCTTAACATACTTGTACAAGTTTGCCAAGGATGTGTAATCGGTCAGTACAAAAGTAAGTAAAGTTACTTGTTTTCACCACGGTACCAACAGATGGCGTTGTACCGCGTTAGCTCGCACTATCGTTTCGATTTTTCGGATACACTATATATTAGTTGGAAATGTCTGACCCACCAGGTACTTGCATACATTGCATGACACCTCAATAAATGTCTAAATGTGTTGAAGGCTTGGTCTTTCATTTCTCCATGTCACCTCGCTTATAGGTTGAATATGGTCCTTCGAGCCGGATGTACTAAAATATAGTACTTCTGTAAATTTCAGAGTTCCTGGGCGGGGAATCTCATCACCGTACTCAAGGGCGGCAGATTGTCGTCAAGGGCGGTGTCTACGGCGGCTGCAAGAGGAGCAGTCGAGGCGGCGGCGGCGGCGGCGACGGCGTCGGCGGCGGAACCAGCACGCGCCGGAATCAGCACGCGCCGGATTCAACGGGGAGCGGCGGCGGCGCACTACGGGCACCTGAGTGCGGCTACGGCAGTGCGCGCGGGGTGAAGTGAGGTGATAAGTGCGGGGATTAAACTGTGAGTAATTTCAACATACTTTAGACAGGGACTTAGAAAAATTCAGTGAAGTTTTGGACTTGTAAAATTTTCGTGATCATTTGGGACTTAGAAAAATTCAGTGACGTTTGGGACTTGTAAAATTTTCGTGATTATTTGGGACTTAGAATAATTTGCTTAAAAACGACGAGACGGGGAATCCACGCTCAGTTTCACTCAGAATTTAAAACACTTAGAAAATTTTAAATTTTGGACTGAAGTTTTAAGAAGAAACTAATACAACTTTGAAAAATGGAGGAATTAATTAGATTACAAGCAGATATTCAGAGTCAAATAAATCGGGGCTTAAGTAACTATAAGAAAAGTCCAAAAGAGAGATTGACTGAAGCATATTGTCAAACTCGGTTGGAAGCATTAGACCAACAATGGAAGTTGTTCACGGACAATCATATATCTATAGTAAGAATCGCAGATTCGGAGAATGACAGCTATACGAAATATATGAAAAAGGCAATTCATGAAACTACGGAAGATGCTTATTTAGAATATAAGAGTGCGCTTAGGTTAACTTTAAATAAATTGTCAGTTTCAGATTTAAAAGATTCCGCAAAAAATGTTAGTAGTAATTATAATGTAAAACTGCCGGAAATATGCATTCCTAAGTTTTCTGGGCAATATTCCGAGTGGCCAACCTTTAAAGACATGTTCACTTCTTTGATACACAATAATAATTGTTTGGGGAATGTTCAAAAGATACATTATTTGAAAGGCTATTTAATCGGTGAAGCTGAGCAACTCGTTAGGCAAATTCCAGTCTCTGCTGACAATTATGCGCGCGCCTGGAGTTTGTTAAACGAGCGGTTCAACAATAAAAAGTATATGTGTCATTGTATAATAAAACGGTTACTGAGTCAACGTAATCTACAAACTGAAAGTGCTTCAGGTTTGAAAGATTTAGTGGACACGTCAAATGATTGTTTAGATTCATTAAAAAATTTAAATATCGATGTAACAACCTGGGATATTTTAGTAATTCATATTTTGGCGCTGAAGCTAGACCCTGAAACCAAAAGGCAGTGGGAAATTTATGTGAGCAGTAAAGTGGATAGCGACAGTTTGCCAACATATGAACAATTTAAATTATTTATGACGCAAAGATATAGGGCTTTGGAATTTATTGAACCGAATAAAATTTATAAAAATGTAAAGGTAGATAATAATCAGGGTAAATTAAAATCTTTTCATGTGACAAGAAATAGTTGTGTTTATTGTGGTCAGGAACATAAAATAAGTTATTGTTCACAATTTATAAAAAACAATGTAAATGATCGTCGTGATTTCGTTCAGCAAAAGCGACTGTGTTTCAATTGTTTGGGATTGGATCACTCGGCTAGGGATTGTAAAATTACAACTCATTGTAAGATTTGTGGGAGACTTCATCATACTTTGCTGCATCTGTCTGGGTCATCTGGAACAAAAAACAAAGTTAGTGTAAAATCGGGTAGGTCAGGCGAAGAACAGGCTTCGTCAGCGGTGGTTGGTGGTACTCTTGCGGAAGAAACATCGGCTGTTCGCACGGAAAATTTAACTTCCTGTTTTTCTACGGGTAAAGCGGGTAATCAAGTTTTATTGGCCACAGCTGTAGTCAAAGTTGAAGATAAACACGGGACATGGAAATTAGTACGCGCTTTGCTCGACCAAGGATCGCAGGCGTCATTTGTTACCGAATCAACGGTGCAATTTTTAGGTTTAAAAAAGATACATACAAGAAACATAATTTCTGGTTTAGGAGAAGATAAGAAGGTCATTTCCAGCTCGTCGGTAAATATCAACTTACATTCAAGGGTAAATCCTAAAATTAAACTTACGGTTAAAGCTTACGTTCTTAGTACAATCACCGCTTTTCTTCCGATGAGAAAAGTGGTTGACTTGGAAGGGTTGGATTTAAACGGAATCGTCTTGGCAGATCCTGAATACCACACTCCTAACAAGATCGATGTCTTGTTAGGTGCTGATGTATACGGGCAGGTTTTGCAAGAAGGGTTACGGAAGGCAACCCAGGGACAAATAATAGCGCAAGCAACGGATTTAGGCTGGATAGTGTCGGGAACGGTTAAGGATATTGAAGAACGGTCGGATAGAGTAGTTGTAATGCATTCAATGATAGATGAAAACGAAACATTAAAAAAATTCTGGGAATTAGAAAACGAGCCAAAAGAAAAGAATGAAAATTGGATGGATGAGGAAGAAATAAAGTGTCAAGATTTATATAAGAATACGGTAAAAAGAGATGAAACAGGACGATATATAGTAAAGATACCTTTTAAAGTAGATAAACCTCAAGTGAAAAATTCGTTACAAATAGCAGAAAGAAGATTCAATTTATTGGAAGAAAGATTGAAAAAAAACGACGTTTTAAAAACCAAATTTTCTGAGGTGATGGATAATTATTTATCATCGAACTACATGGAGCGTGTCGAGGATGAGGAAATCAACAATCCTGATGCAGTATATGTGCCAATTCTTGCAGTCATAAGAGAAGACAAAGATACCACACAAGTACGGGTTGTGTGCGACAGTTCTTGTAAAGGAAAAGATGGCATATCAATTAACGATTTAATGATGAAAGGTCCTGTACTTCAAGATGATTTAAGACACCTACTGATGCGGTGGAGAAAACATGTATGTTGTTTAGTGGCAGATATTGCTAAAATGTATCTCCAAATAAAAGTCACAGAACTGGATACTGATTATCAACGGTTGTTATGGAGACCAGATCCAAATTCGGCTATACAAGTATATCGAATGTTAAGAGTTTCGTTTGGTTCGGCCTCAGCACCATATTTAGCTGTTCGTACATTACACCAAGTTGCGTATGATGAAGGGGATAACCACCCAATGGCAAAAGAACGGACGCTAAAAGACTTCTATATGGATGACATGATGACTGGCTGCGAAACAAAAGAAGAAGCGGTAGAAATGTACAGGCAAATGAATGAATTACTTCAAAAAGGAGGATTTGTATTGAGAAAATGGACAAGTAACAATAATGAGGTGTTAAAGGAAATAGAAAAAGAACAAGGAAAGGGAAAATGGGAAAACACGGAAACGGAAGATTTAAAATTAAAAATAAAATTAGATACGGTAATGAAAATACTCGGACTTACCTGGGACAGAAGAGAAGATGAATTCAGATACTCGGTTGAACTCTCGACGCTATGTGAACCTGTAACCAAACGGAAAATATTATCAGAAGTGGCTAGATTGTTCGACCCTTTAGGTTGGCTGTCACCGTGCATTATACAAGCTAAAATACTCATACAAAAGCTTTGGCTAAAAGGTTTGGACTGGGATGAACAAGTACCGTCGGACATATATAAGCAATGGGTGACTTACCGAAATGAGCTGCCGAAACTGAAGGAGTTCCAGATTCCTCGATGGATGGGTACCACTAAAAATTGTTACATTGAATTACACGGATTCGCAGACGCTTCAAATGTCGCATACGCAGCGGTTGTGTATGCACGGATTAAAGATGAAGAAAACAACATACGGGTTGTTTTGGTAACGGCTAAGACTAAAGTTAGTCCGATTAAAATTGTGTCGATTCCTAGGCTTGAGTTGTGTGGGGCAGCTCTTCTTACAAAACTTTTAAACGAAGTAGCGAAGGTGTTGGCGATCGACAAGAAGCATGTATTCGCGTGGACAGACTCAACTGTGGTTTTAGCCTGGCTAAACAGTCATCCACGACGATGGAAGCCTTTTGTAGCCAATAGGGTGTCGGATATCATTACCACTATGGAACCGTCGCAATGGGCTCACGTTAAGTCGAAAGAAAATCCAGCTGACGTGGCCTCAAGAGGATTGAATCCATCTGACTTGTTAAACTGCGAACTTTGGAAAAACGGACCGGAATTTTTAAGAAGAAAAGAATTGAAGATAAAACACAATAAAGATTTAAATACAAACATAGAAGAAATCAGAGTACATCATGTAGCAACAAAAGAAGAAGATATTATTTGGAAAAGATTTTCATCGCTAAACAAATTGGTCAGAGTAATTGCATATTGTAAAAGATTTATTAATTTAGCGAAGACAAAGGAAAACAAACCTAAATTTGAATCGTATTTAACTAGTACCGAATTGAGCGAGTCATTGAATATTTTAATTAAGAAATGTCAGGAAGAAAATTTTAAAGAAGAAATTATTGATTTGGATAGAAAGAAGGAAGTTAAAAATAAAAGTAAACTTGCACAGTTGAATCCGTTTTTAGATAAAAATAATATGTTAAGAGTAGGTGGACGTTTAGAGCAATCTAAATTATCACAAGATGCAAAACATCCGTTCATCTTACCTAAGGATTCCAGTCTATCTAAACTAATAGTTGAAGAAGCTCATAAGAAATTATTGCATGGGGGTCAACAATTGGTACTGGGATATATAAGAAGTAGGTATTGGATTATTGGGGGAAAATTACTGATAAAAGGGATTATTCGTAAATGCATTACTTGTATCAGACACTCGGGGGTTACTAGATGTCAATTAATGGGTCAGCTACCGGAATCTAGGGTAACGCCAGCTAGGGCATTTTTAAATAGTGGTGTGGATTTCGCGGGTCCGATTAATATAAGAACGTCTAAGGGACGAGGACACCATTCATACAAAGGGTACATATGTCTCTTTGTATGTATGGCTACTAGGGCTGTACATTTGGAGGCAGTGAGCGATCTTACTGCGCAGGGGTTTATTGCTGCTTTCCGCAGATTTGTTTCTCGCAGAGGACATTGTTCGCATATTTGGAGCGATAATGGTACGAATTTTGTAGGGACATCTAAAGAACTAAGTAAATTATTTGTAAGTGAACAGTCTTTGATATCTTCGGACGTAAGGGAACTTTTGGCTAATAATAATACAACGTGGCATTTTATTCCGCCTTATGCGCCTAATTTCGGGGGGTTGTGGGAGGGGGGAATAAAATCTTGCAAATTCCATCTAAAAAGAGTAATAGGGGATAGCACATTGACGTATGAAGAACTCTCTACAGTTTTATCACAAATTGAAGCCTGTTTAAACTCCAGGCCTTTATCTCGAATCGATACAGATGGTGATACTTACACAGTTCTTACGCCTGGCCATTTTCTTGTAAGTGAACCACTATTAACTATTCCAGATCACAATTTTGAAAATTGTAATTTAAGTTTGTTAAAGCGTTGGCAGGTGACCCAGAGAATGCTGCAAAGTTTCTGGAGCAAGTGGGTTAAGGACTACTTACATCATTTCTTGCAACGGTATAAGTGGTCTAAACAAGTATCGGAGCCTCAAGTCGGGGAAGTAGCACTAGTTAAAGAATTAGACTTACCTCCTGCGCGTTGGTTGATAGGTCGAATAATTGAGAAGCACCCTGGGTTGGACGGAATCACGAGGGTGGTCACGCTTAAAGCTAAGAATACTGTTTTTAAAAGGCCAGTTTCAAAATTGTGTATTTTGCCAATTGAACACTAGCGTAGTTGTGTTTGATTATGTAAACTCTAATTTCATTTACATTAACTTTTGTTAACTTACTACTAAGCATAACTTGGAGCAATGTTTAAATGTCGTGTAAACAAACTCGTTTGTATTAATTATTGCTGAAATGGTTTTGTTTTTTTTGCTACCAAGTTTGCATCAATATTATATCTATGTAAGACGTAAAATGTAAGCATATATTGTCATTTCTTCACGGTGGGCGGCATTAGATTAAGTTAGGGAAATTCATTGTACAACCAAATTCAAAACTTCTTTTATCAGGTTATAAATAAGATAAAAACAATATTGTAATTGTTTTGGTGGGCGGAATGTACAAGTTTGCCAAGGATGTGTAATCGGTCAGTACAAAAGTAAGTAAAGTTACTTGTTTTCACCACGGTACCAACAGATGGCGTTGTACCGCGTTAGCTCGCACTATCGTTTCGATTTTTCGGATACACTATATATTAGTTGGAAATGTCTGACCCACCAGGTACTTGCATACATTGCATGACACCTCAATAAATGTCTAAATGTGTTGAAGGCTTGGTCTTTCATTTCTCCATGTCACCTCGCTTATAGGTTGAACATTACCTCAATATACATATAACATCATTGTAACATTACCTCTTTTGCAGATGATACTGCACTTACATTTACAGCAGATTCTTGGCCTGAATTACAACAGGTTGCACAAAAGGGTTTTAGTACCGTTTTTTCTTGGTTAATTAGTCACAGGCTAACCCTGAATTCTTCTAAAACAAAATATATTTCCTTCTCCATGAATTCAAGATCACAACCCACTACACCTATATCTCTGATAGCCCATACTTGCATTAATTGCTCGCAATCCACTTGTCTATGTCCTTCACTTTCTTCAGTGGATAATATAAAACACCTAGGTGTAACTTTGGACAAATTCCTAAGCTTTAAAGCTCACATAAATATTCTCACTAGCCGAATGCGTAAACTTACGAGTATTTACGTTTTTAAAACCCTTAGACATGTTGCGAGCTCTTATGTTATCCGAAATGTATACTACGCACTATATCGCTCAATACTCACGTATTGCATCTCTTGCTGGGGACGAGTCCCTAAAACCTTTCTGAAACCTCTTGAAGTGGCACAACGGGCAATACTTAAAGTGGCCACTTTTCGTCATATACGTTTTCCCACAAACGAACTCTACAGGGTGTGTAGCGTTTTGACAGTACGTCAACTTTTTATTCTAGACGTTATTCATTCACAACACCAAAAAATCCCCTATGTACAAGTAAAAAAGAGGCGCAAAGATAAAATTTGCTGTGTTCCGGTGACTTCCTACGCTTTCATAAAAAGGTTCTTTTACTTCCTGGGTCCATATCATCATAATAAAATAAATGCTGAAATTCCACTTTATAAGTTTTCCTCCTTTGAATGTAAAAAAAACTTACGAGCATTCCTCCAAAATAAAAGTTACGACCAAACTGAAAAGTATCTGCACACTAATATTTAGTTTTGCGTTAACACACACACGCACATACACTCACACATTCACGCAACACACACACCAACACACACACCCTCACCCACATACGTTTGTTTGAACCTATTATAGATTTAATATTTATTTATATCTGCATTGTCTCTTTGTTCTCATCACCGTTCGCCTCACCACTGTATTCCGTGCATTTTATATGTAAACATGTAAATCAACCTGAGAAGGTGGGAGCCTGATGACCTGTACAACAGATATGTATTTTCATATCTCTCACAGGCGTCAGTCTCACACAAACTCCGAACTTTATCCATTATAAAATGTATCCTTACTGCTGATTGTAATTTGTTTGTGTTGAGAAAATAAAGATTATATTATTATTAAAAAAAAAAAAGTTGTGCGTGTACACACGTAAGAAGTGAAACTTTTGATTTGGTTAAATTGGTTAAATTGGTTAAATATTATTTCACTTTACCTTTTTGCTATCGTCTGAACCAACCGTGGTAGGGGCAAGAAAAAGATGGCGCGTAACCGAAAAATGTGACGCTGTGACGCGCAACCGAAAAACGTGACGGTAAATTTTTTCCAACGCCGATAAAGAAGTTTCACTTCAAAAACTACATAAAAATACATTTGTGGCACGAAAAAACACAATTTCTTTGAAATTATACCCCAGTTGAGATCGGAAAATCTTGATGAATATAAACAATTTATTAATATCAATAGCCATTGTCCGTGCACTGCTGAACGTAGGACTTATTTATGCCACAAATCTCTACCTGAGCTTCCCCCAGCCAGCCGCTGAATTATTACCTGAAATAAATGGTGGGCTCTGCACGTTAGGTTGCATTGGATTTCGGGAAAAACTAGTGGAGTGGGTCTTGGGTATCTATAGGGTTGATAAATGAAGGTCGAGGGAAGTCAGTAGATGCGGGATCGTTGTGAAGATAGTCAGGGGATGCCTATGTCCAGCAGTTAGTGACATTCGCATCGTTAGGCTGAGATGCTGATGATCACAGAAAGATGGGATTAATAATTTGATTTCATTTTTATATTTATGGAATGAATTATACCTGCAGAAGAAGCGTGTTATCCTGCTGAGCCTGTGCCACTGACAGGGCTTTCTGGAAGCCATCCATGGCCTTCGAGAATGATCCCAGTTCGAGGCTAACGCTCGCCACGGTGAGATGGACGAATCCAGCGATGTTGCCACCCCCGCAGTCGTTGTAGAGGGCGTGGCGGGCGTAGGATAGAGCCCTGTTTGAATTAAGAATAGATTTTTTATTCACAGACATTTTGGTTTTAATTCTTTAGCCCTGAAGCCCTAAAGAAAAAAAAGGATCTAATAAAAAAAAAACTATCTATGCCTCTGTAGTAAAGTTATCTATTACTGTAGCGTGATGATCATGAGTAAAGGATTTACTATTTACTTAAGGATTTTGAGGAATCCTGTTTCCAGCTGTACACTGACGCAGTATGATGATCCTTTTTTTTTCTTTCGAGAATGATCTGTTTTCGGGGTTTCCGAACCGCCTTCAAAAGGCCTCTTATTTGACTTGTCCTAACGACTTCCATCTTGCGGCAGAAGCCGGGACCAACGGCTTAACGTGCCTTCCGAAGCACGACTATAGCTCCTCCAACCAGTTAACCAGCCAGTCAACCAGATTTAGTTCTGCAAATAGGCCCCAGGAGGCGCTTTTACGCGTCCCAATATTTAAACCTACTTATGCTTCGTGACAAGTCTGGGCTAGTGCCGAAAAAAAACAGCGAAAGTTTTAAGACCTCCAACCTTCCAGACCCAAGCCAACTAAATGGATTCGAAGCCGGGACCCTTGCGAAGTAGGCAGAACGAACCACTACGCGAAAAGGGTCGTCAGTGTGATAATGATGATGCAATTTTCACCTGTCCAGCCCGCCCAGTGTTTGCTGCGCGCGCGCAAGGTTGAGGTACGCTTCCGCGCGCATCGGCGCAGAGTCCAGCTCTTCTGATATACCCAGCTGTCGAGTAGCGAACTCTATTGATTCTCTGCAAAGGATAAATATGTATTGTTAACATCACACGTCCACGCTTTATCTTATTTAAGTAAAGCAAAAATTTTGTACCCCTTTTTACGAAAATTGTGCGGAAGGAGGAGTACGAAATTTTGCACACCATAGTTATAGAGAAGGAGTACAGTTTTTTCTTATTTAAGCGTAAAAATACATTAAGTCAATACAAAACGATATTCAGGTTTGATTTTCCCATGCAAAAATATTCTGACAGCTACTAACACTATACGTCTCATAACTGTGCATCTCTTTCATTGTTAAAAAAAAAATTGGTTGTTTGTAAAGTAGGTTTACGATCGAGATGTTTACGTGATAACGTCTTATTGGTGATATAAGTTTTTGGGAAGTAAGGAATTAATGAAGATAACAATTTTTTCAAATTTTAAATTACATCTTAAACATTCATCGAAAACTTAACCGCAAGAGAAAATCTCCATTCGTTTGTATGCCGCTAGAGTGAGAGAGACGGAAGATCGGTCCACTCACTCGAACGCTATGCCAGCCTCCGCTCGTGAGGATTCCGCGTGACAAGTTTCACGGAATGACTGGCAGCGCTCGAGATGAGACGGGAGATCGGTCCGTCTCTCTCTCTCGTTATACCTGCGATCGCGCTCGTGAGGTTTTGGTGTGACACAAGTTTCTGAACATGTCACCCGACTAAAACGATTTTAAAGACGTTATCACGTCAAAAGGTTATTGAGTACAACCTCACCGTTATTTTACTTACACATGTCGTCAAAACTGGTAGACAACTTTTTTGGCCTACCGTACTACGAACCATAACCAAAGGTCTTGCTAACCTGTACTTCCCGAAGTCCATGTAAGCCTGGTACAGGTGTCCCAGCAGCGTGAACTTGTCTGTCCGATGGCGGACCCCTCGTAGTGCCGACAGCCATATTTTGACGGCTAAACGTTGCTCGTTCTGACCGTATAAACGGACGCCGCGTTCGATCTGAGGAAAAGACGTTCTTGTTATATATGGCGTGGCTTAACTATGGCATTATTCTATGGGGAAATAGCATCGACGCATCCAGCCTTTTTATCTTGCAAAAAAAGCTAATTAGAATTCTCGCCAACACTAAACAGACTGAAAGTTGCAAACCATATTTTAGAAAATTTAACATACTTCCCCTTCCATGTATGTATATCTTGGAAATATGTAAATTCGTCCGAAAACATCCCGAATTTTATACAAAGCGATCGAATTTACCCTCGAACCACTCTTTGAGAAGTGTTCGTAAGAACAAATTAATGTTACCGCCTGTCCATCTAAAGCTTCATTCATCAAGCCCACTAATCATGTCTATAAAAATTTACAATAAACTACCGGAATTTATAAAAGAAGAATCAAATAAAATAAAATATGGAAAATCAATAAAATCTATTCTTTTAAAAAATTGCTACTATACAATAAATGAATACCTAAATGACGAAAATCTAATAAAATTAAAAAATATATAACCAAATTAATTAATACAATGACAACAAATATTACAATTTATTTTATTTCTCAAATTCAAATTTATATAAATGTTTAATAATATAATCTAATAAAAATATGTAATTAGCTGTTATTTTATATAAAATAAATTAATAACTATCACCAAATTAGTCGATATCTATAAATTGAATATACAGTAAATTTTAGAAAGTAAGTAAATTATGTATGTAGTAATAATAGGTGTTTATTTGTTCTTTTGTATTGAAATATTATGTAATTATGGCGTCATCCTCTCTGTCCGTCTACTGCTACAAATTGTATTGTTGTGCCCGAACAGGGTCTATAATGAACTGTCTACATCATACTTTATAACATCCTTGTAACATTATAGAACGCAATAAAATATTTGAATTGAATTTGAATTGAATATAATATATTCTTCAATATGGAGTTGGCCATGTCATTTTGGCCGTGTCCTGCAAGCAGCGACTACTACAGAATAGTAGTGGAGTAATTGGTGCCTTTCAAAACGTGATGCCCTAAGCAATTGCTTAATTTTAGTCTAAGTACTTTTCTCCAAGCCAAGTACTGTTCAAGTCAATTTGGTTTTCAGCTACTTGGGCGTTATCTGATGACTTATGGAATTGAAACGTGGTCGCTTAATATAGATCTCATAAAAAGGCTCAAGGTCTCACAGCGGGCAATAGTAAGAGCAATGCTTGGTATTTCCCTGGGTGATAGAATCAGAAATTTGTAAATCCGTATATAGGAGAACTAAGATAACCATCAACGCCCGAAGAATTGCGGAGCTGAAGTGGTAGTAGGTGGAACACATATAAGAAGAACCGATGGAAGAAACCCCCTCCCCCCTTACTGTGTGACGTAATTTGTGGACGGCCCCTACGTACTATTCAAGCCAATTTGTTTCTTAACTACTGTACATCTAAGTACCTTTTCCTAGCCAAGTACTGGTCGAGCCATTTTGATTCTTAGCTACAATACATCTAAGTACCTTTCTCCTAGCCAAGTACTGGTCGAGCCGCGACCGGCAGGCGCGGAAGCAGTCCAGCAGCCCCCCCTGCGGCCGGTGCGCGGGCCCGAAGCGCGCCCCCCACCGGAGCGCCCCGTTCCGTGACCCCCCACCGTATTCTTCCGCGAACGGATATACTTCTGTAAACAGAATTGTATTGTAAATCTACTGATTTAGACTTCCATGGTCACTATCAATAGCAAGCGCCATGATCACGAAAGTTCTTTCGTCGTCATGGCTCAAGAACGACTGGACAGAAATAAGATAGATAATAATACCAAAAACAAACATAAAATTAAATTACCAAATAAAGAATGTGGACAACATTACCCAGTAACCCCCTCTATCTTATCCTCTTTGAGGGGCAGCTGAGACTGAGCTGAGACTTTTTATAAATATCGCCCTGTTGCCCCCTGCTCTAGTAACATGCGATGCAACTGCCAGGACTTTAATTTTGAAACGTCCTAGTCTCCTTCACTTAAGACGTTGCCATAAAATGTTGCTAGAAGTGACAAGTTAATAAAGCATTGTTTTGATATCGTATACAGACTGGTTCATAAGATGTGTCAAAGATTGTCTTTAAAATAAATTAGGTAGGTATACTTTTAGTATATCAAGTAAAAAAAAAATTTGGTAATTTATATGTTTTAAAAATCAACTACATTCGAAAATACGGAAAATATTTTACGGCGATGTATCAATTTAAATATTTAAAATCACAGTTGCCCAGTAGCCCACTCTACCGGTGACACGGGGTTTGAGGCCATTGGGGGCTACTGCAATGGGATACTCTGAAACTACCTGGCTGCTCATCGAGGTGGTGCCGCGACGTGTCAGGGGAGCTGAGCAGTCTCGTGGCCGACAGCTGATGCGCCGGCGCCCCGCTGCAATCATTTTGTTTAAATATTATAAACATTTCACCATCAAGACCAAGATGTCTGACTAAGTAGTTCTTACTAACTACTACCTTCTACTTAGTTAATACAGTTATAAAACAAAAACTAAACATATTAATTTTAAATCTACAGTCTCTTGAAGCTTCGAACTGAAGATTTTAAATTTTAATTCAACTCGAAACATTGATGCGTTTCCGAGATTAACGGTCTTGACCTTTCTTGACAGAAAACAAAGTCATCATTTATTTATTTATTAATCAACAATGTTTATAATTGGTTTTACAGGCATTTATACCCACAAAGCCGACTAGTCGGCTTGACTGTGGGTTCTTAGTATAGAATTAAAAATTAATAAAAGGGACAACAATTTACAATAATTTAAAAAAAGAAAAATGATAGCTAAATAAACTCTACTTATAACTATTAATCCACGTTTAACTACTTATAATATATTATTAATAATCTACTATTAATCATATACGGGTTCCATTTTTCTCTTTTGCGGTACGGACCCTGAGCATTAAGAGGAAACACTACGGGCGAGAGAATTGAAAAATAGGTAGGTATTAGTAAAATCTATTACTGTCGCGCAGTGCCAAACGCCTTCACCGCAGAGTGTGATAGAGACAACTGCTTCTTGGTACGAAAATACCTACTAAAAGCACACCAAATCAACGTTTCGTAGTCCCCCGATTACTTTTCCAAAACTAGACCGATTTACATACTTTTTTCATAAAAAATTATGGATGTTTGAACACAGCGGAAAATCTGGCGAATTTTTTCGATTTTTAAGGCTCATATCTTTTTTATTAATGAATTTATGAAAAAACAGAAAACAGAGAAACATGCTAATAGTGGCCATAGATTTTTGTAATAAAAATTATTGCACTACTGGCTTTATCCAGGGAGGAAACAGGGGACTACGTTTGTATGGAAAAACGGCCCTTGTGTTTCCTCTTAAGGCTATTTGTACACCTACCCGAGGAAGTCGCGCGACTCTATAGAGTCCCATGACATGTTCCGCGGGTGCAGACGGCAGCGTCACCTGGCAGTCGGGTGCATCGTTCCCTCTAGCTCGCACGTAGCGCAAGCTCACTGGAAAGAAAGAGACGCCTGATACATTATTTAAAATCAGTATCATAATATATGTGTGTGTAGGTACAGGGTGTTAGGTAAATAGTATAACAAGCCAAATATATGCATATGTCACCGTAAAATTGTAAATTTCGTCAGTTCATAATTGAACGTCGATGGATTACAATCTAACCTAACCTAACCCACCGTTAGTTTATAATCTCACGCGTTGTTTTGTAAACTGACAGATCTCACAATTTTACGGTGACACATATAAATAGTATAGTGAAACCAGAAATTTGATATCATCATTTTTGAAAAAATATTTATAAACAAATCCGAATCTAAAATAGTTCGATTTTAAGAAAATAATAGATCAATTGATTATCTTAAGAAAAGTTAGAACACATACTTCAAAGTAAAAAGGGAATTTTGTAGAGAAAATAATTTATTTACGAGCTGCGGATGAAAATCTAGTACTGAATGCCGCATCAGCACCTTATAGGTTCCACTGAGTATTTTAGTTTACCTGACTCAAACTCAAAAAAAACTTAAGGGGATGAGGAGTCACCAACGGAGCCATCGCAAATCACACCCCATTGATGCGAAGGGGGCGAGGGGGGTGGGAACCGAACTGAAACAAAACGGGAAGCTAGTTTATTTCAACATGAACATTTTGAATAAACTAAAACCATCATTTTGGTGATCAATTTCTACTCAGTAAGCCAGCTTGTCGATAAAGACAGATAAATTACGAATGCCTGTCTGCAGTAAGCAGTACAGTCTACTAGCACAGATAGTGGATGTCCACTATCGTGTCATCATCATCAGCCTATCGCAGTCCACTGCTGGACATAGGCCTCTCCAGTTGCACGCCACTTAGGTCGATCCTCGGCTTCTCGCACCCAGCTCCTGACAGCCACCTTGCGCAACTCATCACTCCACCTGGCCTGTGGGCGTCCTACAAGCACTACGTTTGCCGAGACGCGGTCTTCACTCAAGATTCTTGAGTGGAGACGAGTTCTTGAGACAAGAACTCGTTTACCACAACTATCGTGTGAATGTTGTTAAATTACCAGCTAAATCAGTCCACAGCTGGACATATCTAAAGCTTCAATTATCAAATAGCCCACTAATCATGTCTACGAAAATTTACAATAAACTACCGAAATTTATAAAAGAAGAATCAAATAAAATTAATTATTTGAAATCCACAGCAATGATGGGTACAGGCATAATTAGCACACTTTGCCAAATGCGGGTTGGTGATCACGAACCCGAGCAATGTTCAAATATTCGAAACTTTTGGTTCCCGACCCGGGGGTCGAACCCGGGACCCGGGGATATCTTGGTCCGGTAGTTTAAACCACTAGACCAACGGGGCGTTACCCATCATTGCTGTGGTAACTTGATTTCAATGATGGAGGCCTTTGCCCTGCAGTGGGGTGATTATAGGCTGTTACTTAAGTTTACTTTTTTATTGGAAATCAATAAAATCTATTCTTTTAAATAATTGATACATATAAGTAATAAATAAATAATTTAATGAGGAAAAACTAGCAAAGTAAAAAAAATGACGTGGCACTCGGAGACTGCCGCGGTAAAGCTATTGCATAGCATTTTTTATCAACTTATGCAATTATAAAACTAAAAAGTATCACTCCTGTGCTGGTCGGAGTTAGGTTATTTTCGTTACAGAATTTCTGGATTCGGTCTCCACGCTCAAGGCCCGCGATAGAAGCTATGCAATAGCTTAATTTTATAATTTTATGTATTTTCTAATTTTGACTTTTGTAATTAAATTTTTCTGTTATTTTGGCAGATATGGTTACCATAGGCAACCATACTGTCAAAATCCTTATTTTCTTCTAAATTCTTTTAAATTTCGGAAATTAAAAATTGTTCGATCGTGCCTCGCCCCGAGTGTTAGGTTATTTTCGTTACGGAATTTCTGGATTCGGTCTCCACGCTCAAGGCCCGCGATAGAAGCTATGCAATAGCTTAAAAATAGAATCAAATTAATGAATACAATGACAACGAAAATTACAACTTACGTATTTGATATTTTCAAATTCAAAGTTATAAAATTTTTAATAACATAATGTTATAGTAGTTAAGAGAGCTTGGGAAGTGTTATAATAATGTCGCAGACATATTTCTAATTGTTCCATATCACATCCTTAGATATCCCCTAACGTGTTAATTTAGTTTGCCTCATTGAAAGACTACCCTGGGAAGATATGTACGTACGCCCTCTTCTTTAGATACTGATGCAAACTTGCAGTAGTTTTTAGAGATCATGACACAGACACATGACACATCCTTTAAACTCCATGCGTGCACATATTTTATATATAAAAACTACGTGTCACGTTGTTTGTCCGCGATGGATCCTTTACCATAGCAATGATGATGGGTACCTACCAAGCTTGCAAAATGCGGGTTGGTGATCACAAACCCGAGCAATGTTCGAAAATTCAAAACTTTTGGTTACCGGACCCGGAAATCAAACCAAGAACTCCGAGATATTAACGCGGTTAGGTCACACTTATTTGCACCAAATATCCCGTATATTGTCCAGGAAATGGGGACTACCGTTTCTTTGCTCACCAGTTGGCGCCACTGTAGACTGAGGTCCGGAAGTATAGCTATCAAAGGCGATTGGCGCCGAAACAAAGTGTTATATCTTGAATCTAATTAGGGTTATATTGTTTATAAATAACTATCTTGATATCAACAAACTAACTTCTGAAATAGTTGCTCTTGAGGCCGCCTTTTTTTGCGATTTTTCTTAATTCCGCTTTTAAAGCGTTCACATTAATCGCCAAATAATCCATATTTGCAATATTTCACGAAGGAGATCACTTTCCAGCAGGTAAATTAAAGAAATTATAATTTATGCAACAAATTCCGCTAAAACCAGTACAAAGAGAATGATTTTGGACCTCACGCGACACTAGCGCCTCTAGTGGCAAATTCACTAGCGATAGCCCCCATTCCACAACAATCTTAAGAGGAAACACTAAGGGCGAGGGAATTGAAAAATTGGTATTTGTAAATGTAAGGAGGTTCGGTTCGCCACAGTAACTTTTATGTTATTCCATCCAATAAACTAATACCGAGCCAAATTTCATTCGGATCGGTTATGTCGTTTTAGCGTGAACGAGTAACAAACATTCATATTATATCCATACTCCCAAATTTTCGCGTTCTTATTAGAAGGAAGTAGGACTTTTTGACGTGATAACGTCTTTAAAATCGTTTCAGTCGGGTGACATGTTCAGAAACTTGTGTCACACCAAAAACTCACGCGCGATCGCAGGTATAACGAGAGAGAGACGGACCGATCTCCCGTCTCATCTCGAGCGCTGCCAGTCATTCCGTGAAACTTGTCACGCGGAATCCTCACGAGCGGAGGCTGGCATAGCGTTCGAGTGAGTGGACCGATCTTCCGTCTCTCTCACTCTAGCGGCATACAAACGAATGGAGATTTTCTCGTTATCACGTAAACATCTCGATCGTAAACCTACTTTACAAACAACCAATTTTTTTTACAAACGAATTATTCTTTTTTTCAGATTGTCGGCCCGAGTTAAGGCTTATCGAATTCTAGCATTAATTTATTGAAGTTAGTATTCCGTGGGCAAGTGGCGCCAACCCTCCAGGGGATATACCCCTGTCATAGAATGTCCGTAGGATTTTGACCCAACCCCAATAATCATGTTTTATTCAGACATAAATATGTGTAGGCATAGATTTTACCGAAAACATAGACTTTTGAACTTTTGTATTGCATTAGGTATAACTGTTAAATTGTAAAAAACTAGGCTTTGCCTTTTTAAAAAAAAAATATAATCCCCCATTTTTAAAGTCGTTCAAAAATCTTAGTCAGCCTATTTCCTTCCCCAAGGTCTAATCAACCATCATATTAGTGGTTTTTGAGTTTATTCTTAACAAACATACACACACACACAAAAATACAAATCTATCCTCTTTATGTTATTAGTGTAGACAAAACAAACGTACATGTCTAAAAAAAAATTTTATGTTTACTGTTTATGATTAATTATGCTGTAAGGGTGCGTTTCCACTGACGCGGAGAGGAGCGGAGAGGACCTTAGCGGTGCATGAATTGACCAATCACAATTCCCTAATCTCCGTCCCGCTTCAGTGGAAACATTGTGATTAGTCAATTCATGCACCGCTCAGCTCCTCTCCGCTCCTCTCCGCGTCAGTGGAAACGCACCCTAAAACGAAATAGCACCACTCCAGCTTTTGGGTGTCGTAGACAATGATATGATAATTTTGATTTTAAACTGTCTTGTTGCATTTTTTAACACTTAACACTTTACGATGTTTACTGCAACGGAATGAATTATTTAAAGGTAAAGTAAGTAAAAGTAACAGCCTATAATCATCCCACTGCAGGGATAAGGCCTCCATCATTGAATTCAAGTTACCACTGCAATGATGGGAACTGGCATAATCACCACGCTTGCCAAATGCGGGTGATCACAAACCCGAGCAACGTTCAAAAATTCGAAACTATTTATTGCCCGAGGATCGAACCTGGGACCCCGAGATCTTGGCCCGGTATTTTAACCACTAGACCAACGGGGCGTTGAATCATATTTAAAGGAAAAATATACTAATTTACCTTCCCGAAGTTTTGATCCGATTGCGCGAGTCATGGTCGCGGAGCGACCATGTCTTGCAGAAAACCCCGTGTAGTGTTAAGTGTTAAATGATATGATTTGATAGGTACGATAATGCTAGAAAAAGACGGGCAGCTCTCGCCATTCCCAAGCGATTAAAATCCAAATATACTTTTTATCATCTTCAAAATTTTTTATAGGCGCTCAGTATCGTATTTAGAGCCCATTTATGAAGTAAAAAATGTAAATCAAGTTTTCACCCGAAAATATTTTCCGCAACATACGAGTAGTTTTCAATTTTTACGGTCCTAAGCCTGTTGAGGTATTAAGAGAAAATCAAAAACTTATGAATACCTAGTATCGTAATGAATGAATGAGATGCGCATCGCGTAAAAAAAGTGTAGCTAGGAGGCCGTATCAAAAATTTTAGTTTATTGGGCGGACATTTGCTAAGTGCTTTATCATTACATTTTTGTACTGGGCTATATCAAAAGAAAAAAAATCGTCTTTTTTTGTTTCATAGATTGCAATATTAAAATTTGGAAGGTGGTTAAAATTTTATCCTGTAGATATGGCGCGGGCGGAAACTTCGAGTTCGCCTAGCAAAGAGAAATAAAGTAGCCTAAGCAGGTTATGTCCTTTTTCTAGTCCTTATTTATCTTTGTACCTACTTCATCAAAGTAGGTTCAGTAGATTTGGCGTCAAGGCGTAACTCTGTGTCGCGCTAAGCACAGAACTGATTTTGTCGAACTTTACTGTACAAAGATAGTTCAGATCAGGGTCCCCGCTGAAAATCAGCGTCGTAATCATGGATTTAATGCTCGTAATCACAGAACATAAAAAACGATTTTTATGTTTTTATGTTCTGTGGTCGTAATAAACCTGTAGCTGTCACGACTAATGCTGAGCGGGAACCTTTTTGACTCAATACATCTCTTTTTTTTTAAATGTAGGTATGTAGTTTCTGCTGTTATTGTTTTGTGCTATTTTTTTTTCTTTTTACATATATTTTAAAAAAGGACATGACACAATGTTTCTTCTTTTTTTTAATGTTTGTGGTTTGTGTTGTTGTTGTTTTGAGTATTTTTTTTCTCTTTATTTCTTTCTAGATCTTAAGTCCTTTACATATGAATTTTTACATCCCACTACTGGACATAGGTTTCTCGCGCGATATATCGTGTTCATGCGACAGAGCCACGGGCTAAATGAAAGCTATATGTAGTTATTTTTGGGACAGTTAGACGTTTGTTTGTTACTCAATCACGAACTGCTGAATAGACTGAAATTACGCACGGAGGCAGCTTTTAAGCTTAGGCTGCTCATGTATGATTTCCATGGGATATTTTTTTCCATTCCATTCCCTGAAGTCACAGGCAATAGCTAGTAACATAAAAAACATCCTTGCGTAAGGACGATCTACATTTGTCGATTTTTCAAATAATAAAACCTAGCCGCCGTTTTTTACATTTTAATTTAATTGTACACGATCAGAATTTAATTCATGATGTACTTATAACTAAGTTTAATTTAGTTCAGACCCATTCTACCTACTCTATATTTTCGCTTAACTAAATTTGGTGACCCTTGTTGCCTATCTTATATGACCTAGATCATTCTGTATTCTACTAGGTAAGTAAATGTCATCTTGCACAAAATTAGGTCACACTTAGTTCGATTGTACGACCTAACGCTCCTAGATTAAAATTATTACTGGAATACCTAAGTAGAGCATTTTTATTTGATAAAATCGTCAATAAAACTTTTTATGAATCAGCTTCTTTGCACGAAAATGATAATTCAGTAAAAAAAAAACAATTAGAAACAATTAAAAAGTAAAAAGTGAGCAATGACGTAAGCCCCAATTAGCTAATGAGGTGCATTCAAAAATAGGTTTTATTCAGTTTAAAAATAAGATTAAGAAAAATCGTTACTCACCTTCAACATCTCGTTCTAGCGTTCAGAATAAGTTTATTATCACTGAATATCTGTTTTTTCTTCACGTACATGTGTCGAGGATATATTTTCACTGATTATATGTCGATATTGTTACATTTGTTTTGCAGGATGGTGTTTTATTGTTAATTTAATAGCGCAAGTGTCCTTGCCTTGCGGATCACACCCCAATCAACGGGGGATGTTGTGTAGTCTGACAGGGGTGGCGTGGAGACGTCTTTGTTGTTTTCTTTACCTGGCTTAGGTATGCATTAACGGTAAAATTTTAAGTTTTTCATATATTCAATTAGATATAAGTATAGTATAATGATCATGTACCTATAATGTAAGCAATTAAATTACAGACTTAGCGTTAACTGATCAGGAAAAAAAGAGCCTACCTTTATCTAGATTTCAAACTAAATTGAAATACAATTCCATAATACAGTTTAGATTAGACTTTAAATCGCAATATTTCGCTTACCACTGTTAAAATTTTGTAATAAACCTGTTAAACAAACTTTTCTACAATCTTTTAAAGGTTTTGGTAATATCAATTAGGTACAACATAGACGACTTTCAAATCCTTTTTATCATTTAATTTCTAAGTTTTATTTGCAAGAGTTTTCTTAAGCCAAGTTAATTTGAAAATTATGTATCACTAGCTGTTGCCTGCGACTTCGTCCGCATCAATTTCTATCATTATGATCACGGTTATTTTTGCAACATTCACTAATGCTTCGCTCCTATTGGTCACAGCGTGATGTAATATAGCCTAAAGTCTTCCTTGATAAATGGACTATCTAACACAAAAAGCATTTTTCAATTCGAACCAGTACTTCCTGAGATTAGCGCGTTCAAACAAACAAACTCTTCAGAATAGAATAGAAAAGAATTTTTATTTGTCTTTGTCCGCTTTATAATATTAGTATAGATTTAATATATTTTATTTGTGTTAACCTATACCAGCCTTTCAATAATAAAACACAATTTTTCAATATTTTACTCCATGCAAAAGAAATTGGTAAATTAAAAATTAGGTAGAGTTACAATAACTAAAGATGGTGTGACGATTTTACCCGCTTTACAAGAAATTCGGAGGCCTTCGCGATAGACAGCGAGTAGCAAGAAGTTTTGAGGACCATACCTTAGCGGTGGGCTGAAAGAGGTTGCTTAAAAAATAAAATAAATAGCTAAGTACTATTTAAAATACTATTTTAACACTATCCACCACATACCATTTTATAATGCACGTGCTAGCAGTAAAATCAATTTATGTATTGTATAGTTAGTTAATAAAAAATATTAAGCGACTCCACTCTTGTCTCCGTGCCAGTCCAGCATCCGCTAGCACCGCGCGTGCGCGAACACAGTCGGCGCGCGCTGTGCTACCTCCATGGTACCGTTTGACAGATATCTAAGCTTCTTTTAACTACAAGTGAGGCAAAGAAAACAGTAATATCCAGCCTTTTAGAAAGTTTAGATAGCAAATAAATTAGAGGCAATTCTTCTCCAATAAAACAATATAACTACCTATTTGTAAATCTTCCGTACCTACTTTATATAAGTGTAAAAAATGAAAAAGGAAAACACACACGACAGCATCCTGATACAAAATGTCAAATCTCAGTTGAATCAGATCTCTATAAGTTGTGTTTAAAGTTGAAATCGATTGGGCACATTTAATTTATATACAAGGTGTTAGGTAAAGGGTATAACAAGCCGAAAGCAGCCTATTAAAAAGTTAACATATGCATATAAATACCCTCATTTTTTTATTATTTTTTTACAAAGTAAAATTTTGTATGAAAATATTTTTTTTCAAAAATCATCGGTAAGTATCTAAAGTAAAGTATCGGCCTATAATCGACCGCAGCTTCTGAGCCATGGATCGCAGGTTCGATCCCCGCACAGTACAAATATTTGTGTGCATGAACATGTCTGTTTGTACTGGTCTGTGTGTTTTCTATGTATCATAAGTATGGGACGTGTAAAAGCGCCTCCAGGGGCCTATTTGCAGAAATAAAACTGATTTTAACTGATTTTAACTGATATGTATTTCCGAAAAAAAAAAGTATATAAGTAAGATTATCGGTTGTCTAGTACCCCATACGACAGGGTACTTAATAGTACCTTAATTTGGGACTAGATGGCTCTGTGTGGCCCAGTGAGTCATGTCTTAAATATTTATTTATTTTATAATCATACCACAGTAGGGCAAAGGTCCCTGGCAACATAGAATTCAACTTACCACAGCAATGATGGCACTGGTATAATCACCACGCTTTTGACAAAATGACAAATGCGGGTTGGTTGATGAACATTAACCTAACCTAACAAAGACATTGAGTGATTATAATGTACCCATCGAAAATTGTTTAAATAAATATATTAGGGGTTAAAGTATGAAATTGCCGTTTTGTATGGACGAAATCGAGAAAATTCATTTTTCCATACTAACAATTTTTTGGTTTTTTTAAAAACGCCTTAGTAACACGCTAACATAAATTCTAGAACGTTTTAACACAAGTCGGTTACAAGACTTACAAGTACGAGTAATGAACACTTCATAAAATGTACCTAACTATCTCTTTTTTGATATTTGTAGAATTTTAAAAACCTGTCGGTAACATGTTTCGTGACTCTTCCCGGTTTGTGACTGGCTCATTTATGTTTGCAAATCATCCGGAAACAAAACAAAATTCTTAGCCGCTAAATATTTGTGTCATCATGGCTTTATGATACTTTGGATTGAGATCGCTCCAAAAATAATCAGGCACCTAAATTATTAGCACATGCCAAAATGAGTTCTTCGGTAAGCACCCCTATATTTATGAGTAATAGTAGCTACATTAAAAAACGATTCACAAAACGAAAATGAGATGTGAATAAAAACGTCCAAGAGCTTTCAACGCAACAAATTTAACGAAAAAATATTGCGGGCATCAATTTCAATCCAAACACTAATAAATTGGCTTCTCTCAACGCAAGCTGAGCTAGACAGTGTATTAATAGCAGAACATATTTTCTGAAATCTCACCCCTCTGAAACCAGTGTCGTCTGTGCTGCGGCGCGCGGCGCCTGAAAAAAAGTGCAAAGCGTGCGCGTAGTTGACATCTGTCAAAGTTGGCGGGAAACGCCATTTTCGGATTTTTGAAATTTGGCGCGAGTTGCCATATTTGTTTCTAAGCAAAGTTATATTTATTATTAAAAGCTTAGCATGAACGCTTTAATTAAATAACACATCGAATGTTAGTGAATAAAATAAAACAAATAAAAATGTGTTTTCTACAATTAAGTATTGTGATACAATGTTATGTTGTGAATGTCCACTGTTCAGTGCTTAGTTTTATACGAGTATAAAAGAAAATAATTAGATAAATAAACTACTTTATTGATAGATTCAAAATGAGCTACAGTGCGATCTACGAAAACTATACAAACAATTACAAAGAGTTCGAATTTGAAAAAACTGACAATCGCGAAAAGTCAACCCAGCAGTGTTGTCAAGTGAAAAATGAAGTTAAAGCTGTGGAAATCCAAGACGGCGGCGAGGAGAAGGAGGACCATGTCCAGCATGTGTTGGGGCCTAGTCGAAGATGTTTGGCCTGGGCCTGTAAGGCGTGTAAGAGGAAAACAGCAGCAGTTGACAGAAGAAAGGCAGCCACACTTAGAGAGAGACGGCGTTTAAGAAAAGTAGGTATCTTTGGAATTTAATCAAACTGAATATATTAAAATGAGTATGTTAAAACATAGCCCGAGTCCCGGGTAAGGACAGAGGATGGTTCTTTTTCTTAGAAATCCTTTTTAGAAGGTGAAGAGTTGCTTGGAAAATCATTATTTCCTTAACCGTTTTGATAAACAGAGAACATGGAGTAAATTTATCTTAATAATTTGGTGAAGGTCGCTGGAAGTCACCGGATGCGGGTGGCGTAGAGATCCCAAGGGGATGCCTATGTCGCTGGACTGAGATGATGTCGTATGATGAAACTTAAGCTTCTTCTCACGGCAGACGATTTGTAGAGTCAGAAGATTATAAAATAACGGAGTATTAATACGGTTTTTGGTAGGTATAAGTACATAGTCAGGTCATAAGTTCTGTCACACAATAAAAACTTTTGAATTTAGAATGCTGGCCACAAAAAAGTTTATTAAATTCGAATTTCGAATTTTTCATATAAATAAAAAAGGGTACTTTTTAGAATTATCCTCATTTTTAAATATGGAGTGGACACTTAAAGACCGCGCCAATTCAATTTTCGACTTACTAAAAAATTTGAATATAACTTAAAGATTCGTATATCGTACCATAAAACGATACAATGAAGACTCTAGTGTAGATGACAGGTCAAGAAGAGGTCGCCCTAGCTCTGTTAGGACTCCAGCAGTGATAAAAGCTGTGAAGGCGCGAATTCGAAGAAATCCCATACTAAAGCAGAAACTGTTGGCCCTTCAGATGGGGTTAAGCAGGACCACGGTGAAAAGGGTGTTAAATGAAGACTTAGGGCTAAGGGCATATCGAAGAAAAACAGAACATCGTTTGAACGCTCGTTTAATGGAACTGAGACTAAAGAGATGCCGCGCTTTGTTGAAGCCGTACGCGGGGAAAGAACATCGGGAAATTTCTTTTTTCGGATGAAAAAATTTTCACCGTGGAAGAGAGCAGCAACAAACAAAATGATAAGGTGTACGCACACAGCAGTGAAGAAGCGAGAAACCGTATTCCGCGTGTCCAACGAGGCCTTTTTTCATTCTCGCTCATGGTTTGGTTGAGAGTCTCTTATTGGGGCTTAACTGAGGTACATTTTTGTGAGAAAGGCGTAAAAATGAATGCAGTTGTGTCTCAAAATATAGTCCTCAAGAACCTTGTGGAACCTGTTTCTCATACCATGTTTAATAACAGGCACTGGGTATTCCAACAAGATTCTGCGCCAGCTCATAGAGCGAAAAGCACAGGCTGGCGGCGCGTGAAATTGACTTCATCCGGCACGAAGACTGGCCCTCCTCCAGTCCAGATTTGTGTACGTTAGATTACAAGATATGGCAACACTTGGAGGAAAAGGCCTGCTCAAAGCCTCATCCTGATTTGAAGTCACTCAAGGCATCCTTGATTAAGGCAGCCGCCTATATTGTCATGGATCTCGTTCGTGCTGCGATATACGACTGGCCGCGCAGATTGAAGGCCTGTATTCAAAATCGCGGGGGTCATTTTGAATAAACATTATTACCATATGAATCTATGTTTTATCATAGGGAAAGAAATATACATAAATAAATAATAATATATATAAATATAATAATATGTATATTTCTTTCCCTATGGTTTTATTAAGTTCAATTTGCTATATAAATGGTTACATAAATAATAAACATGTCTAAATTATTTCATATTACACATGTGACAGAACTTATGACCTGACTAGGTATATTCGCCCAGGACCAAATAGAGCAAATAAACGCTGTGAAGTATGCGAAACGTTAGGATAAACCAGAATACAATATAAAACCCTTATGTTTATAAGGGTTTTATATTGTATTCTGGTTTATCCTAGTGAAATCCGTAAATATATCTTTTATTTCTATGCTTAAATTCACTTCAAATAGTATTGACCTCAGAATACCTACGTATAATGACGAAATAACCTAAACTAGGTATCTAGTGCTTTAAGTACCAGACCAAGATCTTGGTCCTGGAGATCTCCGGGTCGGGCATCAAAAATTTCGTATTTTCGAACCTAATGCTCAGGTTCATAAAAAATGTTACGTCCTACAATTATCCCACAGCAGAGCAAAGGCCTTCATCATTGTAAAATCAGTATTGTTAATCAGTAGGTAAAATTTGGTTTTCTTTTCTGCAAATATTATACTCGCAGTATACTCCACGCAAGGACTATTTTAAATAAATAAAAAAAAAATGGACAACATTACATTCATTGTTCATTTATTTAAAGCACTCGTATTGTGGAAAAACAGAAATAGCGCAAGCAGGTACCAGAAACACCTTTACCCGAGGTAATGTAGAAAAACACTTCTTTCTACATTGACCCGTCCGGGAATCGAGCCCGGGACCTCGGAACAGGCAACACCTTGAAAAACGTTGTGTACGCCACTACGACACGGAGGCCGTCGTTCTTTTAATTTTAGCTTTTAATTTATGGTTCCGTATCTCTAAAGAAAGAAACCAAATACAACAAATTGATCGTCATCCGAATACAAATATCCTATACCTACCTATATATATTACAATATATCAAAAAAATATCTTAGCAAAATATGAAATATTGATTTAGCATAAAACGTATTTGTGCAAAGTTCATTCATCCATCCTAGCTGAACCAAAATTATACGCCCGTGCGCGTCATAGCATGTCGCATGATTTAAAATGAATAGTCTTATTTATTTATTTAATCTTTATTGCACAGTTTAAAAAAAAAGTACAAATGGCGGACTTAATGCCGTATGGCATTCTCTGCCAGTCGACCATTAAGTTAAGCAGAAATGTAAAGTGGGCGGTGCGACAAAGTATAAGCAAAGTTACAAGTAATTATTCTTTACATACTTCTTAGACTATTTTAATGCATAAAAAAAATAACACTGCCAAGATGTTAAACATAACGGTTACATAACGTGGGCTTTGTTTTACAGGAGATTCAAAATGCACCGTGTATTTGTGGTCGGATAACGCTGTGAGTAAAGTGTTCGAAACGTTGGGATAAACCAATATTATAAAAACTTGAGAGGTGTCAAGGGACACCCGGATGGAACGAAGTTCATTTTTAGTGAAGGAATTGTAATAAAATATTATTTTAATTTAAATTTATCTTTAATTCTCTCTCTTCCTCTCTCCCTCTCTCCTTCTATCTCTCTATCTCTCTCGCGGCTTATAACTATTATAGCAAAAAGTGTCGTTACAATTTTTTCCGTCTAGCCCCCTATCGCAACGCGCGATTAGGAACTTCGTTCCAATAAAACCATAAATATTCAGTAAATTTAACTTTAATTTCTGTGCTAAAATAGAGTGTCTAGATAGAGAGAGAGAGTCGTCCAGAATTTTTGTTCTAAAATACATCCTAAATACCCTTAAATCTTGAACATAAACGTCGTGACACGGACAAAATTAACTCTTTAATCTACATCTACACTCGGCCTGTCTCGTCACGGACTCAGGATTATAGGGATTTGCGCGACCGGGAAGCGATGGAGACAGACCTATTTAGTTCTCTTTTACTATGTTAATGATTATGCAGAGACAACAGCACGTCAACCTACCACATAACGTCAAATTTTCTCAATTGATATTGATCACTACTTGTTGGACTTAAAGTTGAAAATCAATTCAATGACCTTTAACTTTTTGGGTAGGTTGACCTGCCGTTGTCTGTACTTTCTCATTATAAACATTTTGTGCTACTTTATAATTATGATATTTTTAGCAACTTAATTGCAATTATTATATCAGTATTTTAACTTGAAAAATTATGTCTTAGGCGGGACTCGAACCCGCATCATGTAAGCACCGCTCCCTGTATGCATGGAAATGCGGGTCAAACACCTGTGAAGATACTTTATTTGATATTTTAGCAATTAAATTGCAATTATAATATCAGTATATAAACTTGAAAAATTTTGTCTCAGGCGGGACTCCTGCGAGGAGATGCGGGTTCGAGTCCCGCCTGAAACAAAATTTTGCAAGTTTATATACTGATATTATCTGTAAAGATGTTTCTTTTGGGTGTTAAGAGTGAAAAAGTCCTAACATTTGGTAAAACTACGCTGGCTTACAGCGATAAGAATTTGCTCGAAAAATGGACGCTGTGACGTAGGGTCTTGGTGGCTAAATTGGTAAACCACGCCCGATATGCATGGAGATGCGGGTTCGAGTCCCACCTGGGACATAATTTTTTAAATTTAATTAATAAAATTTTGTGCTGCTTAGTAAACTCGTTGCAAGTTTTTCAATGTAAGCTTCCATTCTTTACAATACAATACAATACACTTTTATTGCACAAAACAAAATACAAAGTAAAATAACAATATGAAAACGGAAAATTGGTACAATAAGGCAGCTTATCGCTGAATAGCGATCTCTACCAGACAACCTTAGGGTAGAGGAAAACTAATATGAAGAATAGGGGTAGCGCAGTGCAATAATAAAAACATGGTTACGACAATATTTATACACAATATACATAAATACATCTTATAAAAAAAAAAAAAAAAAAATAGAACAAACAACTAAAAATGAATAAGTAAATAAATAAAATGTACGCAAACCCGAACCGATACACAGCATCAGCGTGACAGGAATAGTGACTTATGTAGTAATTAGTTTATTACACATGTATGTTATTAATAAGTAGGTAATATGTGTAGTTTATAGGCTAGGCCCTATGTTTTTAGTCCCATAACGATAGTAACATTTAATTTCTTACAGTTATTGTTTTGTTACTTAAGTATCTTTTAGTTTTTGTCTGTCGAACCGCCTACAAAACTATTCTTCTTAACTCAATAGTCGACTGCCACATGGCATTAAGTCCACTATTTGTTTATTTTTGTACTTTGTGCAATAAAGTTTTAAATAAATAAATATTGGATCGATCAGCGCAAGGTGGCCGGCAGCAACTGGATGCTCAAAGCCCAAGATCGAGAAAAGTGGCGAACCTTGGCAGAGGCCTATGTCCAGCAGTGGACTGCCGTAGGCTGATGATGATGATGATGAATTAATGGATAAACCCTGATACAACAAAGTTGTTGTTGTCCGTTCCTCCGTCCACTAACCATGCAAAGTTTGAAAATTCGAAGCACTTGTCGCTCTACTCCGCTTGGTGTTGTTTCAAAAAATGTTGAAAATCCAATATTACTAATACAATTTTGGATTCTTTTCGACTTAAAAATGGCCCTCTCTATGTTTAACGTGCTAACTAAAAGATTTTTTATAGTGACACATAGTTTCCCCCTCCCCATCGCATTAAGTGCGTAATTTGTTGCGACAGGCGTCCTCCAGGGGGCAGCACTTTAAACGCAATCAACTCACGCGCCGCTCACCCGATTTATTTTGTTTCCGTTAATAGAAACGTTCTATTACGAACGCTGTTACAAATGGTAAATCTTGACACATTTTAATGGTCTAAAGTAGTTTTTGACAGGTATAATAGGACCTATTTATTGATGTAAAACAAGTACAAATAGTTTAAAAAAACTCTATACAACGTGTTCCTTTTGATATCCCATAACTCTAGGGTATTAAACAGACCATGGTAAAGAATCGAATTGCATATGAATTATCTTTCAATTTTTTTTGGTTTAATTTTTTGATACTAATTAATCAATCAATCAATCAATCAATCAAATTAATCAATAATTCTAAAAAGTCACGACTGCTTATGTAAAACATCCTTACCTTGTTATGAATGAACTTTTGAATGAAAACGATTTACTCGGACCTACTTATCAATGAAACACCCACAATGTTTTTACAAGTTACGCTCTCCCGCTACTTAAGTACTACACTTTAGTGTAAGTTTGCCAACGTCTCGCAAAACTAACGATTCGCCATACTGGTTACATTTTTTTTAACAAATTTAACTAAAATTGATGTTATATTCGAAACTATTGATTTTTGAACCACATGTTCTTGAGTGTTTTATATTATTTTTACCTATAGAACATAACCTTAGAGTTATGGGATATCAGAAGGAACACGTTGTATAACCCGATTACGAAAATGCAACGATTTCAAAGTCACCCTGTATCGTTTAAACATTTTTGTACTCAGAACTCTGTCTTCTTTCTTTTGATACCCCACTCGTTATAATTAAATAAATAAATAAATAAATACTTTATTTGATATTTTAGCAATTAAATTGCAATTATAATATCAGTATATAAACTTGAAAAATTATTATGTCTCAGGCGGGACTCGAACCCGCATCTCCTCGCATGCCGGGCGGGCGTTATACCATTAAGCCACCGAGACACTGCGACTCATCGCGAATTTTTCAAGCATATTCTTAACGCTGTAAGCCAGCGTTGCTTCATCAAATGTTAGGAGTTTGCACCCTTAACAACCGAAAGAAAAATCTTTGCAGATGTTTGACAGTCAGTTAAGATGAAACAGCTATTTATATACTTTATTTGATATTTTAGCAATTAAATTGCAATTATAATATCAGTATATAAACTTGAAAAATTTTTACGCAACGCTGGCTTACAGCGTTAAGAATATGCTTGAAAAATTCGCGATGAGTCGCAGTGTCTCGGTGGCTTAATGGTATTGCGCCCGCCCGGCATGTGAGATGCGGGTTCGAGTCCCGCCTGAGACATAATAATTTTTCAAGTTTATATACTGAAATAAATAAATAAATATTTAGGCCATGCCTCACTGGGCCACACAGAGCCATCTAGTCCCAAATTAAGCTACTATTAAGTACCCTGTCGTATGCGGTAGGTACTAGACAACCGATAAACTTACACAAATACTTTTTTGTTTTTTAAATACATACTTAAAATACATAGAAAACACGCAGACCAGTACAAACAGACATGTTCATGCACACAAATATTTGTACTGTGCGGGGATCGAACCCGCGACCCATGGCTCAGAAGCAGCGTTTACTACCGCTGATCCAAATGGTCGTTATGACTGCGAAATTTTTTTTTGATATTCCTAGGTACCCCAATAGTCGTAGCATTCACCATGTAGCTTTTGGTAGCAAAAGGTAGCCTATGTTACCCAGGTCCCAGACTATAATAATTTAAGGAATCGATCGATACCTCATCCACCAAAATCGGCTCAGTAGTTTAGCCGCAAATGTGGAACGTACATACACAAACATACATAAGTACACATATATGTAGATAGACTGCTGAATCATCACCCTTCCTGATGGCTTTGCCGCTATCAGGTAATAAAAGAAAAACTACTTATATGTACTTAGTCAGTAAAATGAGTAAAATCAGTTATACAGGGTGAAATTTTAACCACCTTCCAAATTTTAATATATCAATCTAACAGACAAAAAACAAATGACGTATTTTTTCTTTTGGTATAGCCCAGTACAAAAATGTCAAGATAAAGCACTTAGAAAATGTCCGCAAAAAATCTAAAATTTTTAATACGTCTGCCTAGCAACACTTTTTTTACGCGATTCGCATCTCATTCATTCACTACGATACTATTCATATGTTTTTGATTTTCTCTTTATACCTTAACAGGCCTAGGACCGTAAAAATTAAATACTATATTGCGAAAAATATTTTCGGGTGATAGCTTGATTTACATTTTTTACTTCATAAATGGGCTCTAAATACGATACTGAACGCCTATAAAAATTTTGGAAAGTGGTTAAAATTTCATCCTGTATTTCTATAAATAGGTTTGTACAATGTCCCAATATTTGAAGCTACCACTGCTTTGGAAAAGTGAGGTCTAGTGCCGTGAAGAAGCAGCGCAAGAAACACGGTCACCATTAACATCAGAATCACATATCCACGGCTGGAGCCTATGGGATGTGCCATATGTCCTTTCCCAAGGTCTCATCCTCTCCTAGCCTATTATAGCCCTAATCCGTAAACTACCATGTAAAAACCATGGTAGATCCTTTTCTATACGAAAAACCAACATAGTGATCCCACGGGAAACGTTAGTTTTTCCGAGATTTCAAGTGATGCTATTCGTGACAAATTCAAACAAAAAAAAAAAAAAAAATGTTATCTGTACAGCCTTTTTGGCGTGATTGAGTAACAAACGTCTTTTTATGTTATATCAAAGAAAATATGTATAAAAAAATCACATTTATATAACATTACACTAATATTATAAAGCTGAGAGTTAGTATGTTTGTTTGTTTGTTTGAACGCGCTAATCTCAGGAAGTACTAGAGCGAATTAAAAAAATATTATTGTGTTGGATAGTCCATTTATTGAGGAAGGCTTTCGGCTAATAACATCACGCTGCGACCAATAGGAGCGAAGCATCAGTGAAAAATGTAGCAAAAATAATCGCCACATAATAACAGAAATTGACGTGGACGAAGTCGCGGGCAACAGCTAGTTTATAATATTAGGAAGTTTAGTAATAAGTATTCTCAAATTGAAATGGTTACAAAACTAAACAAATCAAGTCAAATGAACAAATCAAAATTACTTACGCTTTTACGCGAAAACAACTTAACTGATCATCATAAAACTTTGTACATATATTTTTGGATGTATTAGGGGTTAAAGTATGAAATTGCCGTTTTGTATGGACGAAATCGAGAAGTCATTTTTCCATACTAAAATTTTTTTAGTTTTTTTAAAAACACCTGAACCGTTTTCGATGCAATTAAAGGTGAAAGTTAGATGGTTATAAAGCTACGCATTATAGTATTTAAATTTCAGAAAATCAAAGTATATAATACAAATAAACTTAATTGAAGGAAGAAGGGCATTAGTATTGCATTTTTTTTTTAGTCAAAAGTTACTTTATTTAGTTTTTGATACAATACAAAAATAATTACGCAATAATATGACTACACTTAAGAGCTATTAACAAAATAAAGAGTGTAAAAATAATCGGCAATTTCATACTTTAACCCCTATTATTAGAAGTAACATAGGCTATTATTTCGGTATCCGAATGTTGGGCAAAAGTTTCCGCACGCGTGATTTACGTGTAGTTTACGCGGGCAGAGGAGCGGACGAAATGCTAGTCCTAGGCCTGAGGTCTAATTGCCTTCTCATACAAAAGAGATGATTAGAAATGTACATAGACGCTAAACCTCTCCTTTCGTCGTCGGTGGACAAACAGTCCGACAAACAAACACTTGCCAATTAACATTTCTATCTCCATCAAAACATCTGAAGACATTCACATTAAGCCGGGCGCATACAAGACGTTTGACATATTTATAACTACACAATCACAATATTTAACGGTCGCGACAAAATGGTACATGTGATTAAAAATAAAAATATGTCGCGCCACTGAGAGAGTCGTAAATTCGTTTTTATGTGAAATTAAGATGTCCGTAATATATTCTACTGTTTATTGACGGGATGGGGCTATTTTTGACGTTAGGCGGGCTGTTTAGTCACGATTTAGGTGCTATGAACAGGAAATATTATGATTAGGTAGGTAGTCATCAAGCGATGCAGGGCAATATTTTTAATTTTAATCTGTTGTGTGATAATTTTAAAGGAACTTTCATTTTTCAATTAGAAATATTTTTAGAAGAAAACTATTTTTTATTTTTTCAGAAGAGTTTGAGTAACACGCGTAGGTGCATGCATACTGAGTTACTGAAATTCTTCTTTCATTTCATTAATTAAGGCCTTTATTATGTGTTGTTGCACTATCAACTATGTGTTAATATGTATATCCCGATATGTATAAAATTATAGCTTAATTTAAATCTTTTTCTTCTTTCTTTCGTCATTAATCATCATTTTTCATATTATCACGCCTCCTTCCCAACGGGGTAGGCAAAGACCAAGGCCTTCCACTTACTACGATCCTGGCATACAACTTTCGCATCTTCCACATTCATCAATCTCTTCATGCATGCTCGTCGGTTTAGAGTACTCTTGACCTGACCTTTCTTCAGAACATCCCCGATTTGATCGTGGTAAGTTCGTCTAGGCCTTCCTCTTCCAACTTTCCCTTTCACACTCGTCTTATAGATCTGTCTAGTCATTCTTCTTCATTCATCCTCTCTACATGCCCAAACTATCTAAGCATCCCTTTCTCAATCTGTGTGACAATATCTTCTTTCACGCACACACCACAATATATTCTTTCGTCATTAAATTCCTACGTATTTGTCGCTTATAGTAGAAGCTTTAAATAAAAATGGGAAGTAGGTATAAATGTATAGCCTTATTCTTATCCTTAACGTGACAAAAATGTTTTTCAAAAAAGGGATTCGAATATGATTAATAAAAGATAATGAAACGTCAAAAGCTTAAAATACTGTCGGTGATTCCTTGTTTGGAACAGACTTGGAATTGGTGGTATTGGTTTTTCGTTTTGGTTTTGTGGTTCGACGACAACGACGCGACGCGTCAGTTTAATTTAAGAACAGTTAGATTTTTTGAAGGCCCTCACCCTTCAGACAATAATTTTAATTTTAAATTGAAATGTTTGTCCCATTTAAATTTAAAAAGTTTGAGCTATATACCAACACCACATTTTCCTGGGACTGTAACACCACTTATCGTTACCATAAAAAGTTATACGTTACACATAAAAAACTCTCTAATTAAGTACCTTTTTTTTAGTTGTTGATAATATCGAAATATTTTTTTATTTAGTCGTATTATCGTATTAATCCAATGTTTTTTCCGCCCGCCTGCGCCCAGCCTTAATCAGAGGTGAACTAATTCGAATAATCTTTGTTCTTTGACTTTTAATTTATTATTAGGACTAGTGCGGGCTTCCTAATGCTTATTAGTCATGTTGCCATAAATTACAAACAGATTCCCATTTCTCTTTCTATCTATAACGATACTCTTTGAATTAAAAAGATTTCGTTTCTTTTATCTTTTTACCTTACTACGTAAGTAGGAAATAATAAAAGGTTTCTTTAATTTATCTTATAAATGCCATAATTGTTGCCGTTTTGGTGTTGTGATTTAATTGGCTAATTGGTTTGGACACATAGTGCTCTCTTCTTGTACTTATTTGTACTTTATTAATGACTACTTAGCTGTTCCCCGCGACTTCGTATTCGTATTATGATCGCGATTATTTTTGCAACATTTTTCACTCATGCTTCGCTCCAATTGGTCGCAGCGTGATGTTATATAGTCTAAAGCCTTCCTCGATAAATGGACTATCCAACACAAAAATAATTTTTCAAATCGGACCAGTACTTCCTGAGATTAGCGCGTTGAGACCTTATCCCTGCAGTGGTATGAGTATATAGGCTGTTACTTCACTTTTTTTTCACTAACCTATTCCGAAACCTAAGTTAGCTGGTATTAGGGGTTAAAGTATGAAATTGCCGTTTTGTATGGACGAAATCGAGAAAATACATTTTTCCATACTAACAATTTTTTAGTTTTTTAAAAACGCCTGAACCGTTTTCGATGCAATTAAAGGTGAAAGTTAGATGGTTATAAAGCTACGCATTATAGTATTTAAATTTCTGAAAATCAAAGTATATAATACAAATATACTTAATTGAAGCAAGAAGGTCAGCTGACACATTGTAAGGGGTCTTTTCAACGACTTCCTTTGAAGTAATAGGCACTAGTATTGCATTTTTTTTTAGTCAAAAGTTACTTTATTTAGTTTTTGATACAATACAAAAAGAATTACGCAATAATATGACTATACTGAAGAGCTATAAGCAAAATAAAAAGTGGGAAAATAATCGGCAATTTCATACTTTAACCCCTATTATTTATTTGCTCCGCGGGCTGCAAAAGATTGGGGATTCCTGCTGTACCATAACATGTCTTATAATCTGATCTCAGCAAGTAAAAACAGCTGAATTCGAGTTGTATCGTCACAATTCTGGCTTATTAGATCCACGCCATTTGCGACCACCGACTCGTCGCGGCGCCGAGGATATTTGACTTTGATGCGACATGTTTTGACTTATATTCCGCCTGCTAATTGCTAAGCCACTTTTGATGTATTTTTGAGCAGCGATTATCTACCTCTTTTCCATGTTCTGTGATCTACAGTGCTAAGTTGTGCCACCAAAATAGAATGGCACCACCTCTTGTCGTTTTTTTTATTCCAGAACCTTTTAACCCTAATGGTCATCGGTTAAAGCGATAAAGGAGGTTAAAAAACTTTTTATTAAAAATTTTATACTTTTTTACCTTTTTAGACTTACTTTAGGAGAGTCGAGAACTTCTACTCTCGATAGTGTAAATTTTAGGTACTAAGCGGACAAAGATCGTTCCATAGCATTTGAAAAAAAAAATATGGTCGAAAATAGACGATAGGGTGCGCCAAAGTTCACACCAAAATGTTCACTTCCTTTCCAATATTGCATTCATTTAGTAGCTTTTAAGAATGCCAAATACGAAAGATTTATTTTCTCAATTCCAATCCCGAACGAAATTGAGTGTCAAGCAAGAGTCCACAGGTCGCCAATTGCGACACCCATAGGGCGAAGATGGGGTGTTGCTATTCTATTTTAGATCGGAAACTATGCCTTGATCAAACCACAAGTATATCCCACATCCATTCAGGCACGAGGCACACGCTTGGCCGGCGAAATGGTAGAGAGTGCCAAACATGCGTCTTATCTCATTGAGACCTAGCTATTAGATACGCATAATTATTTAGGTAATATTTTATATGGAAATCTGTAGAAAAGTGGCGTATGTACATACAATTTTAATGCTAGAAAGATAAACAAATGCCAAGTTTATCTTTCCAGACTACGAAAAAAGGGAAAATTCTTTCATAGGAAATTTTATTCGTATTTTTAACAAATTACTACAGCCCTGTTCGTATGACTTTAAATTGTCCTAGCTCGCACTGGCACATAGGCTTTTGTAAAAGTATTGACTTAAAAACAGGCTGAAATTAGTGACCGAATTTATTGCGCTGTTTATTCTCGGCACAAGTGTGGGACACTTGTCCCGAAGCAGTAGTAGGTTTAAATTGTGGTTTAAATATTGGGACACGGATTTACTGATTTTAATGATAGTTGGATTTTGTTTATCTACAGTGATTTCTAACCGATTTTAAAATCTTCCTTTTTGGCTCTGTAATCGATGCGGGTTAGTTGCTCGAAATGGTCCAACAAAAAATTTATTTAAGTAACTACTGTAATTTTTCATTGAGTTCTTGTTGAAACACGTTTCCTCACATATGAAACGCCCCGTTGGTCTATTGGTTTAAATACCGGGTCAAGCTCTCGGGGTCCTAGGTTCGATCTCAACAACTAGGGCAACAAGTGTTTCGATTTTCGAACAAAGCTGGGTTATGACTGCAACTATGCCCATAATTGAAGCGGTAGCTTGAATGCAATGATAGGGACCTTTAATAAAAAATAATAAAACCGTTTATTTTCTCATCACAATGTTTGGCTTACATGTTACTTAATTTAAGGTACAGAGTTGTCCAGATCAACCGCCGTTACATTGTGAGAGACTGGTGCCTGATATAGGTTTATGAAAATCTATAATACGACCGTCACCTTTGGTTTGCAGAGGGATGACATTAGGCTGTTACTTTACTTTTATGTGTTGCCAGGTAAACGCCGCGTTCGAAGAGCTCCGAGTGCGAGCGAGAGCTGGCAGCGGGCGGCTGCCGAAGTTAGAAATACTCAGAGCAGCAATACAACACATTGAGAGGCTACAAGCGGCATTAAGAGCGGCAGCCGTGGTAAGTCAAATTCAAATTCAAATTATTGCGATCTAGCGGCTCTGCCCGCGTCAACTCCACGTCATATCGCGCGATCGGAAACCTGTGCCTAGCGGTGGCATATAGAAAGATAGATAAGGTAGGCTTCATATATTTGTGCCTGTGAAACCTTATCTGTGAAACCATGGAAATACACATACAAAATTTCAAACCAATCGGTCAAGCCGTTTAGTAGTTGACATACCGACAGCAGCGCCACCTACCGGGTCCTGCGGTAAAAAGTAGCCTATGTTCAACAAGGATAATGTCGGATTCAAATTGTGAAATAAATTTTCAAATCGGTCCAGTAGTTTAGGAGCCTATTCAGTAAATAAATACCAGACATAGTCGACTTTGAGACCACTACAAAAACTCAGAGCAGCGATACAGCACATTGAGAAGCTACAAGCGTGGTGGTAGCTTGAATTCAATGATGGAGGCTTTTCCCTGCAGTCGGATGATTATAGGCTGTTAATTAGGCTGCTCTAAGAGCTGCCGCCGTGGTAAGTCTAGGTACATTACGACTATACACCGCCTGACAAACGAAACCCACGTTATGCAACCATTATGTATAACATCTTGGCAGTGATATTTTAAATTTTTTAAAAATAAAAATAATCATATTTAATATTGATTCAACTATTCATTTTGAACACACTGTGTCGCGCACGGACGTAGTGTGTGAACGGAACGAGGCCCACTGCTGAACATAGGCCCCAAGGATTTCCACAATGGTCCCGCGCCACCATCATCCGGTCCAATCAACGACCTTCACCAGATCGTCAGTGCACAGTGGGGGCCTACACACAGTTAGTCGTACCGCCAGACGCCATTCCAGAACCTTTCCGCCCCAACGGCCATCGGTTCATCTTCCAATGTCTCGTCCAGAACCATATTGTTAAATTAATCTATCTAAACACGGTGCATTTTAAGCCACCTACGAAACCCACGTTATATGACCATTATGTATAACATCATGACAGTGTTATTTATTTATATTAAAATATGGATGTCTGGATGTTTGTTGCCCTTTCACGGTACAACTCAACGGATCTGAATGAAATTTGGCACGGTGTTAGTTTATTGGCTGAAATAACATATAGGCTACTTTTTATCCCTGGGAAAGGTACGGTTCCCGTGGGATATTAAAATAATAAAAGTTTTAGATTCAAAATTCCACGCGTTCGAAGTCTTGGGCAACAGCAAGTAAAATAAACAGACGACTATCGCACAAAGCAGTGTTTCATATCGAGTTTCGTTTTGCTCGCAGACCCACAGCTAAAAGGTGTATGCTATTATAAACCGTAATCCATTGGCTTAGGATCGCATTTGTGGGTCAGTGCTATTTTCAGGAGTGTCACCCTTCCTGCACGCTTGATCCGAGGTTATTAGATGTATCGTTTTATTTTGTGAAAGGGATTAGAATCGATACGTTTCAGACTTAGATCGTTTTGAATTAAAATAAATCAATGCTTGCATTTAAGACTTGACGACCGTATTGTAAAATAAATAAATGTGGACAGTATCACATACAGTGTTCTGATCCCAATTTAAATAAATATGTAAAGAACTCGTATCTTGGAAACCAGAAACAACGAAGGTAAACACACCCAGACCCGAGAAAATGTAGGAAAACACTTTTTTTCTACATTGACCCGTCCGGGAATCGAACCCGAGACCTCGGAACAGGCACATCTTAAAGACCGGTGTGCACGCCACTCCGCCACGGAGATCGTCAAAATGGAAACGTAAAGGTAAAAAATAATAATATTTTCAGACAAGCCACACAGGGCCACACAGAGCCATCTAGTCCCAAACTAAGCAACTACTACGAAGCTTGTCGTATTGGCTACTAGACAACCGATAAACATACTTATATATTTTTTTGTAAATATATACTTATAATGCATAGAAAAACACCCAGACCAGTACAAACAGACATGTTCATGCACACAAATATTTGTACTGTGCGGGGATCGAACCGGCGACCCATGGTTTAGAAGCAGCGTTTACTACCACTGATCCAAATGGTCGTAAAAGTAACGGCCTATAACCATCCCCCCTCCATTTCGGGGGTGGTGGGATCTAACTCCTAATGGTCCACCCTGGGCAACGGCATCTTCGGTTTTCCAACCAATGATGACGGCTAACAGATCCCTCTGCGGTGGTAGGCTTCGTAAGAGGCCGCCTGGATGCTACCACCCTCCTGCCGGAGTCCAGCGCCAAACAGTTGTTCTGCGTTCCGCTGGTGTGTGGGAGAACCAGTGCCTCTGGGTGAGTGAGCTCCATCTTAGGCTTCTTCTTAACCGTAGAGTTAAGAATGTAGCCAAGAGCAAGCCCATTTATTATATGTTATTTCATATTTGTATATGAGAACTGACGTCGCCGCTTGCGCCCCACTGTACTTGTGCACATAATAAACACAAGCTTTCGCACACTTAGATTCAAAGAACGCCAATCACAGCGCTCACTTACATTCATGTTTAGGCAGAAGTATGAGCATTTGCTCATAACCTCTGTGGCGCGCCTGCCCCGCCTACATCGCCTTTCTAACCTTGTTTTCCATGTTCTGTATTTTAAACGCACTTAACGAGAGTTAACAAAAACCCGGCCAAGTGCGAGTCGGACTCGCGCACAAAGGGTCCCGTACCAAAAAAGCCAAAAAAACGGGTTTGTTGTTTGGTAGCCTTAAATATTTATGTTATATTCATTATTTGTTGTTATTGCAGCAACAGAAATACATAATTTCAACCGTCTAGCTATCGCGGCTCTTGAGATACCTACTTACAGCCTGGTGACAGGCAGATGGACAGACAGACAGACAGCGTCCCGTTTTTACCCTTTGGGTACGGAACCCTAAAAAACAGTTCGATGCAGTCGACCGGAAGGTATGCGCGAACATACATTCTGTAATTATTTTTTTTTAACTTAAAGAGTAAGTATTGACTTACGTCTGGACTGGCCCCCAATTCTGCTAATTTACAATTGGCTCAATAGAATCGCAATTGTATATTTTGACACATTTTGTATGGTAGTAATGTCAAAATATACGATTGCGATGCCATTTCGCCATTTGTAAATTAGCAGAATTGGGGCCCTGGTCGGCAGCTATAAGGAATAGCACCACATTCTCATCCTATGGGTTATAACGTAACAGACAGTCTGGGGTACCCTTGAAGAGGGATACCCCAGAAACCTAGGTTCTGCTACGCTACAAAAGAAAATTAAGATAGGGGAAAAGTTAAGGGGACCTACCTCTCTATAACTATTCCATGAACATAATTTGTAGCGTAGCCGAACCTAGGTTTCTGGGGCTATCCCTCTTCAAGGGTACCCCAGATTGTCTGTTACGTTATAGGGTGCCGACGATGCTGGCTAAATCTATTTCATTGATTACATCCAACGGAACTCCGCATCGAAGACCGAAGCTTCGTAATACTTGTTTTTCTATAACTTTGTCTCAGTCCGTCGAGATCTTGTAGCGATGTAAAACCGCCATTAATCCATGTCAACAGATTATTTATTCGAGCACGTGCGGCTTCGAAATAGACTTGATAGGGTTGCCACTCTAATTAAATATCTGGTCGTATTGAAATTATTTTTTTAACAATTATAAAAATGCGTGTACAGCCTTCGACTATTTTTTTTTGCAAACTAAATTAGCCTTAAACAAGTTGCTTTCCAATAGCTTGACGAAAACTCGGGAATGGCTGAACAGATTTTTATGCTTGTTGTTTTTTTAGATTTGTCTTCGTCCAGAATAGGATAACAAAATATTAAAAATAATTAATATTTTAATAATTTCAGCTTTCTTGCACAAATAGATAAAAAGTTGTACAAGAGGTGGTCCTAATGCCATATGGCATTTTGTACCGGTCAGCCATTGGGCTAAACAAGAATGTTTTGTTGGCGGTGCGACATAAAAACATGTAAAAGCAAAATTAAAGAATAAAAAAAGTCAAGAGCAAGTAGTTCTAATGAAAATGACGCTAAAAATACTTTAAATAAATCACATATGTATATACAGCTACAATATACATATAAACTACATACTTTATATGATATTTAAGCAATTAAATTGCAATTATAATATCAGTATTTAAAATTTAAAAATTATGTCTCAGGCGGGACTCGAACCCGCATCTCCTCGCATCGCCACGCCCGGCGTGCGATGCTTCTATTGTACAACTCTTATGTTCGTTCTATTTAAGAGTATGGATCCACGATCTGGATACATGGGGTCATGCATACATGGGGTCATGTATGCAAAATATGTTAACGAAATTGAAAAAATTCAAAATAAATTTTTAAAGCATTAACACTATAAGTTACGCAGGGAGGACCCCAATACGCCTTTAGATATTCCTTCGTTGTCATTGCGCCGAATGGAAAGAGACCAAATTTTCCTTTTTAAGATACTGAATAATTATGTCGATTCCCCATATCTTCTTAGTCATATAATGCTCAGATGCCCTCGTTAAGTGCACGCAACCGTAGATTGTTTGATTTGCCTCTGGTTTCGACTAATTACGGTAAGAATATGTTTATTATAGCCGCTCTTGCAGAGTTTGCAATCAACAATTTCTTGAATTAGATTTGTTTAACAGTTCTCTCAAAAGCTACAAAAAATATATCAGAGGTGTTGAAATTAGCAGTCGCCCTTAAGGCATTATTGATAAAATTGATTTTTGTTTTTGTTTCTTTTATTGTGTTTTTATATTTAAACATATCAGCTGCTCGTACTGTATTGATATGATTTCCCAACAATAAATAAAATAAAATAAATAAATAAACACCAGTTCATACTTACTACAAAATACATACAATGCTGTGTAAATTAATAAGAATACAGATGGGCGACGACTTCAGATGAAGCAAAGATCATTTTAATTATGGATTGAGAAAATTATTTTGCTAATGATTTCTGCTTCTTAACACCGGCCTAGATACCTGCACCACACTACCCGCACTAACACTGATTGAGCAAGCACTATTTCATGCAGGAAAACCGCCCGCCCTCCCTCAAAAATGCATGCAGTACAGTTAATGCAATTATTAGTACCCAACACCAATACAATAAAAACCTCGACGCGTTTCGCCACTTCACGTAGCATCCTCAGGAGATGTTGTCGCCTTCGCAACAACAGCGAGCGCAGCGAAGGCGGAAGCGGAAATCATTAGCAAAATAATTTTCACAATCCATAATTTATTTATTTTATTTATTTATTTATTTATTAAGAATTCATACAGCGATACAATGTGTTAAAGTTTGACAATGAAAATTCAATCAAGGATGGCCAATTATAGAATTCCTTGAAATTAAGATGAAAAAGTTTTTAAAATTTGTGAAAGAAAAAAAAAAAGGTAACTATTCGAGTAACAATAATAATTACATACATTTATACATTTACAGTGCAAAGAGAAACAAACACTACATAGTAAGAAATCCATAGTTAATTAAAGACAGAATAGAATATAATAATAATAATAATGTGCCTGTTTCATTGTATTGTTGAAATTATTGTGTGTGTGTGTGTGTGTATGTGTGTGTGTGTGTGTGTGTGTGTGTGTGTGTGTGTGTGTGTGTGTGTGTGTGTGTGTGTGTGCGTGCGTGCGTGTTTGACTGCCTAAATCGTACCGTCCAATATTCTATGAATTATGAATTTGAATTTTTTCTTTGATATGTTAAATATGTCTACCTTAGAAAACGAAGTGTTGTAGGTTCTTGTTATCCTTGATAGCACTGAGTTATGCGTAAACCTTGTGCGGTGCAATGGTACGTGGAAAAGTTTTGGGTTCCGAGAACGGTGCTTAGGAGCACTAAATCCCACTGCTCCAATCAAATTTGGACTATCAAGTCTTCCTCGTACTATATCATACAGTAACATCATGTCCATGGCTATGCGGCGGCTCGACAAAGTAGGTAAGTTGTGATAATTACAACACTGCTCATAAGTGTCAAAACTTTTTCGCGATTTATAGTTCAGATAACGAACAAATTTTTCCTGGATTCGTTCGATTGGTGCAGAGTAAGTTACATACTGAGGATACCAAATAGTACTAGCGTATTCAAGAATACTTCGGACATATGAATTGTAAATATTTTTGATACACGAAAGGTCGTTAAAAGACTGTGTTATACGTAATACAAATTAGTTATGGATTTCCGCAAAGTAACGCCTGAGTCTATAAATTTTATAAAGATCATTTTAATTATGAAATGAGAAGACTTCATTTATTAATTCCTAAAATTTCGCTATGTCTTGGAGGAAGATGTCCTGGGAACCAAAACAGTGATTGAGATTGGCGGTGATTGATTATAAACTGTTAAACATTTATTTTATATGACAAAATAAAGTTGCTGGGTCAGCTAGTTCAACATAAAAAAAGTTTTGCCATCCCTACCAGCCACCGCGAAATGCGTCGGTATTAATCTAATTGCTGCGCGCGCGCTTCGCGGTAGGCGCTCGAAAATATCGCTCTATTGGCAATTCTACATCAAAATGCTACATGTTTCTTTTTCTATGACGAGATTGCCATGCCGGATAACGTCGATGTACAGGGAGAAATTTAACCATTTTTCAAATTTTAATATAGCAATCTACGATACAAAAAACAAATGACGTATTTTTTTCTTTTGGTATAGCCCAGTACAAAAAATGACAAGTTAAGTATCCTAAATCTATGGATAAAACACTTAGAAAATGTCCGCCAAAAATGTAAAATTTTTGATACTGCCTCCTAGCAACACTTTATTTACGTGATGCGCATCTCATTCATTCATTACGATACTATGCATAAGTTTTTGATTCTCCCTTCATACATACACAGGCTTAGGACCGTAAAAATTGAAAACTATGTTGCGAAAAATATTTATAGCCCAGTACAAAAATGTCAAGATAAAACACTTAGAAAATGTCCGCCTAAAATCTAAAATTTTTGATACGGCCTCCTAGCAACACTTTATTTACGCAATGCGCAACGCGATGCGCATCTCATTCATTCATTACGATACTATTCATAAGTTGATTCTCCCTTCATACATACACAGGCTTAGGACCGTAAAAATTGAAAACTATGTTGCGAAAAATACTGTGAAAACTTGACATACAATTTTTACTTCATAAATGGGCTCTAAACACGATACCTAACTCCTATAAAAAAATGGTTGCCTGTAAAGTCGGTTTTACGGGCGAAGATTTTACGTGACAACGTCTTTTTCTCGGTAGAATATTTATTGATATGAATATAATTAAATTGCACAATAGGAACAAGGAATTGAATGAAAATAAGAATTGCACAAATTTTAACTATAGAAATATATTTTGTTTACTAAAACATTGTACATGTAAACTTAAACTTAACTAATTCCTATTTGAGTGATTTTGTTGAGGATAGGACGATGACGTCATCGCAACGTTACCGAGCGTTACACTTTTTCATAAGTGACTCCCAGCCGCAACCTAATTTAAGACGTTGTCACGTCAAAATTTGGAAGGTGATGAAAAAGTCAATCTGTATATTATATGATAATGAACTAGACACAGTCCGATACAAAAATGATACCTAAAACTGTCCTCGATTGAATGATTGACGATGATTTTATGTCAGTGTCAATTTTATAACCCGGCCAAATTATGTTGACATGCAATAGTATGGATATATGTATAAGTCATGTTGTATCTATTCGATGTATGTATGTATGTATGTATAGGTTATACTAAATGTGCACCCTTATGCCAAATGGGTGCTCATTTATTTAAGACTTATAAGCAATTTTTCTGTTTTTATATTTTTTTGTATTTGTTTTGTGCAATAAATCTAGAGTTCAAAGAGAAACCTATGTTTCCTAAAAAATTATATGGTAATTAACCAACCAGCAGCTATCGTCTGACTTCACACAAAATACAACGTTTTCCCGCGGCAGTTACCGAGTGAACACGGAATTTGGGAAATGATAATCTATATGTTAGTATGGTACCTATTTAAAGTAGGTACATTATTGGAAAGATTCATAAAAATCCGTTTGTGGCTAATTCCTCTATCGTGTGGGCCGACGATCTGGTTAATGTCGCAAGGAGGCCTGGTCTATGTCCAAAAGTGGACTTCGTTGGCTAGTGCTATAATATATTACGTACTAAGGGTACTTATCCAGTAGTCTTAATCCGGCACTGATAACATTATTTGTCTACAGTTGGAGTCTGAGAGCTGTAAGGGATATTTGGAGACCCCAGTCACGGTGACAAGGAACCATGACGTTCGGGACACAAAAATGGAAAAAGAGAAACCTTTTCTAAACAGTGAGTTGATATTTTCATACGTTGTGTGATTAAATCATTTAAAAAACAAAATAGCAACAGGGTTTGTGGATCTTCTGCAAACTGAGTCATAGACTATTTTCCCTCTAAAACATGTGATGTGATGATGTGTGTGCCTTCTTACTATAATAAAAAATACGGTTTAGTAATGTTTTGTTGACACAAATAAAAATTTTATACATTCGTTTATTCTTTCTGCTCCTTTTTTATTTCTAATTTATTGATGTGAATTTATCACAATTTTTTGTGTGTAGGTATAACCATTGAATTTTATTCGAATTAATTCCAGTTAACTATAAAGCAAATAAAAACAAAAATAACATAGGAGAACTACAAAAAGCCCCGCACAGATTGACTTACTAGTTCTAGTTTTATTATAGCTAATGTAGAGTGTAATTTTAGGATCGAATAATTTTTAATTTTGTTGCAGATGAAGTGAGCGGCTGTGGCGTGAACAGTTTAGCCAGGCTAAGATGTATCGTTCAAGCTTTATCCGTAAAAGAATCGACACTATGACAATTATAGAACATAGTATATGAATATATACTGCTTTGAACGTTAATGGCCTCTCCACCACAAAAGTTAATTTATTCGAGTTTTGTACTTGTTTTTTAAAACTAAATTAATCACATGTGATCATGTCACTGTGCCGAAATATCGGAAACTTGTATAAAACAAGGTACACTGTAACAATAATAATATTAATATCACATCTACAAGAATGGATGGATAAAACAATAGTCTTTCTACTATTGTTTTATCCATAAGTAGTGCTCAAAACATTGCTCATTTAGTAAATAATGTAGGATACAATAAACATTCGTTATAATTACATACAATCAACTATTCAGTTTCTGAACAAGACTATGGCATTGACGCCCTAAGATTAATTTAAAAATATATTAGATATTAGGTATCCATTCTCAATTTTGTAACAAGGTAGTCCGCTGTGCATATAGTTTTTAAATTGCTTAATTTTCTTGGGTCAAGGAGTTTGGTTCAGTGGTTCAGCCACCTGCGCGGTAAAACGGTGTCATCCTCTAATGGCCGCTTGCCACCAGAAGGGATAGCCCGAAGAGGATTCGAATCCCGTAAGGAACACATGGTTTATGTGATGTATATAACCTGCGATTATGCATGCAATGACGTTCCGGAAAATGTCAACCCGTTTGGTGTAGTGGATTGGTGTTCCGCCTACTACGCAAGGGTCCCGGTTCAACTCCCGCTCGGGCCAAATTAGGAGAGGATTTACTTGGGTCTGGAAGATAAAAATACTGTAATGAATGTACAATTTTGAATTATATAGACTGGAAAAAATCTAAAAAAAGAAATGTTTATAAAATCTATTTCCTGCATAGTCTGGTGTAACTAAAGTTAGGTTTTTTCTGCGCTTTTATACATCAGTCATTCATGTATTTAATAGTTTAATCAGAAAGACATTAATCCTTTAGATTGCGCTTAATTAGTTTGGATAATTGTTTAGTTAGCTCGAATGTTAGTTACTTTGTGGAAATCTATAACTAATGTGTTAGAAACTTTTTTGCTCCTGATTTCCGCTCTTTAAAACCGGCTGCACAAGCCGCAACGACATAGAGTAAACAAGTACTATAGTTCATGCAAGAAAACCACTCGCCCTCCCTCAGACGTATACAGATTTGTATTTTTAGTAGGTATATTTAATGTATACTTAATTTTTAATAGGGGTTAAAATATGAAATTCCCGATTATTTTCCCACTTTTCATTTTGTTTATAGCTCTTAAGTATAGTCATATATTGCGTAATTCTTTTTATATTGTATCAAAAACTAAATAAAGTAACTTTTGACTAAAAAAAAAATGCAATACTTACTAGTGCCTATTACTTCAAAGGAAGTCGTTGAAAAGACCCCTTAAATGAAATAAAGAAAAGTTATACAGAAGACCGAAGAGTATAACTTGCCACTTTGCTTAGCGTTCGTGGACTATGAGAAAGCCTTTGATTCGATTGAGACATGGGCAGTGCTGCAGTCTCTCCAAAGGTGCCAAATAGACTACAGGTACATCGAGGTACTAAAGTACTTATACCAAAACGCCACCATGTCGGTCCGATTACAGAACCAGAGCTCTAATCCGATCCAACTACAGCGAGGTGTGAGACAGGGAGACGTTATTTCTCCGAAACTGTTCACAGCTGCGTTGGAGGATATTTTCAAGCTTCTGGACTGGAAAGGACGCGGCATCAACATCAATGGCGAATACCTAACACACCTGCGATTTGCCGATGATGTAGTTCTTATGGCTGAGACCTTGGAAGACCTGAACATTATGCTCGAAGATCTCAGTAATGCTTCTCAAAGAGTGGGTCTTAGGATGAACATGGACAAGACGAAAATCATGTTAAATGCCCATGTTGCACCCGCTCCAGTTAACGTTGGGAACATTGCACTCGAAGTTGTTGACCACTATGTTTACCTGGGACAGATAGTCCAGTTAGGTAAGTCCAACTTCGAGAAAGAGATCTCTCGTCGAATCCAGCTCGGATGGGCAGCGTTCGGGAAGCTCCGGCATATTTTCGCGTCCGAAATACCTCAGTGTCTCAAGACGAAAGTCTTTGACCAGTGTGTGTTGCCAGTAATGACCTATGGGAGTGAGACGTGGTCGTTTACTATGGGTCTCATAAGAAGGCTCAAGATCACCCAGCGAGCAATGGAGAGAGCGATGCTTGGTATTTCCCTACTCGATCGAATCAGAAATGATGAGATCCGCAGGAGAACTAAAACAACCGACATCGCTCGAAGGATTGCATCGTTGAAGTGGCAGTGGGCGGGACACATAGCGCGGAGAACCGATGGCCGTTGGGGCGGAAAGGTTCTCGAATGGCGACCACGTACCGGACGACGTTCCGTGGGCAGGCCCCCCACAAGGTGGACCGACGATCTGATCAAGGTCGCGGGAAGCCGCTGGATGCGGACAGCACAGGACCGATCGTTGTGGAGATCCTTGGGGGAGGCCTATGCCCAGCAGTGGGCGTCGTTCGGCTGATATGATGATGATGATGATGAATGTGTCAGCTGACCTTCTTGCTTCAATTAACAGTATTTGTATTATATACTTTGATTTTCAGAAATTTAAATACTATAATGCGTAGCTTTATACCCATCTAAATTTCACCGAAAACAGTTCAGGCGTTTTTAAAAAAACTAAAAAATTGTTAGTATGGAAAAATGATTATCTCGATTTCGTCCATACAAAACGGCAATTTCATACTTTAACCCCTAATATTAATGTTTGCAACTTGACATAGTAATTAATTTGAATTTGTTTCATTTCAGTTCATAAAGTACCTAGCTATTAAACATCTTTGTATGCCAATTTTTAGACTGCTGTTACTTTATTACGTAAATAAATGAATATGAATATGGTAACGGGCTCCCTTTTCCGCATTTAGGCTCCACTTGGCCCATTATGCGTAGAACTAAATATGAATCTATACTAATACTATAAAGCTGAAGAGTTTGTTTGTTTGTTTGAACGCGCTAATCTCAGGAAGCACTGATCTGATTTGAAAAATTATTTTTGTGTTGGATAGTCCATTTTTCGAGGAAGGCTTTAAGCTATATAACATCACGCTGCAACCAATAGGAACGAAGCATCAGAGAAAAATGTTGCAAAAATAATCGCGATCATAATAACAGAAATTGACGCGGACGAAGTCGCGGGCAACAGCTAGTATTAATATGAAATAATTAATTCCCACTAACCCAACACCGATTAAGAAAAACTTCCATGCGTTTCACCACTTCACGTGGCATTCTCAGGAGATGTGTTAAATGCTGCGCTCCGATGAATACAACTTTAGTCGTTAGCTTCGATTTATAATAAGAACTAGACACACAGTCCGATACAAAAATGACACTTATAACTGTCCTCGATTGAATGATTGACGTTGATTTTATGTCAGTGTCAACTTTATAACCCGGCCAAATTATGTCGACATGCAATAAGGGGTTAAAGTATGAAATTGCCGATTATTTTCCCACTTTTTATTTTTTTTATAGTCCTTAAGTATATTCGTATTATTGCGTAATTCTTTTTGTATTGTATCAAAAACTAAATAAAGTAACTTTTGACTAAAAAAAAATGCAATACTAGTGCCTATTACTTCAAAGGAAGTCCTTGAAAAGACCCCTTACAATGTGTCAGCTGACCTTCTTGCTTCAATGAAGTATATTTGTATTATATACTTAGATTTTCAGAACTTTAAATACTATAATGCGTAGATTTATAACCATCTAACTTTCACCTTTAATTACATCGAAAACGGTTCAGGCGTTTTTAAAAAAACTAAAAAATTGTTAGTATGGAAAAATGACTTTTCTCGATTTCGTCCATACAAAACGGCTATTTCATACTTTAACCCCTAATATAAATATGTCATGTTGCATTGTGTTGTATCTATTCGATTAATATAGGCTATCCAAAATTTACCCCTAAATTTAAATGGGTGCATATTTAATTGGGACACTTTTTTGACACTGTTTTAGTTTTAGTTTTTCGTATTACAAAAATGGTCTTAAGAAATTTTTAGCAAAATATTATTTAAATCATACGAAGTAAGAAGATGTACCTAACTACTTAAACGTTTTCAACTTTAAACATTTTCTTACTCAAGAGTAAGTTTGTATCTATATATTTACCTAACATACTTATTAAGCCAGTGATGGGTGCTGTAATATTAGAAACAATGTCAAATGATGCCTGTTTAACTTTTAGTACAAATAAATTGTTATTTTTAAATATTCAAATAATGTGTTTCATTACTACATTGTTCATAACCTAACGTGACTATTTTCAGAGACTAGATTTATTAATCTTCTACATATGTAAAAATGAATCCCTATTTCCCTTGGTCATCGCATCACGCGTGAACGGCTGGACCGATTTCGCTAATTCTTTTTTTGTTTTGTTTTTTATTGTCAGGAGAATGTTTTTATGAAAAAAAAAATTGAAAATTGCCCGGAAAATTAAAAAAAATCAGAAAACTTAATCACCATACTAAACTATTTGTAATGTAACCTTTTATCTCTTTTGACAATTTAAACTTTTTTAATGTATGGCGTTTGACTTAAAATTGACAGAATGCGTGCTGCAAATATAGTCAAATAGGAAATAGGGGGGGTAAAAAAAAATATTGCACATGGCCAGTAATGTCGGTAGCCTGTTCCCGTGTCAGAATACCAACAAAACTATTTCTAAGCCCGCCACAAAAAGAAAACAACTTAGAGCATTAAAATGCTTTAGGGAAAACAAATAATGTGTATCATAATATTAATCAACAATTTGTAACATTTTTTTTATGACTTATAGGTATTTCGTAATCGATATTCTTAGCAGGACAACGTCTGTCGTCCGCTAGCGTTAACGTCTAGACACACAGTCCGATACAAAAATGACACCTACAACTGTCCTCGATTGAATGATTGACGTTGATTTTATGTCAGTGTCAACTTTATAACCCGACCAAATTATGTCGACATGTAAATTAACGTCTAACGGACCCGACAGACGTTGTCCTGTCTTAACTATAATATTGATCACGAAATAGTATAATAAAAAAAACGTTACAAATTGTTTATTATAATATTATTATGCTTTATGATACACAACATTCTTTGTTTGTTTTTTCTGGCGGGTATATAAATAGTTTTGTGACTATTTTCAGAGACTAGATTTATTAATTCTACATATCAAATTCGACTAAACCACGTAGCGGCTGACCAGCTACAAAAATCATAGTAAAAACAACCTACACAATGGATATCTATATAAGTCATCATTATCTTCTTAGCCAAGCGACGTCCACTGCTGGACACAGCACAGGCCCCCCCCCAGGATTTCCACAACGATCGTTCCCACGCCACCCGCATTCAGCGGCTTTCCAGTTCCACGTCTATCACCAGATCGGCTTGCCTAGTGCAAGGCCTACGCACAGGTCGTTCAGTGAGTATTTGCCATTCCAGAACCTGGAAAGATTCTGGAAGGTTTCCCAACGGCCATCAGTTCTGCTTACTATGTGTCCCGCCCACTGCCACTGCTCATCTATTCTTCAAGCGATGTCAATTTCCTAATTTCTGATTCTATCGCTTAGGAAATAGCAAGCATTACCTACTCTCTTTATTGCCCGATGTGGGACTTAGAGCCTTTTTATACGACGCATCAGAAAAAAAATTCTATATTTTCTCTCACTCGGATCCGAGCTGAGTGTTTACGGTACAGTCAGTATCGTATTTATGTAACTAACATGGACGAATTTTCACAGATAGATGGATAAAGCATTAGCGACTTCCTATATTTTGACGACCATTTGGATCAGCGGTAGTAAACGCTGCTTCTGAGCCATGGGTCGCGGGTTCGATCCCCGCACAGTACAAATATTTTTGTGCATGAACATGTATGTTTGTACTGGTCTGGGTGTTTTCTATGTATTATAATTATGTATTTACAAAAAAAAAAGTACATATATAAGTAAGTTTATCAGTTGTCTAGTACCCCATACGACAGGGTACTTAATAGTAGCTTAATTTGGGACTAGATGGCTCTGTGTGGCCCAGTGTGGCATGTCTGAAATGTCTGAAATATTGACTGTAACTTCGCTATTTATATCACAAAACAAGATCTTTAATAAGTGTTACTATGTAATCAAAACAATGTATGCGATGTTGTCCACATTTATAGTCAGTCACCTACATCGTTTCCCCGCCGATTGGCAGCAACATTACGGATAATAATATACCGAAAGCAAATATATCATCTCACAAACATAGCGGTGATGGGCGGAGCGAACGTGTGTGCCAAGACACGCCTACTGCGCACGCGCAGAATCTTAAGTCCTGCCCACACGTGGTGAAATGTAGGTAATCGCTGAAAATAAACATCTTTTGTTATTGTCTAGAAATCTTTAGCTTGCCGTGGTTGCACTTATGCTGGTTAGCCCAAGAACTGCGGGCGGCCATTGAACTAATTAATATGTAAAACTCAAGAAAAAAGCCGTCAGTAAGAAATAAAAAAATATATCGATGACCGAAATGTCATTGGACACGACCCGATTGGTGTATACTGAATGACTTTTTCATCACCTTTAAAATTTTTTTAGGCATTTAGTATCTTATTTAGAGTCAATTAATGAAGTTAAAAATTTTGGTCAAGGTTTCACCAGAAAATATTTTTCGCAATTACCTAGTTCAATTTTTACGGTCCTAAGCCTGTTAAGGTATGAAGGGAAAATCAACAACTTATGAATAGTATCGTAATGAATGAATGAGATGCGCATCGCTTAAAAAAAGGTTTGCTTGGAAAATTTTTGATGCGGCCTCCTAACCTAGGAGGCCACATCAAAAATTTTAGATTTTTGGCGGACACTTTCTAATTGCTCCAAAACCAAAAGATAACATACGTCATTTGTTTTTTGTCTCGTAGTTTATTGTATTAAAATTTGGAAGGTGATTATAATTTCATCCTAAAGATATTATCGTGGTAGGTACGTTATTCTTCGTAGGTACTACTAGCGTGCCAGGTTCGATCTCGATCAATGTAAGTAGGAAACAATCTTCTCTAAGTTGGCTTGGGTCTGGGGTTGTTTTAGTTAGTCGTTATACCACCCTCTTTAATGGGTGTCGCAAACCGTAGGTATTACCTATTTATTATCTGTGCCGTAGGCGACTCAACTGACCAGGGCCCCAATTCTGCTAATTTACAAATGGCTCAATAGAACCGCAATGGCATCGCAATCGTATATTTTGACATTACTACCATATTAAATGTGTCAAAATTGCAATTATATTGCGATTCTATTTAGCCATTTGTAAATTAGCGGAATGGGGACTACCGTTTCTTTGCTCACCAGTTGGCGCCACTGTAGACTGAGGTCCGGAGGTATAGCTGTTAAAGGCGATTGGCGCCGAAACAAAGTGTTATATCTTGAATCTAATTAAGGTTATATTGTTTATAAATAACTATCTTGATATCAACATACTAACTTCTGAAATAGTAGCTCTTGAGGCCGCCTATTTTTGCGCTTATTCTTAATTCCGCTTTCAAAGCGTTCACATTAATCGCCAAATAATCCATATTTGCGATATTTTACGAAGGAGATCACTTTCCAGCAGGTAAATTAAAGAAATTATAATTTATGCAACAAATTCCGCTAAAACCAGTGAAAAGTGAATGATATTGGACCTCACGCGACCTAGCGCCTCTAGTGGCAAATTCACTAGCGATAGCCCCCATTGGGGGCCAGAAGACGGGCAGCATCGCCTTTTGTTCACCGTTGACCAACTGCGATATTTAATCAGCCATCGTGGTGATCATGTTAAATGGTCTTTTTGGAGTGGCCTGTGTCCAGCAATGGGCTACTGTAGGATGATGATGATTCCAGATTGTTGAGAAATTAAAGGTGATCGTACACATTGCCTGACGGTTCGGTCGGAATATTGATATTAGGTAAGTATTACTGATTGAAGTAGTTACAACATCAGGGTCAGGTCACGTCTAAACACGGGAATGCAAGCACAGATATAGAAAAAGATTAGAACGCCGGCTACCTTCCTGTTCCTACAAAGAAACTTACTCACATTGGAAGACAGGCGGACGTTGCTAGACATGAGTTTTCTGTACGAAATATTGCGCGGTAGTTTGGACTGCCCTGAACTGGTGCACGGCTTGGCATACAACACGCCTGCTAGGCGCACGCGGCACACTCGGATGCTGCATGTGCGGCGTTAGAAGGCAATGGGCAGGCGCGTCATAGAGGTTATGAGCAAATGCTTGTAAGTGAGCGCTGTGATTGGTTTCTTTTGACGACGTCAAAAAAATTCGCTTGATTTGCGTTCTTTGAACTCGTTTAAGTGGCGCATGACAGCCTTTCTAACCTTTTTCCATGTTCTGTGGATGCGAGTGATGCAAGGCGCAGGGTTTCGGCGGGCGCCAGGCGATCGTCGTAATACTTAGGTATAAACACATCCAGCCGTATCATACGTCATCAACACATTGAAAAGTTTATGCCATTCGGATCCGAACAATTGTAGCGTGATTGCAGTAAGAACTCAGCCTTACTCCATGTTACTGCAGTATAACTTCAAAGTGCCTACTTCAAACATATTAATCATTCAGAAGTTAGTCGCCTTCTTGCCTCATTGATGCTATATCGGCAATTTAGTCTTAAAATAGTGCTAATTATGGATTTAGAAAATTATTTTGCTAATGATTTCCGCTTGTTAATATACCGGCCTAGATACCTTCACCACACTACCCGCACTAACACTGATTTGAGGAAGCACCTGCACCACACTAACACTAATTGAGCAAGCACTATTTCATGCAGGAAAACCGCCCGCCCTCCCTCAAAAATGCATGCAGTACAGTTAATGCAATTATTAGTACCCAACACCAATACAATAAAAACCTCGACGCGTTTCGCCACTTCACGTGGCATCCTCAGAAGATGTTGTCGCCTTCTGAGGAGGACAACGTGTGGGATTATAAACTAACTGTGGGTTCGTTTAGGTGGCATGTCTGAAAAAATTTACTTATCTTAATATATATATTTCTTGTGTACGTGTGTATGTGACTGAACTCCTCCTAAATGACTGGACCAATTTTGATGAAATTTTTTGTGTGTGTTCAAGGGGATCTGGGAATGGTTTAGATTCACAAGTAGGGTAGGGTAGGGTAGGGGTAGGGTAGGGGTAGGGGTAGGGTAGGGGTAGGGTAGGGGTAGGGTAGGTGTAGGGTAGGGTAGGGTAGGGGTAGGGTAGGGGTAGGGTAGGGGTAGGGTAGGGGTAGGGTAGGGTTAGGGTAGGAGTAGGGTAGTAAAATATTAAAATTTTATAAAATATATACAACCCTAAATTTTTACCCTTTTACCACCAACCCCTATTTTTTGTTAGCCATTTTAGTAATTTAATCATTTTTATGGCAAAACAACGTTTGCCGGGTCTGCTAGTTTATTTATAGATATGTGATTAGAAATATCCGATGACACACTCTCCAATCAAGAAAGTCTTATAAACAAAGACTCGCACGTATTACAAATGTAAAAAGTTAAATATATAAAATGTGGGTGGACAACATTTCACAACATCACATACATTGTTCTGATCCCAATTTGAATAACTAAGAAACATCGAAGGTACCACATATATTAATGAAATGGTTGTCAATCGTAGAAAGGAAATAAGTAGGTACGGTTCCTAATAGTTATACCTCGTCCAAATTAATTATGATCATAATATCAGTATATAAACTTGAAAAATTTTGTCTCAGGCGGGACTCGAACCCGCATCTCCTCGCATGCCGGGCGGGCGCCATACCATTAGGCTACCGAGACACTGCGACACGGCGCGAATTTTTCAAGCATATTCTTACGCTGTGAGCCAGCGTTGTTTCATCAAATGTTAGGAGTTCGCACCCTTAACACCCGAAAGAAACATCTTTGCAGATGTTTGACAGTCAGTTAAGATGAAACAGCTATTTATATACTTTATTTGATATTTTAGCAACTTAATTGCACTTATAATATCAGTATATAAACTTGAAAATGCGGGTTCTAGTCCCGCCTGAGACAAAAATTTTTCAAGTTTATATACTGATATTATAAGTGCAATTAAGTTGCTAAAATATCAAATAATGTATAATTATGATCATGTTTTACTTTCATAGTAGGTGCGATGTTATTATAGAATTATGTTATGGGGCTCAGCGACAGATTAGATGATTTTCTACTTACTACAAAAGTACAAAAACGTGCTGTACGGGCTATTTACAGGCTTATACCAAGCGACTCGCTAGAAGAGCTGTTTAAAGAAATCAATGAACTTTCAGTTGCTTCTAAATGTTTAAATTAAAATGTTATGAAAATCCGTAAAAGCTTTCATTCATATCCGAAGAAAAGTCGAAGTCAATTACTTTTTACCATACGGCGGCAAGTCAACCTACCCAAAAATTAAAGGTCATTGAATTGATTTTAAGATATCGTTCTTAGATTTTGGAAGTCACTGCCCCTAAAACGATATTTCAGTTTTTTTTTTAAAGTTACGCACCCAAAAACGCACACACACACATTCACGTACACACACACACACACACACACAAGTGCTTTTAGTTTATTGTTATTTTCAATGAATTTATTTTTTGTAAGCTTTCGGGTACCTAATGGTTGTTTAGCATAATTTTTTAAGCCCTCATTACATAGATTCTCGCGTTACATTCACACCTTTAGAGAAGTGGAGGTGGCTGAAAATCAGCGCCGAGTGGGATTGCTTATCCATAACAGCACAAGCTGAGTCATCTCCAATTGCTTTCCTGGTAGTTAGGCTAAAATAATGTTCGTAACTTGTGTATGTAATTGTATTTGAAAGCAATAAAATTATTTCATTTCATTTCATTTCATTTTCAACCTTAAGTCCAACAAGTAAAAATCAATGTCAATTGAGAAAATTTTACGCTTTGTGGTAGGTCGACGTGCTGTTGTCTGGACAAAGGTTGGAGATAATTTCACGACGCAATATTACACTAGTTATTATGTTGTAAATAAAGTCTCGTCAATTTATCACATCGAGTTTAACTAAAAGCTTGCCTAACAGACCCGTTCTTAAATACTGTCAGAAACTATAATTTCAACCTTTAGGCTTTATCAGTAAAATCTGTAGAAAAGGTTTATTTCTGCAAATAGGCCCCAGGAGGCGCTATTAAAAGTCTTACTATTTATACCATAGACATATACTATGTCTATGATTTAAACATACCACTCCTTCGAAACAAGTGTAATAATAATAAATAAATAAATAAATCATTTATTTCAGGATTCCTTATTAGTCCCATATTAACAAAAACATCTTAAACAATAAGGTTTATTTCTGCAAATAGGCCCCAGGAGGCGCTATTATAAGTCTTACTATTTATACCATAGACATATACTATGTCTATGATTTAAACATACCACTCCTTCGTGACAAGTGTAATAATAATTAAAGGTTTATTTTCTCACAAAAACATACACATACTAAAATGGTGTCAATTACAATATAGGGGAAGGGTGGGCATGATGGGGTACCTAAGGGAAATACCAAAAATACAGCATAATTAGTATGTTTATTAGTCTCATTAATTTATGGCACGTTATGTCATTAATCTAACTATGATTTGGTGCAGTCATTAAAGAATCAACATATCACATTTTTAATAATTAATAATTAACAGGAACATTATGAAAAACCATCTTGCCCCATAGTATGGGGTATTGAAATTGGGGCATGATGGGGAAGGCTAGTCGTTCTCACAAAACAAAGAAATGTGTATTTCCTCCAGATTTTCATCGTCCGCGCCAGCACAAAAGTTGTGAGCCCAATGCCTATAGAGCTGGCAGCCTACCCAAGGTTCTGACGATGTTAAAAAATTGTTGTTAATATATAAGCAAATGGCATCTTCATTATTGTTCTTTTGTTTTATGACTGAGAGTTCGGCCTTTTGCTTGTTTCTAGCATTTTTTTTTGATCCGAATATCATTATAATTGGATGTTTTCCTCGGCTTTTTTTAATTTTCCACCTCGTTTTGCTGTTCTTCCAGTTCTTTGAACAGAAGCAATGACCATAATATCACTTGTGGATGCATGGTTGAAGCTAGACGTCATATCACGGCATGCTGCACGAATGGAATGCTGTTCCTGTTCAGGACAATAAGAACAACCCGATACAGGCTTTGGGACGGTTGCTTTTTCACTCTTGGTGTGACATGTTCGTAACATTCGGTGGTTATTTTCGTTATAGGTGGAGCGGAACATGTCGTTTTGGCTTCAGGTTTTAATACTAGAGTTGAATTGAATTGAATTTAGACCCAAAACCCCATTTCGCCCCAGTGCTCCATCATACCCCACACCCAATACCCCATCTTGCCTCACAAGGCCAAGCTGAACAAAAAACAAATTAACTAATAAATTGTTAAACGGATTCCTACAAACAACATATCATATCAAAATTAACAACAATAACGGTAACCAAATATCATTAACACATAAATACGGTGATCATAATTACCTTAAATAATGACGTTTAACCTTATAAAAATTAGATCGCCGAAACGCTAAACCAGTTATTCGTTTGTAAACAAAAGACGCGAGCACTCCCACTCACAGTCTCTCTCGCTCTAACCGTCGGTTGAATGAAGCTTCCTATTGGCTTATTGTTTTATTTTCACAAACGTCTAGTTTCTTCTATTAGTGCAGTACCCCGTCTTACCTTGCTACCCCTTCATGCCCCCCCTTCCCCTAAGTGTGAGACTGGAGTCTGAATTATAGTTTTCCTGTCTGTATTTTAGATCACCAAGCCAGCACCACCCTCAGAAAACCATCTATTCTGTGGCAAATCGTAGAGTACACAAAAAAACAAGACATAGTTTCAAAAACATTTTAATTAATTAAAAATGTAACATTTTACAAAAATATATTTACATGTGTAGTTTAATGTAAGAATATTGTTACTAACTTACAATCAATATATAAAAACTAAAATTCACATAATGGAATACATTTACGCCCCTTCGACTCTGTGTAAGAGAGAACAAATGCCATTAAAACTATATAAAAAAAGATTTTTTTATACAAAAACTAGTTAAAATTAAGTTTTTTTAATGTCATTATTATAATTGTTAATCTCATTTACGCCGGAATTAATTCTAATATCAAGCGTATTAACAAAATGGCAGTCTGACTACCATCATTTACAAAAAGCTAAGCGAACTAAGCTGAGCGAAGTGAGCTAACTTTTTTCTATGTTATACAATTTCATTCGATTCTATTTATACATTTAATTGGAAGATTTACTGATAATATTCAAATTATAAGAGTTAATTGTTAAAAGAACTCGACACTCTTCCATGATCATGGCGCTTGCAATAGTTATGAAACTTATGAAATATCGGATATCCAAAATGAACAGACAACGGCAGGTCAACCTATCCAAAAAATTAAAGGTCATTGAATTGATTTTCAACTTTAAGTCCAACAAGTAGAGATCAATATCAATTGAGAAAATATAACGTTTTGTGGTAGGTTGACGTGCTGTTGTCTGTACATTTCAGATGGAATTTGAGGTAAACAAAACAATAAATTATCTCTTATGCGAGTTTTAATAAAATTTTAGATAATAATAAGATTAAAATCATCTATTATAAAAGTAAATATAGTCTTTACATACATTATTCTGACCCCAATTTATGTCTCATATAAAGCACTTGCTTTCGTAGTAATTAGAAACAACAACCAATTAGATCCGAGAAAATACAGAGTACACCGCTGAAAATCAGCGTCGTAACATAGGGAAAGTAATTAATATACTAGAGTTCCAATCGCTGGTCAAGAAAAGTCTTTCCGAATTCTTTTCAAAATATTACGACAGATTGCACTAGGAGTCTCGATTTTAATAAAATCATAGACCAAGGTAAATACAATGGGGGCTATACCTAGTGAATTTGCCACTAGAGGCGCTAGTGTCGCGTGAGGTCCAATATCATTCACTTTGTACTGGTTTTAGCGGAATTTGTTGCATAAATTATGATTTCTTTAATTTACTTGCTGGAAAGTGATCTCCTTCGTAAAATATCGCAAATATGGATTATTTGGCGATTAATGTAAACGCTTTAAAAGCGGAATTAAGAAAAAGCGCAAAACTAGGCGGCCTCAAGAGCTACTATTTCAGAAGTTAGTTTGTTGATATCAAGATAGTTATTTATAAACAATATAACCTTAATTACATTCAACATATAACACTTGGCTTCGGCGCCAATCGCCTTTGACAGCTATTCCTCCGGAACTCAGTCTATAGTGGCGCCAACTGGTGAGCAAAGAAACGGTAGTCCCCATTTGGAACCTTGTGACCTATTAAACAATTAAGAGAACTATTTGCAAGCACAGTGTGGCTATGCTTTGACCATAATATTAACGTGCCGTTAGATGGCGCTTTTTTAGCTTTTAATGTAAAGGCCAAGAAACCATCCATTACAAGTTATTAGTATTTATATTTTCTATTTTAAAACTAAAAAAATGTGCAATTTGTTTTTATTTCTTCATAAATCCTAACAAAAATGCCGTCCGTAAAACAGAAGTACGTGCTTTATTTTTTACAATAAGTAACGGGCAAAAGCATGCTTTGCGACACTAGCGCTACGGAAATACAAGAACAGTCTACAAATAGCCGCAGCAGAGAAAGATTTCCTGTCTCTTTCGATTTAACACGAGCGCACAGTAATGCCATCTATGCTTAATACAGAATTTTAGCTTTCTTCCGGAGGACGATCTTTACTATGAAGATAGGAACTCTAGTATATTACTTTCTCTATGGTCGCAATAAGCCTCTAGCTGTCACGACTAAATCGGGAACCTTTTTGACACTTTTTTTTATGTTTGTGCTTTGTGTTTGTTGTTGTGTCAAATATTTTTTTTTTTTGGGAATCTTACCCGTGTCTTCAGAACATGGGGACCGTTTGAAAACAGAAAACATTTTTGTCATCTTTGTTTTATAATTCTGTCTTAATTAGTTCCAAAAACATCCACTTCTTTTCAAAACGTATTATATCGTTGTTGAGACTTAATTGTATGAATCAATTGTACATCATTAAAAACTCATCAAACGTGGGTCTGTATGTTATAAATGTATGACTGTTATCGCAAAAGTTTTTCCTTACAATTCAGTTTTTTGTATATTAATAAAAAAACACAACACCAAAAGTTGTCTTTTGTATTAAGTAGTAATTGTATACAATTTCTTACTAAATTCCTTATGGAAATAGTTAGGCATTATATGCTTTAAGTCTTTCGTTAGTTATTCTAGTGTTAAGGCATTTTTAATTGATGAAGATTAGGCTACTGTTATAAAGGCAATAAAGACAACTTATAGGCCAAATCTTTCAGACAGTGGATATAAGTTGTAAAAAATTTAATTAAAGTAACCGCCTTTAATCAACCCACTGAAGGGGAAAGGCCTCCATCACCAAATTCAAGTTACCATAGCAATGATGGGTACTGGCATAATCACCACGCTTGCCAAATGCGGGTTGGTGATCACAAACCAGAGCAATGTTCGAAAATTCGAAACTTTTTGTTACCCGACCCGGAGATCGAACCCGGGGCCCGACATCTTGGCTTGGTACCCAAACGGGGCGTTAATTTAATTTGTGTTTTGTAGAATATGAAATTGTAGTATTTTCATAACAAAAGAGAAGACTAAAAAAATACCTCGAGCAAAAGACGGCCAGCAGTCTCTTGTTTTTAATTGGCCAAACTGTTACCGCCAACCCGTCTATTAAGCGTCAAAACTATACATTCAAAGAGCCCTCTGTCTAGGCGTGGCCTGATGTAGGGTAGAAGTACCGTTTATGGCCATTTATTGCTTAAACTAGCTGTTGCCCGCGACTTCGTCCGCGCCATATTCTGTTATGATCGCGATAATTTTTGCAACATTTTTCACTGGTGCTTCGCTCGTATTGGTCGCACCTTGATGTTATATAGCCTAAAGCCTTCCTCGATAAATGGAATATCCAACACAAAAATAATTTCTCAAATCGAACCAATACTCCAACTCTTCAGCTTTATAATATTAGTATAGATAAACGATAAAAATTAATTTATATTAATAAAGCGTTACAAACTCGATTGATTTTAGTATGAATCTTTGAAAATTGAATAAAGATATGTTTTTAACATTGTGATTTTTTATAAATTAATTCAAATGAACACTGCTGGCCAAAAACGGTACTTCTACCCTAGTATGGTTGGCACTTGAACCATTTAGTTTTTGAACTGTGGAATTAAAATTCCATACAAATATTGTATTCAAATAAAAAACATAAAAATCTTAAACTGTTATACACCGTGAAATTTTAGTGTTTGTTTTCCCGCAGTAAAATCATTCTATCTTAGTAGTACAATAGATTTGTGCAGTTTTTTTTATTCAAATAAAAAAATAGCAGTTTCACGATTGTGATAAACGAAACTCGAAAGCAACCTCGAACCAATGGTACCAGCCGCGCCGCAGCCGGTCACCGGCCGGGGTCATTGCCCCTCGCGCGGTGCAGTTTATGCTGTATTACTTAGTGCGTAGAGCTTCTTTTGCTTTGAACATTGATTTCGTGCGGCAAGCAGTACCCAAACACGTCACATTTTGTAAAGATACTATCGTATCTCACGCTTTTGAGTTGATGATTATTTTTTTGATTAGTTGAGAACAACGATATCTTTATTTTCAAAAAATAACTCGCACGATTCGATGGTGCTACTAAAGGTAAATCGTTCTGTTGCGGGAAAACAACCACTAAAATTTTACGGTGTATACAAGACTATATTAAAATTGGTGTTTCACATTCAATTATAGCGTGATTAGGACGGGATTAACTTTAATATCGCTAAATAATTGTTATTAATAATAAAACAATTAAAAGACCATGAAACGGTTTTGTATCCACAAATAGTAACCGTATACAGGGTGACTACAAAATATTCTTACACCAATTTGAATGCCACCTAGCGCAATCTAGTTATATTTTACAAAAAGTGACAAGAAACAATTGTGTATGGCAAAACACAACATGCAAGAAGCTAAAATTATTGTTTTTTTATTTTTGAGCTTCCTAATGTTAAGATCAGAAGAGAATCCAGTCTATGACGAATATTAATTTGCTTATTAACTTTTTTCAAGCATCGAATTATAAATAGCCCTGTATAAAAAGTTATTTTACAAAAAAGTATTTGTCTGTTAAGTGATTCGAAGTAAATACGCGCCATTATTGACAGCTGTCAATACTATAGTACGAGGGCGGTTTTTTTTTGCGAAAAAAAAACATTACCGAGACCAAGGCTAAGCTTGATAAATACTATGGGGACTCTGCACCATCGATTTCAATGGTAAAAAAGTGGTTTACTGAATTTCGTTGTGGCCGTAAAAGCACTGAAGATGCCGAACGTCCTGGATGCCCAGTTGAGGTCTCTACATCCGAAACAATCGAAAAAATTCACGATATGGTGTTGGCCGACCGAAGATTGAAAGTGCAAGAGATTGTGGAAGCCGTAGGGATCTCGCATGGCTCAGTGGTTTCAATTTTAAAAGATCAATTGGGCATGAGAAAGCTTTCCGCAAGATGGGTGCCGCGTTTGCTCACAGTCGACCACAAACGCAATCGTGTAACAACTTCACAGGAAGGTTTGGCGTTGTTTAATCGCAATATTGAGTTGAGTTGAGTTTTTCAACAATCAATGGGGAATATTATGCCAACTTATTGGACCGCTTCAATGACGATTTGAAAAAAAACCGACCTCATTTGGCCAAGAAAAAAGTTCTTTTCCACCAAAACAATGCAAGGGTGCACACATGTGCAGTTGCCATGGCAAAAATCCATGAATTGGGCTATGAATTGCTCCCACATCCACCCTATTCTCCAGATTTGGCTCCGAGTGACTACTTTTTGTTCCCAAACCTGAAGAAATGGCTTGGTGGAAAAAGATTTGACTCCAATGATGAAGTCATCTCGCAAACAAAGGCCTATTTTGAGGACCTCGACAAATCATATTTTTTGGAAGGGATAAAAAAATTGGAGAAGCGTTGGACAAAGTGTATAGAGCTCAAGGGAGACTACGTTGAAAAATAAAATGATTTGTTTATCAAAAAATCTGTGTTTTATTCCAAAAGTCACGGACTTATTGACCCGCCCTCGTATTGACAATGACTATAGTGTTGCCAACATAGAAAACTACAATTTCGCTGTCCTGTACAATTGCAGCGATAACACCAAGCAAAAATCATTAAATTGACAGTCCTAAATTATATAGACTATCTCTTTTCTTTGTCTAAAGATGGAAAGAGATAGATATAACTTTATGGACTGTACTGATTCATTGTGAATTACCTAATATAATACTTGACTTTTTTTCTTAAGGCGAAGGGTAAGGAGAATACACGTAGGAGAGGTGTTTTTGTGCACGTTTCCTGGCGTTATTCGTTTGTTTAGCACTCAAAATTGTAGGACCGCGATCCAAAGTACCGCGATCTTATACACGTTTATATCTTAAACGAGGAGTTTGTTCAGTTTAAAACTCTGTAAAGTTATTTATAGTATTCGTGCCTTTTATCTGTAGTTCAATTATTGTTTTCAAATCAACAAATTAAGTATTTATGATGGATATTACTCTTAGCGCCTAATTTCCACGAGCGTATAATTTGCTCACAATAATAATCAGGCGTTTTCGTGCGGCACGAAAAGGCAACGTTGCATGCCCGCGCCACCACCGCGCGCACTTCGTGGCTTGAGCGAGGTTGCCGTTCTGTTAGACTGTGAGCGTGCATGGATGCTGTTTTGAATGATTGATATAAATTGTGTGATTCTTGTTGTTTTAATGTGAACTTTAATAAAAAGGGACGGAAACCAAGCCTTTCCATTAAATTATCAGGAAAACGTAATCTCCTGCGCGTCATCTAGCGGCACAAGAGCGAAACAGATCGTTACTTAGTCGAACAAAAGCATATTGTATTACTTTATGCACGGATAGATGTCGCGCGAGATCACGCGAAATGCTCAAGGTCACTTGCCTTCCCCTTCGCCTTAACCAAAACTCTATATTGTCATCTCTTTCATTAAGTATATGTTAGATAAGGATGAAGGGTTATCCAAAATGGCGTACATAGTGACTTGTAAACAATTTATGCTGTTTTATATGCCCTAATGATTTGTTCACATGTACAAAGTAAAGTGGCGATGTTTTTGGTCGAACATTCTTTAGATGTATGAATAGCAGCGAACGTTCGTCTGAGCATTTGACATTTATATTTGTGTGACAGGACGTTCCCGCCATACATTTAGTAAAATGTATTTTATATTTTTAGTAAAAAGTGTACAATACTTCATCGCCATAATGCGAATACGTAATTTAATTATAATAATTGGCGATTATTGTATGTTAACAAAATATGAATCTAACATTATTATAACTGAAAATAAATTTAAATTCAAATTTATTCAAATTTAAATTTAAATTCAACTTACAAAAATTGTGTCTGAACAGAAAGTTTTAAATTCAAATTATTTGAAATCAAACTAAAGATGTCTATACTTTAGAGATAAAAAATCCAATTTAAATTCAAATTTCGTATAGCTTGAAATTTCAAACTTTCATTTTTATTTCAAAATCAAAAGATATTTTTTTAATTTGAATTTAAATTTAAAATCAAATGCGTTGCGAATTAAGTTGTGACTGTAAGTCGGTTATCTGTTGTATCGTTATGTATACTTACACACTAAATTATATATTACTAGTATCACTTGATATGAGCTTCGTGTATCACGCATTGCCGAGTAGTTCACTGTAAAAAAAAGTTTATTATAACCAATTTTTAAAGCAATCAATATAGTAATAGATTCATTGAATTCAGACTAAATCTACAACTGATAACTTTATCACAAAAAATATAAATGAAATGAAATACAAAATTAAATGAAATACTAGTATTTTAATATTATTTTCTTTTTTTAAATTTGATTTCTTTAATTTTAAAATATTACAAAGGTACTAAGTCTAATTTAATATCGTATTAGAAACCTTTAAACGTTTTAGTCGACTAATTTCAGTCAATCTACTCACTTAGTTAGCTCCCTCGCGGTGAGCGGACCGGTGAGACCGGACCGGGAACGAGACCGGCTCAGTTGTGCTCTTCGTTCAGCTAACAAACAAAACAACATTTATTAGATTTCAGACTTACTTACGATAGTCTGAGTGGCTTACGGCCGGTCCCAATAATCTATCTATCGCCAGTTTTGACATTTCGGAGATAGGAAACACTTTCTATCTCTGATTTTTTCGTCCAGAGAAACAAAGACAGAAGTTGTTTTCTATCTCTGATATGCCAAAACTGAAGATAGATATGTTATTGGGACCGGCCGTTAGACACCGGTATACAAGGGATCGCCAGCTAGGAGAGGTCCCGACATGGATTTGTTTTCGGGTCAATGTTGCATGTATTGAGATTAATTTTTAAACAATAGTGTTTTAAAAACACAATATTACATCTTAGGTGGGACTCACACATATTGCAAAATGTTTATTGATGGAAGTGACTAATTGTAAGATAGTATATATAAAAAAAAGAGGATTTTGTTAATTATTAACAAAATCCTCAAATAAACACAAAACGACAAACGAGACAACATCAAAAGCATAAAAATATTAAACAATAGCTATAAACTTAACTTAAATTTATGAGGTAATTTTACTTCTAAAATACAACAAAAAATTCTTTGTTAGTTTCTTTCATGTCTTTGTTAGTTATAAGAAAAACAACAAAACATCAAAGGCTGTACTGAAATATATTAAAGTTAGACATCGAAGACTGAAAATTCGCTATGTGTAAGATGGCCGTTGGGGCGTTGGGCAAAATAATAGTATTAGTCTGAACAACAACCAATGTACCGCGCCTTGCGTACGCGCTGGAAGTGCGTGAAAGAAATATCATGACTCACAAGAGATTCATACTGTCGGACAGAAGATCTGGCGCCCAATTCCGCAAATCTACAAATGGCTCAATAGAATCGCAATTGCATCGTATTTGTATATTTTGACACATTTAATATGGTAGTAATGTCAAAATATACGATTGCGATGCCATTGCGATTCTGTTGAGTTATTTGTAAATTAGCGGAATTGAGGCCCTTAAGGCATCTTAACACCAGTATTTAAAGTCACTAAGTACCAGTTAGGAGTTTGTACTCTTAACACCCGAATGAAAAACATCTTTACAGATATTTGACAGTCAGTTAAGAAGACCTATTTAAATACTTTGCAGACATACTTGAAAAATACACACAGTGACGTAATTGCTCAGAAGCTTAAATTTACATAACACCACGCCCGGCATGCATGTGGATGCGGATTCGATTTCTGCCTGAGATAAAATTTTTCAAGTTTGGGTACTGATATTTTAATCGCAATTGAATTGCTAAAAATAATATATGAGTATCGAAGCTGTACAAATATTAAAAGCACTCGCATACCTAAGGCGCTGTACCACTGTATTCGTTGCACACAGACTTTAAACTGTTTGCCTCACGTCTCAATTCAGCGAATTCACTGCCTTAAGGCAGTCGCACACATGTCTATCGCATTATCAGCGGCAACAATGACACACGGAACGATATTTTAAATCAAAGTTTGTACTAATATCAACTTAAGGAGTGGCTTATTGACAGTTGTTTTTATAATATTAACGAATTTTTTAACGGACATTTTGCATGCTGACTATAGTTAAGCAGGATAGTAAGCTCTGTACCTTATTATTAAGACCAAATTGTACCTATTCTATGCAAATAAATGCTTTGACTTTGACTTTGAAAAATACACCATTTCATAAACATAAACATTTAACGAGTCAGTCCATATTGAATACGGCCCTGTTCGTCTAGAGATTTAATCTTGGGATCCCCGGATCTAGCCATAGGAGTTTCGTATTTACGAACATTGCTCGGGTTTGTGATCACCAACCCGCATTTGTGGTGCTAGCCTGTACCCATCATTGCTGTAACTTGAATTCAATGATGGAGGCCTTTGCCCTGAAGTGGGATGATTAAAAACTAGATTTGATTCGGGGTTTATGCCATGTTTATGAGTTTCCGACATTTCAGCACTGTTGCAAGCGCCATGATCACGGGAGAACTGATGTTCTTCCGTGTAAAAACTCATAATAAATAAGGTACCTACATGGTATAAATCCCGAATCAAATAACTCTAGTGATAGTGACCAAGAATAATTAAAAACTGTTTCACTTCTCAGTACATATTTACTTAACAAAATATACATGTGTGCGACGACCATAAGCTGAAAACGTCTCATGAATAATATAATGACTTGTCTATAGTTTCCCGATTGCGGTGACGTCTCCCTCTTGAGCCTGCGCACGCGCCGACCGCATTGCATTTTCGAATCTGTTATTCGTTTACCAATTTATATTATACCTATTTATTCACCGTGCATATTTCACCAACTCGCAAACGAAGCCCACTTTATGGGACCATTATGTATAACGTTTCGGCAGTTTTTTTTTTTTTCAATTAGAATAGTCCTCTTTATGAGACTTGCGTTTTTACTAAAAATATATTCATGTATGTAATTTACTAAAAAAACCCGCCCGGTAAAGCTCTAACGGCCTTCTGCTACAGCATAGATCCTTTCAAAAAAAAAAAAAAAAAAAACTAAAAATAACTTACGTATGTTTAAAATTAAACATGAAATATGTGCTTTCTTGACTAGGTACCCGACTAGGTTGGTTGCACAATTTTGAGTCATGCTGTGACGCGTCCGGACGTATATTTTTTGCTTCGGTCGGGTCCTGGACGAATGAACCTTACACAGAAACGTCCGTGAGAGTCACAGCGTGTTTCAAAATGAAAAGCTGAATCAATATTTTATATTTTTCTAATTGTTAAAAAAAAACACTGCCAAGATAATATACCTACATAGGGGTTAAATAAGGTGGACTTTGTCAGAAAGTTCAAAATGAACGGTGTATATTACATAAGATATAACATAAAAAACAAGATAAAAATCATAGAAAAACGTAATAAAAATAAAAATAAATTACTTAAACTTATGACGATGATGTGTCGAAAACTAAATTATGTATGCAGAAGTTTAAAATAAATTGTGAAGGTGCAAATAAAAGTGACTGCTAACATAAATGTCTGTAGTGTTGTCAGATCAAAATTTAACAATTTAATTGTTACCAGCTCATTGACTTTTCCAATCGATTTTCAACTTTAGGCACAACATATAAAAATCAGTTTCAGCAGGAAAATTTGACATTCTGAGCCTAAAGCCTATGTATTGTTTGTCAATTTGTAATGAACTTAATTTATTTACTTGTTTGGAACAAAATAGATGTTCTTAGCTATTGAAGGCTTATCCAGTGCCATTTTAATTAAAAAAAAATTGCGTACGTTTGTCTCCTCACTCCTATTAACCGACTGCCGACTGGACAGATAACTTTTTAAAGTAGATTTTTGGGTTGGACACTGTCTTCCGGGTCAGCTTATTTTAGTATATTCATTTACAAATTCTACACTCTGGTCATTCAAATACTAAATTTACATGAATAAACTTCAATCTGACAACCATGTTGAGTTGAGTGGAGAAGTTTGCGGTGTACTAGTTCATTTAATGAATTTCCTGAACGCTACGGGTATTGAGTTAATGCCATAGAAACAAAATGAAAAAACTAGACACACAATTATCGACCAAAAGAACGCCCTCACCGTGTGAGCGCCCAATCTAACAATTGGGTTATGTTCAACTTAAGGCGACTACTACAGGTAAATGCTGCCTCCAATGGGGACTACCGTTTCTTTGCTCACCAGTTGGCGCCACTGTAGACTGAGGTCCGGAGGTATAGCTGTCAAAGGCGATTGGCGCCGAAGCAAAGTGTTATATCTTGAATCTAATTAAGGTTATATTGTTTATAAATAACTATCTTGATATCAACAAACTAACTTCTGAAATAGTTGCTCTTGAGGCCGCCTATTTTTGCGCTTTTTCTTAATTCCACTTTTAAAGCGTTCACATTAATCGCCAAATAATCCATATTTGCGATATTTTACGAAGGAGATCACTTTCCAGCAGGTAAATTAAAGAAATTATAATTTATGCAACAAATTCCGCTAAAACCAGTACAAAGTGAATGATATTGGACCTCACGCAACACTAGCGCCTCTAGTAGCAAATTCACTAGCGATATTTAATATTATTATTTCTAAATAAAATCAATTCTCAAAAAACTAGTACAGTATAATTTTAGAAAATTACCTCTAGTATTTATCGAATCACTGTTAAATGCTTTTCATTCTGGCATTCTTTCCTATTGTACATTATTGCTATAAGCGGCCGCTTTTGGCGTTAGCGATAAATTCGACTTTTTAAACAACTAAATGAAAAGTTTACTGTGATTCAATAAATACTAGAGGTAATTTTATAAAATGATGCTGTCCTAGTTTTTTTTAAGACACTGAAGTGAAATCCGTATACTGTGTGTCTTTCGTTTCGTATGTATCGACGCGACGGGAAAGAACAAAATAAAAGCGTTATTAAACCTTTATTTTATACAAAAACGAAATGAAAATGTTTTGTTTGTCTTCAAAAACGTTTTTATTTCGTTCCGTTTCAAAGAAAACCGAAATCAAAGCGTTCTTAGGCATTTAAGACGATAACGTTTCGAAAACTAAACCGGTAAACAAGCCCTGCTCTGTAGCCTTGTAACAATTACACTAATTTTCTTCCTTCACTTTCATTAAACATTTTAATCGATTCACTTCAATAACCAGTACACCGCAGACTCTCGAATAAATTCCGCTGTTTCTGTGCGAATGTTCCTACCTTCGATGCGGTGAAGAATCGCATGAACCAACTCCTCTTCATCACTCAAATCCTCTAGTGATGTGATGCGTGAAATGATTACATTCATTGTGAATTGTGATTATAGTGCATTTCTAGGAATGATTCACTACACAAGTAAGTCCCACTGCCGGCGAAGAAGTAACTATCTATCGGCTTTTTTCTCACGCAAGAAACGTACAATAGTTATACATTTCGAGTAAACAAAAGAGATGCATATATTAATAGTTGCTACTGTTCACTGCCCGCGAGGAATCCCTCCACTAGTTCATCATACAACACACTCGCTTTCCGCTGCACGACAATTCTTTCATAATTTATAGCACTACTAGCTTCTCGTTCGGCGTTGAGACAAGTACCGTAGGACCAAGATCTTGGGGTCCTGGGACGCGATTCTCATGTAATAGAATTTTTTTCGTCAGATAATTCTCACGTGAATTTTGCGTTTCTACTGAAAAGTTCTAATGTTTCATCTAACTCCTATTCTGGTGCACCCATAGAAATATTATTATTCGTAATTATAATTACAAGTTTTACGGCATCGGACGTATCTATACAGCCAAATTGAAATATGAAATCAGGTATAACATAGACAATTTGTGATGTCTCGTTATTACATTTCTAAAAAACCACAGCATCATAACAATACATCTAAAAATAGTTCATATGATCAAGTTTATGACGAGGTCCATTTGTTTTTAAACTGATACCTATCCTAGAACTAAAAAACTTAAATTATAAAACATTGTGGAAACATAATTTATTTATATTTTCTTAGGTGCATTAGTGTAACAGGACGCGTAAAAATGTCGCGTCAAAATCAAATACCTACGAAAAAGACTGGTGTTGCAAAAATTAAATTTAAATATATAATGAATGCATGTAACAGCTTAATTAAATTCGTCGATAAATCATCAGTAAACTGTTTTTCATTCATCTATAATGTTTCTAATAGAGAAATTAGTCTTCTTAAGATTAAGCTAACCTCAAAATTTCTAAATTCGTATACGAACTTCGACTTGGACTGGTCCGTAGCACTCGCTACGTTCGAGTGACGTTCAATCGAACTAATTCGAGTGTGATCTTCCGAGAATACACAATCTGTGTTTCGTTCGAAAAAAATTCGACCTTCGAAGTTTTTGCGTATGTGAACTTTTTACTATTGCACGAGAATCGCGTCCCTGGTTCGATTAATCGTGACGGGCACGTCGCTAAGTCTCTATTTTACACCAGGTTCTATTTAATGGAACCATTATTGGCTTAGTTACGCTTATAGAGAATTATTTTTTGTAGGTGCGTTCACTAAGAGCGCAAAGACTTATTTAACAATTAATTTTATATCTAAGTGTAATATCTAAAATATCATGTCTGTAGTAATTTTTAATACTACGATTAAACTAACCGCCGTGTACTCACTAGGGGACATTTGTCGACCGACATTTGTGTTCAGAGACATCACGGAACATCGCCATACGTCGCTCGATATCTTGGCGCCGTCCACGTCAGTTTAGTTGACAGAGTGACTTAAGGGGACTACTAGAGCTAGGTGCTGCCCCCAATTGATTTAATTTTATTACTTCTAAACAAAATTAATTCGCAAAAAACTAAAACAGTATTATTTTAGTAACTTTGCTGTGGTATTTATTGAATCACTGTTACCTGCTTTTCATTCTGGCATTCTTTCGTATTGTACATTATTGCTAAATGCGGTCGCTTTTGGCGTCAGCGACAATTTAAACTTTGTTAACAACTAAATGATAAGTTTACTATGATTCAATAAATACTAGAGGTAATTTGCTAAAATGATACTGTTCTAGTTTTTTCAGAATTGATTTTGTTTAAGAGTAATACATAGCTCTAGTAGTCCTCTATTCGAATGGGCGACGAGATACAAGTTGCGCGATGTCGCGGTACATGTCGGAAGTGTGGCAACGTCGCGTGAAGTCGCCCGACGTTTTCCGGGACACGAGTCGCGCGACAATTATCTCCTAATGGGTACGCGGCTTTAAAACACTCTTATTATAAATTCCAATCAAATCATCTTTAAGATGAAAATTATCAGTCATTTATGTTGAAAAATTCTGAGATACGCCTATACAAGGTGCATTACCAACCACCTGGAAAACAATGCCCATGTCATGAGAACATCTTGTATAACATCATTGCAGGGTTATTTAATTTAACAAATTCTTTTTTTTAATATTAAATATTGATTCCGACTTTTAATTATGTAACACGCTGTGACGCGCACAGACGTATAAACTTGCTGCGGCGGGGTCCGGATGAATGAACCTTACACAGCTACATCCGTGCGCGTCACAGCGTGTTTCAAACTAAATAGTTGAACAAATATTTAACATTTCTTAAAAAAAATATATAGAAAATTGAAAAAAACACTGCCAAGATGTTATACATAATGGTTACTTAACGTGGGCTTCGTTTTACAGGCGGTTGAAAATGCACCGTGTATTACTGTTTCTTTTATATTTGCACTTTGTGGTGGTGGGATCTACCTCCCAGTGGTCCACCCTGGGCAACGGCATTTTTGGTTTTCTAACCAACGATGACGGCTAACAGATCCCTCTGCGGTGGTAGGCTTCGTAGGACGCCGCCTGGATGCTACCACCCTCCTGCCGGAGTCCAGCGCCAAACAGTTGTTCTGTGTTCCGCTGGTGTGTGGGAGAACCAGTGCCTCTGGGTGAGTGAGCTCCATCTTAGGCTTCTTCTTAACCGTAGAGTTAAGTATGTAGTCAAGAGCGAGCTCATTATTTATAAAAAAAACCAAAAAAAAACCGTTCTATCATATAACAAGTATTTATCACTAAAGTCTCGTGTATAAGTACATTATTGAACTTACCTCCTGCTACCCTCGGGTTGGCTTTCTTTCTCGGCCGTTCTCTACTAAACGCCGACCCGCTTTGTAGCGCCTCCATTAAACTGTAAAAATAATAAAAATCACTTTATAAAACATATTTTTTTCCCAACACAACGTTTTTTTTTACACATACTCTGAAATTAGAGATAAAAAGACAAGATAAGTTATTTTGTATGTTTCTTAATTAAGTAGCTTTTCATTAATTAACACAGTTTTAGTGTTTTTCATTCACGAATGAAAACGAACATGAGAAATTGAAGAACTCAAGGGTACATCACTATTTTCTTATTTTCCATTATGTGATTTCTAGAAACCATATAGTAGCTAGAACTGAAGTCCACATTGTAAAGATTGCATTTGGCCATGTCGAGAAAGATCATACTTATTGGAATTGAAGTAAAAATTATAAACACCCTAAAATGTAGGTTCATGGGGTTTAAATCCAATACACCCGGTTTTTTGGGTTTAAACGCATTGGTAATATTATCTTTTAACACTGATCGACACTAGCGCCGCATGGCTACCAAAGAAGAGCCGTGACAACAGCGGGCGATATGACATCCGTGATCACAGCCGCAAGAGTAGCGACGAACCGTATTTAAGAGAATGCAAGGCCCATATCCACTGGGACCGTACTTAGTGTTCCATACGGGGTTGACATACCTAGTGTTCCATGCGTGGATTTCTGAACGTTGTGTATCGTACGTGGGGTTTTGTACGAGGAGTTCTGTACCTAGAATCAGTACTTGGGTTCCGTACACCTAGTGAGTGCAACATACGTGGGTCTGGTACAGAGAACTAAATTCCACTCCCCTACTAGAAGCACCCTGCGACAAGACACCGAAAATCTATGTGTTCAACAAATCATATAGGGTTCACTTATTAGAAAACAATCTAGACACATCGGGAATACATGAGGTCCAAATCTACACTGATGGTTCCAAAACCAAATCAGGTACAGGCGCCGGAGTCTTCTCGATGGACCTAAACATAAACATATCTACACCGCTGGGTGAAGATAGCTCGATATTCCAATGCGAGTGTATTGCCATAATCCAGGCTGCCACTGCCATAAAGAAGAAAGAGGTTGCTACGGCATTCGCATACTCTCTGATAGCATGGCGGTTCTCGAAGCCCTGGAGAGCAACATCATCACATCCAGCCTTATTTACGAGTGTCACCTGGCCCTTGAGCCACACCTGCCTATCCCCTTTAACCAATACAGGTCATGACTGCGACATCAAACCCTAGTCAAACACAAAGACCGCTGGGCCAATATCAGCAACTGCAGACAGTCCAGACCCTACGTGGATGTCTGCACGTGAGGTTCCATACGTTGGGTTGTACTTGGGGGTAACTTGTGGCTTCGTATGTGTAGTAGCTATGTGGTGGGGAGGGGTTCCTTACCTGTCCATAACGCCCTCCTGCGCTCTATCCATATCCACAAACTGCTTATAGCGCTGTTGTCGGTCGCGCCGCTCTCTCTCAGCCGCAGAACGCGCTTCTCGAGCGCGGCGGGCGCGTTCCTCTGTCTCTCGTACTAAGACGTTCTCTTGGTGGGCGGTCTGAAAGAGGGAGAAAATAGGGAGGGAAAATTTGTAACTATAATAAAAATAAATAAATAAATCTTTATTTCCTCTCTCAAACAGAAGAAGATAGTGACAACAGTTATTCATATTATCTAGGAAACGGTTTAGTAAATAAAAATACAGTCTATGTGAGAGACTAGTATTTAGAAAAAGACTTACAGTGAAAGAGTCCTTGAACGTCTTGATATCCGAGAAGAATTCCTCCAAAGTGTATTTCTGCGGATCGAATACGTAGTATTCGGCCAGCTCTCCGTATAAAGCCTCCATCTTGCGGTACATCGAATGGAGTAAATCGCACTGTTCGCGGGCTTCTTTAGCGAATGACTGGGCGAGAGTTAAGGATAATTTGTGTTTCTTTTAAAGTACGTACGCACCTATACGTAGTTTGAATGCTGGACCAAGATCTCGGGGTCCGGGTTCGATATCAGGGACTGGCAACAAAAAAGTTTCGAATTTTCGAACATTGCTCGGTTTTGGTATCACCAACCCGCATTTGGCAAGCGTGGTGATTATGCCAGTACCCACTATTGGTATGGTAAATTGAATTCAATGATGGATTTTCCCTGCAGTGGGATGATTACTCGTATAGGCTGTTACTATTACTATACATACACATAATACACCGTGAAATTTTAGTGGTTGTTTTCCCGCAGTAAAATGATTCTATCTTAGTAGTACAATAGATTTGTGCAGTTTTTTTTTATTCAAATAAATAAATAGCAGTTTCACGATTGTGATAAACGAAACTCGAAAGCAACCTCGAACCAATGGTACCAGCCGCGCCGCAGCCGGTCACCGGCCGGGGTCATTGCCCCTCGCGCGGTGCAGTTTATGCTGTATTACTTAGTGCGTAGAGCTTCTTTTGCTTTGAACATTGATTTCGTGCGACAAGCAGTACCCAACCACGTCACATTTTGTAAAGATACTATCGTATCTCACGCTTTTGAGTTGATGATTATTTTTTTGATTAGTTGAGAACAACGATATCTTTATTTTCAAAAATTTACTCGCACGATTCGATGGTGCTACTAAAGGTAAATCGTTCTGTTGCGGGAAAACAACCACTAAAATTTCACGGTGTATATACAAGATGAAATTTTAACTACTTTCCAAAATTTTTATATGTGGTCAGTACCGTATTTAGAGCCTATTTATGAAGTAAGAAATGTAAATCAAGTTGTCACCCAAAAATACTTTTCACGTTATAGTTTTCAATTTCTACGGTCCTAGACCTGTTGAGGTATAAACGGAAAATCAAAAACTTATGAATAGTATTGTAATGAATAACATGAGATGCACATCGCGTAAAAAAAGTGTTACTAGGATGCCGTATCAAAAACTTTAGATTTTTAACCGAATTCCAAAAAAGGAGGAGGTTCTCAATTCAACTGTATTTTTTTTTTATGTTTGTTACTTCAGAACTTTGGACTGGTTAAACGGATTTTAAATTTTTTTTTGTTTGAAAGCTGGTGCTTTCCGTGTGGACCCATATTAACGAAGTCCTGATCTGATGGTGGAATCCGGGAAAACCCTCAAATTTTATAAGGACGTATTACGTTTTTGCATATCTTTCTTAAGGTTTTCAGTATTTGCGTCTGGTACTCATCATTTTATTTTGATGAACTGATGATGGAAGGTACAACTCCTTAACGGTTAGGAGTAAGAGGATTATTCTTTAAATATCATAGGCGCGTATAGTCAGATAGTTGTCTTTTTTCAAGTTATTCACGTGAGCTGATGATGGAAGGTCAAACTCCTAAGCAGTTAGGAGTTGGAGGATAGTCCTTAAGATTCTATAGCGAGGAGGGGGGGAGTTTCTCATATAATTCAAACATTTTCATCTAGAAGTCGTCATCACTATTTATGTAGGTACTGTTACCGGCCAACAGAGGATTAATAATTGTGTAATTTATTTAACACTAAAAAGAGAAAAATAAAATTATTTTTAAAAAAAAAACTAACCGACTTCAAAAAAAAACTCGCTAAAAAGTACAAAATAACACAAGAACAATGTTTTATTTTAAAACCAATTTACCTACTTACAAAATTTTTTTAACTACTAACAACTTAACAGATTGAAGTCGGTGCCGAGCCCAAACAATACAAAATAATTCTACAAACGAAAACAAAACAAAACGAAACAAATCAAATATGGAATTTAAACAAAAATTGCTATGTTGGCGAGCGGCAATCAAATCAGTAGTAAACGTACGCCTATTCTATTTGGCTCGGCAACGACTTCGATCTGTTTAGTTGTTAGTAGTTAAAAAAATATTGTAAGTAGGTAAATAGGTTTTAAAATAAAACATTGTTCTTGTGTTATTTTGTACTTTTTAGTGAGTTTTTTTTTAAGTCGGTTCTTCTTTTTATTTAAAAATAATTTTTGGTGGACATTTTTTAAATATATATTTATTTATATGATAGATTTTTATAATAAAAATTATTGCTCTACTGGCATTATCTGATGCCAATTTTTTTCTTTCTTTCTTTTAAAGGATACGGTCATCTTCTCGTTGAATAGGTCGTCCGGCGACTGAGGCACCCGCGAGTTGTTCAGGTCGGTCTCCAGGGCTCGTATGTCATTATCCATCTTCTTTAGTGCCTTCTGGAGATTCTCCATGGAAACGCGGGCGGCTCTGTGGAGAATTAAAATTATAATAATCTATACAAATAAATATGAATCAATTGAAATTTATGTATTGACGACCTCCGTGGCGGAGTGGTGTACACGCCGGTTTTCAAGGTGTCGCCTGCTCCGAGGTCCCGGGTTCGATTCTCGGAGGGGTCAATGACGATTTCCACAAATAAGTGCTTTAAAATGGTTACTCTCTTTGGTATCGGAACAATGTTTGTGTTGTTGTCCACATTTATTTATTATTTATTCCGTCAGCTTGTTACACACAATCTAGCATAGAAGTTGAACGAATAAAAGTAAAATTTAAATTAAACTTAAATTTAACCTTTTGGTTCAATTGTGTGTTGTTTTTGTTAAATATTCTCACCTGTCTATGTGTGGCATTTCCTCGGCGAACGTCAGAGCGTCAGGGAATTTATTCTCTATCGTTTCTACTAAGTAGTGTAGTAACGTCTGCTTGTTTTCTAGATCTTTCGTTGATGTTAACTGGGGACAAATTAAGTTAATTAGTCCAATATATTGTATGGTGCAATAACAGACCAGGTGGACTGATGATTCGTTTAATATAATCAAAATGCATCCAACATATTTAATGGTGCGATAACAGACCAGTTGGATTTATAATTCGTTTAATATATTCCAAATTCGTTTAAAATACCGCAAATTAACTCTATACAGCGCCATCTATGAGTCACGGTAACAAGATTACACTTACATTATAAATAAACAGTTTTTGGCGCTGCATTTAAGATTATTATTAATTAATTTTCATAAATAAGCGTATTATAAAACTTAAGGACCCACTTACTTTAGTTAAGAAGCTGATCTCGAACCCGTAAGCGCCAGCGTTATTAGAACCGGTGTTCATATAGTTCCCTAATAGTAACAGCAGTTCTAATATCTTGGCGAACTTCCCGCTAGACTTGACCTCTTCGCACGCCGCCGTACCCGAGACTATGTCCTGGAAAAAAATAGTTTTGTGAGACCTTGTCGTAAAGAAACGTAAAATTAAAGATGATCACAAGCAATATCCGAGAATTCGAAACTAGTTGCCCGACCCGAGGATCGAACCCAAGTCCCCGAGATCTTGGAACGAAACTTAAACCACTAGAGACTAGATCAATGGGGTGGGCCTCAGAACTTTCTCTGAAACACACACTTTTAATCACAATGTTTGTACATCCAATTCTCTCTATTGCTCTCATACCAATGTCAAAGATTTGAAAGAGACAGATAGACGTACATGGCTCTTACCAATGAGCTACCCAAAATTTCTAATGTCGACTCATTAATTCAAGGCGTTACGAAAGCCAGAGAAAAATATTCCTAGTATTGTATATTCTTCCGATTATCATGTAACTTCGAAAAATGTATCAATTACTACCCTTATAGTTGGCGATTGTTTCAATGTATATGTAATATAGTCTCTATCTAGCACTCTACACTAGAAAGAGACAACGTACTATCTTCTGCTTCACTTCCGATATGATCTCAGTGTTCTTTAAAGGCGAGACTCCTTAAGCTCGGCACTAGTCGTCCTTATCTATCACTATACACTAGAAAGAGATAGCACACTCACCGGCTTCACTTCCGATATGATCTCAGCATAGTGTTCTTTAAAAGCGAGACTCCTTAGCCTCGGCACTAATCGCTTTATATCGGCAACTGTTGCCGCAAATTGCTCGGCGGCGACTAAATCCGAACTCGTACTTTTTAGTTCTGCCAACTTCTTCATCTGGTCCGCTGGTGGGAGATACTGCAAACAAAAATACATGAACTAGTGTTAAAAATATTATAAATCACCCGCGAACGCACTTAGGGACTTCACTTGATCGCTGCAACACTCCCCCCCACTCAAACATCTGAACATCCCTCTGCTACTACCTCATTTAACTCTTGAGGCGCGGGCGATTAGCTAACGGTGTGATTTATCCGTAGTACTCAGAACCTAGTACTCAGATTTTAGTAACTTGTACCTACATATTAGTAACCAGTACCCTAATTCTAGTGAATTAGTACCCAGAACCTAGACACTATTACTCAGTATAAAGCAACTTCTGCCCAGAACTTAGAAAATAGGATCCAACTCAAAACCTAGCGACAATGACCCAAAACCTAGTATCTAGTACCCAGCCTAGAACCTAGTAAATAGTACCCAGAACCTCAAAGTTAGTACCCAACCCAGAACTTACGAACCTAGTAGCTAATACCTAGAACATTATAACTACTACGTCTACTACTCAGAACCTATTATCCGGAACCTAGTCCCTAGTGCTCAAAACCTAGTAGTAAATACCCCGCCCAGAACTTAGTAACCAGGACCCAAACCTAGGAACTAGGGTCCAAACCTAGTAACTACGATCCAAAAACTAGTAATAGGTAGGTAGGTACCCAAAACCAAGTATCTAATACCCAGGACCTAGTAACTATAACTCAGTAGCAAGCATATACCGCTATGTATATACACTTCTTCACTCACCTAGCATTATTATGTAGAATCTAGTACTCGGATCATAGTTAAAATCAGTTAAAATCAGTTTTATTTCTGCTAATAGGCCCCAGGAGGCGCTTTTACACGTCCCAATATTTAAACCTACCACTAACTAGTAACTAGTACTCAGAACTTCCTGACATGAACTGTCATTTATATCAGCCAATGTCAGCTACATTTAAGGGACTATAGTACATAGTACCTAGTCAATAGGGCCTAGTATCCAGTACCCACCTGCACCAGTAGATCTAAAACGTCGGCAGTCAGCACGCTGTTGTCGCACTTCAGTATGCTGGTGCGGATGTGCTCGTACGACATGTGCTTCAGCGATCCGCCAAGAAGAATGGACAGGTTCTGGGCGGCTTTGCTGTCTAGGACTTTTAGATCTTTCACTTTCTTCAACGTGTGAACCCTGTGTCAGGAAGAAAAAGGATATAATATAATTATTTTAGAAATTCAATGAAAATTTTGATTACCGGAGGTGGGACTCGAACCCACCTTTCGGTTACCGGGCGACTGTTCTAACCATTGATCTACCCAGACTTTTGGTGTGTCGACGGATTTATTTAAAGCGACTACTAGAGCTACGTGCTACCCCCAATAGATTTAATTTTATTACTTCTAAACAAAATCAATTCTTAAAAAACTAGAACAGTATCATTTTAGCAAATTACCTCTATTATTTATTGGCTCACAGTAAACTTTCCATTTAATTGTTTATAAAGTCGAATTTATCGGTAACGCCAAAAGCGGCCGCTTTTATCAATAATGTACAATATAAAAGAATGCCAGAATGAAAAGCTGTTAACAGTGATTCAATAAATACTAGAGGTAATTTGCTAAAATGATAATGTTCTAGTTTTTTGAGGATTAATTTTGTTTAGAAGTAATAAAATTAAATCAATGGGGGCTATCGCTAGTGAATTTGCCACTAGAGGCGCTAGTGTCGCGTGAGGTCCAATATCATTCACTTTGTACTGGTTTTAGCGGAATTTGTTGCATAAATTATAATTTAAATTATAATTTCTTTAATTAACCTGCTGGAAAGTGATCTCCTTCGTAAAATATCGCAAATATGGATTATTTGGCGATTAATGTGAACGATTTAAAAGTGGAATTAAGAAAAAGCGCAAAAATAGGCGGCCTCAAGAGCAACTATTTCAGAAGTTAGTTTGTTGATATCAAGATAGTTCATCATCATCATCATCATCATCAGCCTATCACAGTCCACTGCTGGACATAGGCCTCTCCAATTGCACGCCACTTAGGTCGATCCTCGGCTTCTCGCATCCAGCTCCTGCCGCCACCTTGCGCAAATCATCACTCCACCTGGCCTGAGGGCGTCCTACACTACGTTTGCCGAGACAGATAGTTATTTAAAAATAATAAACCTTAATTAGATTCAAGATATAACACTTTGTTTCGGCGCCAATCGCCTTTGAGCGCTATACCTCCGGACCTCAGTCTACAGTGGCGCCAACTGGTGAGCAAAGAAACGGTAGTCCCCATTGGGGGCAGCACTTAGCTCTAGTAGTCCCCAAATGTCGACAATATCACATAAATTACTTTGAACAGTTACTTTGGGAACAGAACAACACTTTTATTATTATGGTTTCTTACTTATCAACAGCATCTTCGTTCCGTTTTGCGACCGGTTTGCTCGAGAACTTAAGCGCTAGACCCGATAATATGTCCGGAGACGCTAACTTGTCTTCTTGTACCTGTAAACAAAAAAAAAGGTTTGGTTCAAACATGGTTTTTTAACTATCATACATTCAACATAAGAGTGCACATTTAGTACAACCTTTATCAATCGAATAGACACAACATGACATAAATTATTAAGACATGCCTCACTGGGCCGCAAAGAGCCTAGTCCCAAATTAAGCCACTATTAAGTACACCCTGTCGTATGGGGTGCTAGACAACCGAAAAACTTACTTATATACTTTTTTTTTATAAATACATACTTATGATACATAGAAAACACCCAGACCAGTACAAACAGACATGTTCATGCACACAAATATTTGTACTGTGCGGGGATCGAACCCGCGACCCATGACTCAGAAGCAGCGTTTACTACCGCTGATCCAAATGGTCGTCTATATCGAATGTCGACATAATTCTTCTTCGTTTGGGTTGTTGGCGTTTCTTTAAAGATTTCGCCAGTGTCAAGTGTAATTAAGATAATAATAATAATAATCAAAATCAAGTCATTCAAGTAAATTGGACAAAAAGTATTTCGTAAAACAAATTATCCCTATAAAATATCAATATCTTGGTAACATCCTAAATTTGTCCGGCTTATAAAGTTGACACTGACATAAAATCGACGTCAATCATTGAAATGAGAACAGTTTTAGGTGTTATATTAGGGGTTAAAGTATGAAATTGCCGTTTAGTATGGACGAAATCGAGAAAAGTCATTTTTCCATACTAACAATTTTTTAGTTTTTTTAAAGACGCCTGAACCGTTTTCGATGCAATTAAAGGTGAAAGTTAGATGGCTATAAAGCGACGCATTATAGTATTAAAATTTCTGAAAATCAAAGTATATAATACAAATATACTTAATTGAAGCAAGAAGGTCAGCTGACACATTGTAAGGGGTCTTTTTAACGACTTCCTTTGAAGTAATAGGCACTAGTATTGCAATTTTTTTTTTAGTCAAAAGTTACTTTATTTAGTTTTTGATACAATACAAAATTACGCAATAATATGACTATACTTAAGAGCTGTAAACAAAATAAAAAGTGGGAAAATAATCGGCAATTTCATACTTTAACCCCTATTACATATTTGTATCGGACTAAATCTAGTTCTAACGCCTCGTTGCTCTAGCCGGTCGGCTGCTTAGTCACAGATCTGAACCCATGTGACAATTGAATTCTATTGTGTCTGGAATTACCGGCATACAAGCGGCTAGTGATTTAAATACCGGGCCAAGATCTCGGGGTGCCAGGTTCGAATCCCGGGTTGGGCAACAAAGAAGTTTCGAATTTTCGAACGTTGCCTGGGTTTGTGATCACCAACCCGCATTCGGCAAGCGTGGTGATTGTGCCTGTACCCATCATTGCTGTAGTAACTTGAATTCAATGATGGAGGCCTTTTCCCTGCAGTGGGATGATTATAGGCTGTTACTTTTATCTAGTTCTTATTACATATTGATGACACTAACCTTAACCCAAAAAGCTTTTTCGGACATCTTTTGAGGCACTATCGTCTTCCAGTTCGCTCTCTTCAGAGGTCCTCCCACCTCCCACTTCTTTTTCGGTTTGAGTCCGTAGGGCAGCACATCTGGTTGAGGCTAGAATAAGAGTATTCAATTAATAAAACTGGCCAAGTGCGAGTCGGACTCGCGCACGAAGGGTTCCGTACTAAAAAGGCCAAAAAAACGGGTTTGTTGTATGGGAGCCCCCCTTAAATATTTTATTTTATTTTGTTTTTAGTATTTGTTGTTATTGCGGTAACAAAAATACATAATTTGTGAAAATTTCAACTGTCTAGCTATCGCGGCTCTTGAGATACAGCCTGGTGACAGAACGACGGACAGACGGACAGACGGACAGACAGCGAAGTCTTAGTAATAGGGTCCCGTTTTTACCCTTAGGGTACGGAACCCTAAAAACTAGGGTTTTTTGTACACATCCTTACAAAATATGATAAATGAAAAAGTATCTCTTTCTATCTGTTACCTTTTCACACTTAAACCAATGAACCAACTTTAATTAAATTTTATTTAACTATATAAAATTGATATTTATGTTCATTTTTTTCGAATGTAAAGAAGGTTTTTCAATACATTTTTAAGATTATTTTAAAGTGAACAAGCGTCGTAACAAAATATTATGTTCTAGCTACCAAGATTTTTCAGTAGAATCTGCGTGTGATTTTAATGAATAAATAACTACTGTTTTTTTTTAGTCAAAATGAATATCTACCCTTTGGCAAATATATTTAATCTACCTTACTGTAAAACTAACCTAGGTAAGTGCGCTCCACTGTACAGGTGTATGCAAACTTACAATTACTTAAAAGATTGCGAAATCGACATCTTTCAGAAAGACAAACAAGCGTTAAGAGGACGTGTGTGGCAATATTCGATTCTTTTACGTAAATAACAAAATACATATATATAATAGGTATTTGTATAAATTCACATTCAATTCAAATTTCAAATTTACTGTTTCTTAAATATTAATTAATGTTTTTCTTTTTGTTCCTAACGTACCCCCGTTTTATTTAATTGTTTGAAGTCGACAAATTGTTTGTAAAACGCTGTATTTACCTGTAAAGGCATATCTTTTACACATATTACTCATTTACACTCTAAATTGTAATGTTTACTAATATGCTGCTGGTGAATCTTTTCCAATAAATAAAATAAATAAATATAAACAAACGGCAATCGCTACACGACAAAGAAAAATTAAATATAAAAGTATTATGCCGCCAAATAAAGCTGTGCCTAATGCGTTAGTCAGATAGTATGGCTTGGCTTGGCAAAATAAACAGTTGGGGGTATTTTTAGACTGATCTACTCCCCACAAGATAAGTATTCTGTGTATACTTGTAGTTTTATATTAGTCTACATCCACACGGAGTAAGTGCATCGCTGTTCCAGTCAGCGTGTGACCACAGTCGGTGAAACTCGGTCATAACGTAAGGCAATAAAATAAAATATAAATAAGTTTAAATAAGTAAGACAAGGTCAGTGTCTAACCCCCGTATTCATAAACAAGTAAAAGTAATTACTTGACTACAATTAATTACTTGAGAGACAATTTGTTTGCCTTAACCAAGAAATTACTAGAAGTTATAACTACCAAAAGTTAGCATTTTCAGCCAAATAATATGACTATTAATGGTGACCAATTTCTTTCACTTAAGCACTAGGTATGAACACTTTAAGTTATGACTTTCTTAAGCAATGAGTAATTACTTCTTTATAAATACGGGGGTAAGACTAAGGTTTATTTATATTGGTTTGTTGATGCAAATAATTAAAACACACCTTGCTTGCTACGAGATTAATTGTGACTGTTTTTAATAAATATGTCTCCGACTCAGTGGCGCCATCTACAATCGGAAGGTAGCAACAGTAGTCAACGCGACGATAAAATCAGAACGCTAGCATGACGTTATACCGAGTCATAATTAGATGCGGCCGTGGACGCGGGCGGGCATTCTATAACGAGTGCTCACACCGAGCGGACGTATCTGTTCTGCTGATTACTTTAATCGGAATAAACCTCAACTATATCTAACGCCTTATTATTGTGTTGCTCAAGACGACCCACCATGTCGGATCCTAATGAAAATCGCACATCAAGCCCAATTATTTCTCCTGTGTTGACAAATACAAGGCATAATTTTTAAAGTACGATGACGCGGCCCTATAAGGTCGCTATTCTCGTAACAGACAGTAAGATAATTCGGTCAACAGACATACCATTCTGGGCACAGGCGGGCCGCCCATCATGGGCGGCGGCGGGGGACGGGGGCCCCCCATCATGGGCGGGGGCGGCGGCGGAGGGGGCCCCATGCCCGGCATCGGCGGCGGCGGGGGGCCGCGGGGCCCACCGGGCATAGGGGGCGGAGGGGGCGGCGGGGGCCCACCACCTGCTACGGGATATATGAAATTATAAATATATCTACAAACGCAACTCAATTAAATGTAATAAAGATAAATGGACGTGGGAATGAAATAATTTATTGTACAGACATCAGCACGTCAATCTATCACAAAAGTCAAATTTTCTCAATTATCTACTGGTTAAACTTAAGACGCTGACTGCAGCCGATGACCTTGAGCAATGAATACGCCCACAAATTGATTCGTCTTTGAATTTCTTTGCAACGCGCCGCAGCTGTCACTGTCGATTCCCGTAGGAGTGACAGAGAAAAAGCGCATGGAATAGAAGGGCCTAAGTGCCAAACAACAAAATTCGTTGAGCAATTTAAAATTGCCATTTTATTAAAAATCTACATCAGCCATTTGCTTAAGCAACATGTAATATACAATATAGCAAAATTTTATTATCATTGTTATACGGACTGCTGAAAAAATGGTATTTTATGTATTTTCAGAGGCTACTTTGAGATTATTTTCTATCGAGAAAAGTTTTTAGAATCGTGTTTTGGAAACAACCACCAGGTCAAAAATATGATCAATTACAACTACATAGAGTTTGGCAACAATACGAGCCATAGGCTTTTAGCTGAATTTGGCTCATGTCAGCGTCTTAAAGTTGAAAATCAATTCATTGACCTTTAACTTTTTGGGTAGGTTGACCTGACGTTGTCTTTACATTGTCGTATTGAATTTTTGGAGAACATTAATACCACTAGTTTTAGATGTGTGACACTGTTATGTTAAGTAAATAAACGTTGTCCATAAACAAGCGGAGCCTAAAGTCACTGAAGCATGAAATGATTTTTCCGGTTTAACATTCACTTCGATATAAAAGTTTCGGATACGGGCGGAGTCTAAATAAGAAGATTTTTTGTTCTGATATACATGAAACTACTTGTTATTATAGCTGATTGCATTAGCAAAAAGTAACAAAGATACAAAATTTGACATGATTGAAGCGAGAAAGTCTTACACTCTTTGAATCACTTAATTAAAATGTTTAAAAATGTTTCTATTTAATAATAGCTCTTACGATTTACACGGTGCATTTTGAACTCTCTGTAAAACAAAGCCCACGTTATGTATAACATCTTGGCTGTTTTTTTTAATTTTTGGTCAAAAAAAATATCTTAAAAAATATAAATTATTGATTCAGCCATTCATTTTGAAACACGCTGTTACGCACACGGACGTATCTCATGCCTACTCTGCAACACGAAGCTCGTATTTACGGATATATCTGTCTCTTTTAGATACATTAAGACATCGGTATTAGTGATTCCCTATCAATCATACCGATCATACAGATGGATTCGAATACACGGACATTGTGTTGCGGAGTAAGGCCTCTGTGTAAGGTTCATTCATCCCGGACCCGACCGTGCGCGTCGAAGCATGATTCAAAATTATCTTATTTATTTACATTTTTCTAGAATTTTTTTTTTAGAATATTATTTATTTGCCTTAAAACATGGTACATTTATCAGGTCTTAACATTGAAAGTGAACATGCATGTTTTACCGATTAATCGATATGCAAACATTTCATCGTCATGCAATATTAACTATTAGGCAACGGGAACAATAAAATAATAGAAAAGTATCTATGTCAAGCATTAAAAATTTATAGTCAATAAAATTATAAAAAATATATCATAAAATTAAATAATGTCATTAAATTACAGTTTCATGTCAAGTTGAAAATAAATAAATAAATAACATGTCAGGTATTATTAACAATTTGCTTAAAATGGCCATTACGACAAAATTTTGTGAATTCTTCAATGTCATAAAAACAATTATCAACCAGCACTCTAAAAATAATTCTTTTAAAAACATTAATTACTTTAAGACTATATTAATAATTAAGTCAATATAAGATTATATTAATAATTATATTGACGACCTCTTCACCTTCGACCTTTTCAAGGTGTCGCCAGCTTCGAGGTCCCGGGTTCGATTCCCGGACGGGTCAATGTAGAAAAAATGCGTTTTTCTACATTTTCTCGAGTCTGGGTGTTTGTGGTACCTTCGTTGTTTCTGGTTTCCAAAATACGAATGCTTTAAATAGTTATTCAAATTGGGATCAGAACAATGTATGTGATGTTGTCCGCATTTATTTATTTATTTATTTATTATTTATAAATAAAAAAATAAAAATATCACTGCCAAGATGTTATACATAATGTTTACAAAGGCACGGTGTATACAAGAGTTTTTCGGTAATATATTTGATAGGGAAAGATGACCAAAACCTCTAAAAAAAATTTTTACTCCACATATACATGCAAAGCACACAATACCATTGAAACAGAAACCCACCTGAAGGCATCGGCGGCGGCGGCGGCGGGGGCGGGCCGCCTCCTACACGAAAGAGACAGATACAGTGAGCATGCGCACGTGCAAGTGAGACGGAGAATAGAAAATTATCATGCTTTATTAATGTATCAGAAAAAAAATATTGGGTATTTGACACTTTGATATGAAATTCATAAAAAAACCTGCCAAGTGCGAGTCGGACTCGCGCACGAAGGTTTCCGTACCAATGACTAGGTAAACAACAGTAGGTAAGTACATACATTTAGATAATGTTGTGCCTACCTGTTACCATTTATTGATATCGAGCAAAAATAGGCAAAAAATAGCGTTTTTTGTAATTCCGCACACATTTATTTATTATTATTTATTTAAACAAGCAATCTTGCAGGCTTACAGAATGATCCAAAGCGCCAGCAAGGTAATTGAAAGTGTGTGAATTTAATCCGGATTGCTATGTCTTAAATAAGTTGAAACTTAAGTGTAATGTTTGAAGTTATTTTTCAATGGTGTCGAGTACCCAATTGGCTATTAAACGAAACAAATAAATAATATTTTAAATGAGAAAAATGAACATTTCAAATTATAATTTTTTATAAATCATGAACCAATATAACCACTTATACCAACACATTACATAGCACTTCTTAAATATTAGGGTAGCACAAATTTTTTATTTCGCCCAGATTTATAGTCCTTAACGGATTGCATAAATTTAGTAACTGTTGAAGACTGCATAACGGTATTTGGCATTTTTATCAGTTCGCATAAAAATCTTTCAGAATAAATTATATGGCATAATTTGTTTTATAATGACGCATACTTGATTTCTACATAAACAATGAATTGTAACATTTGTTGGCTTCGCATTAGGTATTGTGTAAAAGTTCTTTTATTAACTTAAAACAGCCATTTAAAAATCTCTAAATACAAATAATATCTTATAGTATATTTAAGCCAGAGTAAGTAGAAGTTATGTTTCTAATAAGTACTATAGTAAAATGTTTATTTGGTAAAATATAATTACTATGTTACTAGTAAAGATATAAAACACATAATTATGGCTGTACCAAATAGATCCCCGTTTAGCACATGTCGAGGTACCGAATTTATACAAAAAATATTTATGTCAAAACTGTTATGCCAAATAACGTTATAGCATCCAAGTCTATGAAATAAAATTATTAAGGCTGCTTGATTGAATGACGCCGCTAGACTTCTTTACTTTAAATCAAACAAAATCAGTTTTACTTCAATCAACAAGTACATAGAATACTTTAATGATATTTTGAGCAACTAAATTGCAATTATAATATCAGTATTTAAACTTGAAAAATTATGTCTCAGGCGGGACTCGAACCCGCATCTTCTCGCTGGCTTACAGCGATAAGAATATGCTTGGAAAATTGACGCCTATGACGTAGTGTCTCGGTGGCTAAATGGTTAAAGCGCCGCGCCCGGCATGCGAGGAGATGCGGGTTCGAGTCCCGCTTGTGACATAATTTTTCAAGTTTAAATACTGTACAAGTACAAATTCAACAATAATTGTTCACTAGTGCATTTGTATTGTCAAACGCGTGACTCTAAAGCCAGCCTAAATAGGCATAAACAGTATAGTGTATATTAAGACTTTTTTATATCAAAAAATGATTTAAAATACTACATATTATGAACATACCTCCAGGCATCGGAGGCGGGGGCGGCGGGGCGGGGCCTCCAGGGCTGCCAATCACCTGGAAAAAGAGAGTATAAAAATGAAAATAATTCATAACAATTACGCAAATATGTAAGCTAATTCAGTATCATCTTTTTTTTTTATTATGTAGTTGCAATGTTCGAAAAAAAAATTACTGTCTATTTGCCACTACCGAATGTATTCAGATTCTATGACAGAAAAAAAGGTTCTCACTTCAATACGAGTATTATTTGATACATAGCTCAAAATTGATTTAATTAAGATTTAAAAAAAACTATGTGTATCTGTGTGTGTGTGTGTGTGTGTGTTTTTTTTATATGTAATTTCGCTAATCATAGCTCTTAAAACCTTAGCGACATCGGCTATGTTCCCTTGCGGGACCTCCCCGGGCCCGCAGGCTGGCGGCTTGTATCAAACGGCGGCTTGTGTGGCCCAGTGAGGCATGTCTTAAATATTATTTTAAAAAAAAACCTTGTAAATGTGTGTAAGTGTATGTTAATGGGTCTAAGTCTTTTCAAGGGCATATGAGTCTGTGAAGGGTGTCTAAGTATGTGTTAGGCTGTATCAAACGTATATAAGTCTGTTTTAGCGTCTGTGTGGCCCTTATTACCTTAGCGATAGCGGCTATATTCCCCTGCGTGACGCCGCCGGGCCCCGCCGGGCTGGCGGCTTGCTTCAGCCTATCCTCCAGGTGTAGCGCCCTCGCCTCCGCCTCTTGTCTCGCCGAGATCGCCGCTTCTAACTTCGACTTTAGTTCTTCCACCTTACGTTCTTCTTCTGCTCGAGATTTTTCTAGAAAGATGATAGCGTAGCGGTAAATTTCATATGTAGAATTATTTGCATTTACGTGTACCTATGCTAAACAATGGAAACACAAACCTATTAGTCCATCTATGAGAGGCTGAACATCAATGCTGAACCTCTGCGTCGCTCTGAAGTCGGGGTCGTAGCCGTTCTTGTGAAGAACTATCTGTGTCACGCATTCCTCTATCAACTTGTAGTACGCAGGCCTGGGAAGACAATGACGGTTAAAAAAAACAGTAAGACATAGATAAAATTAATCGCTAAATGTGTTGCTAAGCGCAAATCTCGAGAACAGCTGGACCGATTTCGCAAATTTTTTTTTTAGAATATTCCTTGAAGTACGAGTATACTTCTTGCAAGAAAAAATTTCAAAAATTGCCTGTAAAAGTAAAAAAAAACAACACTTTTCTATATTCCCATACAAACAAATTTTTCCAACCCCGCCATATTTGATGACAATGACATTTAAGACGTCAAAATCAAATACTATTTTGAGGCGATACGAAGTTCGCGGGGTCTGCTTGTGTTATTAATAGGGGTTAAAGTATGAAATTGCCGATTATTTTCCCACTTTTTATTTGTATTATAGCTTGTGGGAATCTACCTAGTGCGTGTATTAAGTTGCGTGTTTGGAGACAGGGAACACAAGTGATCAACACAAGTCTTAGTTTCAGAATCCATTTATTTAACATACTATCTTATACATTACAGTTTCGTGTCACGTGCACGCGCATGCGAATAACATACATAACTGGGTCAACGAACTGACATTATGTTTGTACTATGACCCACTACTAATTACGCAAGGTCGCCACATTACTCTCCCCCTTTGAAAATAATTAGCACTAATTATACAGTAGCTACAACTTATTCTAAGGTAAAGACATAACATATAATATAGTAATAACAGAGAGTATATTGTATAAAAATATATAAGGAAAAACGTAAATATTAATTGAACTACCAAAAAAAAAACTATACATAATATTTATACCGTGCACTCGCGTTTCAATCACTGTAACGTTACGATAACACTAACTGCACTGCACTTTTTATGGAACATACGCAGGGTTCACTTGAGCTTGCGCCTGAGAGGGCATGGATCTGGCCGCTGGTGCCATCGGTGTTGTCGCCGCCAGCGGTGACATCGGGATGTTGCTCGCCGCTGCCAATTTTCCCAACTCCTTGACCATGGCCTTGCGTCCTCGAACCATACATCTTTTGACGAGGTAGAGCGCAGCGATGATAAAAAATATTGAGCACACACAACCCATCAGAATCTCCGTTCTAGTTATTTCTGTACTGGTTGAAGCGGAGCCATTACTTGATGTTGCCTGTGCCTGCGATATGACGGTGTCTTCTTTCGATGAATAGCCTCCCATGGTTAGTAACTATGTAGTTTTTTTGTTGAGAATCGACGACGTTTATCGAAAGAATGACTGAATTTATCTAATTACAAAATCGAACGACCGGCTTGATGACTCGACCGGACCTAGTAACGCGATCCGGCGTCGGGTGACCGTCTGTATTGTGCAATTTTGTGCACTGTTGTTTTTCTGCAGACGGTGCGTTTCTGGGTTCATCGCCTTTGTCATCGGGTACAATGAACGCTGGTTTTAATCGGTCAATAGAAATTACGGCAACGCGATTAGGCAATTGTATTTTAAAATACTTCGGGTGTCTTTCTAAAATTTTGTATGGGCCTTCATATGGTGCCACTAATGGTTTTCTTACAGCATCCGTCCTGACAAACACATAGTCGCATGTGTTCATGTCTTTGTAGATGAAAATGTGTTGTTTGTTATTGTGGCTACTCGGGATAGGTTTCGTGTTCTGAATCGAGCGCTGTAACTCATCGACGAATGACTCAGGAGAAACAAAATCCTTTTGTTTGTTGGTGTCGAAAAATATCCCTGGTATTCTGACATTTGCTCCGTACACCATTTGAGCTGGGCTTACTTCGCCCCCCTGACGAATCGTGGTTCGTAGTCCCAATAATATAGTGGGTAACTCGTGTGACCAATCTCTAGTATTTCCGCGTGCAATTATGGCGGTCTTCATAGTTCTATGCCATCGTTCCACGATTCCATTAGATTGAGGATGATAGCTTGTGGTTCTAATTTTCTTGATTCCCATTAATTTAGCCAGCGATGTGAACAGGTTGGACTCGAATTGACGTCCTTGATCTGTCGTTATCCTGACAGGACATCCAAATCTTGAGATCCAAGTGTTGTAAAACGTTCTTGCTACTATCTCCGCTGTGACCTCTGGTACTGGAACTGCCTCCGGCCATCGAGTGTAACGGTCAATGAACGTGACAATGTATCTATTGTTATTCGATATAGAAAGCGGTCCGACTATGTCAATATGCACGTGATCGAACCGTTCTGAGTCAGGAAATTGCGTTATCGGTGAGTTGTTGTGACGTATGATCTTTGATTTTTGACAAGCGATACATTGCTTGGCCCATCTGTTAGCGTCTTGATTCATACCAGGCCAAAAATAATGTTTTTGAATCATTTTTCTCGTAGTTCTGATCCCTGGGTGCGTGGAGTCATGTAACATTGCGAGTATTTGTTTTCTGAATACACTCGGAACAAACGGTCGTATTTCGCCAGTTGATATTTCACAATACAATTCTTGGTCGCTGTGTAAACATATTTTCTTCCATTTAAACTTGTCATTGTGTAAAAGTTTCATCATTTCTGGATCAGCCTTTTGTTGTGTAGCAAATTCACTCCAATCAATCTTGTTAGGGAAGTCAATTTGTGAAATTCGGGATAAGGCGTCGGCTACTGCGTTTTGTGCTCCGGATAGGTGTCGTATATCTGATGTAAATTGCGCAATGTAATCTAATTGGCGTAATCGTCTAGGTGATATTTTTTCTTTAGAAACTGTTTGTTTTTCTTTGAACATAAAAGATAGGGGTTTATGATCGGTGTATACTATTATCTCGTGTCCTTCACAATAACTTTGAAAATGACATATCGCCATATAAATAGCTAACAGCTCCCTGTCATACGTGCTGTATCCTTCTTGTGTTTTTGATAAGGCTTTTGAGAAGAAAGCGATAGGTTTCCATTGATTATTGATATTTTGTTGAAGAACCGCTCCGACGCATGTTTGAGAAGCGTCTGTCATAAGTGATAGCGGTGCGTCGGTTGCGGGTGGGCTCAGAGCGATGGCTTTTTTCAAACCATTCTTACACTGATCGAAAGCTTCCCTGGTTTCATCGGTCCACTCAATAACCTTGTTAACTCGTTTAGAATTATTTCCACACATATACTTATTTAACGGTGCTTGATGTGCTGCTGCGTGCGGTATGCTTGTTCTGTAGAAATTGAGCATTCCTAAGAAACGTTTTAAATCACGGACCGTCTTTGGTAATGGGTACTCGTCTATAGCTTTTACTCTCTCGGGTAACGGGGTTATACCTTGTGGCGTTATCTTGTATCCTAAGAAATCTATTTCCATTTGGCCAAATATGCATTTCTCCGTGTTGATGGTTATCCCGTGTCTGTCTAATCGTTTAAGCACTTCTTCAATGTGCTCCCGGTGACTAGTGGGACTTCCTGAAGCTATCAAAATATCGTCTACGTATGAAAATACGTAATCTAATCCACTCATAATGTCATTCATAAATCTCATGAAAGTTTGCCCTGAATTGCGCAGACCGAAGGGCATACGGGGAAACTCAAACAAACCGAATGGTGTAATTACGGCTGTTTTTTCTATTTCCTCGACCGGTACTTGATTGTACGCTCTCTTGAGGTCGATACGGGAGAATATTGTCTTCCTGGGCAAAATGTATGCGAAATCTGTTAGTCTCGGGATGGGATAGCGATCTGGCTTGGTGATTGCATTTAATTTCCGGTAGTCACCGCATAACCTGATCCCGCCATCTTTTTTCTTAGTTACATGGATTGGGCTGGCCCACGAGCTCTTGGATGGTCTACAGATGCCTGCGCTGAGCATATCTTCGATTTCCTTTTTAACTAATTTATACTTGTCAGCCGATAATTGGCGACACTTGGAAACAACCGGGTGACCTTCGGTAATAATTTGGTGTACGACGTTGTGTTTCGGCGTTTCCTTTGCACAGAATGGCTTGGTGACGTCAGGGTACTTTTCTATTAAATCTGCGAATGGTATCTGAGCGTTGATCGTCTTGACTGTAGGCATGTTAGAGTTCGTTATTTTTGCACGTGTTAATAATCCCGTCACTCCGTCAATTATTTTTTTTCGGCGCATATCAACTAACAAATTGTGTTTTTCTAAAAAATCAGCGCCCAAGATTGGTTGTTTGACGTCAGCGATGACGAATGTCCATCTGTACGGCCGTCGTAATCCGAGATCTAGTTCAAGCGTTTTTTCGCCGTAGGTTCTAATTTCGCTCCCGTTAGCAGCATATAACTTATATTCATACGACACGTGTGCCTTTTTAGTTCTCGGTATAACAGATATATTTGCCCCTGTATCTATTAAAAAACGATACCGACTTTTTCGGTCGGTAACGCATAGGCGGCTAGATGGATATATAGCGCTAACGTCCGCCTCCGTCAACACTATTGGGAGTTTTCCGGCTTTGCTTTCCATGCACAAGGTTGCTCGCATTTCTGTGCTCGAGCTCTAAATTTGTGATGGTAATAGCATAGCCAATTTGGGTTGTTTGGTCTTCTCTGTCTTGATCTTGATCGACTTCGGGAATGCGACATAAATCCACGTCCACGGCCTCGTGTGTAGGAACGGCTGCCTCTTAATTCCGCGACTTCCAGCGATAATTTGTTAATCTGAGCTAACAACTCATTCATCGGGAAACTGCCGGTGCTTGCGACTTCCGATATTTCGTGGAACCTTATATTTTCCATAATTTTGTCAGCTATGGCGGCCAAGTTGTCTAGTTTCTGATCCTGGCTTACTGTCAAAACCGCCCTGACAGAACCTGGTAGCCGCTGCAGCCACAAATTGTGAAGAGTAGAGTCGGCAACATTCGCGTTCCGTGCTAGTTCCGACATCTTGCGCAGGAGTTGTGACGGTTTTTGGTCGCCTAATTCAATCTCTCCAATCAGTTTTTGAAATTGTCGTTCAGCAGACTCTTCGTAAATAGATAACAGCCTTCGTTTCAATGTGTTGTATTTTTGCTCGTTTGGTGGACTTAGTAGTAGATCGCCAACTTGTTGAATTGTCTCGCGGTCTAATTTTGAGATAACCAAATTAAACTTGCATTCGTCTCCCTGCTTCTGTGGTGCCATGATGGACTCGAACTGGGCAAACCATAGCCGCGGCATCTCGATCCAAAATTCGGGGATTCTTGCGGTCACGCTTATGGACGAGACTTCGGGGCCGGCAATGGATTGTGTTGAGCATGATCCTGATGCGTGTGCAAGCGTATCTCGTTGCCCTGGACATGTAGCTTGTTGTTGTACGTTCTGGTATTGGAACTCGCCTTGTGGAACAGGTGTCTTCTGCATGTTTCTCGTTTGATATAAAATAAGAGAAAATCACGTCGGGGTCACCAATGTGGGAATCTACCTAGTGCGTGTATTAAGTTGCGTGTTTGGAGACAGGGAACACAAGTGATCAACACAAGTCTTAGTTTCAGAATCCATTTATTTAACATACTATCTTATACATTACAGTTTCGTGTCACGTGCACGCGCATGCGAATAACATACATAACTGGGTCAACGAACTGACATTATGTTTGTACTATGACCCACTACTAATTACGCAAGGTCGCCACAAGCTCTTAAGTGTAGTCGTATTATTGCGTAATTCTTTTTGTATTGTATCAAAAACTAAATAAAGGAAATTTTGACTAAAAAAAATGCAATACTAGTGCCTATTACTTCAAAGGAAGTCGTTGAAAAGACCCCTTACAATGTGTCAGCTGACCTTCTTGCTTCAATTAAGTATATTTGTATTATATACTTTGATTTTCAGAAATTTAAATACTATAATGCGTAGCTTTATAATCATCTAACTTTCACCTTTAATTGCATCGAAAACGGTTCAGGCGTTTTTAAAAAAACTAAAAAATTGTTAGTATGGAAAAATGACTTTTCTCGATTTCGTCCTAATATATAGTTTTTGTTGTGTTTTTGTAATTACTTAATACACCCAAATTCAATAATTGGTTAAACACTTTATTCTGGAAGAATGGTATGACAAATCACAGACACAACTGTCATGGACAATATCTACATAGGTATAATACTCTAAATAACTAAGGTGGTTACAGTGCAGCCTTCTATTGACCGTATATATAGCAGATAATATATAAAAACTAGATTATTCCTATTTTTATTAAATATATTTAAATTATTCCTATTTTTATTTAGTATATTTCAACGTAACTTCCATGAGCTAGTTTGATATCAGACTAGAGATGTAAAAATACGGTATGATACGAAATGGGCGGTATACGGTATTTATGGTATTTTTCGTATTTCATATTTTGATTAACAAAAGCAATTTACTTGACTTTTTTACGTATTATCGGTGAATTTACTGATCATAAAATTCAATTCAACTTCGTTACATTTTTTTTACCTTATTTATTTAAATAATCGCTATCACGTTTACGATTTAACAAATCTCTTACGTAAATAGAATGCACAATACCTTGAAAAGACGCGTAACTTGCGCTTGCGCGACGTTGCCGCTGTGTGCATCACCTCGCGAGTGAAATCCTTCTTTCTCTCTCACTCAACATAGATGCCGCGCGCGCGCCTCGTTTTGTAGTTTCGTGTGTAATGTTGATGCGCCTAGACGTTCTTAGTAAAAGTACAATGCCTCGACGAACTTCAGACGCGTGGCAATATTATCAAATATTGAGTACTAGATATAGAAGTAGAAGAAGATCCACTTCGTGACTCATTTAAGATGATTTTTCAGTATGTTCAAAAGTTTGATAAAACGAAATTAATAAATCAACATTACACTTTAGGCAATGTAAATACATTCCATCCTAGTCCCTCCCTACTAGTTTAATGGATGTGAAACTGTGTTCTTAATAATATGTTCCGTTTACACGCTAGAACTACTGAACCGATTTTGAGAAATTTCAATATCGAGATGTATTGGACTACGAAGACTAACGTAGGTTGAGTACTATGGGAAAACGATTATTTTTTAAGCAGGGATACTTGCACATCCGTATCCGAAGACCAAATAGATTGTCTTACTAACTAATAATTTCCCTAACGTACACGACACTTCTCCTTATTACACGTTCTATTTATTTTAATTTTAATTTATTTATTTAAGGACAGCCAACAAATCATACACTATGACAATATAAATATCAATAAAAGGCTACCACGACATGCACAACTTATATAAAAACGTGGAAACCGACATGAATAAAACAATATAAAACGCATAGATGCACCAATTAAAGTATTCCACACGCCACAAGAACAAATTAATTCTACCCACTTCACGATTACGCCAGCACTCATCCAGTACATACGTTATGTCAATAAAAATATACAATAGATTACCAGAACAACTTAAAAATGAAAATAATTTTAGTAAATTTAAAACCTTACTTAAAAAACTGTTATTAAATAAAGCCTATTATACTGTTTGCGAGTATTTGCATGATAAGAAACTGATTAACTATAAAATATAATTTATTTACCATAATATATAAAAAAAAACAATAAAATAAAAATGTACTTTCTATTCTAACGCAATTACAATGGAAATATATAAAAATGTCTAGATAGTTATACTCGTATTAAAGACTAATCATCTCGTTTTATTATTAATTAATTATTTATGTGCGTCGTCCTCTCTTCTAATTATTATTGTTGTGCCCACTAGGGTACAAAGTTGTGTCTAATACAATATTTAATTGTACTTACCACCTTTGTTACATTTTGGAATGCAAATAAATTGAAATCGTAATTGAAATCCTATTTTATCATAATCAAATTTAATAGATTTTCTTTTTCTAAATTAACGAGGACAATGTTCACACAGTGAATATTTAAATCTGCGTTGCGAATAAGACATGTCAATGTCAATCTGAGACGAGCGCAAAAATTTACTAAATTGCGACTGTATCCTGTTAACTGTCGAGAAGTGCCCCAGCTTGGTCCTGAAACCCCTACTTTTGAAGGGTAAATATCTAGACAGCCGAGCTAGTTTAAACGGTACGTTTAAGTTAATTTGGTTTTAATAACTCAGAACAGTCAATGAAATTATTAAAAAATTTATATAAAAATAAGTAATCTGTTATAGTCCTACGGCTTTCTAAACTTATCATATTAAAGTACTTCTAAAAGATAATATACCAAAAATACCGTACCAAATGACGTGATGCCGGTTAAACCATATTTTTTCATTACGTTTATTAGCTTGTTATCTAATAATTTACCCAATGTAAAGTACTTCAAATTATTTTATAATAGGGGTTAAAGTATGAAATTGCCGATTATTTTCCCACTTTTTATTTTGTTTATAGCTCTTAAGTATAGTCATATTATTGCGTAATTCTTTTTGTATTGTATCAAAAACTAAATAAAGTAACTTTTGACTAAAAAAAAATGCAATACTAGTGCCTATTACTTCAAAGGAAGTCGTTGAAAAGACCCCTTACAATGTGTCAGCTGACCTTCTTGCTTCAATTAAGTATATTTGTATTATATACTTTGATTTTCAGAAATTTAAATACTATAATGCGTAGCTTTATAACCATCTAACTTTCACGTTTAATTGCATCGAAAACGGTTCAGGCGTTTTTAAAAAAACTAAAAAGTTGTTAGTATGGAAAAATGACTTTTCTCGATTTCGTCCATATAAAACGGCAATTTCATACTTTAACCCCTAATATACTAAAAGATGAAATACCAAAAATACCGTATGAAATGGTATAATACCTAGGAGCACATTTGGTATTATACCAGCTTACTCTAATACAGACAACGGCAGGTCAACCTACCCAAAAAATTAAAGGTCATTGAATTGATTTTCAACTTTAAGTCCAACGAGTAGAGATCAATATATAAACTTGAAAAATTTTGTCTCAGGCGGGACTCGAACCCGCATGTCCTCGCAGTAGTAGTAGTAGAGTAGAGATCAATGTCAATTGAGAAAATTTGACGTCTTGTGATAGGTTGACGTGCTGTTGCCTGTACCTGCCTTCCAAAGCACGTTTCGTCATAATAGTAAGGGGGCGTCCATAATTTACGTGAGGTGTTTTTTTGAATTTTCTGTCCCCCCCTCCCCCCCTGGTGGGATGTCGTGAGATTTTATTCAACCCCCTCCCCCATCCCCCAATCTCTCTTGAGATTTTTCAAAATGTGAGTTTTTTACGTAAACGCGCTGGATTGTTATTGTAAAAGGAAAAAAATTGCTTCGTGCTTTTATTTACGACTAGTTAAGACTAGTAGGTACCTAATCAATATTGCCGAGAGTTATAAGTGTAATAAAAATTTAACAATAGATTACTTAAATTGTAACTACTGTAATTAAAAAAAGAATATCTACTCTAATTCAGTCCATGGAGAATCATGCGCGGTCTCAAGAGAGACTATTGGATCTGGATTAAATGGACCAAAATAGTATATATTTTTTTGTTTCAATCAGAAAACAAATGCGTGATATTTGACGAGACCCCCCCTCTCTCCAACGTAAGATTAGATGAGATTTGACTCGACCCCCTCCCCCCCTTAAACATCACACGTAGTCTATGGACGCCCCCTAAGGCAAATTCACACATACAAACCCTCGCGATTATAATATTAGGAAAATTAGGTCGGTATAACGCCTTGTTGGTGTAGTGGTTTAAATACCGGGGCAAGATCTCGGGGCCCTGGATTCGAATAGGGGTCGGGCAAAAAGTTTCGAATTTTCCAACATTACTTGGATTTGTTGGACTTGGACCAATCCGCATTCGGCAAGCGTGGCGATTATAACTATATTATCATTGATTTAAACTTCCATGGTCACTATTACTAGAGTTGATTGATACGGGGTTCTACAGAACACCACTATATACCAAGGATGGTCAGAGAAGCGATTGAAATTACCAAACACAAAAATTTCAATCGCGAAGATGGCTTTAAATTATCTAGTGTATGGAATCCAGTGGTTCAAATTTGCGGAAACAGAAGTAATTCAAAAAATGCTATATCTCGATTGGATACTGTAAGTGTTGTGTGTCGAGAACAGAAGTGTAGTAATAGTGAGTTTTCAAACAGTGGTACCGGTATCGTGTGTAATAAAAGACTACGACGGAGGGTAGACCGATTTGTCTGCTCTTAACAACTACCCACCCGCATAGACATCAGTTCTCCCGTGATCATGGCGCTTGCAACAGTGCCGAAATATCGGGAACTCATAAAAACTAAGGTACATGGTATAAACCCCGTATCAATCAACTCTAGTATATTATCATTGCTGTCGTAACCTGAGTTTAACGATGGAGGCCTTCGCCTGCAGTGGGATGATTATAGACCGTTACTTCGTATTTCTAGTAAGTAAAGTAAACATAAGTAAAGTAATAGCCTAAAATCATCCCACTGCAGGGCAAAGGCAAGTGACCACAGCAATGATGGGTACAGGCATAATCACCACGCTTGCCGAATGCGAATTGGTGATCACAAACCCGGGCAATGTTAGAAAATTCGAAACTTTTGGTTGCCCGACCAGGAGATCGAACCCGGGACCCCGAGATCTTAGCCCGGTTTTTAAACCACTAGACCAACAGGGTGTTTCTAGTAAGGATTATCAATATTTACCTTATCAGTATTAAAACCACTAGACCAACAGGGTGTTTCTAGTAAGGATTATCAATATTTACCTTATCAGTATTAAAACTTGAAAAATTATTTCTCACCCGGGACTATACCATTAAGCTAAGCGCCGCGCCCGGCATGCGAGGAGATGCGGGTTCGAGTGCCGCCTGTGACATAATTTTTCATGTTTCAATACTGATATTATGATTGCAATTAAGTTGCTTAAATATCATATAAAGTAACTAGCTGTTGCCTGCGACTTCGTCCGCGTCAATATCTGTTGTTATGATTGCGATTATTTTTGCAACATTTTTCAATTATGCTTCGCTCTTATTGGTCGCAGCGTGATGTTATAAAGCCTAAAGCCTTTCTCGATAAATGGACTATCCAACACAAAACTAATTTTTCAATTCGAACCATTGCTTCCTGAGATTTGCGCGTTAAAACAAACAAACAAACAAACTCTTCAGCTTTATAATATTAGTATAAATTCATATTTACCTTATTAGCTCATCGTCCCTGATAAACAATAAGTGTTGTAGTATCGACAGCAAGTAGGGTTCTGCAGGCGTGTCCATCGCTAGGTTCTTCACCAGTTCGAAGCATTCGTTAGCGTCGTTGAAGTCCACTCTAGAACAAGTGACATAATTTAAAAATTAAAAAACCCGATTTCTAAATATCAACTTAAATTATATGTAGTTTATATTTCAAAGTCGGGTTTTTTGATTGATGCGCTTAAAAAGAAATTTCCCATTTTTTTATTTATTTATTTATTTTGTTAAGAAAACCAACGGCGTATTACATGCATTAAATTTACAATGTTCTTAACAAATAGTAAGGCTAGTGATAGGTTTCCCTTAATTCACAAATAATCCTTGTCGCGAGTTAATAACAGAGCTACATACAAAGTTATAATACATTATGAATTAAACATTCAAAGAGCAATATTTAAGTATTTAAAATTTGGAATAAGTAATAAAATGAATTCAACATACAGAGATAAAAGCAAAACAAAAAATAGTAATAATAATAATAAAGTTAAGTTCCACAATTAAGCCAATAAGGGAAAAAAAAAGGTTAAGCCAACCTTGAGTTTAATTAAGTTAAGTCGAGAAAAGTTAAGTTATTTAAAACAAGCACCGAGACCAGCACCAGCTTTTGTGATTAAAAAACATAGGACCTCATATATATATACACCTTGCTTTTTGAACCACCTGGAAAACGAAGTCCACGCTATGTAACCAATATGTGGACCATCTTGGCAGTGATATTTATTTTTTGATTAAAAATAATTTTTGAATAATATTAAATTTTGTGCGTGTTTCAAAATAAATAGCTGATTCAATATTTTATATTTCCCTAAAATATATTTAACAAAAAAAAACACTGCCAAAGTTGTTATACATAATGGTAACATAACTTGGAGTTCGTTTCTCAGGCGGTTCAAAATATAATGGTACGTCACATTTATATTATGTCATCATCATTTTTATTTTTATTATATTTTATTTATTTAAAAACCCACAGCGTACCCATACAATATTAATAACTTAACGTACTACTAAAACTTAAGGCTAATAACAGGTTTACCTGAACTTGACCTAAAGTCTAACAATGTTCGCCAAGAAAGTCGGTACTTTGAAGTCTCTTTTTAAATAATAATATGAATGATATTGATAGCAAAGCTCTGACTTGGGTAACACAAATTGCGGAAGTAAGGCGAAAAATATTCGCAGCGGCGGCGTCACTCAGCAGACTTCGAAATTTCTTACCAGTACCCACTAAAATTGCTCTAGTCCAGGCTTACTATTTCCCATCTTAGATTATGCAGATTGTTCCTATCTAGACCTAAACGTAGGTCTTCTTGACAAGCTCGAACGACTTCAAAACTTCTGCATTCGTATAGTGTTTGGACTGCGGAAGTACGACCATGTCACTGAATACCGGGCTCAACTTAAATGGCTTCCTATACGACTTAGGCGGGACAATCATGCATATTCTCTCCGTACTATTTTCAATTTTATTTAGTCCTAAATCACCTCCCTATTTAAAAGAACGTTTTGAATTTCTGCAGCCGGCTCAGGATTGTGATACGCGGTCGTCCAAAAAATTACTTCTCAAATTTCCACCCATTCTCCTTCCATCCAGCTATTATTCACTATCATTTACTGTGCAGTCCATCCGCTTATGGAACTCCCTACCTCTGACTGTCAGGCAATCAGAATCAATAGCGATTTTTAAAAAACGACTTTTGCGCATTTTCTTTCGCTTTGATTAGTATCTGAGTAAGTTAATTACTCATCATTGTCAGATTTTATTCTTTCATATATCAAGTATTTTATATAGATGTATTTATATATATTTATTTATATTGTTTATACGTATTTACTGATTTTATCATAATGGTTTTGAAGGTATGTATAATCAAATGTATTTGTATATATTTATGCAAAATTTTGTGTTATTATTTGTTTTTGGTGTTTGTAAGCAAATTTGTCTTTACAAAGTTATCTGCTCCACCTTCCCCTTACTTTTATATTGTGTCCTGACCCAAAGGTTGTCTGGAAGAAATCGCTCATAGCGATAAGGCCGCCTAAATTGTACATCCTTTTGTAAACATTGTTTTTTTTAATTTATCTTGTTTGGTGTGCAATAAAGAATATTCTATCTATCTATCTATGAATGAGGAGCACTGACATAAATATAGAAAAAATCCAAGTTAAGAATAACAAATATTAAAAACTTGGAGCAATACCAAATCCAAATATCAATCAGAATGGAAATAGAAACATAATCATCATCATCAGCCTGTCGCAGTCCACTGCTGTACATAGGCCTCTCCTATTGCACGCCACTTAGGCGGCTCCTCCTATCCTCGGCTAATATTATACACCGTGAAATTTTAGTGGTTGTTTTCCCGCAGTAAAATGATTCTATCTTAGTAGTACAATAGATTTGTGCAGTTTTTTTTTATTCAAATAAAAAAATAGCAGTTTCACGATTGTGATAAACGAAACTCGAAAGCAAAGTCGAATCAATGGTATCAGCCGCGCCGCAGCCGGTCACCGGCCGGGGTCATTGCCCCTCGCGCGGTGCAGTTTATGCTGTATTACTTAGTGCGTAGAGCTTCTTTTGCTTTGAACATTGATTCCGTGCGGCAAGCAGTACCCAAACACGTCACATTTTGTAAAGATACTATCGTATCTCACGCTTTTGAGTTGATGATTATTTTTTTGATTACTTGAGAACAACGATATCTTTATTTTCGAAAAATAACTTGCACGATTCGATGGTGCTACTAAAGGTAAATCGTTCTGTTGCGGGAAAACAACCACTAAAATTTTACGGTGTATAGTATCTATCTTTTATTTACTCTAGTATACATTACCTGACATCATCGAATTTGGCCAAGAATTCGTCCTGATCAGCCGCGGCGTGAGTGTCGAACACGTTCATCTGTATCTGCCTCGATCCCTCCGCGCCCGCACGTAGTTCGTCTGCAAATAAATAATGACTAAATAATGCCTGTGACTGTGCGTTTGAGTTTCTCCCGCGGGAACAGATCTGTTTTTTGGGATAAAAAGTAGCTTATGTGCTATTTCGGCACATAATCTATATACGTACAAAGTTTCGTTCAGATAAACTCAGTCGTTGTGACGTGATTGGGTAACAAGCATCCATCTTTCTGGATGCCAAAACCAATTTCAACCTTAGTATTATAAGACTACCATTAAAATTGCAATGTCATTGCTTTTTAATCATTTGTCTACCCGAGAATGAGCCCTTAATGATATCATTTTGAATCTTACCTAGTATATCATAGAGTCCAGTTCTCATGAATTCACTCCGCAAATGCAACCTGAACTCTAACTCTTCTGGTTCTGTGATTATGGCGTTTATTAGTTGCATACAGCCGTTCTGAAATCAAACATATTAAAATTAACATAAGGTCTGTTTCATGTAGTTATATTTAATGGAAGATGGAAGTGTCTTTAGCGAAAAAATTTCAGAAGTCAAATCGGAAAGAGAATGAGAAACATTCTAATATAGTTTACAATCAATATTTTAATTTATTTAATAATCATTTCGATTGCTTTAGGTGGACTCTAACTCGAAACATCCCTCTTACTGGGCGAGTGCGACTCAGTGGTTATATGAGAAATAACTAAGGCTTTTGTAAGCCAGCGAAGCAAATTTATTTTTTTGTGAAGCATAGAAAAAAAACTTCTTTTCTCTGTATAATATTAGTATAGATTCAAAAATTAATCTAAGGTACTTTATTTGATATTTTAGCAACTTAATTGCACTTATAATATCAGTATATAAACTTGAAAAATTTTGTCATTTTTTTCAAGTTTATATACTGATATTAATCTAAGGTACAGAATACAGCAATTTTCTCAATTGATATTGATCTCTACTTGTTGGACTTAAAGTTGAGAATCAATTCAATGACCTTTCACTTATTTGACGACTTCCGTGGCGGAGTGGCGTACACACCGGTTTTCAAGGGGTCGCCCGCTCCGAGGTCCCGGATTCAATTCCCGGACGGGTCAATGTAGAAAAAATGTGTTTTCTACATTTTCTCGGGTCTGGGTGTTTGTGGTACCTTCGTTGTCTCTGGTTTCCAAAACACGAATGCTTTAAATAGTTATTCAAATTGGGGTCAGAACAATGTATGTGATGTTGTCCAAATTTATTTATTTATTATTTATTTATTTATTATTTATTTATTATTTATTTATTATTTATTTATTATTTATTTATTTATTATTTATTTATTATTTATTTATTTATTATTGGTTAGGTTGACCTGCCGTTGTCTGTAGCAACTATTTAATCTTACATACCTTCAAACTCTCAGGCGCCTTTGTATCCAAGCCTTCGATAATGGGCAGCATCCGTGGCTTCCGGTTCGATTCCCCGGCCATAGTGATCGCTTCCAGAACCTTCTCATGCCCGTTGGGTATGAGGCAGATGGCGGCTAAAACCTGTAAAATATCAATATAGCTATATTTTTTACTAAGTAACTCAAACTGTATGTTTTCCTAAGAAAATAAAATAAAATATACCATGCATTTTAACCGTCTGAAAAACGACGGTCACGTTATGTTACCATTACATCTTGGCTGTGTTATTATTATTTTACTAGCTTTTGGCCCGCGGCTTTACTCGCTTTAAATTCAGGGTAGCAATAAAATTTCACCCCCTCTTTTAAGGGGTTGGGGGCAGATTTCCAAAAAAAAATGCACGATTTTTTTATTAATCACAAATAGTTTGCATACCAATTTTTAGCTTTCTAGCTTGAAAATTGCGGAATGCTCCATACAAACTTCCACCCCTCATTTTAGGGATATGGGGGGGGGGGGGGATAAAAAGAGACAAAAAATAGCCTATGTCACTTTCCATCCCTTCAACTATCACCACTTAAAAAATCACGTCAATTCATAGATTCATTTTGACGACCATTTGGATCAGCGGTAGTTAACGCTGCTTCTGAGCCATGGGTCGCGGGTTCGATCCCCGCACAGTACAAATATTTGTGTGCATGAACATGTCTGTTTGTACTGGTCTGGGTGTTTTCTATGTATTATAAGTATGTATTTACAAAAAAAAAACGTATATAAGTAAGATTATCGGTTGTCTAGTACCCCATACGACAGGGTACTTAATACTACCTTAATTTGGGACTAGATGGCTCTGTGTGGCCCAGTGAGGCATGTCATAAAAATATTTATATTTATAGATCCGTTTTGCCGTGAAAGACGGACGGACAAACAAACAAACAGTAATAAGTATGGATTATTAAAAATAATTTTAGAAAAATTATAATATTGATTTAGACTATTCACGCAGCGACGCGCACAGGCATTATCTCGGATTCTCTGATCTCACATTCCGAATTTTCGACCATTTCTCGGATGTGCTCACCAAACCCGCATTTGGCAAGCGTGGTAATATGCTGTGGTAATATGAATTCAATGATAGAGGCCTTTGCCCTGCAGTGGGATGACTATAGGTAGCTACTTTACTACTCAAGTTTGAAGGTAAAGGCTTATACTGTCTTCCATAGCCTAATCTCTATGCCTGGTACAGGCAACAGCACGTCAACCTTCCACAAAACGTCAAATTCTCTGAATTGATATTGATCTCTACTTGGTGGACTTAAAGTTGAAAATCAAAATGACCTTTAACTTTTTGTGTAGGTTGACCTGCCGTTGAATGTACATACAGGATATATTACCTTAGCAGCTTCCATGGCACAATGTGGTTTCCTCGCTTCCAAACTCCTCGCCAGCACTGGTAATGCTTCTCGGCATTCGAAAACGGTCCTTATGCCTACTGTGTTGTTGAGTATTGCCGATAAACATCTTATGCACTCGTACTGGACTCGGTCGTAGCGGGAGTCACTGTGGGAGACACCGTATGTTGTTAGGAATAAGGCTGAAATTGCTATGTAGTGACGTTCAAAATGGTGGATAGGCATTTGATGCATTCGTACTGGGGCCTTATTCAGCTATTTCAGTTGCAGTTCGATCGTGATAGAATTGGGTGATTTTGACATTTAGCCCATACTAGAACTATCAAAAACCTGCTATTCAATTACGATTGTGATACGATTTGGTTAGCTGAATTAGGGGCCTGCACTCGGTAGTAGAGGGAGTCACTGTGGAAGTTACCGTATGTTGTTAGGAATAAGGCTGAAATTGATATGTAGTGACGTTCAAAATGGTAGATAGGCAATTGATGCATTCGGTCGTAGCGGGAGACACTGTGGAAGATACCGTACATGGTCAGGAATAAGGTCGAAATTGCTTTGACGTTGATTGGGCTGATGGAAAACTGAATTTGGTCGAAGCGGAAGACATTGTGGAAGTCACCGTATTTGATTAAGGCTAGGGTTCAAATTCCAATGTATTACAACCTCGTGGCGTTAAACATGGCCGATAGACATCGTTTAAATGTGGTCGTAGCAGATATCGTTCTGAGAACCGTGTGGGGTTCGGAATAGGGTTTACATTGCTACATACATAAACATAAACCGTCATTAAAGAAAAACTTATTCCTTTGTATTTACCACATTTTTTTGACACGCGCAGTACGTACACTTGGGGCATCTAGCCTATCAATGTCTGTGGTATTTACTTACTCCTTTGTTAGTATTAAACACATTTTTTAATGTGTTATGTCTTTTTTAAGAAAATAACTTTTGTTTTAACTTACCGATAAAATCCACTTCCACTGATGTAGCATGAAAAAAGTAATACTAAAGTAGATTTTATAAGAGTCAGTAATATAGCATTCGAACTATAGACCAATTTGTACAGAATAAATAATGCTAAAGGCGAACTTCGTTAAATTAAATGTCTTGTTAACATTACTGGGTCCCAATTCCGCTAATTTACAAATGGCTCAATAGAATCGCAATTGCATCTCAATTGTATATTTTGACACATTTATTAAGGTAGTAATGTCAAAATATCGGATTGATATGCAATTGCGATTCTATTGAGCCATTTGTAATTAGGGGTGACGTGGTGCAAAGTATCAAGTGTGTATCAAACATATTATAATGGAAAGCTCTATGCCGGTATGCATGGAGATGCGGGTTCGAGTCCCGCCTGAGGCATTAAAGTTTAAATAATGATAAATAAAGTCATCTTACTTGGTATAACATAAGTTGAGGGTTGTCAGCAGCGTCTCGATGCCTTTAGTGCCGAACTCTTCGATCCAAGACAGTGGGTTGTTGGTGAGGGCTATCCTGAGGTTCTCCAGACATCCGTGAAGTTTTCCCACGGATAGTTCAGGCTGACTGAGGTAGGAGACGTAGTCCGATGGCTTCTCTAACTTAGATCGACCGGCCTGAAAGAAAAATAATGTTCGTATAAAAATGTATAAAAAGTCCAGAAAATAAGGAAAAATTTGTATCTGCATGTGTGTGCGTATTTACAACAGGATACCGAGTGAAACAAGGGATCTCACTATTATTTTGTTTAAGAACAGACTCTACAAATGGCTGAACGAGCATAGCTTTTATGAAATTAAAGAATTCCTCTTATCTCATTGACACATTCGGTTTGTAAATTAATTATATTACCCGTTTGATTTTATGTAATGATTCTTATTTAATGACATTCAATTAATACAATGACAAATAATTTGTTAAATTTGCATGCTATCTTTATGGAGCAAAATACACGCACGTACTACTTTGTACCACAGTTATACCGTGTTTTAAGCAAATAAAAAATATTTAAATTTCTATTTCAAATAATCTTTAATTCAATTTTCGCCAATATTCCAGCGCCATCTCTTCCAACTGAATGATGGTCAACTGACCACCATCCAGAATTCCTGTAGCAATTTTTATTGACCGGCAGGGATGTCTTCAGTCCTATCACACCCTAGTCTAATGGTTTAAGTATCAGGCGAAGACCTCGGGGTCCCAGATTTGATTCCCCGTCTGGCAACAAGCAACACATTCGGGTAAGCGTAGTGATTTACTATGCAACAAATGGCATGTACTTACTAACCATTGCTTTAGAATCTAAGGCCCGAGTTCACCAACAGACGTTTAAGTTTAAACAGCGTTTAAAATATTATTTGACATATTGAAAGAAAGAAAGAAAGAAAGAAATTTTTATTTGACACAAAAAGCAGACAAAAACCACAAAAATCATATAAAAATAAAAAAGGAATAAGTGTCAAAAGGTTCCCGCTCAGCATTAGTCGTAACAGCTAGGGCTTATCACGACGCTGGTTTTCAGCGGGGACCCTGATTGGGAGCGTAGGTATGACAGAGGCAGATAGACCCAACAGGCCTATACCCAATCCCCCGGCCGACTCCGAAACCTGTACCAGGTAAAGGTCCGACGCCTGACCGAAGAAAACCGGCAGGTCCCGATGAGTCAATCCGCCACCGCGGGCGTTACGCGGTATCCTTATAAATTACGTAATTAATATAATATTTTATAACAAAAGAAAAAAAAAAACAAATTGAACATATTAAATATAAAAGAAAGAAAAAAATAAATACAACAGCCTAGTTTGCTATTGGCTCCATGGATTGGGCCGAGGCCTCAAGGTAAGAAAAAAAAATGCAAAAAAAATGCATATTTAATATGCAATATTTTGTATGGGAATTGTGTCAAATTAATCGTCACTCTATGTTTACCGGCTGTTTAAATGTTGGTGAACTTGGGTCTAAAGCGGTCAGCAAACCGCGGCCCGCGGATGTCTTACTTGCGGCACGTAAATATTTTACAAACGAGTTGTAAATATCAAATTAAATGCATGAACGAACCACGATGAGAACTTGAGTGCCATTCTACGAATTGCAACTACAAATATTTCAGCTAACATACAAGAAATAGCCTGCATTGCGTGCGGGATCTCAGACATCACATTATATTTTTTGTTTTTTTTTCTATGGGATATGACCAAACTTTTATATATTAGGTGTTCAAGTATGAAATTGCCGTTTTGTATAGACGAAATCGAGAAAAGTCATTTTTCCATACTAACAAGTTTTAATTGGTTTTTTTAAAAACGCCTGAACCGTTTTCGATGCAATTAAAGGTGAAAGTTAGATGGTTATAAAGCTACGCATTATAATATTTAAATTTCTGAAAATCAAAGTATATAATACAAATATACTTAATTGAAGCAAGAAGGTCAGCTGACACATTGTAAGGGGTCTTTTCAACGACTTCCTTTGAAGTAATAGGCACTAGTATTGCATTTTTTTTTTTTAGTCAAAAGTGACTTTATTTAGTTTTTGATACAATACAAAAAGAATTACGCAATAATACGACTATACTTAAGAGCTATAAACAAAATAAAAAGTGGGAAAATAATCGGAAATTTTATACTTTAACCCCTATTATATCACAAATGCGGCCTATTAGCGAGCTATGGCGAAATAACACCACCATCCCTAGCCAGCCATAAGGTTCCCGACCGCTGCTTTAGATTACTCATAATTTGTATTAGCATGCAATTATACAGCAAAACATGTGTTTTATTTAAAAACTAGCTGTTTCCCGCGACTTCGTTCGCGTCAATTTCTGTTATTATGATCTTGACTATTTTTGCAACATTTTTCACTCATGCTTCGCTCCTATTGGTCGCAGCGTGATGTTCTTTAGCCTAAAGCCTTCCTTGATAAATGGACTATCCAACACAAAAAGATTTTTTCCAATCAGACCAGTACTTCATGAGATTAGCGCGTTCAAACAAACAAACAAACTCTTCAGCTTTATAATATTAGTATAGAAGTATAGATATAGATGTACCTAACATCTTTTATACCATGTTTTTAAGCAAATAAACAATTTCTATTCTATTCTAAGGCTGTACCCATCATTGCTGTGGTAATTTTCACTTAGAGCCATTTATTTATTTATTCCAAGCTTAAATCTATTTAATTAATATTTAAACCAAGCTATGTAATATACGAGATGCATCACAAACTTTAATCGCTTCTCTTATTTGTATTAAACTTATCAAATAATTATATTTCCAATTCACACTAGCAATTCACTAAAAACCAGTATCCAATACTTTGGGTCCATCTGCATAAACCATGTCACTGATAATCAGCGTCGCAGCATGCCTTTGGCTGTAGCGACCAATGCTGAGGGGGGCCTTTTGGCACATTATTTATTATCTTTTTTTTTTGTTCATTTTATTAATTTTTGAAAGAAGATATTGTCACAAGGATTGAGAAAGGGTTGCTTAGATGGTTTGGGCATGTAGAGAGGATAAATGAGAGAAGAATGACTAGACAGATCTACAAGACGAGTGTGAAAGGGAACGTTGGAAGAGGAAGGCCTAGACGAACCTATCACGATCAAATCGGGGATGTTCTGAAGAAAGGTCAGGTCAAGAGTACTCTAAACCGACGAGCATGCATGAAAAGATTGATGAATGTGGAAGAAGCGAAAGATGTATGCCAGGATCGTAGTAAGTGGAAGGCCTTAGTCTCTGCCTACCCCGTTGGGAAGGCGGCGTGATAATATGTATGTATGTATGTATGTATGTATTAATTTTTGAAGTGTAAAATAAATAAAAATAAAGAAAAATAAAAAATAATATTAGAATATGAGACTCACCTGCGCATTGACGAATTTGTAAGCGAAAAGCATCTGTTTCTTCTGTGCGTTCGAATATTTCCTGAGGGGAGCCTTCTTCTCCTCACTGAGGTTCATGTCCGACTGGAAAAAAACGGGAAATAATACGTTTAAAAAAATAAAAAAATATGCTTTTACACACACAGATACAGACGGACAGACACATCAACCCTCTTTTTGCGGAATCATTGCTTTTTAAAACACTAGATACACAACCAGCGTGATAGAATCAGAAATTAGGAAATCCGTAAGAGAACTAAGATAACCGACATCGCTCGAAGAATTGCGGAGCTGAAGCGGCAGTGGCAAAGACACATAGTAAGAAGAACACATAGTAGGTTCAGGAATGGCGATTGCGCACCGGAGGACGATCTATGGGGAGACAGCACCCCACCAGGTGGACCGACGATCTGGTGAAGGTCGCGGTGTGCAGGTAACGCGTGATTAATCGTTGTGGAGATCCTTGAGACCTATGTGCGTCCTTCGATGATGAAGATAGTAAGAATTGCTTCGCGCGGTACTTGGCCGTCTCGTCGTCTTCGCCTCGGGTCTCGTATCATTTTTGTAACTGACTGTGTTTAAGCACGGGCAATGTCGAAGGTGCCAAGGAGGGGCATAAGAGACGCACAGAACGCACAATCACCGAACTGCGGCAAACAACACCGAGCGAACGATCGGTTCGCGAGCGAGCATCCATGCTCGGTCGAAACACGCCCTTCAATGACTTCTTAGTGTACGGTCACTGTTACTGTACTTTTCCCTACCTTATCTACTACTGAAGGCACCAACTTTTCTCCTAAACAGTCTGTGTAGTATGTTCTCACCATACACCGTGCATTTTTAACCGTCTGACAAGCGAGACTCACGTTATGTAACCATTATGTACGACATCTTGGCAGTGTTATTTAATTTATCAATAAATATAAACGTCTCCGAATAAATATCCACGGTATTGATAAAAAATAAAACGGAACACAGCCAAGATGTTCTACATAACGTTGGCTTCGTTTGTCAGGCGGTTGAAAATGCACGGTGCATGCCGATGGTAAGAAGTGTTATCTTACAAGCATCTCCTCGAACCGCCTCTGCAGCTGGCCCTCGTCGAGCGCGTCCAGCTTCGCGCGGTACTCGGCCGTCTCGTCGTCCTCGGCCCGGGGCTCGGCGCGGGGCACGGTGTCGTAGCCCCGCTCGACGCCCCCGCCCGCCTTCTTCGGCCGACCGAACCATGTGTCCAGCTGTGGGCAATGAGATAACACGTTTTATTATATGTATTATTAAGATTATATATATTAGACGCCTGACCTGGGACAGATAGTCCAGTTAGGTATGTCCAACTTCGAGAAAGAGATCTCTCGTCGAATCCAGCTCGGATGGGCAGCGTTCGGGAAGCTCCGGCATATATTCGCGTCGGAAATACCTCTGTGTCTCAAGACTTTGATCTGTGTGTGTTGCCAGTAATGACCTATGGGAGTGAGACGTGTTCGTTTACTATGGGTCTCATAAGAAGGCTCAAGATCACCCAGCGAGCAATGAAGAGAGCGATGCTTGGTATTTCCCCACTCGATCAGAAATGATGAGATCCGCAGGAGAACTAAAACAACCGACATCGCTCGCAGGATTGCATCGTTGAAGTGGCAGTGGGCGGGACACATAGCGCGGAGAACCGATGGCCGTTGGGGCGGAAAGGTTCTCGAATGGCGACCGCGTACCGGACGACGTTCCGTGGGCAGGCCCCCTACAAGGTGGACCGACGATCTGGTCAAGGTCGCGGGAAGCCGCTGGAAGCGGGCAGCACAGGACCGATCGTTGTGGAGATCCTTGGGGAAGGCCTATGCCCAGCAGTGGGCGTCGTTCGGCTGATATGATGATGATGATGATGATATTAGACGCGGTATTTTGAATTACGTTTAGCTGGCTGGTTAAGTTGGTTATAGAGATGGGTTTACGTTTGGACATTTATCTAATACATGCTAATACTAGCTGTTGCCCGCGACTTCGTCCGCGTTAATTTATGTTATTATGATCGCGATTATTTTTGCAACATTTTTCACTTTTGCTACGCTCCTATTGGTCTCAGCGTGATGATGTTATATAGCCTAAAGTCTTCCTTGATAAATGGACTATCTAACACAAAAATATTTTTTCAATTCGAACCAGTACTTCCTGAGATTAACGCGTTCAAACAAACATACAAACAAACTCTTCAGCTTTATAGTATTAGTATAGATAGTCAATGATATTATAGATAATTATGTTTAAAGCGCGCGCGTTGTAAAACTCAAATACGCCCTAATTAGGTAATTAGTTTTTTACAAAGTCCACGTGGAGTGCCGTCACGAGTGGTAATCATTAAAAATTATAGCCATCTCTTTCATTTGCGTGCTATTTCGCATCTTTTGTTCTGCTTATCAGTGTGACTTGTCAATGTGTGCAGTTTTGGATTGCTCTAAAGTAAGTAAGTAAGTAAGTAACAGCCTATAATCTTCCCACTGCAGGGAAAAGGCCTCCATCATTGAATTCAAGTTACCACAGCAATGATGGGTGTACTGGCATAATCACCACGCTTGCCAAATGCGGGTTGGTGATCACAAACCCGAGCAACGTTCGAATATTCGAAACTTTTTTGTTGCCCGACCCGGGATTCGAACCTGGGACCCCGAGATCTTGGTCCGGTATTTAAACCACTAGACCAACGGGGCGGATTGCTCTAAACATATTTAATAAGCGCATTACTATGAAGGTAACATACCTACTTTAAAATATCATTGAATATAGGCCTTAGAGCCCGAGATCAAACTCATAGCTAAGATGAGTTAATGGGTCCAGTTGTGAGTAAGGAAAGACATGGGACTTCTTTGGTAATATCATATGTATGTCTGTTTAAATGATGTGTTTGTGATATCTTAAATAAGAAAATAATATAATGCGTTATATTCCATTTCTATCTTAAGGATTATTTATAAAAAAACAACAATATTTATTAAAGAAACAGCATCTTAATGCATAGCAGCGGCAGCCTGCCCAAGAATATGAGCTTCTAGGTATAAAATTCTAGCAATGAAGTAAAAGTTATTTAAAGTTATTAATATTTATTTCTTCAATACTATTGTAAGGTACTGTTGTGAATTTTTTGCATGCCGTTATTACCTATAAATAAGATTTCGTTTAGATTAGTTTTTTACTGTCATGTGTTAATGTATCTTGTAATGATGTAAATCTTGTTGGTGATCTAATAAATAAAATAAAAATAAAATAAAATAAAGTAAAGTAACAGCCTATAATCATCCCACTGCAGGGAAAAGGCCTCCATCATTGAATTCAAGTTACCACAGCAATGATGGGTACTGGCATCATCACCACGCTTGCCAAATGATAGTGATCACAAACCCGAGCTATGTTTTGACGTGACAACGTCTTAAATTAGGTTGCGGCTGGGAGTCACTTATGAAAAAGTGTAACGCTCGGTAACGTTACGATGAGTCACCGAACGAGAGAGAGGCCCGCCGAATGCCTTGCGTCTCTCTCCCACTCAACTATGATCGGTCTGCCGCGCGCGCAGCACTAGAGAATTAGGCGCATTGAATCGGCGCATGCTTGTGTCTCTGCCTTTGTCTTTCTCGAACGTTCTTGGCGTTGGAAAAACAAGAAAGCGTCATAATACAAGTTCACACGTGTGGTTAAAGTATCGTCAGCTGTGTCTGTAGTGAAAAGACGTTGTCACGTAAAATCTTCGCCCGTAAAACAGACTTTGCAGGCAACCATTTTTTTACTGAAAGTTTATTTTTGGAATTTCTAGCGTATCTCTATTTATTAATTACATTTCAATAATGCAACGCCACTGACATTAATACAAAAATAATACTGTTTACAAATATTTATATAATATTTATTTGCTACCCACAATCGGTTAAAATAGATGTTAGATAATGTATGGTCCATAAAATATAGCTCGATTAGAATGACACCTGTCAAACTGAGGTGACTAGTGATGGGACTGACTCGACTGATCGAACGAAAAAAACAGAAAAGGCATATAAAATAAAATGAAAATCAGATATATTAAGATTTAACAGTAAGTCAGTGTCGTGATGATTATGAGAATAATTGTAGTAACCATAAAAATAAATTAGATTTTTTTTAACGCATATAGTTAGGATCTAAATAAATTTGAAAATTTTCGTTAACTATTAATAATTGCAATTTGATGTTCTAATCATCAACCAATGCTCATTAAATCATTTGTAACATTTATGTTACATTACTTCGATTTTGAAATATTGTTAGTCTGTCGATTTCGATTTGTCGATTTTACCTCATCACTAGCGATTACGAAAAATGACGTAACCTTGTAAAGACGTCTTTTCAAGTTAGATGTAATTTTTGTGACTGGATTATTTTAATGATTTCAACTTTAAATTTCTATTTTATATAATTAAATTGATTAATATGTACAGCAATGTATAAAATAATTTTCTTAACATGCCAGTTACCAATATTTTTTCAGTGTGTAAATGTGTTTCACTTGTGTGACGCTAGTACAAAGTTACATCGTTTCTTTCAGTGAGAACTGTCATTCTAATCAAGCTATATTTTAAGGACTATAATAAGTAATTAATTAGTTATTGTTATTTTTTAAAAAGTGTACCTGACACAAATGGGGCACTAAAGTATTATTATATCTTTACTGTCTGATTTCAGTACCTCAATAATACTTCCAAATTGTCATAATTAATTTACCACTCATGCAAATATTAGGGGTTTAAGTATGAAATTGCCGTTTTGTATGGACGAAATCGAGAAAAGTCATTTTTCCATACTATAATTTTTTTAGTTTTTTTAAAAACGCCTGAACCGTTTTCGATGCAATTAAACGTGAAAGTTAGATGGTTATAAAGCTACGCATGATAGTATTTAAATTTCTGAAAATCAAAGTATATAATACAAATATACTTAATTGAAGCAAGAAGGTCAGCTGACACATTGTAAGGGGTCTTTTGAAAGACTTCCTTTGAAGTAATAGGAGGCACTAGTATTGCATTTTTTTTTTAGTCAAAAGTTACTTTATTTAGTTTTTGATACAATACAAAAAGAATTACGCAATAATATGACTATACTTAAGAGCTATAAACAAAATAAAAAGTGGGAAAATAATCGGCAATTTCATACTTTAACCCCTATTATTTATGTAATTAACTTTCAAAGGCCAATTTAGCCTGTATAAAGTAGTTTCTTTTGCCATGTAAATGTATTTTTTATAGTTTGTTTATACATTTGTTATTTGTGTTTATTGACAAATAAAGACCATTATAAAACAAAAAAAAAAAAAAAAACTGTTTACAAAATTACCAACCAACCAAACTAAAGAAACCCAACATGTCCAGACAACATTATTGAAATACAAATGACGTATGCATTCCTTATGTGATTGATTGGTAACCCTGCAAGTCATACACGCTAACACACCCATAAACATCATTCGAATAAAACAAAAAACAAACTTAAGTCCATCACATTAAAGTACAAAATCAATTAAAAACACACACTTCCTTGTGTGCCAAGAGAAACATACATTATTTACAACAATCGCGTAATTTCTACATAATGTATTATGTGAAATGGGAATGCGTTTTGGTATTTCGTTGTTAGATACATAGAGAAACTTGTTTCAATATTAATTTATTTCTATCTATTGTTAACTTTTTTTTTGTTATTGTATTTTTCGCCAGTTGTTTATTAAAAATAAAGTTCCCGTGGTCGAGAAGAACTACTCCCTAAGCCCGTCAACGAAGATAAGAACCCGAAAGAAAAAAGGTGCAAACCTTACCCTCGTTCAATAACAGACTAATGAGTTTGGAACGGAAACATAGACAAACGTGATACGAGACGAAACAACCAAGTTCGTGCTTAGGGAGTAGGCCTTCAGAGCCGCGGACGAAAATCGAGTTACTAATACAGACAAAGGAGCGGGCAAAATGTATTTTTTTAAAACTCCAAAACGGCAGCCTCGCTAGAGTTACTCATGAATTCAAATCGCCACTTCGGCTAATAAGTCGATGCGGGTCATTGCTATTGTCCCATTGTCCCGCCATTGGCATCAATCGATTCGGTAATCGGCAATGTGCAATCGATGGTTAACTAATCGATTAAACATGAAGGTCTTTGATGGTGTGTCGCTTTGAATCGATTAAGGGTTCATTGAAATGGTTTGTTACATTAGAACGGATATTAATAAACAGTGATTGGGTTAATTTATATCTCAAATAAGGCTTAAGGTCGCACCGCGGGCAATGGAGAGAGCAATGCTTGGAATTTTCCTGCATGATAGAATCAGAAATGAGAAAATCCGTAGGAGAACTATGATAAACGACATCATCATCACAACGGCCATCGGTTATTCTTACTATGTGTCCCGCCCGCTGCCGCTACAGCTCCGCAATTCTTCGAGCGATGTCGGTGATCTTAGTTCTGTTACGGATTTCCTCATTTCTGATTCTATCGCGCCGGGGAAATACCAAGCATTACTCTCACCATTGCCTGCTGCAGTGGGATGGTTGCTACTTAACTTCAACTTTAAGATTATATGAGATTTTTGTCTTAAACCTATGCAATGTCAAAACAAGTTAATTGTACATTAAGTTTGGGGTGGTAGGATCTACCTCCTAGTGGTCCACCCCACAAACAGTTTTTCTGTGTTCCGCTGGTGTGTGGGAGAACCAGTACCTCTGGGTAAGCTCGCTCCATCTTAGGCTTCTTAACCGTTAATAGTTAATTATGTAGTCAAGAGCAAGCCCATCATTTATAAAAAAAAAAAAAACTTGCCTTACAAAAACTTACCGAAAACGGTGATTTCTCTCTAACAAACTCTCCGACAACCTTTATCGTATCCATTATCTTGAAACTACACTTCACGTTATCATAATTTATGTTAAAACTAACTATTAGTGTAACCTTGGAGTAAGTTTACTATACTAAACACTATACAATACAGAGTGTTCGGAAGAACGTTGAACATACGGAAATGGGGGGCTGGTGAGATGGTCTGTTAACTAACTAGCCCAATAAAATTTACCTATACTTTATTTGATATTTTAGCAACTTAATTGCACTTATAATATCAGTATATAAACTTAAAAAATTTTGTCTCAGGCGGGACTCGAACCCGCATCTCCTCCCGCCCGGCATGCGAGGAGATGCGGGTTCGAGTCCCGCCTGAGACAAAATTTTTCAAGTTTATATACTGATAAAATTTACCAAGGTATCAAGATTTTTTTAAATTTTTGGCAATTTTTCTCTTTTGTACCTTTAAATCCGTCAATTTTATTTTTCTAGGCCAGATCTATTTGTTATTGTTAAAACTTTGGTTTTAGCAATGTGCTATTTTTAATTTTTAAAGGCTCTATCAACGACTAAGTTTCTACAAAAAAATCTTGAGACCTAGTTAAAATCTTATGGGCTAGTTAGTTAATAGACCACCCCACCTGCCCTCCATGTTCGTATGTTCAACGTTCTTCCGAACGCCCTGTATAATAAAAGTTCATTTTGTTATCTAAATCGTAGAGAAGTTATTGAATCCATTGCAACCCCTTTTTGGGATGACTTAAAGGACAAAAACTATTAAACATCTATCCCTTTAAATACCAAAAACCAGTGTTACTAATGTTATTTATTCATCATCGTAAAAGTATTTTTTTATTCCGAACGAATAACAAATCATTACTAATATTATAAATAACAATGTAAGTTTGTTTGTTACGCTTTCAGAAACGATCATCGTGAAACTTTGTAAACATACTCTTGGAAGTATTATCCCACTGTTGGTTGAACAGAAGTTTCCGCACGCATGATATTAAAGTGTAGATCACGCGGAGAGAAACCGCGGGCGAAATGCTAGTTTTGCTAGTATTTCTTTAACGTATTTTGGGATTCGTTTATGAATTGTATTCGTTCGGAATAGAAAATTAGTAATAATTACAAACACAAACCATTTATTGACGTATTAATTTTTGGTATTAGAAAGGAACAGATCCTATTGAAAATAGAGCAAAGTGTTGTACCACACGAGTAACGGCAGGTCCCAATAATCTATCTATCTTCACTTTTGGCATATCGGAGATATAAAACATCTTCTGTCTCTGATTTTGCCGTCCAGAGAAACAAAGACAGAAGTTGTTCTCTATCTACGATATGCCACAACTGAAGATAGATAGGTTATTAGGACTGGCCGTAAATAAAGAGAGTTTAAGCTTCATAAGAACGTCAACTTGTGACAGTGAGATTGTCAACTGGCGACTAGCGGCCAGTGGTCACGCACACATGCGATTGTATAAGGCTTAGACTCTATTCGGTTCATCTACTCATGTGGTTTTATTACCACGGTTTTATAGAGAACATCAATATTTACAAAAAAGTCCACTATCTGTCTGACTATTACAATTATGTCACAATAACTAATTCTTCACTTTCAAATATGCGTTTTAAAACGCTTTATGCAATACAAAGAACCCTAGCAAAACCGGGACGGGCAGCTGGTAATATTTTAATGCTACATGACCAAGCTAAAAGTACCTAATAACAAGAACACATAGACCTAGCTCCAAGTATTAGTGCACAAACACATGAAAACACCAATCAACTGAAATTATTTTCTGCACATCGTCTACACTTCGCGAAAGCAATGATCGCACTGGCTAAATTTGAAATTAAGTCTGTCTTGTTTGCAATCGCCAAAAATAAGTGTCATTCGTGTATAACTATTATTAACAATGACACTTGATTTAAAAATGGTTCTCCTAAAAATCCTGTTTATCATCAGACAAAAGAGTAAATAAACGAAAGTGAAATTACATTTTGAACGAGAGAAGAAAAATTTTTTAAGTCATACCTGATGTGGTGAAAACACCGATGTTGGATTCGATTCTCGGACGTGAACGTAGGAATAAAAATTGTTTATATTGCCTAGGGCCTAGGTGTTTGTGGCAGAAACATCGTTGTTTAAGGTTTCCACTAAAGAAGTGATTTATATAAATCACTTCTTTTAGATGAATAAAGTATGTGATTATTCGCAATTAAGAAGGTTCAAGGTCGCATAGCGGGTTCAGCGGGCAATGAAGAGAGCAACGCTCTATATTTCCCACCGTGTTAAAAAGAGGAAATTCATAGGAAAACTACGATACCGACATCGCTCGAACAATTTCAGAGCTGAAGTGGCTGTGATAACATAGGTCAACTCCGTAAATATCTCTGCGTGGTTATAAATAAAAAAAGTAAAAACAAATATACCTAATCATCGAAGTGACAACCACTTAATCTTTTCGTCGGTTGAAAATTAGATCACCTTCCTATCCGTTATAATATCGAAGCCAAACTTCTATATAACGTTAAATCATTAACACCATTGCCAAAACTATCCTCACTACAATATTCGACCTTGTCTTACGAGCAATAGATGTCCATTTAGAAAACAGGCTTAGGTATTTTAACAATTTGGTATTTACTAATGATTCTTGTCATAAGTAAAGGTTATTGACTTGAGTGAATGATTTTCAACGACAATGGTAAGCATTAAGTGACGTAAATTAAACAAGCAAGTCAAGATTATTGAGCAATTCTCTAAAAATATAAAGCAATACAAAAAGCTAAAAAAAAAGCCGCGGTGAGCGACGTTTGAATGAATATTATTCGTTGTTTCTAATCATACCTTACAAATTAGCGGTGATTCCAAGAAACGCAACTAAATCGCTACAAAAAGCCGCCGTTAACGATGTTTCCTAAACTATATCAACTTTGTCAATTCGAAATCTTCTTCGAATCACGAAGAGGTTCCCCGGAACGCTACTAAATCGCTTCTAAACTCTGAGTGGGTGAGGCTGATCCCTAGCATATGATCTTACCAATCAGACTTATTAAAAAATTAGTTTCATTAATCGCTACATGCTTTCATTAACAAAGCTGCAGTGAACGATATTCTTAATATAGGTTATTTCCAATTTAAAACTTAAAAAGTAGAGGTGCGCAAAATCGTTCATTGAAGTGAAATGAGTGATACAGTTCAGTGGGAGTTAAAGATATGTATCACTCATCTAGTTCAATTAGTTCATTTAGTTCAGTAGATCTAGTTTGATTATCTAACTCACTACTCCTTCATATTCAGTTCAATAGCATTGCATAAATGTATTTATCGTGGACAGATCTATTCTAATGACTACTAATTAAACATTTAGAAGATTTTAGCTCAAGAACTATGATATACAATCGTATTATAACGTAGTATGTACATAATGAATACCGAAAATGTTACATAGAAAATTGATTTTCCTTCATAGTATGAAGGAACTATAATAAATAAGAAGTATGAAGGAACTATAATAAATCAATCATAATAACAAAATTATAAAAACACTAAAAATCGCCTTTAACATCCATCTATCATCGTCATTTAATTAACACTCAGCAGGTACTGTAACCATTTTAAGTCTTAAATCATAAATAATAAAGAATATTTCCGTATGCACTGTCTCAAATATTAAGGAGTCAGATTAGGCGCGAAACTAGCTTGAACTGTGCATCTTTCTCGCTCTTACAGTAGGTACTGACAAATATGTCCATACATTTTACTCTCATTATCTCATATCACTCACTGAGTTACTGAACTAAATGAACTGCTTTGGACTAGAGTGAGTGAGTGATACATATGGACTAGATAGGTGAAGTACTTCAATTGTGTCATTCATTCAGGAACTACCCAAGTCTATTAAAAAGTTAGTTTCAAATGCGAATAACGTCTAAAAGTAGCGGTGATTCCACGAAATGCAAAATCGCTGTTGGCGACATCCCTAGTGCTAACACTTCTTTGGAATGATTCCAAAGACCACTCAAGAGATAAGTTCGGTCACTTTTACGGTTTATGTCATTTGTGTTGTGTAAAATAGATGTAATGTAGTGGATCAATGTATCTGAGCTGTCTAAAAGGCTTACTAACGCAACTGGTAAAGGTAGGCAGATACCTCGGGCAGCGGATAAATATCGCACATCGGATAAGTATACATGGGTTTCCGCAAAAATATTGATAGGACCAGAACCAATAGTTCCAATACTGTTCAATCAGGTTAAAGCGTGGCTTAGAGAAAGGATACAGCCACTCCACAGAAAACAGTGGGAAGAACTGAAGAATTGCAGATTAGCTCTGAATATCATAAACAAAAATCTGATTCACGAAATTCTGCACCTAGACAGGAAAAGTCTGAGCATAATTAGGGGTATTATAACCGGTCATTGTGCTCTGAGGAAACACCAAAGCATGTATGTGATAGTACAGTATGATATTTCAACAGCGTAAACGCACAATGGACAGAATTCCTTAAGGAACCTATAACTCATAGATAAACGAGGCCTGGTAAGTTTCTGGACTGACCTAAAATGGTTTGAATAGCCAAATGTCACTCTAGTTTAGGATTCAATAGGAAAGGTATTTTTCAAATTCCATCACACTAAAGGCAACTCACCAAAAGCAATAATGTATACTGCTGATAGCAGCTAATGGAAAAGTATAGCTGAAGTTCGGGCTTCACAGCATGTCCAGCTGGGAACTGGAAGTTGTTAATGATGGCATTATAAAGATAAAAAAGCGCAATGTTTAATAAAAATAAAGGCTAAAAACAGACATGACAGATATGACGGTGCGACTGCTTGCTACCAAACCTCCATATGGATAAAACAATACCAATTTTGGCTACAGACCTGCGAGCATGTAGTAAAGTATTAAATTATTTAATTTTAGGTTGCGTATTCTTTCGTGAATGAACTACTATTAACGAGCTACTATACAAATAAACAAACTACTATACGAATAAACGAAATAAAATTCGCTGTTAAGGAAGTGACTAGAAAAGTAAACAAGTATACTGACGACAGCGTCTTCTATCTCAGATCAATCTGCGATCACCAACCCTACCTACCAAGCATGACGGTCATGTAAAAATCCCCTTTGGGGCAGGCCTATGTCCAGTAGTGGGCATCGTTTGGCCGAGAGGCATACCATCTTTCACGTGCATACAAATCGGTACCATGTTAGGAAAACCCAGAAATTATTGCTGGAATCCGAAATCATGACCATATGTGATGTGCGAGATTGCGACCAGTGACTGTTTAACCACCACTCCCTCCACGGGGAATGACTAATGGTAGATAATTCAAAGTTGAAAATAAATTTCTGTCATTTTGTTTTATCTGTCGACGTGTATTAGTAAATGTTTGCGGGAATACATTTTTATCTGAAACGAAACGATAATGCCGGTTTGTGGGGATTAGAATGCTGATTTTTTGTTTAATCCTAGTGCAAGTAATTATTTTTACGATAACCATTATCTGACGTAAATTTTTATCATCATGAGCCTACACCTGTCCACTATTGGACATAGGCCTCTCCGGAAGGAGAGGTCTATGTCCTTTTGAACTATGGGCACGGTAGCAATTTGCCTGATAGTAATATATTTATTTGTATAACAATAACAAATCTTAATATTCAAGTAAAGTTACAAATGTCATGCACTATTTTGATACGTTGAGACAATTTCAATGTCATCTACTTTCCTCTGTATATCTTCTAGTTCCTTTAGATAAATAAATAGATATATAAAAAACTTTATTGCTCACATTAAAGTAATTGCTTATCGTTAGCGTTTGTCCAATTATCTCCTATACGTCTCATGGTTTCGGCTTAAATAACCCGATCTACCGCGATCTAATATACTGGCAACGCCATCTCTTGGTGGAGCGTTGAACATCAACTAACGAATGCTAAAAAGATTACGATTTTGGATTCCACATGCTGTACCATTAGCGACATGTGCATACATTAAATTGAATATAAAATTATTTACCCGACATTTCGGCAATCGAATCCGTGGGCACAGACTAAGCCAGTAAGCCCAATATTCGTTCGCTTTCATCCCTGTTCGATAACATTACCCTCCTTTGAACGCCACAGTTGAGTCAATTTTTACACAATTACAGAAGGAAGGAAAAAACTGTAAATTTTGGTTGAATTTTTCGTGTTATCTAGATATTAAACCGGTTAGATAATATTTTCAAATCACATAAATACATAATAGCTTGGTCATTTCTTTTTGTCCCTTTTCCCCTCTTTAAACAGTCACATTATACATTAACACAAAGAAATTGGTTTATCAATAATTTCCTGCCAATAATAACTAACAAAAATCTTTATTATGACGATTTTAGTAATTCATGCCAAAACTGAAATATTTCTGGCCCCTAATTCGCGTAACCGAATCGTATCACAATCGTAATTGAACGACAGGTTTTTGACAGTTCTAGTATGGGCTAAATGTCAAAATCGTCCATTTCAATCACGATCGAACTGCGATTCGGTTACGGGAATTAGGCCCCTGGAGAATTATAGGTAAAAATAAATTATTAGTAGAAGAACTAAATCGAAAATAAATTTTCTGTTTATTTAAAGTTATTCATAAAAAAACTTTAAAGTTGGAAAGTAACTTAGTTTCTTCTTATCACTGTATAGACCAAAGATCTTAAATAACTCTATTTTCCATTTAAGATACAACGCACAACCAAAATTCACGTTATCACTTCCATAAAACAAATTAGGCACATAGTACAACTCTTACAAACAAATAATAAACAAAAACAATCGATAAACAAGCGCGTCGATCGCTCGCGTAATCGTAACTGCACTCGATTCGATGCGCGTGCGACGGTGACGTCACAGCCACAGTATACGATGATTCAGTATGTTTACTATTACCGATATGCACTTAGTGAATTTCACGCATAGAGTAAGTAAAAGCAAAGTAACAGCCTATAATAATCTCACTGCATGGAAAAGGCCTCCATCATTGAATTCAAGTTACTACAGCAATGATGGGTGTAATCACCACGCTTGCCAAATGCGTGTTGGTGATCACAAACCCGAGCAACGTTCGAAAATTCGAAACTTTTTGTTTCCCGACCCGTAGGCATGAGTTCGATATATCAAAACGTAACTAATAACCGTTTTCGGCTAGATATCGTATCGTATCGATATCGCATAACTACATAACCGATATCACAATAACTAAACGCGCGCGTAAACTCGATACGAGAACCAGAACTAACGGGCAACTGAAAAACGAAAACCGAAGTAAAACGATACGCACGCAACTAACTTAGGCAACGCATCATGCTATCATGATATTCGCTCCTTCTCTTTTCTATAAACGTACTTAAGGCGGTGTAAGAGAGATGAAGCGAATATTGCTACCGGCGCACAGTGGTGTGATATTGAAAATAGGTGGACATTCGAGTGAAAGTCATAATTTCACCAAACAAAAAATTGATTTGGATAGCATTTTAAATGCTGATCAACATTTGTCATTATACATTTTCAATAAAAACGACTCTTTCATACTTAAAAAAAATATGTCCAAAAAAAATGTATGGAACAAAATCATTTTTATTTTTTTTCTGGCCACTGTAGCAAACTGTAGCAATGAAACCTCATGCAGCCGTAAGTACCTGTTATGCCTATCATATCCACATAAAAATTTCTCGCGTGCACGCGCGGCCAAGCGTGCAATGGACATGCAAAGTTTTAAATATTTTTGTATTGATTATTACAGCTATGCTAGAGTTTTATTTTATTTTAATGCACATAAAGTAACTAATAGTAATTAACTATATTATAATAAGCAACGTGCATGTTTACAAGTCATATACTATTATTATTAAATAATATAGGATAAACAATTTATTTATTTATTTTATTTATTTATTTCAATTAATACTATGGTTATAAGACTATTTACAAAATGAACATAAAAAAGTTTGAAATATTCATATATGTACACTCAACAGCACATCAAGTTAAACAGTTGAACTGCGATAACAGCTTTTATTACGTAGGGCATAAAGGCGGTCTCAAGGTCAACATGTATAGTCTGATGTGCCGCTGTGTGTACATAAAGATTACAATATAAAAATTAAAGACTTAAAAAAGCCCAGTATCGCTGAACAATTAAAAATTAAATATTAATATTTATTATTATTTTCAAGCTTTAATATATTATAAATTAATTGTGTCATTTTTTACATAAACAATTAAAATCATAACATGACAAACAAAATTAAATAATAATACTTATAAAAAGGTGTGTGTGTGTGTGTGAGAAAGAGAGAAAGTGAGTGTGTGTATGTGTGTGGGTGTGTGTGAGTGAAATGTCAAATAAATTTGCCTTAACGGGTTACAATAGTGGATCAGTTTCAGTTTGGTTTGCTTCTTGAACTGTAATTTCTATTTCTTCTGTTGGGTAGTCGGACATTATTATCAGTTCTTTTGCTTCAGGGAAAAGATTTAATTTATTGTGATGTTGAGTGTATTTTGGTCTAATTTGAGATATATAAGGATCTGAACTTATCAAAAAGTTATGTAGTATATATTCATTCGTTTTTATCCTATACACTTTTCTTGTGTGGTTTTCTCGAACATTTCTAAAGTCCTTATTTTTAGACTCGCCTGCTTCTTCCGAAAGAATGCCAATGGGCAGAACACCAAAGTATTGGCAAATATCTGCACCATGTACCAGCAGTTTGTGTACACTAGCTGGCATATAAAACCATGGGTAAAGATGGACGAAGAGATCAGCAGTCTCTCTGCAGTAGCTTGTTGTCGATGTTGACAGTATTCCCAGATGGAATAGTCTGAAGAATAACTGCAAAACGTTTCAAAAGACCTTTGTCAACTTTTGTAATTTCGGCAGACTTTTCAAAATTGGAAAAAAATCTCCTTGCGGTATTTCCGTCATTAGATGTCCCATATCCCTGCTTAACAAATCCACGAGAATTCCCATCTGATTCTTAAACTCATCTTGTGTCAATTGTTTATTTGCAGCTTTCAATTCTTTGTTAGGTCCTTGAGCGCTCCACATTTGGAAGTCTATATTATATGATATATGTAGCACGCATTCCATACAACGGATCCACATATGAAGAGAAGAAAGGCCATACTTGTAAATATCTTTTCGCACTGGTCTTGAATCAATTTGTGATAAATTGTTCATCTCACTCGGCTTAGCTAGGCATATATTGCAAATAGATGCAGCAGAAGTGTCTGTAATAATTGATGCTACTTTGCCATCAATCATAGTCATATGAAGTTCGTGACTAATTTCCAAGCCATCACATTTTGTAGTAGTTAGGTTGTTAATATCCTCTTCAAATCGAGCTTCTTCTTTTTTAATAAAGTCAGCAGTCTCTTTCTGGAACTCGAACATAATGGGTCTGCAATAATTTGTAGAAGATGGTTTTGGATTTTCCCATATGATGATATCGTTCGACATCACTAACTTGAGTGGGACCAGGCTTGCCATAAAAATTGATGAATCATCGAAATTGATATCTTCATTCCTTTGCTTGTATGTGCTCTGCGACGAAGCTCCGTCAAATCCCCATTTGCTAATCAACTTTAAGCCCTCAGATGATAAATCGCACTTTTTCTTCGCAAATTCTAGTATTCTTTGTACTGTCAAATCTAAAAGAGACTGCAGCTTGATTCTAGCTCCACTCTCACTAATTTCTATATCACTTGGATAGCATCTTTCTTTTGCTTGAAGAAGTTTGTAATACGATGGTAAAACTGGAGCAGCATAATCTGACAACACTTGTCGTAAACAAATGTACTTCCATTTTGACAAATTTAATGACGTATAAAGAGCCAAAGCGTGATCGTTGTCAATACTATCCTTTATTTTTTTCCCGAATAAAGTAGTTTTGATAACTGCCACACTTTCTGGGTTCGATAAAATGTGGTCAATAACACGGGTTGTGTCAATTCTCTCGTCAGATCGTAACTTCGTGACCAATGCAAAGGCAAGTTCTTCTGTTGAATACTCCAAGAGAGATCCAGAACGTCTTTTCTTCTGTTTGTTGCCTAACTCACTGAAAGGTTTTCTAACACAAGTTGATGTTGATGGTCTCAGGTTGGATGTTGATGCGACTTCCTGTTCTTGAAAATGAGTATCTTCTTGAAGATTAATGTCTTCAACGTTTTCATCCTGATCTTGAAAAATTTCTTCTAAGTTCACAGAAGTGCAACTAGGCCATATGATATTATTTTGTAACCACTCAGTGTATCTAGTTAAAAAGGTCTTTTGATTTCTTCCAGCACTTATCCATCTACGATGTAAATTACTACAATATGACATCGCAAATGATTTGATCATTTTCAAATCTTCAGCACAGGTATCACTAGGGATGCGGTTCACAATAGCTTGGTATATTGAATCCCAATTCTTCATATCTCCGATATTACGTAAAAACATGTAAATATCCAAATTTGTCACTAACACAGCCATTATATTAACAAATAATTAATATAAATGTCGTCACTGATAATAATGTTTGTTGCGTCTTCAAAAGTTGAAAAACTACTATCTTCTTGCACCTTTATTGTAAGCTCTCACTAGGGTCCATTTAGTTACTATAACCTCAAGTAATGTCAGCCAATCAGCGTTAAGTATTTTTCGTAAGAGATATAATGCGTAAAAGAGAAAGATATAGTGCGTGAAAGAGAAAGATATAGTGTGTGAAAGAGAGAAATTGCGAGTGAAATATGTATATCATCCAAGTTAAAACCAAATAACTCCATCGCTGAACAATTAAAAAAAATAAAACCTTGCGCCATGTCCATTGCACGCGTGGCCGCGCCTGCACGCGAAAAATTTTTATGTGGATATATTAGGCACAACATGTACTTACGGTTGCATAAGGTTTCATTGCTACAGTTTGCTACAGTGGCCAGAAAAAAAATAAAAATGATTTTGTTCCATACATTTTTTTTGGACATATTTTTTTTAAGTATGAAAGAGTCGTTTTTATTGAAAATGTATAATGACAAATGTTGATCAGCATTTAAAATGCTATCCGAATAAATTTTTTGTTTGGTGAAATTATGACTTTCTCTCGAATGTCCACCTATTTTCAATATCAAACCACTGTGCGGCGTGGCAACGGGAATGCTCGGGTGATTTGGTTATTCAGTAGAATTTCGCTATTAGTATATTAGCAATAAGGTTCAATTTGTATATTGCGTAATTTGTAGAAGCTGAGTCGTCGGCCGATGTCACATAGCGAAGCGAGTGTCTTACAAAGGAAAATGGAACTAAACAACATATGAATACGGTTTAATTTTAATTCAGGATATTCTTAATATTTGTTATCGATATCAAAAAACTGTTTTTGATATCGATATCAAAACTAAATATCGGTTGCCTAGCGGTTATCGTAAAATATCGAAAACGCCCATGTCTACCGACCCGGGATTCGCACCCGGGACGCAGAGATCTTGGCCCGGTATTTAAACCACTAGACCGAAGGGGAGTTATTTCATGCATATAATTTTTAAAAATAAACTTATATTTGGTTTTTACTTAACGTGTAATTTGATATCTAACCTAATTCTGCAGACAGACTATACCAAAAGTCTGGCTGGTCACTGTTTACACTAATGTTAGATTGTGGATGTTGTAACAATGTTAAAAATATATATAAAATAAATAATATAATAGTAAAAACAGATTATAAACTACAAAATATGACTTTAGTCATTTAATTATGCCTCATCCTAATCAAAAGACTATTTGTAATAAATTAGCAAGAAATTCACGTGATAATTTGAGGCTTATCTATACATACAATATAAATGTAACAAATCAATGTCTGTACATTACATATATTGAAGTACCTACCTATAGCTAAAATGGTTGTTTTCATTAAAGCGACACAAGCAAAACCACTCTTTTTAGACTCCTTTGTTGTTGATCAATCGATATTATCTATTTCCATCGAAACATTGATGTCAGCATGATTTCTGCAAGTGTAACTTAAGACATAGGCTCCATTCGGAATCGGCTCCAATTTATAATTTCAAATATCTCGCATACAAAGATAATAAGTTCATACCATACAAATCATAGTCAAAAGGACCTACTGTATCAATTTTTAATGTGGTCACATCGATAGGTATTCTAAACACGTCGTGGGAGATTACGCGCGATTTTTTTAGGCATGTTTTTGTCTACTTTCTTATTTGTAAATTTTAACGATCAATTCTATTCAGAAGTAATTACACTGATCAACTAGGACCAAGGCAAGTCTTGATGATAGTATGTAGTCGGGTATCAACATGTTACCCATCATTGCTATGGTAAGGTAACTTGAATTCAATGATGGAGGCCTTTGCCCTGCGGTGGGATGATTATAGGCTGTTACTTTTCTTACCTAAATGTTATGTTTACCTACCTGCCAGAGATAGTGTTACTGGTTGATTATATACTGGTTGAAGAATAACTTAACTAGGTTCTCTCAGCAACAGATATATCGAACCTGCTTTCTGCCCAGAGGACAGAATTAAGTTAGATATTTCCAACAAAATATTATTATTAACATGAACTTACAAATAATATAATTTATACTTAATTAAGTCGCATCTTATTAGGTTTTTCACATAATTTTTATCCCGCTTTATTTAAGCTTTAAACACCTTACAAAGCTCGGAATAATCATTTTCTTAGGGGGACACCTAGAGCTAAGTGCTGCCCCCAATTGATTTAATTTTTATTATTACTAAATAAAATCAATTCTCAAAAAACTAGTACCGTATTACCTTAGCAAATTACTTTTAGTATTTATTGAATCACTGTTAACTGATTTTTATTCTGGCATTCTTTCGTATTGTACATTATTGCTAAAAGCGGCCGCTTTTGGCGTTAGCGACAAATTCGACTTTATAAACAACTAAATGAAAAGTTTACTGTGATTCAATAAATACTAGAGGTAATTTGCTAAAATGCTACTGTTCTAGTTTTTTGAGAATTGATTTTGTTTAGAAGTGATAAAATAAATCAATTGGGGGCAGCACTTAGCTCTCACAAATTCATCACGATAAATAGATCAGTTCAGAAGCTACCTATATCGATCTCAATAGATCAGCTCGCATGGCTGACTGTTGATTTGTAATTGAATCGAATTAGCTGGACCTCTATTAGTTATGTTTGACCTAATAATTATGGACATTCTTTGTGTGTTGCATGTTTGGGTCAGCCATTATCATAGCATTTAATGTATAAACTATGAAGAAGAAAGGAGTGGATAACTTTTAATAATATTTTTTAAAACTACAATTTTATTATAATCTAATTAAAATTGCACTTTGGTTTACAACAAATGTTACTACCTACATTGCACTGTTGGTAGCGTATATGCACTCGATAGCGGAGCGTTTTATTAATTTGTTTACCCTCTGCAACCAAATTTTCTAATACAAGTGTTTTAATCTTTATTTCTGACATAGTAGGAGGATTAAACCATATTCGCCACGCTTGGCAGGCAAGTTGGCTACCGCAGTTTGTCCAATGATAGTTGTATACTTTTATCAAAAAACTCTTTTAGCAACCTCTTATCACACTCACAAGACGTGAAGAAAAATAAAAAACACCAGGTATCCTTATTTGTTCATGCGAAACAAAACATAGAAATGTATTTTTTTTAAAACAGATCGGTCATACAAATTAATTAGGCCATTGTCTCCTAGAGCGTGATAAAGTTAATTGGACTATTAATAGAAAACTGACGTCATAGCCTTTAAATTGGTAGAAAGATAAACAAAACAAGTTTTTTTTTATTGCTATTGACTTAATATAGTTATTATGTCACACTATTATAATCTAAAAGTCATAATTGGGTGCGGTTATCCGTATTTTACATTTACGGGTAGATTTCTCGGTTAACTTCTAAAGAAAACAATTTTTAAAACATCATAATGTAACCCACTGCTGGACATAGGCCTAAGGATCTAAGGATCTCCACATCAATCGGTCCACAGTTCATCTACTTACAGTTTCAAGAACCTTTTCTTTAATACATGCCACCCTGGGCCACACAGCAATCTAGTCCTAAATTAAGCTACTACTAAGTAGCTTGGGTATGGGGTACTAGACAACCGATAAACTTACTTACCTTTAAACTTTTTTTTAAATATACTTGCTATACATAGAAAAACACCCAGACCAGTAAAAACCAATATGTTCATGCACACGAATTTTGTACTGTGCGGGGATTCAAAAACAGCTTTTTTTTAAAAATAAATAATGGGCTTGCTCTTGACTACATATGTACTTAACTATACGGTTAAGAAGAAGCTTAAGATGGAGCGAGCTTACCCAGAGGTACTGGTTCTCCCACAAACCAGCGGAACACAGAAAAACTGTTTGGCGCTGGAGTCAGGCATGAGGGTGGTAGCATCCAGGCTGCCTCTCACGAAGCCTACCACCGCAGAGGGATCTGTTAGCCGTCATCATTGGTTAGAAAACCAAAGATGCCGTTGCCCAGGGTGGACCACTAGGAGGTAGATCCCACCACCCTAAATTACGTTTAATTACGCGTTTACTACCATTTAATCATACCAGTTACTCGTCGTCAATTGATATTTGGTTTATATAATGATTGATTTGAATTAAAATCTGATGAAGAGATTAACATAAAAATAGAGATGCAAAAGATCGATATTGCAGAAAAAAACCGGTTAAAACATTGATGAATTCCAAAAGCCGATTACATAATTCAAAGGAGTTCTGTTCTTTTGGTATATCACATACATTTTCTCTCTAAATTACTGTGCCTAATTATGCCAAACATTAGTTGATTATCATAGCAATTAGCATAATAATTAAGTACCTCTCTACGAACGTAACGTGTGCTTAAATTAGTAAGAATGTTATCAGTAAACTATGAGTGCTTTGAAAAAATGTTAACATATTTTTTACTTAATTTTAACCGGTCGGCTGCGTAGGAGCATTTCTGATCTATATGACAATAGGCTATTTGACTGGTTTTTGAAATCTATTTTATATTATTAAGTAGAGGTTGAAAACCCAGTAAAAGTAGTTTTTTTTTTAATTCTGGTACATATTTACTGAAAAATATCAAATTGAAAAATTAAAATTGAAGTAGCGCGCCAAAACGCTATTTTGACAATATGGCGCTGCAGTGGGGTCGGTGACATCACCTGCCTGTGTTGTGATCTGTAACAGTAGCACATATCATCTACATACATTTGTTGCAAACAAATAACGAAAGTGCGATTGGATCTATATTTTAACAGTCACTTATGTAATAAAATGAGTTTCAAATGGTATGATGTTCCAAAATGTATAAATACTTCTACAAAAAGTTCGGAAAACTAGTTGTTGTAAGTGTTCCAAAGAAAGTCTAAGTGCGCCGAAAGTGGTTGCAACTTTTTCTAGAGATCATAATACGAGTAGTACAAATATTTTCTTCTTGGAGACCATTTTGATGTAAGTAAACATAATATTTATCAGATCAGAAATCAGAAACATTTATTGTGAATCATAGGTAATTAATGGATATAATAGAAGGTGTAGTGTCACTATGTTCCGGCAAAGTAGGCATACAATAATTTTATAATTATTAAAACAAAAAAACAATGCGAATTAAAATACAGTGGTTAGCATGCTTGCAAAAAATAATAATAAATCATAAAAAATAATGGATAACATTTTTATAGGAAAATATTATTAAAACATTTTGGAAAGCTAATATAACACAAGTAGGCAAAAGAAGTTAAGAAGCAGGTGACGTCATCATAAACCCGACCAATCAGGAGCGTTTCGTGTCACGTGGCAAACGTTTAAATAAATGCATTTTTATTTCTTGATTTATAAATAAATCGTTTATTATTTTTAACTTCCGTTAGCAAATAACCGTTTTTAAAGTCATAATATATACTGGTAATAGTAATTGGCACTTTATTTGTCGCATTGTCAAATAGCCTGTGTGGTGATCATTGCTGTGGTAATTTGAATTCAATGATGGAGGCATTTACCCTACAGTAGGGTGAATATAGGACGTTGTTTTTTTATTTTAAATAGCTGTTGCCTGCAATTTTATCCCCGTAGACTACTTTTTTTTATTTTTAAGGCAACAACAGTCATATAAAAAACAACAGTAATATGGTTAAGATAAGTATAACTAAAGACCTATAGCGCCTATAACTACACGTTTACAATATTCATTACTTTTTGAGCCCCTCTTAGGACTAGAAGACATTATGAACTAATTCACTAAGCTATTATAGCTAATAATATCAGATAAACTTGAAAAAGCATGCGAGGAGATGCGGGTTCGAGTCCCGCCTGAGACAAAATTTTTCAAGTTTATCTGATATTATAAGTGCAATTAAGTTGCTAAAATATCAAATAAACTATTATAGCTAATTAACATGTGGTGTGCAAGTAAGATAAAGGTAGTTCAATTTAATTTACTTCAGAACTAACTTAACAAAAAATACAAATGTTATACCGATCATGATTAGAACAGTTTATTTACTTGCTTACTTCTTATGGAGTATTCTATGTCTTCAAGTGGAATAATGTGGGCTCACAATGATGGTGATGATGAAATTTAAATTACAGTTTAAAAAAATAACTCGATATTGTAAATAGACTGTCTATCACTATAGCTAGTCAGGTTGACTCAATAAGGTATTTAGCGATTAACAAATTGCGCGACCTTGATCGGTCATCGGTGTAGCTGTGCCACAGTTAAGGGCGAATCAACAGTAGGAGACGTCCATACAAATGGTCGTCCGTTCTAGCTATACGCATCGAAAATTCAACTTTTAGCATACATCATCTGCTATAAGACATGGGTTTACTGCAGGGCATTTAAGAAATCTTACTTAAAGTAACTATAACTAAGCCTATAATCATCCCACTGCAGGGTAAAGGCCTCCATCATTGAATTCAAGTTACCACAGCAACTGGCATAATCATCACGCTTGCCAAATGCCGGTTGGTGATCACAAACCCGAGCAATGCTCGAAAATTCGAAACTCTTGGTTGCACGACCCGGCGATCGAACCCGAGACCCCGAGATCTTGGCTCTGTATTTAAACCACTAGAGCAACGGGGTGTTAAGTAGATCTTAGTAATATTATGTTACTAATATAAATTTGGATGGATGTTCGTAACTAAATCACAAAAAGTTTGCCCTCAGATTGGTACAACGGAGTAGGCAATTATCCCAAAAATAAATAAAAATAAATAAATGTGGACAACATCACATACATTGTTCTCATCCCAATTTGAATATCTATTTAAAGCATTCGTATTTTGGAAACCAGAAACAACGAAGGTACCACAAACACTCAGACTCGAGAAAATGTAGAAAATCTCTTTTTTTTTCCTACATTGACCCGTCCGGGAATCGAACCCGGGACCTCGGAGCAGGCGACACCTTGAAAACCGGTGTGTACGCCACTCCGCCACGGAGGTCGTCTCGTTGTAAGAATGAGACGACGAAGACGCATACGGCAGACATGCAGTTGTCTAGTAAGCAAGAGTCCTGTGTATGATTCACGATCGGGTCAATATAGGATTTTTTCAGAATTTACTTCGATTTGAAAGGTTTATTACAGTGCAAAAGAAGAAGCGCTAAGCCGTTTCTATCGCAGCCTTCTATCGCAAGACGGATAGTTAAACAATTCATCACAGGCCTATAAAAGGCGGCTTGGTAGCAGCTCTTAAGGTATATATAAAATATAGGTAGGAAAAAATAATCAGAATAACGCTGGCCAAGACGATATACTGAACCTTTTCCATCTACACTGTGGCTGAGTTGCGCGTGAGCATACAAAAATGATATAGCGGTTACGTCATCACGCAAACTTACTACCGACCGGTGACGGTGTTGGTGATACACCGTTTTTAACCGGATAGAAAATGGTTTACGTTTTAGTAGGGATAACCGTTTCTTATTGTTGATTTTTTTAAATTTATCTTGGTACCTACTGCTGGTGCTATTAAAATTTGAGAAGAAAGGTAGGGTTAAAATGGTTCGGAAGGCTATAAAGAAACAGGTAAAGAAATATTTATATTGACAAAACCGCATTGGTCTAGCGATTGTGAAGTAACGTGCCAACAAATCCAACAATACGCATTTGGCAAGTTTGGTAATTATGCGTATACCCATCATTGTTGAGGTAACTTGAGTTCAATATGGACTCTTTTCCCTGTATGATTATAGAGGCTGTTACTTTTTAATTTTAATTGGAAAGCATGAAAAGACACACATTTTAACTCAACTCAAACTATGGCTCTTTTTTTTAAATATAAATGCGAAAGTGTATCTGTCTGTCCATCTGTCCGATATACATGAGGTATTGTGATTTGTGAGGTATGGAGAGTTTAAGTATCGTGAAAGGATACAAGGTACTTTCAATAAAAGTAATCATGCCTTAAAAAATGATAAGGGTCCAGCTAGGAAGTTTTTAGTTTATATTTTTCTCCAAATTAGTTATAAAAATAGCTATAGCGCAAAATTTAAGGTATCTTACTCTCAGGAGATAACCGGGAGCGCGATATAATGGAATCCAAAGCGAACGAAGCTGCGGACGAATCGCTAGTTTTTTGGGTTTAAAATAAACCCAATAAACAAATAGTACAAGCCAGTAACAACCTGTAATACGTATCGGACGTAGCTGCATTCCTTCGAACGACCTCCACACTGTCACGACAACTGTTATATTTGTAATAAGTTTAATATAATTATTGTAAAACACGTTTGATTTCCACAATTACACTAGACTTCCGGTTGATTTATAATACAAACAATTAATATAATTTCAATGCAAAATTAATTATCAAAACGTTCCTTACAAATTTTTAATTGTATTTCATAATATTATAGACTAAAATATTTTAAAATTAAGATTAGTAATAAATATTTTATAAGAATTGTTTTAGCGGAACAGGAAGTTAGGTTTAATATCTTTATTATAAAATGTTTTGATAGAAAATAATTGTTTTAAGCAAAAATAAAAATGTTTTAGGGTTTTAAAAATAATATTTGGTGCTGTAGATAATTTTACAAATTAAGTTTTAATGTTTACTTATAAATATCAGCTACGTAGTGCCACACTTCCGGAAAGTTGTTTGTGTCACGCTATAAAAGCAGTACAGAACGATAGTGGGCATCAGTTATCGCTGTTAAAGAAAAGGAGCAATATCTAGTGTAGAAGTTAAGTATTAAGTATAATTTATTACAATATTACTATCGAAGTGCTGTTATTTTCATAAATTGCTGTTAAAATTAGAATCAGTGAAGTACTGTGTTAATTTATTTGTAAAGCATTATAGCAACGTGTTTTTTTTATTATATTGTGTTTATAATAATATAATATTGTTTGATTGGTTTATAGTTTTCTATAATTAGAAAGCAATAAAAATTAGTCAATGTCAACTAAGTGTGTTTTCTAATACCCCTTTTTCTAACACAAGATAGCATTTGATCTACAAGTATTACTATGTTCTTGGTCAGGTCATTATGGCGACCTCTGAAGTGTAGTTGCGTACACACCGGTTTTAAGTTATCGCCAGCTCCGAGGACCCGGTTTCGATTACGCGGAATAAAGTGTTTTTCTGAAACATGTCGTGTCTGGGTATTTGTGGTACTTTCGTTGTTTCAGATTTTTACAAAACAAGTGCTTTAAATAGTATTTTAAAAAAATCTATAAAAAAATATGGTATGTTGTCGTCCACATTGACTTAAAAATCACAATCCGAAGCGTTTCTTTAAGATTGACACCACATAACATTTTTCCTTTGGTAAGTTATGAGTAAAAGTAGACTCTCTGAGATAATGATGATGTAGATCAGAAATAGTGGCTAAGTCGGCCACTGATGCACGTAGGCCTGTCCAGGAGGTGGCATTTGCCTCAATAGCTTCGCTTGGCAGGCAATTATGGCAAATGGCGATCGCAATTTGGATCGATGGTGGATGGAACTCTCCGTCTTCTTCGGCCAGAACTGTATTTCGCCTCCTACTTATCACAAAGAGAAGCTGTGGTGTTTTTTTTGTGCCAGCTCCACACGAATAAGTAAGCCTAAGGTACTATCTATAAGAACCGGCAAATTAAAAGAAGCACCACCACTTCTCTTAAAATAGGTGTCGTAAGAGTTGACTAAAGGAGTAGTAATGCCAGATGAAGACGACGACCATCTTCTCTCCACCATTGGCTGCACTGCGATCGCCGACCCGCCTGCCTCGCGTGGCGATTAAGGATACTACTACTTGAGCTATGTGCTGCCCCCAATTGATTTCATTTTATTACTTTTAAACAAAAGTAATTCTCAAAAAACTAGAACAGTATCACCTTAGCAAATTTGCTCTAGTATTTATTAAATCTCAGTACACTTTTCATTTAGTTGTTTATAAAGTAGAAATTGTCGCTAACGCCAAAAGCGGCCGCTTTTAGCAATAATGTACAATACGAAAGAATGCCAGAATAAAAATCAGTTAACAGTGATTCAATAAATACTAAAAGTAATTTGCTAAGGTAATACGGTACTAGTTTTTTGAGAATTGATTTTATTTAGTAATAATAAAAATTAAATCAATTGGGGGCAGCACTTAGCTCTAGGTGTCCCCCTAAGAAAATGATTATTCCGAGCTTTGTAAGGTGTTTAAAGCTTAAATAAAGCGGGATAAAAATTATGTGAAAAACCTAATAAGATGCGACTTAATTAAGTATAAATTATATTATTTGTAAGTTTATGTTAATAATAATATTTTGTTGGAAATATCTAACTTAATTCTGTCCTCTGGGCAGAAAGCAGGTTCGATATATCTGTTGCTGAGAGAACCTAGTTAAGTTATTCTTCAACCAGTATATAATCAACCAGTAACACTATCTCTGGCAGGTAGGTAAACATAACATTTAGGTAAGAAAAGTAACAGCCTATAATCATCCCACCGCAGGGCAATAATATACAATACTACAATACGAAAGAATGCCAGAATGAAAAGCGGTTAACAGTGATTCAATAAATACAAGAGGTAGTTTGCTAAAGTAATCGTGTGAGTAAGTAGGTAAAGTAGTTTTTTTGAGAATTGATTTTATACTGTTTTCTTGATTTTGTTTAAAGTAATAAAATTAAATCAATTGGGGGCAGTACATAGCTCTAGTCGTCCTCTTTAGGTAAAATCCAATTTTTTTTTTGCCTGCGTCCAGTGGACAGAAACAGGCTAGTGATGAAGATGATGATAAAATAAATTTGACCTTAAGATCGAGGGTCGTTTAAAATGCTAATCAGTTTGCCAACTGGTGACCTACTGGTGTTTCCTAACGGCGCTGTGTGTACGCAGAACACGTAGTATGGTTGATTGCAGACAGGACGATTAAGAATATCTATCTACACTTAAACGTAGTCTATACTAATATAATAAAGCTGAAGAGTTTGTTTGTTTGAACGCGCTAATCTCAGCAAGTACTGCTCCGAATTGAAAAATTCTTTTTGTGTTGGATAGTCTATTTATTGAGGAAGGCTTTAGGCTATATAACATCACGCTGCGACCAATAGGAGCGAAGCATCAGTGAAAAATGATGCAAAAATAATCGAATTCTTATTAACAGAACTTGACGCGGACGACGTCGCGGGAAACAGCTAGTATTAAATATTATAGCTGAAGATTTTGTTTGTTTGTTTTAACGCGCTAATCTTAAGAAGTACTGGTTCGAATTGAAACATTATTTTTGTGTTGGATAGTCCATTTATCGAGGAAGGCTTTAGGCTATATGATTCATCATAATAACAGAAATTCACACGGACGAAGTCACGGGCAACAGCTAGTACCTTTTTAAATAAAAGTAAGTAAACATTAATAGCACCAAATTGGTAGAGTAAGAGTCTGGGCCAAGATCTCGGGATTTTCTTCTGGTCTGGGGATTTTGGGGTGGTGGGATCTACCTCCTAGTGGTCCACCCTGGGCAACGGCATCTTTGATTTTCTAACCAATGATAACGGCTAACAGATCCCTCTGCGGTGGTAGGCTTCGTAAGAGACCGCCTGGATGCTACCACCCTCCTGCCGGAGTCCAGCGCCAAACGTGTTCCGCTGGTGTGTGGGAGAACCAGTGCCTCTGGGTAAGCTCGCTCTATCTCAGGCTTCTTCTTAACCGTATAGTTAGGTATGTAGTCAAGAGCAAGCCCAATATTTATAAAAATAAAAATAAAAAGATCCCCTGGGTCGGACATCAAGAGTTTACAATTTTCAGACATTGCTAGGGTTTATGATCACCAACACGAAATTGGCAGGCGTGGTGATTATTCCGGTACCTCTCACTGCTGTGGTAACTTGAATTCAATGATAGATGATTGCCTTTGCCCTGCAGTGGGATGACTTTATAAAAATTTAAAAAAATCGAATTTGATATCCGGAAAAATATCGATATATCGAGTTTAAGAATATCGATATTTTGAGGTATCGATATTTTTTCCTAACCCCACAGCCCACATGACTCGCACTTGGCCGTTTTTTCCTCAAGTTAGCCGCCTAACGAAGTGCATATGACATCACTCAGCTATGTCACCACTGGGTCAGTGTCATCTGGATTGGTTTATTGCGATGCCGTCGTGTGGGTGCCTAAGACGGGTGCCAAGTTCATGATGAGGTAATGACATAAGTTGTAAACAAACGACATGTTAATTTAAACCGACTAAAAACAAGAGGTTGACAATTTGACGCTTAATTCATAAGGAAATTAATAATAGTTCCGAAATAATCGCCAGTGATCTCTGGCCAATTATTATTCTAAATAATGACTGACAAAGTAACCCAAAAATAATCCGAATAAAAAATATCCATTTTAACAAACAAAAAAAAATATTGATTAAATTACATTTTCTCAAAAAAAAAAACCGATCCTTGAATAACAAAACTATTTATTTATTTATTTATATTTATAAGGTTCTAATGATGATCACGAAACTGACTTTGGATGAACACCTCACACCACAGAACACTGTTACATCTTACTATACCGACAAAGACCGACCAATTACCGACAAAATTACCCAAAACATTGGTATAAAAAATATCTAATTTAACAAACAAATAAGAGATAGTTTAATTTACATTTTCTCATAAAAAACGGATCTTTTTAGGTACTATAAATTTCATTTTTGTTTTATTCTATACGCCCTAAGTTTTTTTTTTCGTTTGATCAGTTGAGTCAGTCCCATCACTAAAGTTTTTTTTTTCGTTTGATCACTTGAGTCAGTCCCATCACTAGCCTCTTCAGTTTGGCAGGTGTCATTTTAATCAACTTTAATAGGGATTTTAATGACAACGAATGGCACTCAACAAGTAATCACTTGATAAATGGCTAGCCCATGTGTTGTCAAAAAAAAACATTAATCAGAAAACTTTTCCATCGATTAAATGCTTACGTGAATCAAATTATTAGTTTGATGTCATGCAATTTGTTAGAAAAACAAGATTAGTTACGTAAATTGTATACTTGCAGGTTATATCATCCAGACACAACATTATGTACAGATATAACACGTTGTGGGGGAGATCTAGTATGTAAATACTCGTAATTTGAAGTCAATCAATCAGTAATCGTTCAGTTTTACTATGTAATTCGGTCATCGAGTATTTTCCGTGATAATTATGACAACACTAGCCGTTGCCCAACTTCGCGTACGAAAATTCGAAGTTCAAAAATTTTAAATTAATAATTCAACGTATTTTTATGCGCGTGAGTGTGTGTGTGTGTGTGTATGCGTGAGTTCTACTAACTTAAGAAATAATAACGACTTTAAAATTGAAGACTCAAGATACTTCACTGCAACCGAATCAATTGGCTAGATGACAATTCAATCAATTGACATCGCTTTTATGATCTTTAAAAACGTAATTTTGCTATAGGATTAGTATGGCAGTAAAAAACTATGACCCAAAATTACCGTACTCATATAATTAACTGTCTTTTTTTATAAATAATGGGCTTGCTCTTGACTTCATACTTAACGGTACGGTTAAGAAGAAGCCTAAGATGGAACGAGCTTACCCAGAGGTACTGGTTCTCCCACACACCAGCGGAACACAGAACAACTGTTTGGCGCTGGACTCCGGCAGGAGGGTAGTAGCATCCAGGCGGCCTCTTACGAAGCCTATCACCGCAGAGGGATCTGTTAGGCGTCATCATTGGTTAGAAAACCAAAGATGCCGTTGCCCAGGGTGGACCACTAGAAGGTAGATCCCACCACCACATTTGTCTATTGATTTAAAAGCTATAAAAATCTTATTCAACCAACAGATGAAATGAATCCGGGACTTAATTCTTAAAAAAATGAAGTCATCTCCAATGAAAGAAATACAATTAAATTCCTTCCATGATAATTCGCGAAGAATTTGGTTACAAATCTTTAATTATTCGCTAAACACTAATTATAATACCAACAAAGAGCAAACAATTAAATAAACTAATTTTATTTAGCTTTCTGGATGTAAGCTGCTTTAAACTATGCCAAGCCCATAAATCTACATGCACGCACTGAGGCATGACAGCCTAGATGTGTCTCTTTTATCCTAATCTCGTACACTACTGCAAATTTTCGTAGTAACGGATGTGACGTCATAAACTCACCTTCTTTCTCCTCCATGTTTCCTTCCTCCTCAGTCTCGGGAGACTGTGGCTGCTGTATACTTTAGGAGGGTCGTCACTCATTTTGTAATCACACTTGCTACATTACACATCAAATAAGTAAGTACTATTCTTAAACTGTCACTTTATTATCGAGAACTTTCACTTATGTCACTTTTGAACATCCTTTGGGAGTTGCAGCACTAATATTTTGTATTTGTGTTGGTTTAATATTGTTGTGAATGTCAATAAAAACATTCGTGAATTCTACGAGTAGTTTGGGTAAGAACAGTGAGGCCGAGGGCTAGTATTGTCGTAAGTATAGTTTTATCCAAATAACAAAATTATAGTAGATTTTTGAGCAAATTGACGTGGGTTCGCTGTCCTCTGGATACTTCATAGGGGTTCGTAGAGCCAAAAGTTTGAGAAACCTAGGTTAACTAGGATCGCGACATGCACGAGAGGAAAAAATATATTTATTTATTATGAAGTCAACGATAAATATATGTATGATGATTTTGATGATCAAAACCAAACAAACAATAGCAAGGACGTTGTACGTTTGAGCTATTTCTTAGAACTTATCGCCACACGATCGCTCACTGTCGTTCCGTACTAAGAGCCAGCGATAACAATGTGACTCAACATGCTTTTTCTGTATTGGGAGTTTCGGAAGGGACAAACTAACCGACGAAAACCATGGTGGCCATACATTTTTGGTCACACATTATAATTATCTATGCTTCCTTATTTTGCTGCCATTAAAAATTAATCTTCATCAGACCATATTAGTCAACGGCTGGACAAAGGCTTTTCTAAAACGCCACGGTGGTAGCCTATTCAACTATGCATTCCTACCTAAATATTTAAATGATAATTTTATTATGGAAAAATCATCGAAATTTGACAATTTCTTTTTTCTTCAATTAATAACAATATCACTTAACACATAACACAAATCACTCAAACACACAAACTGAGAAATATACACACCGATGTTGACACCACTCATATTATTATTGACGAAAAATATCATGTTTTTCATTTATTTATTATAATCATTCACAAATAAATAGTGTTAACGTTATACGAATGATATGAAAACTAAATGAGACTGGCTGATAACATTGCAATCACTTGATAACATCGATAAAAATACAGATTGTTATACCTGAATACGATAGTAAATTATTGTCTCGAGTCTGGGTGTGCTGGGACTTAATTAATGTTATTTATAAATTTATTTTCTATTGCATAATTTCCGTAATTAAAGAAAGCAACTTAATTGTGCGAAGTCGTGGAAAACACTAGCAGTCAATACATTTTGTGATTATGTATTTTATAATTGCTTTTTAAAAACAGTTAATCCGACGGAAAGCAAAAAAAAATCAAGAAATTATGAGTCGACGAATTTGTCCTAAATATTGAAACTTCAACGAAACTTAACACTAAACGGGATTTAATGCAATGTATTATTTATTTAAAGGTAAAATAGTATTTACCTTCCCGACGTTTCTATTCAGTTGCACGAATCATCTTCGCCTTTTAGTTAAAATCAGTTAAAATTTTGTAACAAAATGTTTTATAATTTTTAATGTGGATAATATTTTTATATGAATTTGTGGATACCGATTATCAGAACTGCTTTTAAACTATGAAGGTATACAAAAGTAAATTAACACCCAAAAGACTATAACTAATACGCAAACTCTACTATCCCTTAAACTAACACAAGCCGAATCAAACTTCACAATACACAATCTCATAACAAACTGGACAGACAACTTTCCTGATCTACCGAATATTATTATATTTACAAACATAATTATCTAGAATCGTGTTTAAGCGTTTATTTTGTAAACAACCACCGTATCTAGTATACAGATACTATGATTTGTGAATGACAGAACACTGACGTAACATAACCATTGTCCGATTTTTACTCCCTCAAAATTGATGTAATATGAAAAACTAGATACATCTGCGTAAAAAAAGTGCTTTAAATAAATGTGCACCCCATTCGACATGCACCCTAGCTACGTTTAGTACAACCTTTATCAATCATAGACACAACATGACCGAAAATATCCATACAATAGCATCTCGACATAATTTGGCCGGGTTATAAAGTTAACGGGTGTCCTCGATTCAATGATTATCAATCTTAAAGACACAACATAACAGAAAATATCCATACCATAGCATGTCGACATAATTTGGCCGTCTTATAAAGTTGACTTTGACATAAAGTCAACGTCAATCATTAAATCGAGGACAGTTTTAGGTGTTTTTGACATTTTTGTATCGGACTGTGGATCTAGTTCTTATTATATCGATGCCCCTAACGGCCATTTCCAATAAGCTTTCTATCGCTAGTTTTGTTTGACATATCGGAGATAGAAAACAGTTTCTATCTCTGATTTTTCCGTCCAGAGAAACAAAGACAGAAGTTGTTTTCTATCTCGGATATGCCAAAACTGAAGATAGATAGGATATTAAAAACGGCCGTAAAACACAAATTACACAAACTATAATTCATTATCTATCAGCTTCTAAACCAAACGACGTCCACAGCTGGACATAGGCATCTCCTAAAGATCTCTACGACGACTAATCCCGCGTCACCCGCATCCTGGGACCTTTGGAAGAACGTGGACCATCGAGTGGGGCCTACCCAAAGATCGTCGATCAGCGCACTATCGCCATTCCAGACAAAGGCGAGGACGACGTGGTATAATTGATACAAATCTAGTTATAATGTTAATTGACGTTTGAACTATTCAGACTTGATCGATGATTGTGTCGCGGACATGCTAGATGCTTCGAGATATCGCTAGAGGAATGTACATAACTACCTAAGTTGAACCACAAAGTAATAACAAGATGTTAGTGCAAGCGATATTGGACTTTAAGTTTACAGATTAAGGCGCAAAATGGTATAACTCACTAGAGTTGTTTACGTTTTAACGTCCTTGTGATTTTTCTGGAAAATGAACACTCTAGTATGTACGACCGGCATCGATATTGAGATATATAAATAACAGGACTTAAGACGCGGCAGTCAGTTCATTCTGAGCTTTCGGTGCGATACCTGCGAAAAGTGATCTAGTGCGAAGTAACGACGACTTTAGCGATACCAACGGATCTAAGGACTACTCTAAGGATTGGCTAATAGTGATTTGGAACCAACGACCTCAGCGACCCACCGGACAACGATTCTTGTGATTTGGCTTTTGTGATAGTGTCTGCGACCTGTTCACGAACCCGAACTCCACGTTCGTAACAATTGGTTAGCAGATCAGTTTAGACTTACTGGGCATAAAGAAGAGGTGTGCGAAAGCTTGCCATGGACCTTTTCAAAGACCTATCCAACGATACCAATGGCATAGACAAGGAAAAAAACAGAGCTGTACTCTATCATACAAAAAAATAACATCGACATTGTTTTGCCCTGGCACATACAAATGAACCTAACATCTCTCTTTATCGGTTGATAATTGAAATTAAGCCTTTCTCAAGTTCAGGGCTTCTGAAAGTGGGTTCCTAAACATGTGTATCAGGGGTCCGCAAAATAAACATAGCAGATGACATGTGCCTTGCCTTGTCAAAGACAATTTCCACAATTTAACGTTCTGATTGAGCCCAAACAGGAACACTCTTCCCATTAACTGAATAGTCAGTGTATAAAAGTACAATAAAAGTACTTTTTATGAATATAAATAAGGTTTTTTTCTTCTTTCTAAAACTATTGACAGGGGTTTGTGGAATTTATTTAATTGTTAAATTGGTCCCTGATTACAAACGGTTTGAGAAACACTGCTCTGGTTTTTTTTTAATATAAATAATTGGCTTGCTCTTGACTTACTTAACTCCACGGTTAAAAAGAAGCCTAAGATGGAGCGAGCTTACCCAGAAAGTGGCACTGGTTCTCTCTTACACCAGCGGAACACAGAAAAACTGTCTGTCGCTGGACTTCGGCAGAAGGGTGGTAGCATCCAGGTAGCATCCATCTTACGAAGTCTACCACCGCAGAGGGATCTGTTAGCCGTCATCATTGGTTAGAAAACCAAAGATGCCGTTGCCCAGGGTGGACTACTAGGAGGTAGATCCCACCACCCCAAAAGGTCCACACATTGCTTAATAGAATCCAAGAGTCTAGGACACAGATACACAAATGTATCCTCCATTTGCCTTTGGACCACATAAACTCCATTGCGGTAATTATCTCGTAGTTGCACGTAAGAAATGTGTCAAGACGTTTACTCCGACTCGACCTTGCTGATACGAGTGAAGGCTTGTTCAAACATTAACGCATAATTACTCCCATTATTCTATGTATACACTACTAAATAAACAGACGAAATGTTTCAGTTTAAATTTTCAGTGAATTTTGTATGTTTCTTACTACGTATTACATTTGAAATTATTCTAACGTAGACCAACACAAAAACGAGTATCTAAAGCTACATAAACAGGTTCATGCAAAATACTTTAACCGCCAATGCTTCGGGACAAGTGTGGGATAGAGCCGAGAAGTGGTTCAAGAAAAACGGTCACTATTGTCAGCCTCATTATACGAGTAATCTTACAAATCTTTATAAAATTATAAATACGAGGGTTTCAATGTATGTTTGTTACTTAATCACGCCAAACCGGCTGAAGGGATCAGAATGTAATTTAACAAGGAGATAGATTATAGGCTGGAAGAGCACATAGGCTACTTTTTATCCCGGTATAAAGTATCTAGTAGGATAGCATCAGATGCCCTACTCTGCAACACGAAGCTCGATTTACGTATATATCTGTCTCTTTCAGATACTTTAGGACACCGGTATGAGTGATAGGGACAAATGTATTCGAGTATAAGGACGTTGTGAGTGTTGCGGAGTAAGGGCTCAGATTCTACGCGTACGAAGTCGCGGCCGACAGCATAGTTTATTATGTTCACACAAAGATGAACAGATTTTAAAGAACTAGTTTTAACTATGAATAGTCACTTTTCACACATTTTATACACCATTACACATAGTATAACCAACCACAACATATTTTTAAGTCAAATTAATACCACATTATTTCAGAAATACTAAGCATCGATGTGTGTTGATAACGAAAAACTATTGAAAACTGAAAAAACCGTGAAGATAAAGATATTATCAACGGTTCGTGTACACAAGACGAGAACGCATGTAAGGTTAGCAAAAAAGGAACAATGCGATAAAAGTTTTTGTCAACTAAACTAAACTTGTCCAATCTATACTAATATTATAAAGCTGAAGAGTTTGTTTGTTTGTTTGAACGCGCTAATCTAAGGAAGTACTGGTTCGAATTGAAAAAATATTTTTGTCTTGGATAGTCCATTTATCGAGGAGGGCTTAAGGCTACATAACATCACGCTTCAACCAATAGGAGCGAAGCATCCGTGTAAATGTTGCAAAAATAATCGCGTTCATAATAACAGAAATTGACGCGGACGAAGTCGCGGGCAACAGCTAGTATAACAAATAAGAACGGTTTCAGAATATTGTTTCGGCTGCCCCGTTTTTGCAGTGCTTCAGGGATGTTTGCTGAGGCACACACTAATGGCTTCTACTCATCATCTGAAGGAGCTGCGTCGTTGCTCTGCAGGTTGCTGGACTGTGCTAACCCCATTTTGATGAACCGTAGCGGAAAGATGTGACTCGCCTATAATTTACCATCTTAAAAGGGCGCTAGTTAAGTGTAATTGTGAGGGCAGCGGCTTAAGTTACTACTTGCTATCTAACATAGTTTTAACTATCAAAATGGACCTGCTTTGTCTGTTCCTTTAAAATAAATAATAATAATAACAAAATTGCAGGGCAGAGCGAGCTGTTGGGCAATAGCGACCGATAGCAAAGGTTACTCTTGACACTAGGCTCGATTTCAATCCATTAGCAATTTGCCATACGAATGCCATTTGGCGCTAGTATAGCCTTTTAAGGAGCAAAATACGCATTTTCTAAGTGCTTTATCTTGACATTTTTGTACTGGGCTATACTAATAGAAAAATACGTCATTTGTTTTTTGTCTCGTGGATTGCTATATTAAATTTTGGAAGGTGGATAAAATTTCATCCTGTATGCTAGTGGTGGTTTTCGATAATCGGGTGTGCATGTCACTCCATGCTATTTTCAAGATTGATAGAAGAGAAGTCTCTTTGTGGTAGATGTGTATTTCAAGACGTTTGTAACTCTTTATTTAAAAACAAGACAGATTAAAAATTTACATTTATATTGGCCTTAATCTGCTGACCATGCCACCTTTATGGTCTAATGTCACGGTATTGGCGTGGTTATGGATTTAAAGAAATAACTAAAAGACCGGCCAAGTGCGAGTAGGATACGCTCAACCCTAAAAACTAAATAAACATTGCCATATAAAAAATGACACTTCAAAACGTACTACCTACGTACATTAATTCAAATTCAACCTAACTTACATGACTTGACAAGTTGGATTTGGAAAACTGTTAGGAAATTTAAAAGCACTCAAACGTTCCAGTAGGCGCTCATTTAGTGAGGATGTTTTCCATACACTGATTGTGTATCTAGTTTTTATCTATGACTAGCGGCCCGTCCCGGCTTCGCACGGGTGGACATAATTTTTTTTTTAAGGATCCCTAATTATTCTAGCAATAAATATAGCCTATGTCACTCAGGGTGAATATAGCTTTCTAATGGTGAAAGAATTTTTGAAATCGGCACAGTAGTTTTTGAGTTTATTCATTACAAACATACACACACACAAAAATACAAATCTTTCCTCTTTTTAACATTAGTCTATTATGATATTCATCGTGAACAAGTCGTTAACTGAATAACCTAAACAAACACACGAACTTCACACACAACTGACACATGTTTTGCTTATTATGACGTGTTCTGTGAGTCCAGTGTGAGTTTAAACAATTAATCGCCATTGAATCATCATCATCAACGTATAATATGACGACCTTGTGTTACAGCCAGTATTGATCTATAATCATCCCACTGCAGGGCAAAGGCCTTCATCATTGAATTCAAATTACCACAGCAGTAATGGCATATATTCGCGTCCGAAATACGTCAGTGTCTCAAGACGAAAGTCTTTGACCAGTGTGTGTTGCCAGTAATGACCTATGGGAGTGAGACGTGGTCGTTTACTATGGGTCTCATAAGAAGGCTCAAGATCACCGAGCAATCAGCGAGCAATGGAGAGAGCGATGCTTGGTATTTCCCTACTCGATCGAATCAGAAATGATGAGATCCGCAGGAGTACTAAAACAACCGACATCGCTCGAAGGATTGCATCATTGAAGTGGCAATGGGCGGGACACATAGCGCAGAGAACCGATGGCCGTTGGGGCGGAAAGGTTCTCGAATGGCGACCGCGTAACGGACGACGTTCCGTGGGCAGGCCCCCTACAAGGTGGACCGACTATCTGGTCAAGATCGCGGGAAGCCGCTGGATGTGGACAGTACAGGACCGATCGTTGTGGAGATCCTTAGGGGAAGCCTATACCCAGCAGTGGGCGTCGTTCGGCTGATATGATGATGATGATGATGAATGGGTTCAGGCATAGCTAATCAACTCGCTTGCCCAATGCAGGTTGGTGATCACAAACCTGGTGGTGTTGATAATCTTTCGCTAGCATTCTGTATTTATTCTAGTCATTCTGTATGTGGTTAGTATGTCAATGTAGTAGTGATCAGCTGTTATTTTATTTAGTCAGCCGTAGGTTTTGCGAATTCCGTTTCCTCTGTAATTTCCACAGTCACCAGTGGCTGTGTCGTGCATTACGTCACCGCGTCATACTGAGCGGAGACCATTGTAATTTAGTTTTTATTCATCTGGGCTTAGTAGGTACTAGCGTCTAGCAGTAACGCTAATTTTGGTGCCAAATAAGTATTATTTTCTTTTTTTCTTGTATTTTTTTTTTTTTGTAAAATGTTTCGCTAAAGCTCAGGAGCGGTTAAGCCAATTAGCTGATTTTGGTTTTAAAATGTTTATCGTAGTCCAGGGAGGGATTAGACCGTGAAAAAATATGGAAAAATATGGTACAGTAGACTCGGGGTCCACTTCACCTATGATAATGGCAATGCCTGTTATTACCGATCAAAATCTTCAGCCATTTTAGTGAAGGGAGAGTTTTAATGTTGTTAGGATAGGTGATACGAAGTACACCGGGTACACCTAGTATACATTAAATTGATTTTCTCAATTAATATTAATAAATAAAGGAAAAAAAAGGAAAAAATGTCTCATAGCACAGGATAACCTTTTATGGGAGCAGACCTGACTATGTACCTATTGCATAAGTGTTTACTGAATAAAGAATATTTTATTTATTTTATTTTAATCTTATCATAATATTGGTAGTCTTTAGTTAAATTAAACCTGATTTACTAATGTTAAAAATAATATATGTACTTACAAAGCCACTTTTCGCTTTCTCATGGCGAGACATTTTTCTTTTCTTGACATTCAGGTGGACCATTCTAAAACGAAAACAAAACAAACACTTGAGTCACTTCTATGGTTTATTATAAATTGGCATTAACATGGTTGGTAAATGGTGGTGGTCTAAAAGATTGTTTCTTAAATTGCTCCGTACAGGAAACGAACCTGGGACACTTGCATAGGTTTTTTTTATATTCAATGGGCTTGCTCTTGACTACATACTTAACTATATGGTTAAGAAGAAGCCTAAGATGGAGCGAGCTCACCCAGAGGTACTGGTTCTCCCACACACCAGCGGAACACAGAACAACTGTTTGGCGCTGGACTTCGGCAGGAGGGTGGTAGCATCCAAGCAGCCTCTTACGAAGCCTATCACCGCGGAGGGATTGCCGCATTGTCCCAGGTTCGATTCATGTAGGGAACCATTTGAGAAACAATCTTCTCTAAATTGTCGCACGGGGGGGGGGGGGGGGGATAAAGCTACTGAAGGCACGACAAGGCTTGTAGTAGCGATCTTGGAAAACTTTAACAGACTATCCTTGAAAGATAGTCAAACAAAATTTATTTATTTATAGCCTTTATTCATTACAAAATTTGTTTTTTTTTTTAAGCAGTGATGATTAATTCTGTGTGCTTTCGTGCAAAGGTCTCCCCCATTCTCCTCCATTCCACCTTGTCATAGTCTGTTCAAAAAATATAAATTCTTTGTTGTCTGTCTGAAATAGAAAATCAAAACTCTTTCTTGTTCTATGGGTGTTACAAGAGCCTACTAAGGAAGTAACACAAGTTCGTTGTCATAAAAATGAGGAAGTATGTTACTTTTACTAGAATAGAATAGAATAGAATAGAATAACATTTATTTGCAAGAATAGTACCTACTAGACCTAATTGATTAAAGGATTCTACCATGTATTTTGTTTTTCATGAGTTTTTGTTATTTTGCCACTCTTGCAAGCACCATATTCATGGAAGAACTGGTATATAAACCCAAAATAAACTAAATGTAGTGCTTGTCATCAAGAAGGTTTAAAAAAAGTATATTACTAACTAGCTGTTTCCCGCGACGTCGTCCGCGTCAATTTCTGTTAATAAGAATTCGATTATTTTTGCAACATTTTTCACTGATGCTTCGCTCTTATTGGTCGCAGCGTAATGTTATATAGCCTTAAGCCTTCCTCGATAAATGGACTATCCAACACAAAAATATTTTTTCAAATCGGACCAGTACTTCCTGAGATTAGCGCGTTCAAACAAACAAACAAAAAAAACAAACGAACAAACAATTCAGCTTTATAATATTAGTATAGATAATATTATGATAAATATGAAAGTTGGATGTTTGTTTCTCAATCATACCTAAATGGTTAAACAGATCTAAATGAAATATAGCATATAGATAATCTATTAACACGATGGAATAGGAACAATACTAAGTTTTTTCAATAATAATTGTAAGGTGGCATAGTATATCTAAAATTCAACATAAACAAGGCTGCGGGCAATATGTAGTACCTTTAAATGCTATATGGAAGAAACTTTTTTTTTATTATATTTTAGTGTAGTGGTCTAATTTATTTATTTCTGTATTATAACTCATGCCTCTCTCATAAACTATGTACAGAAAACGGCATGTCAGTCAACCTACTCAAAAAGTTAATGGTCATTGAATTGATTTTCAACTTTTAAGTCCAACAAGTAGAGATCAATATTACCTAATTGAGAAAATTTGACATTTTGTGCTAGGTTTACTTGCTGGTGTCTGTACTAATGATACATTAATCAGGTAACAAAAGTATTTGTAGATTTTTCTCGGAGACAGTGCAAACATACTGGAATTTCTATAATTATCACATACAACAGACAACTTGTTAAAAATGTATATTTGTTAAATATTTTAATTAATCAGCAAATGAAAGGTGAGGTAAAGATATTCTTGAGCATAGCCATAGCCACTGTTAACAACTGTGGCTATTACAAATGTCCAACTAATGTGGAAAAATATGCAAAGATGTTGGCTAGAACATAATAGCTGAGTTTTGCAATAAATGTCAAAACATGAAGCTTGGTTTAAATTATTTGTTTCTTAATGAAGATTCAATTTTATTGCAGCATAAATTACTCTTAGGCATCTAAACCAAAATATTTACCTTAAGTTTATTCATCTATTACTGAAATTATCACTTTAAACTTATTGGGACTTGATTTCTATTAAAACAATGATTAAATCTTTCCTTAGGTTATTATAATTATTATAGGTAATAAGGAAATTACATATCTATAAGAAGATAAGTCTTAGCAGACTAAACTAAACACACATCGAAGGTCAGGCATTCTTCATAAACAATAACATTTAGGTCATTCCATACTTAATTGAAAGGTTGCCTCAGCAAAACCAGTAGCTATGAGAATTATGTTTAATCTACAATAGAAATAACTAATGACGCCATCAAAGGCCCCTATTTAAGAAGCATGCGGAAGTTTTATCGTAATGCCGCCTCGATGCAACCGCAACAAACCGTTTTCTAACATAAAAATGCAAAAACATGGGCTTGACCCGACTTGAAATACCAACACACATAACCTATGCTAAGTCTTATATACGGGTGTCTAATCAAACAAGACTGCCAAGATAAGATAGTAAATATACTTTACCACTAAAAATGAGTAGATTTAATTCTAAACAAGTCCTTAAACATCACTTTTTTGATAAAAACATGATAAATAACACAAACAATATCGTCGCTACACACATACGCAACTGACTAGTGCGTCCAACAAGATTGAATCGAGATTAGTCGTCAATGTCATTAGTGAAGCTACCTGTTATTTAAAATCGAATAACCCAAATAATTATAAAATCCAACGTAATATTTTTTTACACTTTTTTAAGCGAGACCGTCTTGAATTTCAATACAAAGATTACAGTAAGATCAGTTATTTCTTCTTTTTTTTTAATCATTATTTATTTAGAGAGGGTTTTATAAAACACAGGTTTTAGAAAATCCATTACACTTTTGATAAATTTAGTTTTTCTTATGTGTCCTATGGTACTAGGTGGAACAAGAGGCGTGTTATAAGCTTGACCGCGTTTATATTTGTCTGTCTGTCTGTGTGTCTGTTTAAGGCATCGTAGTTCTAAACGAGTGAACCGATTTGGGTGCGGTTTGTTTTCTACACCAACATTTTACCGGCTATAAATAAATTATGCCTGATAAAGGTTCTATCGTAATCTAAATTTAAGGTTATTTATTGTTTATTTCAAACACAACATGAAGATGCAACATTTTCTCTTTAAAACTCCAATAGATTTTTATATTTCCATAAATAAAATCAATTGGTAAAGTTCTACTTATCGGTTGATTTCTTTAAAAATTCTTAATTCAAACTTGCCTAGTGATAAGCGATCTTCTTTTTTATTTCATTTCATACGAAACTGTCATGGAAATAGCTTGCTGATTCTTAAAATTATCTTTATTCTTTTAAATAGTTTATACAAAATTCAAACGTAAATAATGGATAAATCACAAGAACAAGCTAAAAAATGTTTTTGTGCACGTTGCTTCCTGCCTATTGGTCCTGAGGATAAGGTCGATATTGAAGGGCAGAACTTCCATAGGCTCTGCAGTATGTGCTGTGAGTATTTATTTCAACAAATCAAACTCGTCTTCTTATTGTGCTCTTACAGAATATTACTGAACTACTACAAGTGCTACAACAATAATTATTTTGACTCGTTTCACTCGCCTTGTTTGATGCCCCTGTCTACGACGGTGGCCTACCATACCATAAAATAATCTTTTATCGAAATATAACTTTAACCTGAATACTCATTCTTGATGACTTCGTTTTATCAAAGCATCAAAGCCTAAACTCAATCGATCATTCATTGATCATAACTACTATCTACTGTTGTTTATTACTCCCTCGATCGTGAGTTATTCCAGACACAATTGAAATCAATTGTTATCGCGGCACGTGCGTGCCTCCTGGGGGTTGAGGGATTAATAAAGCGTTTTGTGAGACTTGGGAAAACACCCGTTTGCTGCTTACATTATTATCATCCTCATCATCCCAGTCAAAAGACGAACACACAAACTGCACAAAGCCCTCCCTTAAAGATCTCTACTACGACCGCTGCTTGCGTACGTAAACTGAATGACTCTGTTTCATAGGTTTTCAGTAATGGAAACTTCAAGCGCCAAAATGCAATTTGTGAATATACTCTTCTGTGTACTCTTCTACAATTTTGTACACTTACAAAAAGGCACTTACAAAATTGTCCCCACCTGAGACTGTTATAGCCAACATCTCATTAAAGTAATATAAACTAATTATTAACTTCCAGGCATTTGTCGGACGATTCCCACTTCTCTCAAGATGTTCTACGGTCATGTGTTCTGTAGCGAGTGCTTCAGGACGCATGTGCTTACGCGGTTTCGAGGCGAAACACCAAGGATGCACTCAAACAGCTGGTGGATGCAGTGGGCACCTGGAGCTAGGCCACAAGGCCAGGAGCAGGATAAGACTGAAGGTACTGTCAGGACAATCTGTAACTTATTGCAGTTCAACGAGACAAAAGAAGACTAATAAAATAACTATTATAAGATGAGGTGATAATGTGAATGTGTATTTACATGTTAGATGGAAATGCACCTCGATAATCTAGTTTTACTGTTATACGATTAATATGGTTCTTATGATATTTGGGTCTCTTGGATATTTCAATTTTACTAGACCGAACCTAGGAGCTTATTATTTAACATTATCTGGCTCTTTTCAGAATCGAATGACTCCTCAAATCCACCTCCTGAAGAGTCGGCGAGACGGTGCATTTGCGCGCGCTGCTTGCAAGTTGTAAATGATAAGAACAAGGTAGACATTGGAGGGCAGAGCTTCCACACCCAGTGTGCGAGGTGTTGTGAGTATCGTTGTTATTATTATTATCAAAGAGAACGCCAGAACGAAAAACATGCTTATATTTCAACTATAAAGTTTATTTTGCATCGGCCCAAGCCGCCATAGATATCATGTCCCATCTAATATAAATTCAGGTAATAAAGGTTAAGACTTCAAAGACCATAACGATATCATCTTCCAGATTTCTGTCACACAGTCCCTAAGGACACTGTCAAAATCTACTACGGCCAAGTGTTTTGCGAAGAGTGCTTTCACAAGCACGTGTTAAGCCGCAACCGTGACAACCCTTCGGAGTTCTTTAAAAACTGCTTTGAGCAATGGCAGAATAATGCTAAGTTCGCGGAGAATATGAGGCAGTTTATGGCGGGGAACAAGGAGGTGACGCCATTCGTGTTTATGATGACCGGTGGGCAACCACCATTTTGTCCTTGTGGTGCGCCTGAATATCAGCCGGAGGCGCGGAAGTGTAAGTTTGCGAAGGTTGAATCTTCTAAGGTTGTTACTTAATATGTTTGATCTACTTGTTACTTAATAGGTTGTAATAGGACCCCAAAATAATCTGTAGCTCAATTTGAACTAAATTAGGGCCAAATAATACTGAGGTTCCTTTTTTCGAATTATTTCGCTTATCGATTAATTTTAAAATTTAACTCTTGAGTAATCCCTAGATTTTTTGACAGTTATCTGTGCATTCACATTGATAAACATCACATTAATACACAAGTCACTATGGATTTTCTTGTTCTACGCTTCTGACAGTAATATTTTCCATATTTATCGAATTGTAGGTAACAAATTATGTTTTTCCGTAGGTGCGTAAGAGTTAAAACTTTTCACAGCTGCGACCCCAGCATTATCGGTTGACTCGGAGTCGTTCGGCACTTGGGACTTGTCTTTTGAGAACCGAACTGACGCCTCCGACGCGCTCGAATCCACCGAATCAGCAGCAGAGACCCAGATGGCCGCGGCTGAAAAAATCGAAAAGCTGACAAAATACCTGCACTGTTCGAATGAAAACGATAAAAAATGGCAAAGTGAAGTAAAACACCACAGTGGGGTGGCGTGTCCTAAATGTTTGTGGCAGTGTGGCGTCGTGTGCATGCCTGGTGACTGTCGCAGGGCGGTCTGCTGTGGTGATTGCTAACCCTAATAAATTTGTATCGTTCCAATAAAAATAGTGTTTTATTGACGCGCTAGCATCGTTATATAACTATATAGATACACACAGACCTACACAAAATTCGAAAACTGTCCTCGATTGAATGACGTATATTTTGTGAAGTGTCAACTTTATAATCTGGCTATAATTATGGATGTATTTTGTATGTATGGATATATTTTTATGGATAGTGATACTCGTACATACACGCCTATTCGATTGATGTAATATGTAAGTTACTTGCTTTTTTAACGCTGATCTTGAGTTTTTTTATATTACATGCTTGCTAGTAATAAAAGATAAGGAGAATAATATTTTAACCTTCTTTTTTATTTTATTACAAATTGATCCCAGACAAAAATAATTAAACACCGGATTGGTGCCATTGTGCATTTGGACTTTCTTGCCTTTTATTCCCACTTGCATTGGCTCCAACTCGTATATGGTCCAATTAAGGAGTTTTTTATAGTAAAAACTCCATGTATGTGTGGACCGAGTGACCAACCCTGGGATTCCCAAAAAATGTTTTGTAAAGGAGTTGTCCCAAATTGTATGGAGGCTAGGCCCAAAAGTCAGGGCAATATACCTACAACACTTTGTTATTATCCAAATTCTATAAAATGGCTTCGTTTAATGGCTCAAACAAAAATAAACTTATTAGAATAGCAATACTAAACAACAAAAACTATCATGGCCAGTGTTACCATGTCCAAAATTTGGTCGACGGTGATACCTCTTAAAAAATACGGTAGATTCTAGTAAATTACGGTGAATGGCCGAGGAAAAAAACGGTGCTATTACGACTATAAAAAGAAACAAAAATAATGTAATAAAATTAAGTTTTTATTTATCAAAAGACACAAACATACAATTAAATTAAATTATCAAAGAATCAGTCTGAATCTGACGACGATCTTTTGTAAATGTTTTGGTTTAACCTATTTACCATTTCATCATCCGGCTTAAAATTAACACAGTTTTCGCCATGCCTTTTGATAGATTGTTGTGTTAAGATATTTCTTGTTATAGACTTCGTTATCAATTTGTTTATTTTCTTAGTTTTTATATCGTTCACCTTGCTAAATATTCGCTCCTTGCTTCGCACCTTGCTAATGCAAATTACGGTAGATTTTGTCACCGTTGGAATGCTTTAACAGTAGGTGGTATATTTTTGCTGAGTACGGTGCATTTACCGTAATTACAGTGCACATGGTAACACTGATCATGGCGGATGATGACACTTTGATGACATCTGTCAGTTTTGACAATTTCAGAATCGCTTAGCTCGATTCGAACAAGTGATATTGTTTGCTTACTTGTGCTTGTTGTATTAATAACAAACAAAATAAAGAGTTTTAACTCATGTTATGCCTAAAGGATATAATTTGCGAAGGAATAATATTACCTTTTCACGTGAGATTATGACGAGTGGCAAAAACTTGAAAAGAACGGATATGTCAAATATTGACGAAGGAAATCTGACAGCTACTGACATTTAGAGTTTATGGTTTATCTTTTTTTTTTCATCGAACGCCATCTTGTATGCCTAATTGCCTGAAGAGGGATATTTATTAGATTGTATTTATTTTTGAGCCCCTAAATTATACGTTATATACCGTTATTTGTATTTTTCCTAAAGTCAGTAGATTTTTCTTGATTTTTTTAGATTGCTGTACAATGTCTGGGCCTGTTACGGGACATCTCTTTTCTTGAAACATTGTAGAAACGATCCAATAATTTGTAACACCTATAATTTAAAAAATACAGACGTTAACGTGTGGTCCCTCAGTCCGCACATAGTGTAACTGAGATCTTAGAGAGGAGTTTGAAAATTAACTTGCTTTTATTGCAGATTACTTGTAAATAGTTTGCTAAGCCTGCTTACCAAATATCAGGACAGAAAGTTTAAACTTGTTAGGTTGCACCAATGTTATAACACAGAAATAAAGTATCATTGGGTTGCACCATTGGGTTGCACGCACTCTTTTTTCGGTAACGGTAGGAAAATCAAAACATGCGTCTTTTATAATTACGATAACAAATCCTAACATCCTGTGCGCCATCTTGCATGTACTTATTAAATGCGCGTGAAAATCTAATTTACAATCTAATATTAAACCTAAATCCTTAATGTCACATATTCTTTCCAAAGAAGCGTCAAATAAATTATCATCATCATATCAGCCGAACGACGCCCACTGCTGGGCATAGGCCTCCCCCAAGGATCTCCACAACGATCGGTCCTATGCTGTCCGCATCCAGCGGCTTCCCGCGACCTTGACCAGATCGTCGGTCCACCTTGTAGGGGGCCTGCCCACGGAACGTCGTCCGGTACGCGGTCGCCATTCGAGAACCTTTCCGCCCCAACGGCCATCGGTTTTCCGCGGTATGTGTCCCGCCCACTGCCACTTCAACGATGCAATCCTTCGAGCGATGTCGGTTGTTTTAGTTCTCCTGCGGATCTCATCATTTCTGATTCGATCGAGTAGGGAAATACCAAGCATCGCTCTCTCCATTGCTCGCTGGGTGATCTTGAGCCTTCTTATGAGACCCATAGTAAACGACCACGTCTCACTCCCATAGGTCATTACTGGCAACACACACTGGTCAAAGACTTTCGTCTTGAGACACTGAGGTATTTCGGACACGAATATATGTCGGAGCTTCCCGAATACTGCCCATCCGAGCTGGATTCGACGAGAGATCTCTTTCTCGAAGTTGGACTTACCTAACTGGACTATCTGTCCCAGGTAAACATAGAGGTCAACAATTTCGAGTGCAATGTTCCCAACGTTAACTGGAGCGGGTGCAACATGGGCATTTAGCATGATTTTCGTCTTATCCATGTTCATCCTAAGACCCACTCTTTGAGAAGCATTACCGAGATCTTTGAGCATAATGTTCAGGTCTCAATAAATTATAATTATGCTTAATGGGTCTTAATTTGCATGTGAAAGTAATAATTTTGCATTTGTGGGTATTAAAAGGTAAATGGCTGCTTGACTCCATTGAGCCACAGCATTAATATCTCCTTGCAAAGCTACTACATCGGCTTCACTTTCAATACCCAGACACTAGTATTATATTATCTGTGCCCAGACTTAGCTTCAGATCATCTGCGAACAGCAGACATTCAGAGGCAGAGACCCTTAGAACCAAAGCAGAGACCATTTCCGGTAAGTCATTAATAAATACCAAGAAAAGGGTTGGTCACAACGTACTGCCCTGACTTACTCCGGACCTTGTAAAGTACACATCAGAATCATAGCCATTTAATCGAACATCATCATCATCATCATCATCAGCCTATCATTATATTATGCCCAATCTGCCACCCTTTATAATAAGTTACACAAATTCTATAATATATACAGTTTACAATACTATAAGTGCAAGAAAGTATTGATAGTGGGTCTAGCCACACTCGGGTACAAAGAGACTGAAATTTTGCTATCTAGGTCTGGACTTTAGGTTTTAACAGTGAATGGTAGTTCAAATGTACCGATCCCAAGATTTCCAATAACCGCAGGGCCAATCTGCATTAACTCTTAGAATTATTATTCTAACTCGAAAATTTTGTATCCTTCATAATATTTATATTTTTACACACACACACACAAACACAAACACACACACACACACACACACACACACACACACACACACACACACACACACACACACATGCACACACTCCTGAGGATGTTGTCTTGTTTACTTTTTTTCTTTATTTTTATTAAAGACTAATATACACTGTCTTGTAATAGAAGAGCGGGGCCTCCTACCACAGGTGCTTTATAAATGCACTTACTAGGTAGACCCCAGCCTCAGATTATTGTTATATTTTTAAGTGGTAAAAGAAATAAACGATTTTTAATTTAATTTTTTTAATCATAGTCCACTGCTGGACATAGGCCTCTCCAATTGCACGCCACTTAGGTCGATCCTCGGCTAATCGAACATACTGAGAGCGATCACTTAGGTAACACGAGAAAAATTTAAGTAGCCCAGGCGTGAAACCAATTATGGCTAGTTTCTGCAATAATTTGTCGTTGTAAACCAGGTCGAAAGCCTTTTTAAAATCAAAGTAGGCTGCGTCCACTTGGACACCACGATCCATAGTCCACGTGTGCGACTAAATTTGTAGTGGTGGAACGGGCTCGCCGGAATCCGTGTTGGCTATTAATGCTATTATGCAGCAAATGACCAATCTGGTTGGTTATGCGTTCGTTAAGGATTGCCTCAAATATTTTTGCAAAAACAGACAATACCGCGATCTGTTATCAATTGTAAATATTGATTGTGTAATAAAGATTATTCTTATTCTTTCCTATCAATTAACCCTTTGCAACTGAGCTGTACTAATCGTGCAAATAACTTTGAAAAAATCCTGTTTCTACAAAAATCATCTTTTGAGCACGCAACCGACATCGATCGATCGTGCGTTTATCTGTTTTGCCTATAAACGTTAGCGGGAAGCACTGCGCGTGACCTTTAGTGAACCAGTGGCCCGCGAGCCGTTGTCCGAGATGGCTGCGTATTTTGGCGGGAACCGCGCGTCACGTAAGTACTCACCATCGATAATTTTGTTAAAAACTTTATAATTGTGCATTGCTATTATGTTTATTAATATACAGGGTGTAAAAAAAGGCTTAACGAAGCCTTAAGCCTCGCATTAGGTTTATCAAACCAAAACGCATGTAACAAAAATAATCGCTGGGAAACGGCTTTTTTTTTGAGGCATTAAAAAAAATCAAGTATTTATTGCCCGCAATGTATAGCGCGCACGAAATGCTAGACGAGGTGTTGTGTACGTATGGGCTACGCGGGGCGGGGCGGGGGCAAACGCGGACCGCCTCGCTTTGCCCCTATCGCGTGTACATCGTCTTCGGTTGTAACTTGTAGGCAGGCACATCCTACTAAAATTGCACAGAACACAAATTGCTAAACAAAAGTACCTACTTACCTACTCTTCATCCGTGTCGTCCAAATCAGGCCTCTCCAAATGAACCAGCTGTGGCTCAAACTGTCGACCTCCCATCTCCAAACAAACACGCGCCCTGTTATACCTAGCAACTGTTAATATAAAGGCTGACACGCCCGCTGTCGCGCCGCGTCAGCATCCCCACACCCTTAGGAGCCTCAGAGCTCAACTCCAACAGTTCAGTTCGACTATAGCTCCCGGTCCATCAAGACGTGACTGCCCACGGGTTCCTAAATTTAATTTACTCAGTGAAAATAAAAGAGTGTTTGATTTAAAACTGTTTTTTAAAAAGCCAACTCGAAATCCCGTTATAACATTGGTGGCAGCGCTAAGGATTTTAACAAAATAAAATCCCCGGTAACGCATCCGAGACTCAATTGTGGTGAAAATCAGTGAGTGAACAAGTGAAAGTGACTAAAACTCTGCGACAAGCTCTACTGACTCTCTGTGTCCCGCCGTGTCCCACTGTGTCCCGTCGTGCTTCACATGTCTACCTTGTCCCCACTGCATCTTGCTGTTGTTCCACTGTGTCACGCATCCTAAATCAGGAACCTGTTGGAAAAGCAAAACCAGAAACCGGAGCCGAACTCAAAAATACCATCATCGTTTCCCCTGCATCCGAGGGAAAAGGAAACCCTCATTGTCATCGTCGTCGAACTCCCCGAGTCCAGGTTGGTCAACACCGTGTCGCCGTTATTGCGCAATCTTGTGCGCGATTGCATCATCCCGCTCTGTATCCCGAGAAATCAAGACCGATGCGCCCACGCATGTCCCTAGCTCTCTGTGTGTGGTAAGTCTTTGGTCATTGCCTAATCTCTATACAATAAGGAACCAACAATTAATTCTTTTAGATCAATTCTCAATTTTAATTAACGTGTTTGTGTTAACAATCGAATTTATTTAATTACGATATCAATTGGTGTATTCAAATAACACTGATAATAATAACTCGTCTTATCCAAAATGACTTCAACCGAAGAATACGTGGACACCGAACCAATCACTGATCCCAATGCCCCTTGCGCATCAAAACCAGTCACACGTAGCAAGACCGCAAGTATTGCTAAATCTGAAGAAAATATTGAGCTTAGCGTGCTTCTCAAATTTATTAAACCATTTGACGGAAACCGCGAAAAACTAAACCCGTTTATCCTTAACTGCCAAAATGCTCTAGGTTTAGCTTCAGACTCACAAAAACCCATTATCTTCAAATTCATACTAAGCCAACTAGAAGGGAGAGCCGAAAGTATATGCAGTATAAAAGACTTTGACACGTTCAGTCAATTTGAAGAATTCCTGAAACAGCAATTCGGCGAACGAAAACACTATGCGCACTTACTATCCGAACTTCAAGACTCAAAACAGGGTTTTAACGAACCTGTTAACCAATTTGCACTCAGAATTGAAACTTGCCTCGCCAAATTATTAACTGAAATTAACATCTCCATCCCTACAAAAAGGAAAACCGAACTAGCAGGTCGTGTAGCCGCCATGGAAGACCTAGCATTACACTCATTCACAACGGGACTACAACCCCGCTTGTCTCAGATAGTACGATGCCGTAGTCCACCGTCCCTCAATTCCGCAATCAACTTTGCCGTAGCTGAAGAGAAAATGCTATCAAGCTTTAGTAAGAAAGCGCAACCTCAAATATCCACTTATCCCGAAAAACGTCAACCGCGTCGCGATATGCGCCCAAATAATCCACAACAGGGTTACCGTTCTGAGCAACCCCGGAATCAAAGTGATATTATAACCTGCCGATATTGCAAGAATATTGGTCATTCCATAGAAAATTGCCGTAAGAGGCAATACAATAACAGCAGATCCCAGTCCTGGTCTAACAATAATGCCAACCCAACCATCAACTCACAGCCAACTCATGGCCCTAATATCTCACGAAGAGTATTCACTGTTGATCCAACTCAAGCTGACGATTATCAGAATAACGAAGGCGTAGACGAGATCGATAATTTAAACTAAAAATGGGCTCCCGGTGGTGTCCCGTGAGTCCAAATCCTCATTCTATACAAATATTAAAAACAAAGACACCCACTGTATCCACTGTATCCGCCTCAAAAAGGGCATCCACTGTATCCACTGTATCCGCTTCAAAAAGGTCATCCACTGTATCCACTGTATCCGCTTCAAAAAGGTCATCCACTGTATCCACTGTATCTGCCTCAAAAAAGGCATCCACTGTATCCACTGTATCTGCCTCAAAAAAGGCATCCGCCGCATCCACTGTATCTGCCTTAAAAGGAGCTTCCTCCGTATCCACCTCAAAAAAGGTATCCGCTGTACCCACCGAATCAGTCGCAAGAAAGACGTCCACTACTCCCACTGTGTCCCTAGTTAATGGACTCAATGCATCAAAATATGTAGAACCCTCTGTATCATATGCATCCGTAGTTGCTAATTCTAAATCTCCACCAACCCTGAAATCGGAAAATAATAACATTAAAGTCTATAAAATCAATAATAATTCAAACAAAAGATACTTACCCCATGTAGTTCTCAAAACTACATTAACCGATAAACCTCTCACATTTCTCGTTGACACCGGTTCAGCTGTAAGCCTCATAAAAGGACGTTCAATACAAAATCTACCCTTACTAAATCCTGAAACAATAAATCTCAAAGGCATCGACAATTCCGAAGACGCAACGCCTACATTGGGCCACTTCAATCTTAATTTATTTCCAAATTCAAACAAAAACATTTCATACCAATTCCATGTCGTTGATAAAATCAATTTGCCTTATGATGGCATCATAGGTAACGATCTCCTAAATAGCCTTGAATGTAATATCAATTATAACCAAAATACTTTGAAAATACAATCCTTTTTACTAAAACTCAAATTCTCTGAACCTACCTATGTAATTCCACCTCGTACTGAAACCATTATCGAATGCACCGTTTCGAAAACAAATCTTGAAGAAGGACTAATCCTTGACCAACATATCTCCGACTCATTATTAATTGCAAATTGCGTTGTAAAAGTTAAATCCAACAATAGGATAAACATATCCGTTGTCAATATATCAGAAACACCCGTAACTCTAAATTCTGATTTGAAATTGAAACTCAAACCCATTCCTGACTCTGCTAACATCCCAATCAACCACCTCCGTAACGACACTTTATCACGAACCACCCAAGTGCTGAACTTACTCAGAATCGATCACCTCAATCATGAGGAAGCTACAGCATTACTCGATGTATGTTCCCACTATTCGGATATATTTCACCTGCCCCAAGATAAATTATCTTCAACTGATGCCATTCAACATAAGATTCGAACAACTTCTAGCCAACCCATTAATGTAAAATCTTACCGATTCCCCGAAATCCACAAACAAGAAGTCCAATGCCAAATTAAAAAAATGCAAGATCAAAATATTATCCAGCCCTCACTGTCTCCTTGGTCTTCTCCAATATGGATTGTACCGAAGAAAATCGACGCATCTGGTCAAAAGAAATGGCTTCCTTCTGTAATCAATGACTATCCAAATGACATAACAATCGGCGAAACCTATCCGATTCCTAATATCACCGAAATCCTCGACCAGTTAGGAAATTCTAAGTATTTTTCCACACTTGATCTCGCCTCTGGATTCCACCAAATCAAAATGGCCCCTCAAGATTCATGCAAAACAGCTTTTAGCGTTCCCCAAGGCCATTTTGAGTTCACAAGGATGCCGTTTGGCCTTAAGAATGCCCCATCAACTTTTCAACGACTTATGAACAATGTCCTTACTGGGCTTCAAGGAGAAAGGTGTTTTGTGTACCTCGATGACGTAGTCATTTACTCCCATGACCTGTCTTCGCACATCCAGAATCTCACAGCAGTCTTCCAGAAACTTCGTTCTTTCAACCTCAAGCTACAACCCGATAAATGCGAATTTTTGAGAAAAGAAGTCGGTTATCTAGGCCATGTCATCACCGAAAATGGAGTAAAACCTGATCCTAGTAAAACCAAGTCCGTAAAAGAGTTCCCTGTTCCTAAATCTCCCAAAGATATAAAATCCTTTTTAGGTCTCATATCCTACTACAGGCGTTTCATACCTGAATTTTCAAAACTATCCAAACCTCTAACATCCTTATTAAAAAAGGATGTTCCTTTCCTTTGGTCCAATGAACAACAACTAGCATTCGAAAGTCTAAAACACAAACTAATATCTGCCCCTATCCTTATCTACCCTGATTTTACGAAACCCTTCAACCTTACGTGTGACGCATCAAATTATGCTATTTCTGCCATTTTGTCACAAGGTCCCATAGGAAAGGACCAACCTATAGCCTATGCATCCAGGACCCTGAATAAAAACGAAATAAATTATAGTACGACCGAAAAAGAGCTCTTAGCCATCGTATTCGGTTGCAAAACATTCAGACCATATTTGTTCGGACATAAGTTTTACATCGTAACTGACCATCGTCCGTTGAAATGGTTATTCAATCACACAGACCCAAGCAGCAAACTACAGCGGTGGCGTCTCCAATTGGAAGAATACGAATACGAAATCATATATCGAAAAGGAAAACTAAACTCAGCAGCAGACGCACTCTCTAGGTATCCTGTCAACCCTGTACAACCTCATACACAAATTCCAAATCCTAACAACACTGAATCCCAGTACTTACCTATTATCCCAGAAGAAACTGACCATTTTCCTGCTCCTCTAGAAAATCCAAATCCTGTCACACCAAACTCGAACCTCGACACTTTAGATCCAAACGAATTCCTTCCAAGTCCTGACCACAATCTACTTGATCTTGGTCCCATTGATTACAGCCCTCACAGCGAAGATTTAAACCTTGACTTTGATAACATACCGACCCCATCTCCACTAGATTGTGAAAATCAAATAAATCCTGAAAACCCACTGAGTTTTGAAAATGCACTGAATCTCGAAGATCTACTAAATCCTGATACTCCACTGAACACTGAACATCCAATTAACTTAGAAAATCCTAATTCCGATACTCCACCGAATCAGCCGAGTCCCGATATTCTACTAAATCCCGATAATCCACTGAATGAGGAAACTTCACTGCCTAATGAATCTCCTAGATCTGACAACCCTACATCAAATGATTATTCCAAATTCCTAAAATCAATCTCTAATAAAGAATTCACTCCAAACACAAATATATTTGAACATAATGAAAACCTTCTGAAAACCCAGCACAAAATAATAATAATTCCTACATCTATGGATTTAGATGAATCTAATCCATATATCGAAGAAATCCTTTCCGAATCTGAAAATAGCAATGAAATCCTAAATTCAGAGAAGGAACTTTACTCTTTCCTAGAAGTCGAAAAAGGAAACAAAAACATGTATTTAATTTTTATTAAAGTTCATTATTTCGACGAATCCTCTTATCCCGATATATATAATACTCTAAAACAAACAAGGGATAAAATCATACAAAATACAAATATATCCGACGTTGCTATATCCGATTTTAAAAGCCCATTTGATAAACATTCCTATACTAAAATATACAATATCCTCGCCTACATTTTCCACGATACCAACATCTCAATCCACATTTACCGCAATAAAATAATTTATCCAACCCTTAGTGAGAGATCTCAAATCCTCCGTGAAAACCATAATATTCCTATAGCCGGACATCTTGGCTCAGCCCGTATGTACAACAGAATTCAAGAACAATTCTATTGGAAGGGAATGAGAAGTGACATAGAGAACTATGTTAAGAAATGCAAAGCATGTCAAGAGAATAAAGCCTTAAGGCAAATAAATAGAGCGCCTATGGAGATAACCACCACTGCAACCGCTCCTTTTCAACGCGTTTCACTCGATATTGTAGGTCCCCTACCTGAGTCTGGGCCAGCCAAGCTTAAGTACATACTTACACTTCAGGACGATTTAACGAAATACTCTACGGCGTACCCTTTGCGCAGTACGACTGCCGAGGAGACCAGTGATTGTCTCATCCACTTTATTTCTCTCTTTGGAATACCCAAATCAATTCTTACGGACCAAGGTACGAATTTCACTTCCGACCTTTTTAAAACTACATGCCAATTCCTCAAAATTAAACAACTTTGGTCCACTCCCTATCATCCTCAAACACAAGGTGCATTAGAACGTAGCCATTCTACTTTAAAAGAATATCTCAAATCGTTTGTTAACGAAAACCAAGATAATTGGCCCACCTATGTATATACCGCCATGCTTACATATAATACCACTGTACATACAACCACAAAATTCACTCCCTATGAGCTAGTCTTCGGACATAAGCCTCTTATTCCAAATTCAGTTTATGAATCCGGTACAAGCGCGACCTACCCCGAATATGTTAAAATGCTACAACATAAATTTAAATACACCCACGAAAAAGCCTTAGAGAATATACTCAGATCCAAAGAAATTTCCAAATCTTATTATGACTCTCATTCTAGATCTCCTCCACGTTATAAACCAGGTGACTTCGTGTATCTTAAAAACCACTTAAGGTTAAGGAAGGCCTTGTCACCTATCTGGAAAGGTCCTTATAAAATCATCCGAGTTTATAATAATCATACGGCCACACTTTTAATCAACCGTCGTCATGTGACACATCACTTTGACCAATTCAAACCCGCCAACGTCACGCCCGTCACTGATTCAACCAGTTCATAAATTACTTATAATACAAGTTACTATTAATTGATTAAATATGCTCATATAAAAATTACAGCTTGTTGCATGAAACCATCCATGCGAGTTGTTAACGCCACGCTGCGCGTCGACACATTGTCTTGTCCCGATACGATAAGCCGGACCAAGCAAATCAGTACATAGAAATAAGACTGTAATCTATCTTTAGAATATGAATATGTAGTAAAATTAACGTTTGAATTTAAGTTTACTTTTAAACAGATAATTAGGTAAATTCTCATTTTTCAGTTTAATCATGCGAGCACGAGCAGATTTTATTGAACCAATCAACGCAAGTCCGGGAATTTATTTCGATTATATTGGCGAATTAAAAATAAACGGTGGACAGTTAAACATCCTGACGCCAATTGACGTCTCATACATCGGTCCACACATTCTAAACTTGAAATCAATGTTGGATAAGGTGAATTATTTTTGTAAATTAAGTAAGATACATAGTGATTTAGAATGTAACAATATTTTAGAACCCGTTTATATAAGGTATCAAGACATCATTGAAGAATACGACTCTTTGTCACATTTACTTACCCATAGAAATAAGAGATCCGCTTGGTTTGGTGGCATAGGATCCGCCTTAAAGCAACTGTTCGGAACATTGACCGAAGATGACGCCATAAGATATGATAATGCCTTAACTACTGTACAGGAAAACGAAAAGAGTTTTGCCTCTTTGATTAAACAAAATATTTTGGTAACCACTTCTACTTTACTGGCTCAAAATAAAACTTTTGGAAAAATCAGACTCAATGAAGCCAATCTCAAAACAGCTATTGACAAGCTCTCAGAAAACTTAAATAATTTAACCATCGCTTCTCAGGAAGTAGTAATTACATCAAACTTAAATACAGCATTTAATATATTAGATTCAGCAATATTGACAATATCTTTTCGCCTTGAGGATATCACTAATTCAATTTTATTCTGTTATAAAAACGTCTTACACCCCGCGGTGATAACACCATCAAGATTATATCAAGAGCTTGCCAAGAGCTATAGACATTTTCCAAACAATTTAAAATTACCTGTAAATTTAGATATAGATTTAATACATGTTATTATCCATACAGCCAAGTTATCATGTTATTACTTTAGAAATAAAATAATGTTTATTCTCCATGTACCCCTTGTAACCACAGAAACTTATTCTTTGTATAATAATATTCCATTGCCTACACCACATAATGTAAATAAGACAGATTCATTCGCTACTGTTATACCCAGTAGTAAATATATAGCAATGACCAAAGACAAAACACGATACTGTACCCTGAATAATCTATCCCCGTGCTCAATAATAAGCCCGCAAACATACATATGCGATGTGACTAATACATACACCCCCAGTGCCCACGTTACATGTGAAAGTGAAATAATTACAAAAGTGCTAACAGAACTCCCCTCACAGTGTGAAACAAAAGTGTTTTATGGAAACATGGACATTTGGAAACCTCTCTTGAATAACCGCTGGATTTATATTCAGTCAAACCCATCTAAATTATTTATAGACTGTGTTAATTCGGAATTAATTATTGTAAATATTTTAGGTACAGGTATACTGAATATACCAAGCAACTGCACCGCATATTGTAAAAATACGAAGCTCATCCCTAAATTAAACATAATAAATATAACACTGCAAATTGAGAAATCTAACTTTAATATCGCCACTGACGCGTGTTGTCACATAAAATTAGCCAGTACAGCTACATCGCAAAATAATAGCATTAATTTAGAAAACTTAAATTTAGATAACTTAGAATCTTTTAAACAAATGACAAAATTAATAACTAAGGAAACAGAGAAAATCATTACTCAGCCTCATTTTACAAAATACGGTGCACATTATTCGATACTTACTTTAGTTTTGTTTATTTTAGTTATATGTTTTGTAATCTATAAAATAGTAATCTATGTAAAACCCAGCAGCAGTTTATTGAATAATTGTAAGAAAATTAAACCTAACCAAGTTGAAATTATTAACAGTAATATTGATAATATTTCTTTGAAAAGTTTAAATAAATCTATTAAAGAAGATATTTCTCCCTCAAAACGGGAAAACTCCTCTGGTCCCAGACTTAGAGAAATTGTCTAAATTATTACAAACTTCGGTCTTCTTCCCCGAAGTTTTATCTTCGGCGGGGGTTGTTATACCTAGCAACTGTTAATATAAAGGCTGACACGCCCGCTGTCGCGCCGCGTCAGCATCCCCACACCCTTAGGAGCCTCAGAGCTCAACTCCAACAGTTCAGTTCGACTATAGCTCCCGGTCCATCAAGACGTGACTGCCCACGGGTTCCTAAATTTAATTTACTCAGTGAAAATAAAAGAGTGTTTGATTTAAAACTGTTTTTTAAAAAGCCAACTCGAAATCCCGTTATAACAGCCCGATACCGCGTGTTCTGATGAACTCTCTCGAGAATGCCTCCTCGCACCGACCGCTGTTTAAAGTCTTCAAACACGTCAATGATTTTTTGACGCATTTCGTCACTCGATGTGCATGGCCGGTCAAAAACTCTGTCTTTCACGTAGCCCCACAAAAAAAAGTCGAGCGGTGTTAAATCTGGTGACCTGGCTGGCCATGCCTGAGGCCCATACCTCCTGATCCAGTGGTCACCAAACCACTCCGTCAGGCGTTCACGTACTGGCCTAACGATGTGAGTTGGTGCACCATCGTGCTGGAACCACGTCTCTCGCAGCTGGGCTAGTGGCATGTCATCCAGAGCCTCCGTCGTTCCATAAAGACGCAATGCTTCGGATGCATTGCCATGAGCCATCCCATTGCAGAACACCATGTTCACAAACTCACGAGCACTAAACTGATGCCAAGGCATTTCTAAAACACTTCACTGTCACGGGATTCACTGAAAAGATAACTGAACAACAACAAAAAGCACGCGAAAACAGAAAATTGCGATTTGCTAGCGGCTAGCGCATTCGATGACGTAAGAAACCGAACTAAATAAATTTCAAGTATGATTTTTGCTTTTGATTTCGCTGACGCCGACAAACGCCGGCCTTGTGACCGGCGCTCTCGGTTTCCTATTGGCTCGCGCGCGCGCCGCATCGCTTGCGGCGCGGGGAAAGCCCCCGCTCCCCGCGAATCCGCGCTAGCTGCTCTAAGATTTTTAACCGACTTATAATGATTGCTATTTTCTTTGCTAAGGATTTTGATCAAAGGGACATGAATGAATTGTTTTTTTTTAGTAGGCAGTCATACCATGCTCAGTACATTTTATCATTTGTAAGTATTATTTTAAACCGAAAAAAGAAGGAATTCAGTCAAATGGCGGTACTAATACAGCCTTACAGCTTTATTTTTGTTTTGGTACATTTAAATCGAACAAAGTATTCGCTAAAATTTGCAATTCGTGATTTTTTGTATCTCAAAGAAGTCATTTGGTTGCTTACTGTAGTAAATAGTAATTAGAATGGTAAAAAGAAATTCAAAGAACATTAATGTTGTTTTTAGTTGAGTTTAATTTTACGAAAGAAGAAACCTTATTGCAATTGTACGGTTTAAATGAAGATAGAATGCAAAATTGTTGATAAAAGTTACCTACTTTTATCAACAATTTTGCATTAGATAGCATAGCAATTGAAATATGCCTAGCTATAAATTAACTAAACCAATCATTTAGATGGAATGTTGCCAAATCCTTTAATGCAGGCGTTTTCATCAACAGGACTTGAATCTTACGTATTATCCATTTTTCAGTAACTTATTAACCGATGGAACTGTAAAGTACTCATTACTCGTACGAAACGAAAAAAATCTTAAGTCATGATGTGGTACTACGCTACGCCTCATTTTGATGTTAGTTTAATCGACCAAATTATCCGAAAATAAAGCCAGTAAAGTGTAATTTGTGAAACTGTAGTGGGTGTAGGTGCTACGAGGCATGTCTTAATCTTCTAATGGTTAAAGTGTAGGCTTTTGATCGTAAGGTTCGATGTTCGAATCCTAGGCTGGCAACGCAAACAAAGTCAGAAAATCACCTACTTACTTAATGTATCAATAAGTGATGATTATGTAAATGTATGAGTATGTTGTAACGTTTGTGTGAAATGTACTCACAATGCTGTGTAGTAAATAAATAATGAATCTACCTAAAGTTAGATTCATTAAGATGTCAACTTATTTACTAGCGAGCAACTTTTAACTCCCTTCCGAAATTGTTCGGTTGTTTAGTAGCGTTAGAATGATTGCTATCTGTTTTGGTAAGGATTTCGATCAAAGGGACATGAATGAATTGTTAAGGCATACCATGTTCAGCACATTTTATCATTTGTAAGTATTATTGTACTACCGAAAAAAAAAGAATTCAGTCAAATGACAGTACTAATGCAGACATACAGATTTATTTTTGTTTGGTACGTTTAAAATGAACAAACTATTCGCTACAATGAATTTTTGTATCTCAGAGAAGTAATTTTCTTGCTGACTGTAGTAATTAGAATGGTGAAAAGAAGTACTAAGAACCTTAATTTTGTTTTTAGTTATGAGCTTAATTTTACGAAAAGAGAAACCTCATTGATATGCGCGTAGGTTTGCGCTCGGAAATGTTGCTAAACCTTTTTAGCTAGGCGTACAGGACTTAAAATTTCCGTATCCCATTTACGTAAGTAAGAAAAAAAAGGTAAACATAAGAGTTATGGTAAGCTCGTTGTGAGAGTAAAATAATTTGATAGCTTGTTTTTATTCGTGTAATCGAACGAATTATTCAAATTAAACTAGCAGCTTACAAATTGTACGGTTTTAATGAAGGTCGAATGAAAAATTGTTGATCAAAGTAGGTTACACAGATAGCATAGCAATTGAATTGATATGAAACTTTATTTTGGTTTTTGGATACGAGCTTAGTTATAAATTAACCAAACCAATCATTTGGATGGAATGTTGCCAAATCCTTTTATGCATCTGCATGCAGCCTGCGCGTTTTCATTAACAGGACTTGAATCATACGCATTCAGTAACTTATCAACCATTGGAACTGTAAAGTGCTCATTACTCGTATGAAACGAAAAAAAAACTTAAGTCATAATGTGGTACCTACTACGCAACGGCTAAAGCCTTATTTTGATGTTAATTTAATCGACCAAATTATCCGAAAATAAAGCCAATAAACTGTAATTTGTGAAACTTGAGTAGGTGTAGGTGGTAAGAAACTACGAGGCATGTCTTAATCTTTCTAATGGTTAACGTGTAGGCTTTTGATCCTAAGGTTCGACGTTCGAAACCTAGGCTGGCAACGCAAACAAAGTCAGAAAAATACCTACCTACTTAATCTATCAATAACTGGTGATTAGTTATTTTGTTAGTTCATTAAAATCAGGATCAAGTGGTAAAGTCAGCAAGCCGTTCATTTAACTTTTCGAAGAACGACACAACAGCACAGCTACCAGCTGATCGTGCGGGGTGCGGGCATTGAACGAACGTTCATCGACCTCAACGCAAGCGTTACACAGCGAGTGCGCGCACACAATGAAGGACATTCGTGGTTGTGTGCGTGCGCGCGGTTTATTGCGGGTTGCTCTCTTTAAAGCGATTTTTATGAAAAAGTTGCGAACATTTTCAACATGTTTCTAAAGAAAAAAGTTTTGTTACAACAAACAGAAGATTTTCATGCAAAAATCTTGAAAAAAAAACTTTCACTTTGACCCTAATTATCTCAGGAACTATTCATTTCCCAGGTATGGTTTCCTGAAGAAAATTATCGTACAAATGAGTAGAATATGTGGTATTCGGCTTCGTTAAGCCTTTTTTTACACCCGATATACACTAATGTTGCGTGAAGATTTTTTAATTCTAACTGCAGTTTTTCATTACCAAATCTGCCCGAAAAAATAAGTTGCACGATGGTGTGCTTTCGGTTGCTGATCGTAATTTTGTACTAGTATTTGGATAGGTCTAATTGGCTGTGTTTAGAATTGTATTTTTATTTCTTTTGGTTTTAATTGTATGTTGGTTTCATTTTAGGCATTTATCTGGGCGACGAAGAGGTTTACGCTGCTTTAGGAGAAGGAAATGACTCTGAAATTGAAGGTATAGACGATGAAAACTTCGAACCTTCAACTCTTGATTCTACGTTCCTGGATTCACTTCTATCAGAACAAAATTCAGATGTACAGCAAAAAACAAATAACGCCTTTTGTGCTCCAGCAATACCAGTTACCAGTTCTAAATGCCAAGTCATCGTCAGCCAAGTTACGCCCGGATCTACGTCAACTAAAAACAGAACTCGATCAAGGAATGTTTCTTCCAGAAGAATTCGCAATGACGTCCTTAATGACCAACCCTCGACTTCCAGAGAACGTATTTTATCTACTGAAGGTACACCTACATTATCGTCAGGCACGCGCACCAGGAGACATGCCTATAGTACTCCTCAACCATGGAAAAGACAACAATTCCGAGAAAAACATCACGATTTCCCTGAAATGCCAGTTAGACATGTAAGAAACCCAATCCAGTACTTCAATGAATACCTAGATGAACCTTTCTTTGAACACATGGCCGTGTGTACCAATTTATATGCCATGAGGAAAACTGGCAAAGAGCTGAAGACTACACAAGCTGAAATAATGAAGTTCATGGGTATGCATGCGTTGATGGGAATCCTTGTCTACCCTCGACTACCAATGTATTGGCGCACCGGTATTGCTCTCAACAAAATATCAACGCTGATGACTCGTGACAGGTTCTTGACGTTGAGAAATGCTTTACACGTGGTGGAATCGGACGCCGCTCCACCAGGTCATAACAACCCTCTCTGGAAAGTACAACCAATGATTGACAAAATAAAAGACGGATGTTGCAAGCAAGAAAGGGTACCCGGATTTTACTCTATCGACGAGCAAATGATTCCATTTACGGGTAGGTGCGCTCTGAGGCAAGTGGTGAAGAATAAGCCACGCCCTACAGGACTTAAAAACTTTGTTCTGGCTACAAGTCAGGGTCTTATGCTGGATTTTGAAATTTATAAAGGAGCCAAGACGATGTTCGGCGATAAAGAGGGATCGTTTGGCTTGGGTCCATCTGTAATTCTCCATTTGGCAAGGAACATCCCACGAGGCAGCTGTGTGTATCACGACCGGTATTTTACGACGATTCCTCTCATTGAAGAAATGCATAGCCGTGGTCTTCACAGCACTGGGACAATTATGCTAAATAGGATTCCAGATCGGTCTACCTTAAAATTAAAAGACGACAAGAAAATGTTACGAGGCGATAGTGATCACATGGTCAGGGGCAATTCGGTACTAGTCAAATGGAAGGACAATAAAAGTGTACTGCTGGCTTCAAATTGTACTGGCAGTGAGAACAACATGCTGGTGAAGCGATGGGATAAGAAACACAATAGTTACATCGATGTGACAGCCCCAAATATTGTGACAATGTACAATAAAAATATGGGAGGTGTCGACGTCCTTGACCAACAGATGGAATATTATAGAACCTACTGGAAAACAAAGAAATGGACTCTTAAAGTCATGATTCATTTTTTTGATCTGGCAATAGTAAACTCCTGGAGAGCATATAAAATAGATTGTGAAGCCAACAACTACCCTCGTAACAAAACCATGGATCTCCTGGATTTCCGCCTAGAAATTCATGAAGTTTTGATCAAGGCACCCGAAAAAGGACGACTTCAAGACGAAGAAGAAGAACCAGTGGTGATGCCACGAAAGTATCAAAAGGCGGTAAAACCTTCAGTTTCCATAAGATTTGATGGGTATGACCATTTACCAAATTTTGACGACATCAAGTCACCTAGAGCTTGTCAGATGGAAAACTGTGTTAGTCGCACAAAGACTAGATGTATTAGGTGCAATGTTTACCTGTGCATTGCGCGAAACCAAAACTGCTTCCAGGAGTATCACCAAAAACAATAATTTTAGTTTCATTTTTTTAACGTTGATCTCGTTAGTTCCTACTTTGCTAGATACATAAAATATTATGTCATTAAATATTTTTAAGAACTTGTTTCCAGAATGAAAACTAAGAAGACTGATTATAAATAATAATTAAAATAAAACGCTTCTGATTACGAGTTTTGTCTTTTATTGTATCCTTTATCACTAACGATTTATTGATTGCACGATCGTGCATTTGCAATTAATTCCTAAACCGCACGAACGTGCAGTTAGTTTTAAGCCGTACTTGCAATGGAGGGATTTTTTCTAATATTTTTCCTCAGGTCTATGGCACACTAGAACAAAATATTTCGTACTCAATTTCAATATTTCTAATTTTTTTTTCCTCGGTTGCAAAGGGTTAATGTTTTTTAGTCATGACAAATATACGGAAGAAACCCGAAGTCAAATTGTACTCGAAGAATGGCTTAATGTCTAAATTTTGCTAAAATTCAGTTTATAAGTAAGGGTTTGTAGTAGAAGTTGTTGTATGAATAAGTTGGATTAGGTATACAATCCTACAACTCCAAAATATTAATACCTATTATCTGCGTGCGTGTACCATTAGCGAATGAGACCATCGCATCTGCGATTGGGTCCAAACTCAGAGTACTTTTATATGAGCATTGGGTTCAATGCTCTAAAATCAATTAGATGTATAATCGATCTATATTTTTTTAACTTATAATTACTGAAAAAAAAACTTGGTAGTGCAAACAAAACAACACATTTAATTTCCTTTTAATTGGCTGACTTTTGGATCATTGAAGACTCTCCATTATTCTTCTTCGTTACGTCTCCGGAACATTCCCGTTTGGATGGACTCCATATATATTTGTGGAAGCATTCTATGCAAAAAACGTGGCCATAGTATGTTCGGGAGTGAGCGGGCAATGTACGACATACACCTGTAAATAATTGTTTTATTATTTTCTTTAAGTAATGACCTATCTTAAATAACTATTATATCTAATTATTTTCGTCGAATAGTACACAGGAGAATATGATATTTATTCAAGGAATTGTATTTTCAATTCACACTAGCAATTTTTTAAATTTAAATAACAATTTTCTTAACGTTAGGATATGTTGCGCAAAGTAAGCGTTAGGAGCTCAACCGTACTGAACTACAGGAATCATATTGAAAAGCAGGTGAGGGTAATGATTCGAGCTTAAGTGTTAACGAAACACTAGAAAGTTTGCTAAATAAAAATTATGAGTCAGAATATCGATTATACAACCAACATAATCAAGAGTTTCAAAACGTTTATTTAAATGAATGTAAATTGTTTATTTGAATCGTTTTGTTTACTTCAGACCAGGTACTAATACACTTACAACACAAGCCACAGTGTGTTCTATATGTCTGACCATCCAAATATTTTATTTCTGAGTCCTCTTTAAAATCATTGTAAGTTTTGAGATTTCCATAATTATTAGTTTCTTCCATATTTTTGTAACTTTGCAAATTATTTTTAATATAAATATTGTTAAGCTTTGTCAAGAATAAGTTTTATTTTGTAAATTTTAAGACGTTTCTATTTTATGCCAAATTTTTTTAATTTACGTTTCTATTTTATGCCAAATTTTATTAAATGCCAAATATTTTATTAAAACCTTTTTCAGTTTTGAAAGACAAATAGAACTTTCTCCGTACACGCACTCTGAAGAAGACAGTTATAAGGGCGACAAATTGAGAAGTTGATAACCTTTGTACGTTTGTTTCATTTTTCGTAGAATTTTTAGACAGTGACAAATGTCAGGTTTCTCTTAAATTGGGTTGGGCTATAAAACTGTCAAAACGGCATCAAACAACTGATTACAGGCGTGGCTATTTTCATTAATTTTGAATGAAAACTAGTATTTTTACGTTGTGTTGATACAAAAATTGTATCAAATCACTTGCGTATATTAAAACGAATCAACACTTGCGAGTTCTATTCACTTGCACCCACTAAAACCTGCATTTTAAGTGAAAGATTCTGATGTCGTGTAGTCTGATTTTGTAATCAAATTATTTATGAAATCACCATGTACGGACGAAAAACACCATCGACTTATCGGTCTACGCCCTCGGTGTATTCCCATTACACTACTAAGTGAGTAAAATCTTATTGGAATATATATTTTTGGCCAAATTTTTTCGGGTGTTGATAATAAAAACATCTTATTAGAACCCGCTTTACTTATAAATAACAAACTTCTTATTCGATATTGTGTCATTCCGAGTTATTTGTTTGGTCAGAGGGTATCCTTATTGTTCTACAATATAATATTTCATTAAAAAAAATATGCTGTATACTTAGAATTGTTTCTCTGCACTGCATTCCCTGCCTACTATGTCTTACTAAATAAAATACCGATTCTGCATCACTCCTTTAGCTATGTTAGTTTTAACTTAGGTATTGCAAAAAGTAACAGCCTATAATCATCCCACTGCTATCCCACACTCCCACTGCAATCATGCACTGCTAGTGTTCAGGCGTCACCTGGGATTTATTTATTTATTTAAAACTTTATTGCACAAAAGAATTATGTACAATTGGTGGACTTAATGCCATGCCAATGCAATGTAGGATGGTTAAGGTAGAAGACAGGGAACATGTACAATGGCCCAATAGAGAGACTAAGTGCTGAAAAAGCCCAGACGAAACATACAAACATCCATCCCAGTACAGAGAAAAGGCCTCCATTATTGAAGTCAATTTATCACCATTCTTGCCTAATGTGGGTTGGTGAGCAAACCTGAACAATATTTAAGAGGAAAGAGTACGGGCGAGAGAATTGAAAAATAGGTGTTTGTAAAATCTATTGCTGTCGCGCTGTGCCAAACGCCTTCACCGCAGAGTGTGATAGAGACAACTGCTTTTTGGACTGAAAATACTTACTAAAAACACACCAAATCAACGTTTCATAGTCCCGATTACTTTTCCAAAACTAGACCGATTTAAATACTTTTTTTAATAAAAATTAAAGAAAGGCTTTAGCCGTTTTCGTATGTTTTCCATTTTTTACTAAAATTTAGCCAAATTTGTCTGGTTGTTTGAACACACCCGAAAATCTGACGAATTTTTTCGATTTTTGAGGGCTTATATCTTTTTTATTTATTAATTTATGAAAAAACAGAAAACATAGAAACTTGCTAATAGTGGCTATTGATTTTTGTATTAAAAATTATTGCTCTACTGGCTTTATCCAGGGAGGAAACAGGGGACTACGTTTGTATGAAAAACGGCCCTTGTATTTCCTCTTAAAATTCGAAACTTTTTGTTGCCCAACCTGGGAATTAAACCTTGTACCCTAGATCTAGATCTTGGCCTGGCATACCCTACTCATAATTGCTGTGTACGCCCCTGGACTAGTAGCAATGTCCTCTCTCCACTCTTGACAAAACTAAAGTTCACGTTATTACTGCTTTTAAGGGCTTTGAAACCATATTGATTTTGTTTTTATTTGAAAGCTCTAAGCGTTTGGAAGTTGTACAGATATTGGTAATAGTGTAATATTTATATTATTGATATTCAAGTCTACGAGGGCGGGTCAATAAGTCCGTGACTTTTTGAATTTCTGACCTCTTTACTGAAAAAGCAACACTACTCCTGTCAACAAGTATCTGTCAGTTGATTCCTATCAAAATTTGAACTTGCTGCGTCAGTTAGTTTGTGTTTGACAGCTATTTTTATCAGACTACCCAGTAATTTGAGGAAAAAATGGAAAAAGGTGAATTTCGTGTGCTTATTAAGCATTCTTTTTTGCGAAAAAAAACCATTACCGAGACCAAGGCTAAGCTTGATAAATACTATGGGGACTCTGCACCATCGATTTCAATGGTAAAAAAGTGGTTTACTGAATTTCGTTATGGCCGTAAAAGCACTGAAGATGCCGAACGTCCTGGACGCCCAGTTGAGGTCTCTACACCCGAAACAATCGAAAAAATTCACGATATGGTGTTGGCCGACCGAAGATTGAAAGTGCAAGAGATTGTGGAAGCCGTAGGGATCTCGCATGGCTCAGTGGTTTCAATTTTAAAAGATCAATTGGGCATGAGAAAGCTTTCCGCAAGATGGGTGCCGTGTTTGCTCACAGTCGACCACCAAACGCAATCGTGTAACAACTTCACAGGAAGGTTTGGCGTTGTTTAATCGCAATATGGAGGAGTTTTTGCGCCGTTTTGTAACCGTGGACGAAACATGGATCCATCACAACACACCAGAGACCAAACAACAGTCAAAACAGTGGGTTTCTAAGGGTGAATCGGCGCCAAAGAAGGCCAAGGTGGGTTTGTCAGCCAATAAACTTATGGCCACTGTTTTTTGGGATGCACGTGGCATAATCCACATTGACTACCTTCAAAAGGGAAGAACAATCAATGGGGAATATTATGCCAACTTATTGGACCGCTTCAATGACGATTTGAAAAAAAAACCGACCTTTTTGGCCAAGAAAAAAGTTCTTTTCCACCAAGACAATGCAAGGGTGCACACATGTGCAGTTGCCAAGGCAAAAATCCATGAATTGGGCTATGAATTGCTCCCTCATCCGCCCTATTCTCCAGATTTGGCTCCGAGTGACTACTTTTTGTTCCCAAACCTGAAGAAATGGCTTGGTGGAAAAAGATTTGACTCCAATGATGAAGTCATCTCGCAAACAAAGGCCTATTTTGAGGACCTCGACAAATCATATTTTTTGGAAGGGATAAAAAAATTGGAGAAGCGTTGGACAAAGTGTATAGAGCTCAAGGGAGACTACGTTGAAAAATAAAATGATTTGTTTATCAAAAAATCTGTGTTTTATTCCAAAAGTCACGGACTTATTGACCCGCCCTCGTAATATTGATATTCAATGCCTTGGAGTAATCGTTGACGGGTTCCTGTTTTAACAGTATTGATCAAAGATACTTATTTTTATTGGCTCTTAGTTGGTTGTTGATATCCATATTATTAGATAGTACATACTACATACAATCTGATAACAATAATATGTGGATTTAAAATTTTACCTAGTTTTAAAGTACGGTATTTTCAGACCAACTAACGGCCGGTCCCAATAACCTATCTATCTTCAGTTTTGGCATATCGGAGATAGAAAACAACTTTTGTCTTTGTTTCTCTGGACAGCAAAATCAGAGACAGAAGATGTTTTCTATCTCCGATATGCCAAAACTGAAGATAGATAGATTATTGGGACCGGCCGTAAGTGAATATTGTATACTAAATTGACCTGGCTTATACACAACCTTGCCAACGCACTTTACCAATGGGGTCGTCGTAGCAATCAACTATTAAAGTCCTATTTTTATTGAAATCAGAAACAAAAACACCCAGGCATGACATAATATAGATTTTTTTGCTGACTTCTCTGGTATTGGTACCCAAGACCTCGGAGCTGGCAACACCTTGAAGACCGTACCAACCGAAAGTGTAGACCACTCTATCAAAGAGGTTTTTAATTATACAATTAATTGTATTTGTAGATCATCAACGAACCTCAGATCATCGAAGTCAATAAAATCGCTCCGTCTACCTTGGTACCAAAAGCCGATACTCCACGATGCCTTCTTCTTGGATCTCCAGAGGGGATCACTTCTCACGGGCTTTATTTCTCTTGTAAGTATTGGGTACATGATAATAATAAGGGTTAAAGTATGAAATTGCCGATTATTTTCCCACTTTTTATTTTGTTTATAGCTCTTAAGTATAGTCATATTATTGCGTAATTCTTTTTGTATTGTATTAAAAACTAAATAAAGTAACTTTTGACTAAAAAAAAAATGCACTACTAATGCCTATTACTTCAAAGGAAGTCGTTGAAAAGACCCCTTACAATGTGTCAGCTGACCTTCTTGCTTCAATGAAGTACCTATATTTGCATTATATACTTTGATTTTCAGAAATTTTAATACTATAATGCGTAGCTTTATAACCATCTAACTTTCACCTTTAATTGCATCGAAAACGGTTCAGGCGTCTTTAAAAAAACTAAAAAATTGTTAGTATGGAAAAATGACTTTTCTCGATTTTGTCCATATAAAACGGCAATTTCATACTTTAACCCCTAATAAAAAGCTTTAGTCACATATTACATACCCAATTTAACGCAGTATAGCGCCGCGCTCGGCATGCGAGGAGATGCGGGTTCGAGTCCTACCTTAGACATAATTTTTCAAGTTTAAATATTTTTTAAATGTTACCTGTGGCAAATTTACACATGACTGTTAGCCGTTTTCCGATGACGAATTAACTGTTATGGTGAGTTTACAAAAACCCCATTTTATGAAACAAGACCTTAAATGTTTCCCAGAAGCAAATTTACTGGATGCCTAAAAATAAATGTGGACAACATCACATACATTGTTCTCATCTTTAAGCACTCAGACACAACGAAAACTCAGAAACAACGAAGGTACCACAAACACCCAGGCCTGAGAAAATGTAGAAAACCACCTTATTTCTACATTGGTCCGGGAATCGAACCCGGGATCTCGGAGCAGGCGAGGAGACCTTGAAAAGTTATGTTTTTTTTAAATAAATAATAGGCTTGCTCTTGACTACACACTTAACTATAATATGGTTAAGAAGAAGCGTAAGATGAAGCGAGCTTACCCAGTGACACTGGTTCTCCCACGCAGAGGGGTCTGTTAGCCGTCATCATTGGTTAGAAAACCAAAGATGCCGTTGCCCAGGGCGGACCACTAGGAGGTAGATCCCACCACCCCAAAATGGCGATCGTCGTCATGCTTGTTTAACGTTTTGAATGTTTGTTTTCAGTTCATATCTCTGTTCACGTTCGCCGAGAGCATCTTCGACCTGTACTGCCTCGGCATGGCTACGCCCGGCTCGGTGCACTACGGGTACTACGTTATCAGCTATCAATTTGTTTATGTTGGTAGCGCACCGAGTAAGTTTCTATTTCTATATTAAACCCTAGGTCCCAGCTGCTTATGTTAGTACAAAGCCTTTTATTTAGATTTACAGAATGATTTTTTCATCATCTTCAAATTTTTTTATAGGCTGTCAGTATCATATTCAGAGCCCATTTATAAAGTTAAAAATGTAAATCAAGTTTTCACCCGAAAATATTTTTCGCAACATTGTTTTAATTTTTTTGCGGTCCTCAGCCTGTTAAGGAATGAAGAGAAAATCAAAAACTTATAAATAGTATCGTAATAAATGAATGAGGCCGTAACAAAAGTTTTAGATTTTTGGCGGACCTTTTTTGAGTGCTATATCTGGACATTTTAGTACTGGGCTATACCAAAATAAAAAATACGTCATTTGATTTATGTCTTGTAGATTGTTGAATTAAAATTTGGAAGGTGGTTAAAATTTCATTCTATATATGAGATTTAATTTTTTTTTAAATGCTGTCTTGGACTTTTTTGTTTTTTTTTTTAACTAATGCTATGACAGGGATTTAGGGGTACAATAAAAAAAGTGAATAAAATGTTTACTTACTCTTATTTCAGTTCGCAACGTCCTGATAGTATTCTCTCTATTCTCTTGGATCGGCTCTGTGGCAGTGTTGGTCACTAGCAGTCTGCTCATATACGCTTTGAGAAAGGTATGTTATCATATACATTTATTCACTACACAATATAATTTTTATAATTTATTTTATCTTTATGTTTAACCTTCCATCATCGTCATCCTCTCTGTCCGTCTACTACAAATAGTATTGTTGTGTTATCTACATCATACTTTATAACATCCTTGTAACATTATAGAACGCAATAAAATATTTGAATTGAATTGAATTGAATATGTTGGCAGCACCATGTGACAACCGTTTTGTTCAAAAATAAATAATTTCTTAAGTAAATTAGTAAAGTAAAGTAAAGGCCTATAATTCACTGCAGGGTAAAGGCATCGTGGAATTCAATTCTTCCATTATTTTATTCAAGGTGTCGCCTGCTCCGAGGTCCCGGGTTCGATTCCCGGACGGGTCAATGTAGAAAAGTGTTTTCTAAATTTCTCGGGTCTGGGTGTTTGTGGTACCTCCGTTGTTTCTGGTTTCCTAAACACGAGTGCTTTAAATAGTTATTCAAATTGGAATCAGAACAATGTACGTGATTTTGTCCACATTTTTTTATTATTTATCAATTTATTTGTCGATATGAAAGATTAATATATGGATTTCACTCATGAACAGACAACGGCAGTTCATCCTACCCAAAAAGTTAAAGGTCATTGAATTGATTTTCAACTTTAAGTCCAACGAGTGGAGATCAATATCAATTGAGAAAATTTTACATTTTGTGGTAGGTTGACGTGCTGTTGCCTGTACGTACATGGACACGGGTAGACTATTATGCTAATCAATTGCACAATTCATTAATATTAGTAAAGTAAAGTAGTGAAGTAACAGCCTACAATCATCCCACTGCAAAGGCCTCTATCATTGAAATCAATCCATTATTGAATTTGTTAAATTCTATACTTTATTTGATATTTTAGCAACTTAATTGCACGTTTAATATCAGTATATAAACTAGAAAAATTTCGCCCGCCCGGCATGCGAGGAGATGCGGGTTCGAGTCCCGCCTGAGACAAAATTTTTCAAGTTTATATTCTGATATTATAAGTGCAATTAAGTTGCTAAAATATCAAATAAAGTTTCATATCTATTGTTGGTTAAGACTATTTTTTAAGCAAAATTGCTGATGTGACTTGTAAATACAATGCCTTGAATAAACATGTTGCGAGCACAGAACATGGGGAAAGGTTAGCAAGGCTGTCACGCGCCATTTGTATGAGAACAGATGTCGCCGCTTGCGACCCAATACACATTAACGAGTTCAAAGAACGCCAATCAAGTTAATTCTTTTGTTGTCGCGCGACGTGAAAAGGAACCAATGGGGACTACCGTTTCTTTGCTCACCAGTTGGCGCCACTGTAGACTGAGGTCCGGAGGTATAGCTGTCAAAGGCGATTGGCGCCGAAACAAAGTGTTATATCTTGAATCTAATTAAGTTTCATTATTTATAAATAACTATCTTGATATCAACAAACTAACTTCTGAAATAGTTGCTCTTGAGGCCGCCTATTTTTGCGCTTTTTCTTAATTCCGCTTTTAAAGCGTTCACATTAATCGCCAAATAATCCATATTTGCGATATTTTACGAAGGAGATCACTTTCCAGCAGGTAAAATTAAAGAAATTATAATTTATGCAACAAATTCCGCTAAAACCAGTGAAAAGTGAATGATATTGGACCTCACGCGACACTAGCGCCTCTAGTGGCAAATTCATTAGCGATAGCCCCCATTACAGCTGCAGCGCTCTCTTACTTTGCTCATGACCTCTGTGGGGCGCCTGCTCCGCCTACGTCGCCTTTCTAACCTTTTTCAATGTTCTGTGGTTGCGAGGTGCATAACCAAAAACATTGGAACGAATTCGTCGACAAAAACAATGTCTTGCTCAATTGTTTGTGGGTTCATGTCCCACCTAAGACAGTAAAAAAGGTTTTATTCAAATATTGTATTTTCAAATTTTGTATCATCTCATTAAAATTTCACATTCATTCATGCTGCCATCCCGTAGTATGTGAGACATGGCAAGAACCAGGTATATGTCTATATGTCTTAAATTTTACTGTGTGGCTTTATCATCTTATACAGGGTGTACAAGATCAGGGAATCAGGGAATAGCTGCTTTACTAGGTTATAATCATAAAGAGTAGGTAGGCGATTTAAAGTTAATGATCTATGACGTGTATATTAATATGGATAAAAAAGTAAAGTAATCCTGTTATCATCCCACTGCAGGGCAAAGGCCTCTATCATTGATTCAAGTTACCACAGCAATGATGGGTACATTATCACCACGCTTGCCTTGTGGGTTGGTGATCACAAGAAAAATGCTCGGTAATTCGAAACTCTTGTCGCCCGACTCGGGGATTGAACATAGGACCCCGTGATCTCGGCCCGGTATTTAAACCACTAGACCAAACGGGACGTTTCATAAATTAATATGGATATTCCACTAGAATTCTAGCATTATTTAGATTCAATGCTCTGGTATAGTGAAAATGTCTTATCCATGTTAAGTTTCATGTGAATATTGCTAGTATGTAAAATCGCCCTACCTACTCTGATTACTGGTAATACATCGAAAATGTAAAATATTCATGATATCGCTTTGAATTATTATGGAAATTGTAGTAATTCGGAATAAAAAGATTGAGAGTTTTTCCTTATAGTTTCGTTTCATTATGGTCGGTTATGGATTCGTATCATCCGCGTGCCCTATACCTATTTTAAACACTAATTAATTTAACGTGACGTAATTTGTGAATATTATTTATGAATATTTGACCTAGATAACTTTGTAACAAAATGTTTTATAACTTTCTTCTATGGTCTTTACGGATCTATGCTCTGGTACACCCTGTATTTTAAAACGAGCAATTGTATATACACGGTGAATTTTTAACCACCTGTAATACGAAGCCCACGTTATGTTACCATTATGTATAACATCTTGGCAGTGTTATTTTTGTTTTATTTCCAAATATTTTTTAGGCTATAGCATAGCTTCTATCGCGGGCCTTGAGCGTGGAGACCGAATCCAGAAATTCCGTAACGAAAATAACCTAATCTAACACTCGGGCGAGGCACGATCGAACAATTTTGAATTTCCGAAATTTAAAAGAATTTAGAAGAAAATAAGGATTTTGACAGTATGGTTGCCTATGGTAACCATATCTGCCAAAATAACAGAAAAATTAATTACAAAAGTCAAAATTAGAAAATACCATAATTATAAAATTAAGCTATTGCATAGCTTATATCGCTGGCCTTGAGCGTGGAGACCGAATCCAGAAATTCCGTAACGAAAATAACCTAACCTAACACTCGGGGCGGGGCACGATCGAACAATTTTGAATTTCCGAAATTTAAAAGAATTTAAAAGAAAATAAGGATTTTGACAGTATGGTTGCCTATGGTAACCATATCTGCCAAAATAACAGAAAAATTAATTACAAAAGAATCCAGAAATTCCGTAACGAAAATAACCTAACACCCCCCACTCCGACCGGCACAGCGGTGATACTTTTTAGTTTTATAATTGCATAAGTTGATAAAAAATGCTATGCAATAGCTTTACCGCGGCAGTCTCCGAGTGCCACACGTCTTTTTTTTAATAAAAATACTGAATATTGGTTCAGCTATTTATTTTGAAACATGCTTTAACGCGCACAGATGTACCTGTGTAAGGTCCATTAAACCGAGGCTCCGCTGCAGCAAAATAATACGTCTGTGTGCGTCTAAGCGTGTTACAAAATTAAAAGTCTGAATCAAAATTTTATATATTTAAAGAAATATATTATTAAAAAAAACACTGCCATGATGGTATAATAACGTAGGTTTCGTTTTTCAGGTGGTTCAAAAAGCACGGTGTATATTTATATACAAATATTGTGTGTCTTAGAAATGGCTTTTTTTAACCAGACTTTTTATTTATACAAGATAGACAGAATATTCTTTATTGCACACACATAAAGAAATAACATAGTAAAGTAAAGTAACAGCCTATAATCATCCCACTGCAGGGAAAATGCCTCCATCATTGAATTCAAGTTACCACAGCAATGATGGGTGTACTGGCATGATCACCACGCTTGCCAAATGCGGGTTGGTGATCACAAAACCGAGCAACGTTCGAAAATTTTTAAAAATTTTTGTTGCCCGACCCGGTATTCGAACCTGGGACCCCGAGATCTTGGTCCGGTATTTAACCACTAGACCAACGGGGCGTTCAAGAAATAACATACAATTTCTACATTAAGATGTACAATTTAGGCGGTCTTATCGCTAAAGAGCGATCTCTATCAGACAACCTTTGAGTACAGGAAAAAAAAAACTATGAAAAACAAACAAACAAGATTATTTTTAAATTGACTGATATTTATTTATAAGATTATGCCTTTTTCTTAATTGATATGGTTGTTATTAATATCAGTATTAAAACTTGAAAGATAATGTGACGACCATTTGGATCAGCGGTAGTAAATCTGCTTCTGAGCCATGGGTCGCGGGTTCGATCCCCGCACAGTACAAATATTTGTGTGCATGAACATGTCTGTTTGTACTGGTCTGGGTGTTTTCTATGTATTATAAGTATTTATTTACAAAAAAAAAGTATACAAGTAAGTTTATCGGTTGTCTAGTACCCCATACGACAGGGTACTTAATAGTAACTTAATTTGGGACTAGATGGCTCTGTGTGGCCCAGTGAGGCTTGTCTTAAATATTTATTATATATTTATTTAATGTCTCAGGCGGGACTCGAACAGAAACTATCAATCATATGTAAAGATGTTTCTTTCGGGTGTTAATAGTGCAAAACTCCTAACATCTGATGAAATGGTTTACAGCGATAAGAATATACTTGAAAAATTGACCTTACTGTGATATAGTGTCTCAGTAGTTTTAATTGGAAAAGCGTCCGGTATGCATAGAGATGCGGGTTTTAGTCCCGCCTGAGACAATTTTTTTACAAAAATGCTTTTTTAGTAATAATTTTCACAGTGGTTAAACTTGAATTTTTTTCGTATTAATACTGATATATATTTTTTTCCACAGGAATACGAGAAGCGAATCCTGCCATGGCTATACACGTTCGGCGTTTTCATATCATTCCGTACTGTGGCTTTCCTCTTCGCGGCCATAGTGAACGATATGATATTCGCGTACAATGTCATCATGTGCCTTATATGGATCGTGTTCTGCGTTTGCGGCGTCTACGGCTGGCTGCTGGTCTACAGTCTGTACTTGGAGCTGTCCGACTTGACAAAGCTCGAGGACTTGGCGCACTTGAGGGTGAGCGGTCCCATACACGCCCGTACACCTCTTATACACGCCCATACACATCTCATACACGCCCATACACATTTCATACACACCCATACATATTTCATACACACCCATACACGCCCATACAAATCAACACACTTCTCATACGCCTATACACACCCATACACGCCCATACACCTCTCATACACACCAAAGCGACTCTATTACACATGCACGCCTCTCATACACACCCATACACCTCTCATACACTCCTATTCACATCTCTTATGCATATCTCAAGAACTCGGCTACCTTGAGGGTGAATACCCTCATACACGCTCATACACATATCTCGACGACTTGTCACACTTGAGGGTGAGCGGTCTCATAAACGCTACTGCTAGTACAGGTTAAATTTGTAATCTTATCGCTGGAAGCGATCTCTTCCACACATATCTTCATGCTAACAAGTAATATACCATGACCTTTTTTGTTCACAGATGGGCACAATGGCATCTCTCAACGCTTCCCTAGCCGGGTCCCGCCCCACCACCCCCCACAGCACGGTATCAACAATGCCCGCGTCACAAATATGAAACGCGGGACTCACACTGCCTACATCTCAGCATTTAGACCCTCAACTTGACTCTAGACCTGACACTGAAACAATTAAGAAGGATCCTGATACAAAAGACTCTCAGGGTTTGGATTCCGAAGACAGCGCTGACGAAGCCACCCCTCTGTCTGTCGAGGTGAGCTTAGAAACGCCGGTTTAGTGTTGTGCGGTGTCGATTGTTTGACGATTATCGATATTATGGTCGATATACTAATTTTTTCGATAGAAACGCGTTATTGGAAGAAGGAAAGAAAACATATTTATTTGGCACACAAAAATATAAATTCGAATTCCGAGATAGAGAAAAAAGACAATAAATAATTTAATTCCAAAAAAGACTCTCGCTCTGCATTTATCGTAGCAGCTTACTTAATCTGCGGGAGCCTAGAATTTAAATAAAATATAACAATAAGTCGAAATATAATTACATTTAAAACTAATAATTTTAAAATACATTAAATAGATAATTTATTATAAGAAACATACAAAAGAGAAAAACAAAAGTTTACATGAACAATCCTAAGAACTAGTTCTGCCAGAGAGAATTTATCGACAAAATTTCGTATAGATATCGACAGTTTTGTATCGATAATCGACCAATCTATAACTCATTTAATTACTATTGACGTAGTAATTAGAAAATCGATTGAGAACTAAAATTAAGTCATTTGAGAATTGAGCAGTTGTGAGTATTCAGAAATAGTGTATTAAAAAGTATTTGTCACACGAAAGACTTAAAAATTATGTAAGTTTGTCATTGAATAAAAAGTTCTAATTATTTAATTAAGTACTAACATATCTATACACCGTGAAATTTTAGTGGTTGTTTTCCCGCAACAGAACGATTTACCTTTAGTAGCACCATCGAATCCTGCGGGTTATTTTTTGAAAATAAAGATATCGTTGTTCTCAACTAATCAAAAAAATAATCATCAACTCAAAAGCGTGAGATACGATAGTATCTTTACAAAATGTGACGTGTTTGGGTACTGCTTGCCGCACGAAATCAATGTTAAAAGCAAAAGAAGCTCTACGCACTAAGTAATACAGCATAAACTGCACCGCGCGAGGGGCAATGACCCCGGCCGGTGACCGGCTGCGGCGCGGCTGGTACCATTGGTTCGAGGTTGCTTTCGAGTTTCGTTTATCACAATCGTGAAACTGCTATTTTTTTATTTGAATAAAAAAAACTGCACAAATCTATTGTACTACTAAGATAGAATCATTTTACTGCGGGAAAACAACCACTAAAATTTCACGGTGTATAATAAATACCAGAGGTAATTTGCTAAAATAATACTGTACTAGGTTTTTGAGAATTGATTTTGTTTAGGAGTAATAATATTAAATCAATTGGGAGCAGCAGAGCTCTGGTAGTCCCCTTAAAATGAAAATGACTATGTAACGCTTCTATCACACGAATCGTCGCGAAATCATCCCTGTTTTAGCTCATAGAGACTATGATTGTCTCTTTCGGTCTTGAATTCCACTGGCACTTAACAAAAAAAAAGCGGAAAAGCTACAGTTTTTGTAACTGAAATTCAAATTCGAAAAACGTGAGTGTATTACATTTCTCATATTACTATTATCGCATTTATTGACTTCGCCGTACACCGTGAAATTTTAGTGGTTGTTTTCCCGCAGTAAAATGATTCTATCTTAGTAGTACAATAGATTTGTGCAGTTTATTTTATTCAAATAAAAAATAGCAGTTTCACGATTGTGATAAACGAAACTCGAAAGCAACCTCGAACCAATGGTACTAGCCGCGCCGCAGCCGGTCACAGGCCGGGGTCGTTGCCCCTCGCGCGGTGCAGTTCATGCTGTATTACCTAGTGCGTAGAGCTTCTTTTGCTTTGAACATTGGTTTCGTGCGGCAAGCAGTACCCAAACACGTCACATTTTGTAAAGATACTATCGTATCTCACGCTTTCGAGTTGATGATTATTTTTTTGATTAGTTGAGAACAACGATATCTTTATTTTCAAAAAATAACTTGCACGATTCGATGGTGCTACTAAAGGTAAATCGTTCTGTTGCGGGAAAACAACCACTAAAATTTCACGGTGTATATACTTTTAGTTTTTAGTGCATTATTATTTTATATAAAGCCCTTATTTGTTAGGAGAATTCCGTCCTGTTATTTTATAAAATATATAATATGTTTTTAAATTAAGGTACACTGGCCTGCATATCAGGCTATACATGTTTATTGCAAAATAGTACCAATTTCAAATCCATAAGGTGCATAGTGTTTAGCCTGATGTACAGTCAAGGGAATTTAATTGTTTGATAAAATTAAATCACATGATGAAATTAATATTTACAAACATTGATTCAATTCCGATAAAATTGTGTTATCGCAGCCATATTCTAAAATAGATGTATGTATTCCTGTAATAGAACGACAACAAATGTATATGAATATTGTTTAAAGGTTAAAAAAATTACACATTTGTCTTAGGTTTACCATGTCCATGATTAAAATCACCCTTCAATCGATGGGCTTTGCGTCTATTTCAGACGATTTTTGGTGTAGTGTTTGAATGACATCGCTTTACGTGGCTAAATAAGACAATGCGTGCGCACCCATAGTAGTGAAACAACTAGTATGTACGTGATCATGGCGCTTGCAACAGTACGGAATTATTGAATTCAAAACAAGATACATAGTTGAAATCCATAAACAACTAACGGCCGGTCCCAATAATCTATCTATCGCCAGTTTTGACATTTCGGAGATAGGAAACAGTTTCTATCTGTGATTTTGCAATACAGAGAAACAAAGGCAGAAGTTGTTCTCTATCTCCGATATGCCAAAACTGAAGATAGATAGGTTATTAGGACCGGCCGTAACTCGTAACTCATACTTGCCACGTACAATACCAATGACATTGACAGCAAATTCAAAATGGTTGTCAACAATGATATTACATTAAACCTAAGCAGATTTATGTTATAAGCGCGCGCTTTGTGAAGACTCAAATACGCCCTAATTAGGGCATTTTTTACAACGTCCACGTCGAGTGCGGTCACGAGAGGTACTCATTAAAAAAAATTGGTTGTTTGTAAAGTAGGTTTACGATCGAGATGTTTACGTGATAACGTCTTATTGGTGATATAAGTTTTTGGGAAGTAAGGAATTAATGAAGATAACAATTTTTTCAAATTTGAAATTACATCTTAAACATTCAACGAAAACTTAACCGCACGAGAAAATCTCCATTCGTTTGTATGCCGCTAGAGTGAGAGAGACGGAAGATCGGTCCACTCACTCGAACGCTATGCCAGCCTCCGCTCGTGAGGATTCCGCGTGACAAGTTTCACGGAATGACTGGCAGCGCTCGAGATGAGACGGGAGATCGGTCCGTCTCTCTCTCGTTATACCTGCGATCGCGCTCGTGAGGTTTTGGTGTGACACAAGTTTCTGAACATGTCACCCGACTAAAACGATTTTAAAGACGTTATCACGTCAAAATTATAGCCATCTCTTTCATTTGCGTGCTATTTCGCATCTTTTGTTCTGCTTATCAGTGAAACTTGTCAATGTGTGCAGTTTCGGATTGCTCGGAACAGATTTAATTCGCGAATTACTATGAAGGTAACATATCTATACTTGAAAATATCATTGGTTGTCAATATTTTTTAAATTGGTATCATTCAAAAAATCCGGTTTCTGGATCCTTGCAGATGAATATGAACCCAGTGCTTAAAACTGGGACACGATGGCTTATCTTAGATGGGCAAAAGGATGCTGTGGGCGGTCTCTCGTGTCCTAAAAATTTACTTTACGGCTCTGGGTTCCAGCCGAGTTGTCATTACTTATTAATACGGGATGATGTTGCCATGTGAATTAAATCTTGGACATGTTAAAGTATATTTGCTGTTGTATTTACTAGTAATGTTTGACGACCTCCGTGGCGGAGTGGCGTACACACCGGTTTTCAAGGTGTCGCCTGCTCCGAGGTCCCGGGTTCGATTCCCGGACGGGTCAATGTAGAAAAAATGTGTTTTTCTACATTTTCTCGGGTCTGGGTGTTTGTGGTACCTTCGTTGTTTCTGGTTTCCAAAATACGAATGCTTTAAATAGTTATTCAAATTGGGATCAGAACAATGTATGTGATGTTGTCCACATTTATATATTTTATATTTATAATGGTGTTGTGATTCAAGAAAGATATGAACACGAATGTTTCGTGCCTTTTCGAAGTGCCTGTAAGCTTTTTAAACTTTTTTGCTAGACTGAAAGTAGGATAATTCTACTATACTAACTCCCGTATTTATAAAGAAGTAATAACTTATTGCTTAAGAAAGTCATAACTTAAAGTGTTCATACCAAGTGCTCAAGTGAAAGATATTGGTCACCATCAATAGTCATATTATTTGGCTGAAAATGCTAACTTTTGGTAGTTATAACTTCTAATAATTTCTTGATTAAGGCATACAAATTGTCTCTCAAGTAATTACTTTTACTTGTTTATAAATACGGGGGTAAGAGTAATTTTTAAATAGATTTATTGCCTATGATATTGATCTGTTTATTAAAGTACTTACTCCATTTACTTTACAAATTATTTAATAAATGGAGAATTACCAATATTAATAGATTACCTAACAACGTCCATAAATTAAGATTACTATTTACTAGATTTACACTTGTATCTAATTTTATTAGGTTACCTTAATGTATTCTGTGGTTTATGTATTTCTTAACTTGAATATGATGTTATGTATATTTGAGGCGTGGAATTTATTAATAAGCTTATTTCTAACCACACTTTGTATTTACCAAAGTAGCACTTACTTTGTTTAAACATCTAACGATGTTAAAATAAGTATGGTATTATTTTTATATCCATCTATGTTTTTTAGGATAAGTATGGTATCAGATTTTTCTTAGGCTTCTATTACAGTCCCCTGGCTTGACTGAACGACAGAAGACGGCCTACTCCCTAACGTGCCTTCCGACCAGGGACCGGAACCGCTTACCTTTAAAGGGGTAATTTGTTCGGGTTTTTAATAGGCTTGTTTTTAAAAACCCTATCCGAAAGGCAAGCTTATCAACGGGCTTACCCCGACGGTATGGTGAACCAAAAAATGCGATTAATCCAGGTAAGCGCTTACCAATACTGAAAACCCCTTAATAGGCTTACCCTATAAAGTGTTTTGGAATGCTGTTAGGCTATTTTAATTTCTATGCGCAACCCATAATTTGTGCTAAGCGGTTAAACCTCATTTAAAAGGTTACCGAACTCATAAGCTAACACAATCAAAGGTAACCGCTATCACATGGGTAACCCTATCACATGGGTAACCCTATCAAATGGGTTACCCTATCACATGGGTAACCTTTTTAATAGGGTTACTCTTAAACAGGGGTTTTCCGGTCCCTGCGGTCCCTCCCTGTCCGGTTTCAGACAAAATATTACTGTCTTAATTGAAAAGGAATCAAACTTAGATCCTTGCGCAGTTGGCAACCGCACAAATACTCCGATGCATTTACTATGGCTGCCCTATAAAGCCATTACACATATTTATGCTTTATTAAACACTAGCGGCCCGACCCGCCTTCGCACGGGTGGACCCGTTAAGTTTTAGTAAAGATCGCTAATCTTTTCTAGCAATAAATATAACCTATGTCACTCGAGGCAATTGTAGCTTTCAGATGTTGAAAGAATATTTGAAATAGGCACAGTAGTTTTTTAGTTTATTCATTACAAACATACACACACACACACACACAAAAATACAAATCTTTCTTCCTTTTATAATATTAATGTAGACTAACGGGCCGGTCCCAATAATCTATCTATCCTCAGTTTTGGCATATCGGAGATAGAAAACAACTTCTGTCTTTGTTTCTCTGGACGGCAAAATCAGAGACAGAAGATGTTTTCTATCTCCGATATGCCAAAACTGAAGATAGATAGACTATTGGTACCGGCCGTTAACCAATAGAGCCCATGCCTCAATATGTATAGTCTGCATGTATTAATTTAATTATACGCTTTTAACTAACTATATTGTCTGAAAATGTCAACTGAATTGCGGTTTATACCATGTAGAGAGAACGGCAGGTCAACCTACCCAAAAAGTTAAAGGTCATTGTATTGATTTTCAACTTTAATTCCAACAAGTAGAGATCAATATCAATTGTGAAAATTTGACGTTTTGTGATAGGTTGACGTGCTGTTGTCTCTACCTTGTTTTTTATGTGTTTCTGATATTTTGGTATTATTAATGCAAACGCCACGAGCACGGAAGAACTTCTCAAACAAGGTACATGGTATTAACCCTGAATCAATTAACTCTTGTGATAGTGACCATGAGTTTAAATCAGTATATTGTCTGAAAATGTTTAAGAGAAATACAGTCAGTCATCTGACGTAGAAATAAGGTATTAAAATCATGTTTTAATAGCTTTCTTAGTATGTGTTCCGCCCACTGCCACTTCAGTTCCGCAAATTAGCTTTCTTCTTTCTCATTTTTGATTTTATCGCGCATGGAAATACCAAGAATACAGAGTTGGGTCACAAGTGACCACAGTCGGAGAAACGTCAGGCAATTTAAATGAAATACGTTTGATTTTAAATCCCGACATTTATTAAACGCGACAGGTTAAAAGTTTGTTTTAGTCATTCTATAGAAAGGACTTGGGTTTAATGCCTTATAACTAGGTCAGGGTTTAAATATTTTTGTAAGAATTGAAATGTAATTAAAATATGTATGTACTGAAGTAGTTTTTAAGTTATATTACTATAATCGTATCACTGAATCTGTCCATTTTGTACGTTTAGATTTATACAATGTGTTCTATTTAGATGTGAAATAAAATTTTACACAAAAACATTTACTTTTATTTGATCTTTTACAAATACGAAAAACTTTTTGTGCGCTTTTCTCGTACGAGCCCTTTGTCTCCTCATCGCATGTCCACACCAGACAGACATTTCCTTTTAACTTTTTTACCTTCCAAAATGTTCAAAGGCGTTAAGAATCGTATTTAGAGCCCATTAATGAAGTTAAAAATGTAGGTCAAATTTTCACCAGTAAAAAATTGTTATTAAAATAAGTTGTATTATTAATTTTACATGTTGCCTTAAAAACTTAGCACCACCTTCCCCTTTCTTTATAGTTTTTCCTGTAAAGGTTGCCTGGAAGAGATCGCTGACGGCGATAAGACCGCCTAAGTTGTACATTTTAATGTAAGAATCAATTTTTGTAATTTCTTTGTGGTGTGCAATAAAGAGTATTTATTCATTCATTCGCCTGAAAATATTTTTCGCAACATAGCTTTAAATTTTTACGATCCCGCCTGTGAATTTACTAAAGTGAAATCTTTCTGCTGGAAAGCATCCTTCCTGGCAGGACCCCATAAAATGCATAATTGTAAGCGAACGGTAAGTATACATTTTTTGATACTTCGCTACAAATTTATACCCACTCAATGCATACATTTTATTCTGCAAGTCATAATCATTGCATTTAACTGGGTTTTGCTGGATAGCATCACACGGAAAATCAACAACTTATGAATAGTATCCCAAATGAATGAGATGCGAATCGCGTAAAAAAGTTGAGAAGGCCGTTTTAAGAATTTTAGATTTTTGGTAGACATTTTCTAATAAATTACTTTATCCTGACATTTCTGTACTGGACTATACCAAAAGAAAGAACACGTTATTTGTTTTTTGTCCCGTAGATTTTTGTGTCAAAATTTTTTAAATTGGAAGGGGGTTGAAATTTCATCCATTATGTAATAATAATTGCTATGGTAACATGAATTCAATGATGGAGGCCTTTCCCCTGCAGTGGGATGTTAGTAGGCCGTTACTTTACTTACTTTTTATGTATATTTCATTGCTGCCAAGAAGCTAATGCATCGATTTAAAAAAAAACGGGAAAAATTAACCACAATAAAAATTTCAAATGTTGTTTAAATAATTTTATTTAAAATAATAAAAATACATTAAAACATTTATGTACATACACTGGTACCGATGTGACCTTAAGCCTTAAATATCTAGAGCCAGACCCTAGAAATTCTTCTTCTGTGGGGAAATTCTTGTCATATGAATCGAGCATTTATAGCCCAGAAGCAATGTGTGAGAGCAATATGTAATGTTGATTCACTAACATCTTGTAGATCGCTTTTTAAAGACTTAAATTTTCTTACTGTTTCTTGCATGTATATTTATGAAATATGCGTCTTTGTCAAAAGTCACCCAAAGTTATTTAAAACACGCATGGAAACACATGGACGTAATACAAGGTACCCTAACAAGCTGATACTAAATACAGTAACGACTCGGATATATGGCCAAAATAGCTACCAAATGGCAGTCAAAATATATAACAGACTGAGCGATGATATGAAGTCTCTATCATTAGAAATGTTTAAAAAGAAACTTAAAACCTGGTTGATACATAACTGTTTCTACTCAGTGGAGGAATATTTTAATTTTTTCAAAGAAATATGATGTGAAAATTAGTAATTATTGTATATAAAAAAAAAATTGTTTGCATGCCAGATTCTGGTAAATTGTGTGAAACACTTAAAATTTAAGATCTGTATGTACCACATTTTGAGCAAAATAAAATATATTTGATTTGATTTGATTTAGAATAATTCATTCGCTCAGCGTTAGCTAGTCTAAACATTTATAGGCCAGGGATTCCCAAAATCGTCGTTATTGACCCCATGGGGTCTGAGGCCCCACTAAGTGACAACAACTATAAATACGAATTCATGTATGTCGCATACTTTAAGATATTGACATAAGTAAGAGATACAGTTATCACTGTTATTCATGTCAACTCTGTTTTGGGATCGACATGAAAAAAAACTTGAGAGGTGTCAAGGGACACCCGGATGGAACGAAGTTCCTTTTTAGTTGTTATGGTGTCATGCGTCAACGTCACATGATAAACAATATTGTAAATTTTTTTACAATTAATTTGTAAAAATGCCGGTAACAAGCGTGCTTAAATGTAATAACTGCAATCTTGTTGTTAACGAATTGTTGGCTTTTATGCAGAATAAGCATGAAGTGATGGACAGTGAGAGTATGGTGAGGATTTGTACATCAGCTTTCTCATCGGAGGAAATTGTTACAGCTAAGTCATTACTTTTTCAATCTATCCCGACACAAATTCGTAAAATTAAACGTAAGCCAAAAGATGGGAAACGTGATAAGGATTTATTTGACGTTATTGACGTGTTTAAAACAATAGATCCTGAAAATATTCCTGTCTTCGTCGCTCATGATTTAAATAAGTTGCCACCGATCACATTCGATCATGTAGACGTGACCAGATTATTAAAAGATATATTGAAGCTTCAAAATGAGATAAATCAGATAAAAGATACATATGTTACTACCGAACAGTTATCGCAAGCTAAGGAAGACTTAATGAAAATAAATGATAACAATGTCATATTGAACAATAACCTAGGAACAAATTTAAGCCAGACTGCACTGAATAACGCAAGCAGTAATATCAACTTTAGAAGAGGTGCATGTTTGGATAGTTTTGATTACGATAGTGATCCAATCGACCTCCCTTATATGACTCCGTCAGAAGACGATCAAAAATCCGTAAGCTTAAACTCTAATACTGCAAAAATGAACTGTGATCATCCATCTCTCGTGCTGGCGCAGGAAATCGACATTAACTTACGCTCCGTGCCTGTTGTGGCACTACCGGTAAAATCGCCTGTGGTTAAGTGCATGGAGCCTACAACCACGGTTTCGTCACGTAAAAGTCCGAGCGAAGCCGAGATTCCTACAATGGCTTTAATAAAGCCTACTACGGTCCCAATCAATATCTCGAAAGATCCGGCAGATACCGACTTACCTCGACGCTCGTTTGTAGATGTAGCGCGTGCGGCTGGAGTTTGGAAAAAGCTAAGCAAAACTAGTGAATGGATTGAAGTTCACAGAAAGAAATCCAGGAACAGATTTATAGGTAAAAAAGGGATTGCTGTGACTACATCTGACTGTAAGTTTAGGGCATCTGACGTAAAAGTCCCGTTGTTTATAAACAACGTCAATAAGGATACATCGCCTGCAGACATAGCGGATTATATCAAGGAGAAAACGAAAGTGACAGTCAGTTTAGAAAAGATTGAAATGAAGCAACAAAAACTTTATGATGCCTACAAAATTTTTGTACCTAAACACAAAATAGATTTTTTCATGGAAGACTATTTGTGGCCTGAAGGTATTACTTTTCGCCGTTTTATAGACTTCAGATACAAGCATAAAAACAATGAATATCATGAATCAAGGACAAACCAAAATTGCAAAAACAAGTAGTTTTATAACTTTTAATTGTAAATCACTGAAACGTTCTATAGACCACCTAAGGACGCTATGTGAAAAAGCAGATATTATAGCCTTACAGGAGACCTGGCTTTTCCAACATGATATACCACTCCTCGGTACCATCGATCCCAGTTTCGGATATACAGGGACATCCGCTATCGACTCATCTGCGGGGATTGTGCGAGGCAGGCCTTATGGCGGTGTGGCGTTGTTATGGCGGAAAAATGCGTTTGATTCAGTGTCAGTGATTCCCTGTTATAATGAGCGTCTGACGGCGATTAAGGTTGGTGTATGTAATCTTTTTTTCTTGGTTATATCCGTTTACATGCCCGTATGTGAGAGTGAAAACTTAATCGAATTCACCAACTGTCTCAGTGAAATTAGTGCAATTATTGAGAGTACTAGGGTAGCGTCTGTATTTATTATGGGAGACTTTAATGCCGATCCTAAAGATTTGTTTGGTAAGGAACTTTTTAAATTTTGCTATGAGCAAAAGTGGATTTGTGCAGACATTGAAAAACTTGGTATAGACTCTGATACGTTCACATTTATTAGCGATGCTCACGGTAGCACGAGTTGGTTAGATCACTGCTTAATAACAGAGTCTCCATGGAAATCAGTGGTTGATGTGCGGGTGCACTATGACTGTACATGGTCTGACCATTTTCCTCTTGAACTGAGTGTTGATTTAGATTTTGTTACTTCTTCTACTGTACTACCTTTAGAAATAGTAGGACATATTAGCAAAGTTGTATGGGGTGATAGAAATGAAGAACAAATAATAAAATATAAGGAATTATGTCACAAAGGGTTACGGGAAATTGATTTTCCAATTGAATTAACTAAATGTTGTGACACTGTTTGTAATAATTTTGAGCATAGGCTAGTTATAGATAGGTTATATAATAGTATAATTGATGTATTGATGAAAGCAGCTGAGGCCACCTCAAATAGACCGACCCGTGTCAAAAAAAAGCGTGAGGTGGTTGGTTGGAACGAACACATAAAGGCTGCTCATGCTGCGGCGCGGTCTAGCTTTCAGGCATGGAGATTGAATGGTAGTCCATTGAATGGTACTCTTTATGAAAATATGGCGGAGTCTCGGCGTGCATTTAAAGCTAAACTTAAATGGTGTCAAAATAATCAAGAAAGGTTAAAGATGGACATTTTGGCGTCGCATCACGCTAAAAATGATTTTAAAAATTTCTGGAAATACACTAAGAGACTAAGCCCTAGATCTACTATACCTCTTAGTGTAAGTGGTGTGACCAAGCCTCGAGATATTGCAAACTTATTTAAAGATCACTTTTATGTGGAACCATCATCTCAGGCTTATGTGCTAGAAAACCCTAGCTCTGGGTCTGTCGAGTCCAGGGTGCCAACTAAATTTACAGCTAAAGAGGTAGCTCTAATTATAAAACGTATGAGACGTGGAAAAACCCCGGGACACGATGGACTTGGTATCGAGCATCTCCAGTACGCAGGTGTTCACCTGCCTAGGGTACTCTCTTTACTCTATACGTTTTGCGTACGTCACTCATACTTACCAATAGAGTGTATAAAAACAGTGGTTGTACCAATAATCAAAAATAAAACTGGCGATCCATCTGACAAAAATAATTATAGACCCATTTCATTGGCCACAACTATTGCAAAAGTGCTGGACGGTTTGCTTGAAGGAATCCTAAACAGTCATCTGCAGTTAAATGAAGCGCAGTTCGGATTTAGGTGTGGACTGTCCACAGAGACTGCTATACTGTGCATGAAGCATACCGTCCGGTATTACACTGACAAGAAAACTCCGGTTTATGCATGCTTCCTTGACCTGTCGAAGGCCTTTGATTTGGTGTCCTATGAATTGTTGTGGAATAAAATGAGGACAGAAGCCGGTCTCCCAAGTGAAGTAGTCACTATCTTTGAGTATTGGTACAAAAATCAAATAAATATTGTACGATGGGGAAGAGAGGTTTCAAATGAGTACAAGCTAAGGTGTGGCGTGAAACAGGGGGGCTTAACGTCTCCTTCTCTGTTTAATTTGTATTTGAATGGGCTTATTGAGGAACTCAGCGGCGCTGGTGTTTGCTGCTCCATAGACGGAAAATTCATTAATAACCTGAGCTATGCTGATGATATGGTGTTGCTGGCTCCCTCAATAAGTGCCATTCGAAAACTTGTTAAAATATGTGAGCAATATGCCGAAGCCCATGGGCTTAGATACAACGCCAATAAAAGTGAACTTATGATGTTTAAGTCTCGCGATCACAAGCTCACACTTGTACCCCCTGTCTATTTGGGTGGTGTGGCACTTAAACAAGTCACGCGTTTTAAGTATCTGGGCCATTGGGTGACGGCTGACCAGTCTGATAATGAGGACATCGAAAGGGAGCGGAGGGCGTTGGCTGTAAGAAGCAATATGCTGGCTCGCAGGTTTGCACGTTGTTCAGAACCCGTTAAGGTGATACTTTTTAAGGCTTTCTGTCAGTCTTTCTATACGTGTAACCTCTGGGTAAGCTATACGCTGAAGACAATCAACGCCCTTCGAGTCCAATACAACAACGCGTTCAGAGTGTTATTAGGGCTACCGCGGTACTGCAGCGCGTCAGGTATGTTTGCGAAGGCTCGCACAGATGGCTTCCATGCCATCCTCCGGAAACGAGCCGCCTCGATGCTGAGCCGTGTTCGCGGGGGCACTAATAGCATTTTGCGCGTTGTTGCTGAAAGAGTGGACTGTCCATTTGTTATGAGGTGGGTTCAGCTGCACATTAGGTAATTTTATTTTTTGTATTTAGGTATATATATATTTTTCCGTGTTTTTAATGTTATTTGTTTTGTAATTCGTGACTGACGCAACTTTATTTACTTTATTTATTTCACTTTTCGTTTCTAATAATTAATTATGCCATGTGGACTCGTGTGTGTCTGAAATAAATGATTTGAATTTGAATTTGAATTTAGTGACGGAATTGTAATAAAATGTTATTTTATTTTAAATATATTTTAATATAAATAAACGGCTCTCCCTCTTTAGAGAGAGAAAGACAGAAAGAGAAATACGCGCACGCCGAACGGCTTACAGCTATAGCAAAAAGTGACGTTACAACTTTTGGTCTTAATTTTTTCCGTCCAGCCCCCTTTCGCAACGCGCGATAAGGAACTTCGTTCCAAAAAATATTTTTGGGGTTGATTTACTGATTTCTATGTCTATTTACTACGTGAAATTTTGATAAAGAAAATTGTGTGAGTTACACACTTTTGCTGTAAAACGGCGGTGTTTCTTAAACGTTTTTGGTTATATAACGCCAAAATCGAGTAGTAGTGTTTTGTATTTTTGTTATATCTCTTAGATATAATTTTAAAGGAACCTCGTTTGGGGTCCGAGGTATCAGCTCATGTTGGGAGAGGGTCTCTTACCCAAAAGTTTGGGAATCCCTGCCCTGGACTTATTATTTCGCTCAGCATTACTTTTGGACACCAAAATATACACAGGATCAAGTGGTTGCAGAAAGCATTATTTTTAATTTTTAATACTCATTTGCTCCGTATAAACATTGACTGTGCCAAGTTTCTGCTTTACGTCTTATAAAAGAAATAACAGGAATAAAACGCGATCATACGTTTTGATCGGGTAATACCCGACCGTTTATACAGCTATGGAAACACATGGGACCAACAAAAATGTTTGATTGCGTTTCAAATTCATACCATATTATACGATTATATACTTTAAAAAAGGAAGTACATAATATAATATACATATTTAAAACCACTTGGTCCACGACACAGATAGTTTCATAGAATATTTTACATAACTTTACCCTAATCCGGCTTTAACAGATTTAGCAGTAGATCATTACATTAAATAAATGCTTGTTGACAAAAGTATCTTTTGAAAATGTTTACAGTTTCTATATTCCATAAAAAAATAAACTTATTAAAAAATATTTGTATTCAAATCTAATCTATGTTTGAATCTTCGATCAACAACATTTTTTTATTTAGTTTATTTGTCAAGGTTTGCCAAATTCGGGTTGGTGACCCGGGCAATTTTCGAAAATTCGAGAATTTTTTCTCGCGACCCAGGATAACAAGGATTTTGGCCCGGTGTTTAAACTACTAGTAATTGGTTTAAAAGTAAAAGTAAAGTAACAGCCTATAATCATCCCACTGCAGGGAAAAGGCCTCCATCATTGAATTCAAGTTACCACAGCAATGATGGGTGTTCTGGCATAATCACCACGCTTGCCAAATGCGGGTTGGTGATCACAAACCCGAGCAACGTTCGAAAATTCGAATTTTTTTGCTGCCCGACCCGGGATTCGAACCTGGGACCCCGAGATCTTGGCCCGGTATTTAAACCACTAGACCAACGGGGCGTTATTTAAACCACTAGACCAACGGGGCGTAATTGGTTTAATAAATAAAATTTATCAAGACAAGTTGCGTATATTTTTTATTGTTTTCGATGAGAAATTTCACTATAAATCTACTCAGTAACAAAATGCATATTTCAGGGATTTCAGATTGCTGTGTTTAGATTCATTGATCGAAGATTGAAGGTCAACTGTTATCAACTTGAAAGACTAATAATAAATAATACAATAAGCATAACGGTCTTCGTATGAACAGACAACGGCAGGTCAACCTACCCAAAAAGTTCAAGGTCATTGAATTGATTTTCAACTTTAAGTCCAACACGTAAACATCAATTTCAATTGAGAAAATTTGACGTTTTGTGGTAGGTTGACGTGCAGCTGTTGTCTGTACATTTAATAAATATTAAAATACAAACATTGTTTTAATATTTAGCTACAGGGTTTTTAAAACAACTGACAAAACTTTAAGGGTTCATTCATTCATTCATTCAGTATCTTTATCTGATAAAGAGACATTTTGTAAAGTTAATGAAAATCAGAAGTCTATATTTTTAAAATATGAAATCATTTCACAAACACGTTTACACTTCAAAAGAAATAAAAAAAAACTTAATGTGATATTTAAGCAATTTAATTGCAATTATAATATCACTATTTAAACTTAGACACTGCGTCACAGCGCGAATCTTACAAGCATATTCTTATCGCTGTAAGCCAGCGTTGTTTCATCAAATAGTAATAGTTTGCACCCTTGAATAAAAAAAGGTTACTTCTGCTCGCGTACGCGTTCCTTTGGTAGAGCGATTCTCTAAGTTCAAAAGTCATAACAGCTTTGGTTACAGCAATGAACGCACGATTGGTGTTCTCTATTAACGCTGATCGACACTAGCGCCGCGTGGCTACCGAACAACAAGCCGTGACAACAGCGGTCGATGTGACGGCTGACACATCCGTGATCGCAGCCACAACCGCAGCTACGAATCGTATTTAAGAGAATGCAAGGGCGTACGAGACGCTCGTGAGTCTGTTAATAAAAGTTATGATTTATTTTCTATTTCTGTTTTTATTTTATTGTTACTCTGTGATATGAATAGAATGATCATCCTCCTAAATTTTGTCGACTGATTTCGTATTTACTACCTAGATCAGTGTTTCCCAAACATTTTCTGCCATGGCCCTGTAATTTTCCCACTGCCCCTTTGTGACCCACTTAATACTTTTAAAACCAAACTGGTTCCATTAGGTAAAATATTACACATTTATTAATAGTAAAAATGTTTTATTTGTACTAAAATTTAGTCAGTAAATTGCCATGTTTTATTAAAGAATTCAAGTTCCCCGAAAATTACGAAAGTTTAAGAAGAATATTTACCATTCATGTGTCGATCGATAGTAGGTATTATTTCATAAACAAGGTGGCAATGTTGCGACCCGGTATTTTGTTTTGATGGCCCGGTACCGGGTCGTGACCCGGCAAATGGGAAACGCTGCTCTAGATTTACCTTCACTCAATATACATTTAAATAAAAGAACACTACCACGTAACAAACTTATGATTTCATTACATTGACCAGTCCGGGAACCGAACACGGGACCACGGAGCAGGCGACATCTTGAAAACCCTTGTCACTTCACCACGGAAATCTTCAAAACGTAAATAATACAAGTCATACAAAAAAAAGAATTAATATCATAACGGATCATTGGGTTGGTATAATAATCATAACAAAAGAAATAACAGCCATGAATAACTTAAAATAATACTTACTTTAAATAAATATTAAATGAAAACTATACAGGGTAATCGCGGGTTAAGAGATCTAGTAGGTTAAGTAGGTCGCATACCGAGGCCGAGACCCTACATGCTACTATGATCGTAAATATGGATCATTTGTCTCTGACACACACTAGAAAACATTGGTACGAATAAGAGAGATAGATATAATCGAATACACTGCGCATACGCATTATAGTATAATTTCATTTCCGTATAACATTTAGAAGATTAAATATATTTCATAACTCGTAACGACATATTGTATATTGACACTCATACAAGTAATATTAAGGCATCTCTTGTACAGTTCATAGAAAAGATTTTTATGTATATTTCAATGTCGAATCCAATATGAGAAATATTAAAAATACTTGCACATCTTTTAAAACTACAGAACTATGTTTAATAACAAAAACAAATGCAATATTTTTAAATTGTGACCAGAAATTCGACCTTATTCTATTAGGAATAGAGTTTGACCACTAGCAAAGTGCTACCAACAACAATAAGTTAGCTCTCTGATACAGTAAAACACAATAAAATGATTCCCATGAAATAAGATATAATCTGTACTTCAGAACGTAATCCTCAGCCCTTCCGAATTAAGCTGCAATCGATTTTAACGTGCTCATACATTAGAATTGCTAAATAAAAATAATTATGAACGAGTCGTAGTTCGCATAAATCGACTTTAGCTCAAATCGGAACGCATTTCGTGTTCAAATATTGTTTTAAAAACATCTTTTTATTTAAAACACTACGAGTATTTATCGAAATTACAAAAATATATAAATTTTCCACTTACCATTTATAAAACAATAATTATGTATTCCATTGAATAAATATAAAATAAATTTTAATATCCAATAAAAAAAATGAGATTTCGTGTTTTTTGGTAATTTAAAAAAAGTATAGGTAATCAGAAATTGACCTAAATCGTTTTAAAAAATATATTCTAGGGGCATATAACAAAAAACAATGAAAATTCTTGACAGCCGAATAAAAAGGGGCTTTATGGTAGAGGTAGGTCCATAAATCACGTGATGTTTTTTTTTTGTTTTAACAATAATTCATATCTAGTAATTTCAAATGAAAACTACTTAAATTAACTCAAATCCGGAGTATACCTGCACGGTACTATGAAGACCATTTGCCTAACAATATTTCTTCAACATCAGGGCCGCAAACTGAAAAAAAAAAACAGTTTTGTTTATAATATTATTTTTTTTACAACATATCATACAATGGAAATAGATGAAGATAAATATTTCGACTCTCAACAGAAAATATTGTCTTTCCTGTTATGACGTCACAGTGGAACAAACTTTTATTAAATGAGACTACTAGAGCTAAGTTCTGTCCCCAATTGATTAAATTGTATTACTTCTAAACGAAATAAATTCTCAAAAAACTAGAACAGTATCATTTTAGCAAATTACCTCTAGTATTTTATGAGCTTAGGAGGCACTTAAAATTGCGTGAACTACTATAAGTTATATCGCGCGGACGGGAACCTGTGACCCAGCAGTGGGATACTTAATAGCCTTTGTCCTTTCGTCAATGTCTAAACTATCTTTGTACAAGTAAGTAAGTAACAGCCTATAATCATCCCACACCAGGGAAAAGGCCTCCATCATTGAATTCAAGTTACCACTGCAATGATGGGAACTGGCATAATCACCACGCTTGCCAAATGCGGGTTGGTGATCACAAACCCGAGCAACGTTCGAAAAACTGTTTGTTGCCCGACCCGGGGATCGAACCTGGGACCCCGAGATCTTGGCCCGGCATTTAAACCACTAGACCAACGGGGCGTATCTTTGTACAAAGTTTCATGAAAATCGGGACCGTTTTTCAAAGTAAATCGTGTAAGTTACACCGTTTATAACTCAACAACTAGTGGACCAATCTGTGTTTTATACATGGTGCATTTTAAACCACCTAAAAAACGAAGCCTACGTTGTGACCTTTATGTATGACATCATGGCAGTGTTATTTTATCTACCAAAAATTTTTTTTAAGCTATTGCATAGCTTCTATCGCGGGCCTTGAGCGTGGAGACCGAATCCAGAAATTCCGTAACGAAAATAATCTAACACCCACACCCACACACTCGGGGCGAGGCACGATCGGACAATTTTGAATTTCCGAAATTTAAAAGAATTTGAAGAAAATAAGGATTTTGACAGTATGGTTGCCTATGGTAACCATATGTGCCAAAATAACAGAAAAATTTAATTACAAAAGTCAAAATTAGAAAATACATAAATTATAAAATTAAGCTATTGCATAGCTTCTATCGCGGGCCTTAAGCGTGGAGACCGAATCCAGAAATTCCGTAACGAAAATAACCTAACACCCCCCACTCCGACCGGCACAGCGGTGATACTTTTTAGTTTTATAATTGCATAAGTTGATAAAAAATGCTATGCAATAGCTTTACCGCGGCAGTCTCAGAGTGCCACACGTCTTTTTTTTTGATAGGTGCACTTATCCAATTCCGAACGAAGACAAATATACAAAGTGCAATTTCAAACACATGTAAAACGAGGCACACGCTATGTAACCATTATATATAACATCTTGGCAATGTTATTTTCATTGTTAAATCTTTTTTTTTTTAAATATAAAATATTGGTTTAGCTATTTATTTTAAAACACTCTAGTGACGCGTACGGATAGAAGCTATGCAATAGCTTAATTTTATTATTTTATGTATTTTCTAATTTTGACTTTTGTAATCTTAGTTTGTAATTAAATTTTTCTGTTATTTTGGCACATATGGTTACCATAGGCAACCATACTGTCAAAATCCTTATTTTCATCTAAATTCTTTTAAATTTCGGAAATTCAAAATTGTTCGATCGTGCCTCGCCCCGAGTGTGTGGGTGTGGGTGTTAGTATTATTTTCGTTACGGAATTTCTGGATTCGGTCTCCACGCTCAAGGCCCGCGATAGAAGCTATGCAATAGCTTAAAAAAACAGAAAAAAAGACACTTTTCTTCTACCACCAAAACAATCTATACTATACTTTATTTGATATTTTAGCAACTTAATTGCACTTATAATATCAGTATATAAACTTGAAAAATTTTTTTTTGTCTCAGGCGGGACTCGAACCCGCATCTCCTCGCATGCCGGGCGGGCGCCATACCATTAGGCCACCGAGACACTGCGACACGGCGCGAATTTTTCAAGCATATTCTTACGCTGTGAGCCAGCGTTGTTTCATCAAATGTTAGGAGTTTGCACCCTTAACACCCGAAAGAAACATCTTTGCAGATGTTTGACAGTCAGTTAAGATGAAACAGCTATTTATATACTTTATTTGATATTTTAGCAACTTAATTGCACTTATAATATCAGTATATAAACTTGAAAAATTTTGTCTTAGGCGGGACTCGAACCCGCATCTCCTCGCATGCCGGGCGGGCGCCATACCATTAGGCCACCGAGACACTGCGACACGGCGCGAATTTTTCAAGCATATTCTTACGCTGTGAGCCAGCGTTGTTTCATCAAATGTTAGGAGTTTGCACCCTTAACACCCGAAAGAAACATCTTTGCAGATGTTTGACAGTCAGTTAAGATGAAACAGCTATTTATATACTTTATTTGATATTTTAGCAACTTAATTGCACTTATAATATCAGTATATAAACTTGAAAAATTTTGTCTTAGGCGGGACTCGAACCCGCATCTCCTCGCATGCCGGGCGGGCGCCATACCATTAGGCCACCGAGACACTGCGACACGGCGCGAATTTTTCAAGCATATTCTTACGCTGTGAGCCAGCGTTGTTTCATCAAATGTTAGGAGTTTGCACCCTTAACACCCGAAAGAAACATCTTTGCAGATGTTTGACAGTCATTTAAGATGAAACAGCTATTTATATACTTTATTTGATATTTTAGCAACTTAATTGCACTTATAATATCAGTATAAGATGCGGGTTCGAGTCCCGCCTAAGACAACATTTTTCAAGTTTATATACTGATATTATAAGTGCAATTAAGTTGCTAAAATATCAAATAAAGTATATAAATAGCTGTTTCATCTTAACTGACTGTCAAACATCTGCAAAGATGTTTCTTTCGGGTGTTAAGGGTGCAAACTCCTAACATTTGATGAAACAACGCTGGCTCGCAGCGTAAGAATATGCTTGAAAAATTCGCGCCGTGTCGCAGTGTCTCGGTGGCCTAATGGTATGGCGCCCGCCCGGCATGCGAGGAGATGCGGGTTCGAGTCCCGCCTGAGACAAAATTTTTCAAGTTTATATACTGATATTATAAGTGCAATTAAGTTGCTAAAATATCAAATAAAGTATATAAATAGCTGTTTCATCTTAACTGACTGTCAAACATCTGCAAAGATGTTTCTTTCGGGTGTTAAGGGTGCAAACTCCTAACATTTGATGAAACAACGCTGGCTCACAGCGTAAGAATATGCTTGAAAAATTCGCGCCGTGTCGCAGTGTCTCGGTGGCCTAATGGTATGGCGCCCGCCCGGCATGCGAGGAGATGCGGGTTCGAGTCCCGCCTAAGACAAAATTTTTCAAGTTTATATACTGATATTATAAGTGCAATTAAGTTGCTAAAATATCAAATAAAGTATATAAATAGCTGTTTCATCTTAACTGACTGTCAAACATCTGCAAAGATGTTTCTTTCGGGTGTTAAGGGTGCAAACTCCTAACATTTGATGAAACAACGCTGGCTCACAGCGTAAGAATATGCTTGAAAAATTCGCGCCGTGTCGCAGTGTCTCGGTGGCCTAATGGTATGGCGCCCGCCCGGCATGCGAGGAGATGCGGGTTCGAGTCCCGCCTGAGACAAAAAAAAATTTTTCAAGTTTATATACTGATATTATAAGTGCAATTAAGTTGCTAAAATATCAAATAAAGTATATAAATAGCTGTTTCATCTTAACTGACTGTCAAACATCTGCAAAGATGTTTCTTTCGGGTGTTAAGGGTGCAAACTCCTAACATTTGATGAAACAACGCTGGCTCGCAGCGTAAGAATATGCTTGAAAAATTCGCGCCGTGTCGCAGTGTCTCGGTGGCCTAATGGTATGGCGCCCGCCCGGCATGCGAGGAGATGCGGGTTCGAGTCCCGCCTGAGACAAAATTTTTCAAGTTTATATACTGATATTATAAGTGCAATTAAGTTGCTAAAATATCAAATAAAGTATATAAATAGCTGTTTCATCTTAACTGACTGTCAAACATCTGCAAAGATGTTTCTTTCGGGTGTTAAGGGTGCAAACTCCTAACATTTGATGAAACAACGCTGGCTCACAGCGTAAGAATATGCTTGAAAAATTCGCGCCGTGTCGCAGTGTCTCGGTGGCCTAATGGTATGGCGCCCGCCCGGCATGCGAGGAGATGCGGGTTCGAGTCCCGCCTAAGACAAAATTTTTCAAGTTTATATACTGATATTATAAGTGCAATTAAGTTGCTCAAATATCAAATAAAGTATATAAATAGCTGTTTCATCTTAACTGACTGTCAAACATCTGCAAAGATGTTTCTTTCGGGTGTTAAGGGTGCAAAGTCCTAACATTTGATGAAACAACGCTGGCTCACAGCGTAAGAATATGCTTGAAAAATTCGCGCCGTGTCGCAGTGTCTCGGTGGCCTAATGGTATGGCGCCCGCCCGGCATGCGAGGAGATGCGGGTTCGAGTCCCGCCTGAGACAAAATTTTTCAAGTTTATATACTGATAATCTATACTATAATATTATAAAGCTGAAGAGTTTGTTTGTTTGTTTGTTTGTTTGAACGCGCTAATCTCTGGAAGTACTGGTTCGAATTGAAAAAATATTTTTGTGTTGGATAGTCCATGTATCGAGGAAGCCTTTAGGCTATATAACATCACGCTGCGACTAATAGGAGCGAAGCATCAGTGAAAAATGTGCAAATATAAAAACAGAAATTGACGCGTACGAAGTAGCTAGTACATAATATAAGGCAAAACTTTTGCCGGGTCACCTAGTTTAAAATACTAGTAAGAATGAAGTAATCAATGTGGCCAACAGATCTGGCAACCTTGTTGTTAGGCCTTCATAGTAATTTTTACTTTCTGGTTTTTGTCTGTGACTATTACCTAGCAACAGGGTTTTAAGTAAGATAGCTAAGATTTTGTTCTCGTTTGGTAACCATCACCTTGTCATTGTAAATAGAAATGTTAATACATTTATTTTATCTTTATAACGTGGTTTCTTTGCTTCGTCACAATCTTAGAATAATAACACCTAGAAACCGAATGTAAGCACGAAAAACGCACAACTAAAACTAAGCCATATCTGGCTCACTTCGTTCCGCGAGCTGTCAGTGCTCAACGTCACGCTAAGTCAAACACAGCTCGCGAAAAATAATTTTAAATGACTGTTTACACTATGAAGAAGTGTTCTAGCATATCAGAGAAACAAAAAGAAAGTGATAAAGTTTCATTTCACAGGTAAGTACTTACATTTATACATTTTCTGTACGTAAATCGAATTAAAAACAAATAATTTGAAACACAAAACCTATCAACATCAGTGTTGCTAGTTTTGGGGAAAAAAATTGCACACAGTTTGTTTAGTTGGTTTTTTATATTGAGAAAAATATTGAATTTGCCATAACAGCTATTTAATACTGTTTAGACTTAAATGTTGGTGTTATTAATTCTATAAAAATAATTTCTTAATGTGAATTTATACAATCATACAGGCATTTAAATTTAAACACATTGAACGGTGGCATTCGTCATTAGATTAATAAATATGTAATATACTTATGAATGTAGGTAATCATATTTTCTTATGTATTTAAAGACCATACTAAATACATGGCAAATCGTCGTATAACAAAACAACACGTTTTCCCATTTTTTGTGGGTAAACGCCCGATGATGGTAACCTATATTTGTGTGCGTTAGAAGAGCGTAGATTTATTCAGCTTACGCACACAAGGATAATTTAATGGCACGCGTTTACGCTTACGTTTTGGTTCAGACGCGGCTTCTAGGTGTTACTCGTATTATTCTAAGGTCACAATCTATTCAAGATTACTTTTGATTCTCTTACTTACTGCCGGGTCATTTAGTTTATAATGTTACGGCCATTTCCAATAACCTATCTATCTTCAGTTTTGGCATATCGGAGATAGAAAACAACTTCTGTCTTTGTTTCTCTAGACGGCAAAAACAGAGATAGAAACTGTTTCCTATCTCCGATATGCCAAAACTGAAGATAGATAGGTTATAGGAACCGGACGTTAGTAAGAATGAAGTAATCTATCTAAGATAACTTTTAATTCTCTCACTTACCATATATCTAACTGTCAAGCCCGTGATGCTTGCGTTTGATTCGCGCGTAAGGCCCAATGTCCGGGTCCGTCACGAAATCATACAACACGCTAGACCAGCTGTTGTGCTGGGGAAGGTTGTCGTAGAACTCTGGGGCTATCCTCTTCACCTGTAGGTAGGTTTTGGGGTGGTGGGATCTACCTCCTAGTGGTCCACCCTGGGCAACGGCATCTTTGGTTTTCTAACCAATGAACACGGCTAACAGATCCCTCTGCGGTGGTAGGCTTCGTAAGAGGCCGCCTGGATGCTACCACCCTCCTGCCGGAGTCCAGTGCCAAACAGTTGTTCTGTATTTCGCTGGGGTGTGGGAGAACCAGTGCCTCTGGGTAAGCTCGCTCCATCTTAGGCTTCTTCTTAACCGTTAGTAGTCAAGAGCAAGCCCATTATTTATAAAAAAAAGAAAACGTGGGCAAAGTCTTATTCTAATTAAAACCTAAAAAGCTTAATTTTAATGGCGATCTTCAGTTTTGGCATATCGGAGATAGAAAACAACTTCTGTCTTTGTTTCTCTGGACGGCTAAAACAGAGATAGAAACTGTTTCCTATCTCCGATATGCCAAAACTGAAGATAGATAGGTTATTGAAACCGGCCGTTAGTAAGAATGAAGTAATCTATCTAAGATAACTTTTAATTCTCTCACTTACCATATATCTAACTGTCAAGCCCGTGATGCTTGCGTTTGATTCGCGCGTACGGCCCAATGTCCGGGTCCGTAACGAAATCATACAACACGCTAGACCAGCTGTTGTGCTGGGGAAGGTTGTCGTAGAACTCTGGGGCTATCCTCTTCACCTGTAGGTACCAAAATTTATCAATAGTCCTTAAAATTTAGCTTGATTTGAATGACAGTTCTCAGTTCTCACTGAAAGAAACAACGTAACTTTGTACCAACGTCACACAAGTGAAAAACATTTGCGCATGAAAAAAAAATATTTTTATCTGGCATGTTAAGATAATTTTTTTGTACACATATTAAACCAAATAGTTATTAAAAATAGACATTAAAAGTAAAATAATACCGGCCAAGTGCGAGTCGGACACGCGCACGAAGGGTTCCGTACCAAAAAGGCTAAAAAAACGAGTTTGTTGTATGGGAGCCCCCCTTAAATATTTATTTTATTTTGTTTTTAGTATTTGTTGTTATTGCGGTAACAGAAATACATAAATAGTGAAAATTTCAAGTGTCTAGCTATTGCGTCTCTTGAGATACAGCCTGGTGACAGAGCGACGGACAGACGGACAGACGGACAGACGGACAGACGGACAGACGGACAGACAGCGAAGTCTTAGTAATAGGGTCCCGTTTTTACCCTTTGGGTACGGAACCCTAAAAAACATCATAATAATCCAGTAACAAAAATTTGACTTAACTTTAAAAGACGTCTTTACAAGGCTACGTCATTTTTCATAATTGCGAGTGATAACGTAAAATGGACAAATCGAAATTTGCAGACATCAAATTGCAATTATTATGTTTTGCAACGTTGATATTTATTAGATTCTATGCGATAAAGAATTTCTAGTTGATATTGATTTCTTGATGATCAAGATATTGACTTACTGTTAAATCTTAAAATACCTAATTTTCGTTATATTTTATTCGCCATAAATGTTTTTTTTTTTTCGTTTGATCAGTCGATTTAGGCCCAGCACTAGTTTCTTCAGTTTGACAGGTGTCATTCTAATAATCAAGCTATATTTTATGGACTATAAATTTATTTTATTTGTTAATATAATCTTAATTAAGTGAAAACCAGCCAAATGCAAGTCGGATTCACGCAAGAAGGGTTCCCTACCATCTATGTGACGAGACGAGGCGTTCGCATTGGTTTTTGAAGTGTATCTGTTCCGAGGTCCCGGGTATCGATTCCCGGACGGGTCAATGTAGAAAAAAATTTATTTTCCTATATTTCCTCGGATATGGGTATTGTGGTACCTCGTTGTTTCTGATTTCCTCAATACGAGTGCTTAAAATAGTTACTCACTTTGTGATTAAAACAATTTAGGTATGTGATGTTGTCCAAATTTATTTATTTATATTATTGGTTGTGGGATCTACCTCCTAGCGGTCCACCCTGGGCAACGACATCTTTGGTTTTCTAACCAATGATCACGGCTAACAGATCCCTCTGCGGTGGTAGGCTTCGTAAGAGGCCGCCTGGATGCTACCACCCTCCTGCCGGAGTCCAGCGACAAAGAGTTTTTTTGTGTTCCGCTGGTGTGTGGGAGAACCAGTACCCCTGGGTAAGCTCGCTACATCTTAGGCTTCTTCTTAACCGTTAGTTAAGTAAGTAGTCTAGAGCAAGCCCATTATTTATAAAAAAAAGAAAACGTGGGCAAAATCTTATTCTAATTAAAACCTAAAAAGCTTAATTTCAATGGCGATTAGGGGCCGTCCACAAATTACGTCACACATTAGGGGGGGGGGTCTTACTTTTGATGGCATTGGGCAAAATGGTATGGGAATTTTTGTAAAAATGCGTGACAAGGAGGGAGGGGGGGGGGGTGGTACACTATCTACATACCTCGGGTAGTCTCCTGCCTGGTACAGCGGGGAAGTCATGGTGTTCGTTATGGTAGCCAACGTTAAACGTTATCCAGTTGAGGGGTCCATAATACGAGTATGTCTCAAAGCCTTTCTTGAACATGTAGTGCTCTGATATGAAGTGGCCTGGATGTGTTGAATATAAAAATAGAAATCATTAAATTGATCGTATACAGGCAACAGTAAGTCAGCCTACCACTAAAAGTCTTCGGAATCAATTAGGCCCATGGACATAACTAGACAGGATGAAATTTTAACCACCTACTAAATTTTAATATATCAATCTACGAGACAAAAAATAAATGACCAATTTTTTCTTTTGGTATAGCCCAGTACAAAAACGCCCCGTTGGTCTAGTGGTTTAAATACCGGGCCATGATCTCGGTGTCCCAGGTTCGATTCCCGGGTCGGGCAACAAAAAAAAAAAGTTTCGAATTTTCGAACGTTGCTCGGGTTTGTGATCACCAACCCGCATTTGGAAAGCGTGGTGATTAAGCCAGTACCCATCATTGCTGTGGTAACTTGAATTGAATGATGGAGGCCTTTTCCCTGCAGTGGGATGATTATAGGCTGTTACTTTACTTTACTTTACAGTACAAAAATGTCAAGATAAAGCACTTAGAAAATGTCCGCAAAAAATCTAAAAATTTTGATACGGCCGCCAAGCAACATTTTTTTTACGCGATTCACATCTCATTCATTCATTACAATACTATTCATACGTTTTTGATTCTCTAGGCCTACTTGAGGCCTAGGACCGTAAAAATTGATAGCTATATTGCAAAAAATATTTTCGGGTGGAAGCTTGATTTACATTTTTTACTTCAAGAATGGGCTCTAAATACGATATCGAACGCCTAAAAATATTTTGGAAAGTGGTTAAAATTTCACCCTGTATGTATCATTATAAAAATATATATACTTTGTAGCTAATTCTCCTAATGTATACAAATCTAAATATTATATTACACAAGTGTCATGTGTTCCATTCCAGGACTTAGGACACGTATTGGTTCAGGTCTGGAGAAAGAACCGTCGGTCCTGACTTATGACTTATGATGGACTTTCAGAAACAGTATTTTTTTAAGGAATTGTTATTCTTAAATAACTATATAATATCTTACCAGCAACGGGATGTATGCCCATGGCCATCAGCGAACCGAAGATCATGTAACCGAGGACTTTCCAGCCTGCAAAAAAATAATTAACGTCAGTAATTTCCCGTTAAAATTCAAATAATTGTGCAACGCAAAAGTTTAAAAGTAGTTAAAATAATTAGAGTACAGGAAGTTATTAAAAGGAAATTAATTTAAAGTGACTCTATCCACAAGCTGAAAAATGTTTCTACAATGTCAACGAATACTAGCTAGGGTAGCTGGGCCCAGGAGGGAAGAGCGGGGGTGCACCTACGGTCCAAGGGTCCCAGGTTTGATTCACGGTTGGGTCAATTCAGGAAACCAGTTATTTTTAATAGGCTCAGGCCTGGAAGTGGAGGATGGGTTATAATCGTGCTGTGGAAGGCACGGTTATTCGATGGTCCTTTCTTCTCTAGCAAGATGGAAGTCGTGAAAACAAATCACATACCCTGTAGTACTGTGAACCCGACTAATCTTGAAGGATACTCATATGACAAGAAGTTAAATTATTATCTCTAAAGCCGGGTCCAGACGAGTGTAACGTGTAATGTAATTTACCGTGTAATGTAACACGAATTCTACGTGTGGACGTCACTACGAGCATTACATGTAACGCTCGCGCGGCGCTCGGTGTTGATCCATCGGCTGACGGTTTTTCGCGCGAACACAAAGGCGCTCGCAGTGCTCGTTTGGACGGCGTTAGTGACGGTAGTGTCGTTTGTACGTTCATGGTGTGGAACGACGAACAATCGCTTGAACTTATTAGTTTGTATCAAGAAAAACCTGTTATTTGGGATCCAAAAAACCCAGATTACTTTAAAAAAGATCTGAAACACGATGTTTGGAGTGATATTGCTCATTCATTGGAAAAAGATGTAAAAGAATACAAGAAAAAAATGATTAGTTTACTTGCTTCACATCGAAGGGAAAAAGGAAAAGTAAAGAAGGGTCATAGTTCCGGAAAAGGTATGTTTTATTATAAATTTCGGTTACTTTATATCCACCACCGACGCGTCCGACGTTTCCGGTCTTTAGTTAGTAAATACATTAAAATAAAAGCCGCACCAGCTATCACTACCTTCCTATTCGGCATGTTCGTAGCAACTGAGTGGAAACAGGTTTTTGAAATAGTTTCGCGTACATAATTCGCTTTGAGTTCGTGTGCAGTCCACACTGTTGACGCTAAATTACACGTAATGTTACATTACACGATACACTCGTCTGGACCAGGCTTAAAGTATTTACCGTCGTATGTACAAATCTTTCCATATTCCCGTCTAAGCTCAAGATCACCTATTTGTCAGACGAGCGGATTAAAAACCAGTTCGATCTGACGGAGACATGGCGTTCGATGTTGGGCCTTCTTGAAATAAATATGAATCTTGATTCTCGTAACTGACCCCACTCAGAAGTTTCCTGGTTTTGATACTGACCGCAAATCTTAGACATTAACGGGGATAAAGGGAGTCAGCACAGTGCGAATGCGGAGCACCTGATCAAACTCTTTCCCATGTTGTAAACGAATGCCCACTTCCCAGATTTCCTGATGGAATGACGGAAGTCCACAAATGCACACTTGCTGCTGCTGGCTGAAAGACTTGGACATTGATGTGTGATCCACGCAGGATGTATGCCATACGAAATGATGATGATTGCTGTGGTCTTGAATTCAATGACGGAGGCCTCTTCCCCTAGTGAGATGATTATAGACTGTTACTTAGAGTACTTACCGAACAGTTGAACAACCACAGCGTCAAAGAACAGCTGTATCACAAGATTGATCAGCTCCAGAGGCGTGGGGGGCTTAGGCCTGACCACCAGAGGTCGGAGCGCGTAGAACAGAGGCTGCAGTAGCAACCAGAACAACTTCCCTCCGGTGGTACAGAACAATTTCGCTTCTAGAAGTGTCGGGAGGTCCGTATCAATAACCTCGTCGCCTTGGTACTGTAACAAATGAATACATAAATTAATATATCTCCTGTGATCATGGCGCCTGCAACAGTGGCAAAAATCGGCAACTCATAATAAATAAGGTACATGGTATAAACCCCGAATATAAAACTCTAAGCATATTTTAATAGTCCAGTCATCTTGGTCAAAATAAACTGAGATTATCGGAATTGGAGATACCCAAGAGATTGGAGATGGATGGTTATTTTTATTTATCATTATTTTAAATATTATACTGTTCTTTAGGTAGGTGTATGTATTTTAAGTAGGTATATTATTTTGTATTATGTGTATTGTATATTAGGTATTGGTATGTAGGTATACAGGATGAAATTTTAACCACTTTCCAAAATTTTTCCAGGCTTTCAGTATCGTATTTAGAGCCCATTTATGAAGTAAAATATGTAAATCAAGTTTTCACCCGATAATATTTTTCGCAATATAGTTTTAAATTTTTACAGTTTTAGGCCTGTTTAGGTATAAAGGGAAAATCAAAAACTTATGATTAGTATCGTAATAAATGAATGTGATGAGCATTGCGTAAAAAAAGTGTTTTTAGGTGGCCGTATCATAAATTTTAGATTTTTGGCAGACATTTTCTAAGTGCTTTATCTTAACATTTTTGTATTGGGCTATACCAAAAGAAAAAACACGTCATTTGTTTTATGTCTCGTAGATTGATATTTTAAAATTTGGAAGGTGGTTTAAATTTCAACCTGTATGTGGGTCCGAACCTAAACCTAACCTAATCTAACCTATTTCCAGCGCAATCGTTTTTTCACTAAATGTATCATAGTCAGCTGATTGGCATTTAAACGAATAGTATTTCTATTTTTTTATACACTAGTGTTTCTGTTTACGCGCTAAGGCAAGCGAGGCGTGCCAATTTTTAGGTTAGAAATCATTAATCTTTTTTTTTTTGTATTTTTGAGGCGCTCGGCGGCCGCTGCCGCGGCACGTTCGCTACGCTCTCTCGCCTTCACGCCTTTGTATGGTGACTGTTCTAACCTAACCTAACCTACACTTTTCCTAACCTACTGGACTTTGTAAACAATTTAAATATCATTAAATGTTTCTTTTTCGATAATAGTGTAACAAAAATGTATGGTGCTTAACCATACATAAAACGCGTTTCATTTGACATATATGTGAAATAAAAATTGCAAATCTTTTGTCAATAAGCTGACTATGATACATTTAGTGACTGAAACGATTGCGCTGAAAATAGGTTATGTTAGGTTTAGGTTAGTGCACCCCCACACCCTGTGCGACACCCTAACCCCCTACTCTACTAAAACTAAATTTCCTCTACCCAAAGGTTGTCTAGTAGAGATCGCTTGAAGCGATAAGACCGTATTTGTACATATTCTCTTCTTTGTAATTTATTTGTTTTCTTTTATTTTGTGCAATAAAGTGTTATCTATCTATCTATCCAACTATAATAAGCTGGGCCCCAATTCCGCTAATTTACAAATGGCTCAATAGAATAGCAATTGCATCGCAATCGTATATTTTGACATTACTACCATAATAAATGTGTCGATCAACAGATTGAATACGATGTCCAGTTAAGAACACCAAACACCATGTATCTGTCACCGTAAAATTGTGGGCTCTGTCAGTTTACAAAACAACGCGTGAGATTATAAACTAACGGTGGGTTAGGTTAGGTTAGATTGTAATCCATCGTCGTTCAGTGGGGACTACCGTTTCTTTGCTCACCAGTTGGCGCCACTGTAGACTGAGGTCCGGAGGTATAGCTATCAAAGGCGATTGGCGCCGAAACAAAGTGTTATATCTTGAATCTAATTAAGGTTATATTGTTTATAAATAACTATCTTGATATCAACAAACTAACTTCTGAAATAGTTGCTCTTCAGGCCGCCTATTTTTGCGCTCTTTCTTAATTCCGCTTTTAAAGCGTTCACATTAATCGCCAAATAATCCATATTTGCGATATTTTACGAAGGAGATCACTTTACAGCAGGTAAATTAAAGAAATTATAATTTATGCAACAAATTCCGCTAAAACCAGTACAAAGTGAATGATATTGGACCTCACGCGACACTAGCGCCTCTAGTGGCAAATTCACTAGCGATAGCCCCCATTAGCCTTTTTCCTGGGAATATTTAAAAAAGGGGATTACACTTGGTTTGAATACTTTATTACAATTTATGAACCTTTCAACAAGGACATTTTTACTGACACGGTTAAGCCATGACATGCATGCTATCGTTTTAAATCAGGGACAAGATGATCTTGCATTTTTTGCAAATTGCAATTTTGCTTCGTTAATTCCGTTATGATTACCAATACGTTTGACGTTGTTGTCAATAGAGAATTAAAACCATGTCCCTACCGATGCTGCCCCTAGTGGATTTTTTTAAATCTAACCAGGAAAAGGCCTAATAGTAACGAGAAATCGAATACCGGAATAACTTCCGACTAATTATTGATAACATTAAGTGCCTAATCGAAGATAGTACTACTATATGGATAAGTGATTTATTGCATCGATTACTGTCAATCGGATATCTGATCATCTGTCAATTATGAATAAGTGATACCTATTCCTTATCTGTGAGATAGTGTCAATGATACGTGATATAAAAAAAACGTGTCATTCATCACTTCGACGCGTATTATTAGCAGTTAGTTTTTTTTAGTCTGATCGAGTCCGAAAAAAAACAGTTGATACATAGAAAACAAACCATCTATTTTGAATGAGTACCAACAAATCACCATTCAACGACTTAAATGGCTAATTTCACGCTTTTATTCTAATATTTGGAAATAAATTAGACATGACATAAAGGTAAGATTTTACTCTGGACCCATTTACCTAAGCTTGACCCGCCTGGGAATTGAATCCGGGACCTCGGAGCAGGCGACACCTTGATAACCGGTGTGAACGCATCTCAGCCAAACGACGCTGGACACCTAAGGCCTCCCCGAGGATCTCCACAACGATCGGTTCAAGATGAATAACAATAAACAAGTATACTTACTCTATGATGTTCCAAATGGTACTTCTTGAAGCTGATAGAGATGGGTATCCCTATAGGCAGGTTCGCGAAGAATCCAAAGAGTCTGTTGTGAAGAGGCCTGTTGTGACCGAAGGCGAGGTTGTGCGCAATCTCGTGGATAGCTGGAACGAATAAAAAAATAATTTAAAGGATGCGCTAGATACTGGCCGTATGGACAAATTCAGCGCTGTGAAACGATTAAGAAAAACATTTTAAATCTATGATTTTAGCAAATCAACTGGGCCTTCCGGTTGCCGTTTAAAATAACAGTAAGAATCGTAAATAAATGAACTGGGTTTTATTAATTAATGCAAATATTAAACAATAAGTAAAGATGTATTTAATTAGATGTTTTTGAAAATACTCATGTAAGTGATTCAGGATTATTTATTTATTAAACAAGGTTTACCAATGACTTACCCTAAGGACTTACCTATATTACACATTTAGTTAAAAAAATATACATTCAGGCAATGATATTTAAATAGTAATAGATATGTTACATGCGCTCTCAATATGCGTTCCTAAAACGTAACAATTGTGACGTCTTTTCAAATCCATGAAAGAGATAGTAATTGTTCTTTTCACGAGTATGACAAGGACAAAATAAGAATTACGCATGTGTGCAGTTGTTCGCAAGCGGCACAGATATTTCGATAGTTTTGTAAGGGCATAACCTATCTATACTTTTTAAATATCATTGCATTCAGGGCATAAATAAAAGATTTGGCTTTGCAGTTATTTTATTTTTCAATTAAATAACAAGACATATTCTTGTACTTTCCGATTTCTATTATGAAATCTACACGGTACCTATAACAAAATAACTACAAACTGCGTCAACAAAAAATAAAATACGGTCTTGGAAAATGTTCGCCCGGGTTTAGGGTCAAATGTTGTACGTGTAGAGGTGCTTACGGATTATAGTAAAAATTTGTTTAAACATTGCACACCTCTATGAATACGGTTTATGGCAAGTTTGGGAGGGGCAAAACAAAATCCTGAATCCGCCCCACTGTCAGATATAAGAGAGACAAATTTCTTAGCGTTCCATGGATTCACCGTGCGGGTGACGGGTCCATCGTGTGGCAGAAAGAGAAACTCCGAGTAGCTCCCGGGACTTGCGCCATGGATGTAGGTTTAAGGAGCTCCTTTCCGACGTACATCAACACTCACCTTCACTACTCCTGTTTCTTTCCCTGCCTAGCCAAATCTGGCACGAACCTGCTAATGCAGCTTTAGACATTCGCTCTAGTATAGAACTGTTTCAATAAAATTTTGTCTCAGGCGGGACTCGAACCCGCATCTCCTCGCATGCCGGGCGGGCGCCATACCATTAGGCCACCGAGACACTGCGACACGGCGCGAATTTTTCAAGCATATTCTTACGCTGTGAGCCAGCGTTGCTTCATCAAATGTTAGGAGTTTGCACCCTTAACACCCGAAAGAAACATCTTTGCAGATGTTTGACAGTCAGTTAAGATGAAACAGCTATTTATATACTTTATTTGATATTTTAGCAACTTAATTGCACTTATAATATCAGTATATAAACTTGAAAAATTTTTTTGCGAGGAGATGCGTGTTCGAGTCCCGCCTGAGACAAAATTTTTCAAGTTTATATACTGATATTATAAGTGCAATTAAGTTGCTAAAATATCAAATAAAGTGTTTCAATAAAATTTTAAAAAGCACGAAAAACCAGTACATTGGTAATTTAACAGACTTAATGCAGAACACATGACAACTGCTATTATTAGATAACAGTAGGTACCTGATGTACAAGGTCGCAGCAACAGATGATACTAAAAACTTAGTTAATTTGCATATGTTAATGTTTTGAGTAGATGTTTAGCAATATAGAAATGTATGCCTTCTTAGCATCAATGAGATAAAAAAATTGTAAAAATAAACAGTCATTTTTAGAGTTCCGTACCCAAAGGGTAAAAACGGGACCCTATAACAAGACTTCGCTGTCTGTCCGTCTGTCCGTCTGTCCGTCGCTCTGTCACCAGGCTGTATCTCAAGAGCCGCAATAGCTAGACAGTTGAAATTTTCACAAATTGTGTATTTCTGTTGCCGCAATAACAACAAATACTAAAAACAAAATAATATAATTATTTAAGGTGGGCTCCCGTACAACCAACCCGTTTTTTTTTGGCCTTTTTGGTACGGAACCCTTCGTGCGCGAGTCCGACTCGCACTTGGTCGGTTATTAAATAGATTCTGGCTTGTGTATTTGTGTGAAGGTTCGCATACAAGTGAGGGTGTGGTCAGGAAAATTTAATAAACAATAATATCTAAATAAATATTTGTATTTAAAGGAAATCGTGTTAGCTACACCACTTTATAACTCGGGAACGACTGGAACAATTTTTATAATTTTGTGTTTTTAGGTATGTCTTCGCGGACCGGAATAGGATAGAAGTTAGGTATTAAGAATAAGATATTTATCAGTCAAAAAAATACTCTTCTACCACCTTTAATATAGTGAGTAACAGCCTAAATCATCCCACTGCAGGGAAAAGGCCTCCATCATTGAATTCAAGTTACCACAGCAACCAAGGACACCGAGATCTTGGCCCATTTCTTGAACTAGACCAACATCTAGTCTTATAATCTAAGAACGAACTAAGTATCATTTGTCAAAGGAAAACTATTATGCATCCCAAATGCCCACTTTGGGGACTGAGTTTATATTGGCTACAATTATACTGACTCCTTTTAACGCATCTGACCTGCAATAGTTGAACAACAACACAGTTGCATAACGTTCAGACATCATTATAACTATAGCAAATTAAAACTCGTGACTTCGAAAGCGTAGAATTTGGAATTGAACTTAGAATAATGAATTGAAAAACTATTTATTTAAAGTATTTTTTTAAAATAATCGATGGGCTTGCGGTTAAGAAGAATCCTAAGATGGAGCGAGCTTACCCAGAAAGTGGCACTGGTTCTCCCACACGCCAGCGGAACACAGAAAAACTGTTTGTCGCTAGACTCCGGCAGGAGGGTGGTAGCATCCAGGCGGCCTCTTACGAGGCCTACCACCGCAGAGGGATCTGTTAGCCGTAATTATTGGTTAGAAAACCAATGATGCCGTTGCCCAGGGTGGACCACTAGGAGGTAGATCCCACCACCCCAAAATCTTACGGCAACCGTACCATTTTTTTTTATCTATATTTTATTTAGGGGTTTTTACCCAACGGTTATGTCAACCCCGTGGTATCCATTTTACATTAATATTTAAAGTCTAACTGAATTACAATATTATTATAACGGGACTTACTTCTGATAGTCTTTTGCTAATAATAAACCGACACCATTTTCCAGGATAAAAATTAGTCTATATGTTAATCCAGCCAATAAACTAGCACCGTGATAAATTCCATTCAGATCCGTTAAATTAAAAGTATGAATTGAAATTATACCTCGGGAACCGTACCTTTTCCCGGGATAAAAAGTAGCTTTTATTCCGGCCAATAAACTAACACCGTGCCAAATTTCATTCAGAGCTGTTAAATCGATGGGCTTGCGGTTAAGAAGAATCCTAAGATGGAGCGAGCTTACCCAGAAAGTGGCACTGGTTCTCCCACACGCCAGCGGAACACAGAAAAACTGTTTGTCGCTAGACTCCGGCAGGAGGGTGGTAGCATCCAGGCGGCCTCTTACGAGGCCTACCACCGCAGAGGGATCTGTTAGCCGTAATTATTGGTTAGAAAACCAATGATGCCGTTGCCCAGGGTGGACCACTAGGAGGTAGATCCCACCACCCCAAAATCTTACGGCAACCGTACCATTTTTTTTTATCTATATTTTATTTAGGGGTTTTTACCCAACGGTTATGTCAACCCCGTGGTATCCATTTTACATTAATATTTAAAGTCTAACTGAATTACAATATTATTATAACGGGACTTACTTCTGATAGTCTTTTGCTAATAATAAACCGACACCATTTTCCAGGATAAAAATTAGTCTATATGTTAATCCAGCCAATAAACTAGCACCGTGATAAATTCCATTCAGATCCGTTAAATTAAAAGTATGAATTGAAATTATACCTCGGGAACCGTACCTTTTCCCGGGATAAAAAGTAGCTTTTATTCCGGCCAATAAACTAACACCGTGCCAAATTTCATTCAGAGCTGTTAAATTAAAACCATGAATTAAAATTATCCCACACAAAACATATTTTTTCCCGGGATAAAAAGTAGCCTATGTTATTCCAGTCAATAAGCTTACACTGCGCCAAATTTCCTTTAGATTCGTTAAATAGAAACTGTGTATTAAGATTACCCCACGGGAACCGTACCTTTTCCCGGGATACAAAGTAGCGATCCGTCGAGTCGTTTTAGCGAGAAAGGGAAACAAACATCCAGACATCCATACATACATACTCACAAACTTTCACGTTTATAGGTAATATTAGTATGAAGTGGGATAGTAGGAAGTAGGATATTGTCATATGTCATACCTACACCGTAATGCAAATTGAACCTTACGTGCATTGACTTAAATATGAATACAACCAAGGTATAGGACTGAAGTGGCAGTAGGCTGGCCAGAGGAACCGACAACCGCTGGGGTAAACGAGTTCTTGAGTGGAGACCGCGTCTCGGCAAACGTAGTGTAGGACGCCCTCAGGCCAGGTGGAGTGATGCTTTGCGCAAGATGGTGGCAGGAGCTGGATGCGAGGCCGAGGATCGACCTAAGTGGCGTGCAACTGGAGAGGTCTATGTCCAACAGGCCACTGCGATAGGATGATGATGATGATGATGATGATGGAGGTATGAGAACACACAAATGTTCAGTGGGCGCTCATGTGGCGTGGACGTTTCTCTGTCAATGATTGTGTGACTAGTTTTGTATTTAACATAATGCATAAAGACACAAAAAAATCAGAAGTTTTATTATAATTTAAAATGCTGTATCATCTTTACTAAATTGTTAAACATTTTAAAAAGTAAGTTTAAGGTTGTACGTACAGCCATCAGCGCATCAACTTTGAGACTGAACTTTTTTTCAGTTGAAATAAGTTAGAGTTTTCAGCAAATATAATGTGTTGAACACTGTATATGACAAAATACTTTGATGAGAATACTCTGACTCACAGCATAGCGCAAATGTCTTTAGACAATTTGTCGACTTAAGTGATAATAACTTTTTAGCTCTTTTGGTTATTTATGTCTAGATGTCAAACTAGGAACCTCCTTCTAGACGTTACGGCTTAAATGTTAAATTAAAAGATCATACTTTTGGTGGCATTGGGCAAAATAGTATTCCACTGCTGAAGATAGGTCCACTGCAAAAAGGGGATTTTACCAAAATAAAGACGGGTACAAATGACACAGTTTTGCTATATTTGATGGATTACAAATCCTTCTTAACAATCTAAACTAGCTAGTCTCCTCCACGTCGGAGAATACAATATTTTCGTTGCATAATAATTGCACGTATATTCAATATACCTAGAATGTCCGAAAATTAAGGAAAGAATCGAATTTGCCGATATTTTTTTACTAGTCTGTTGTCGATCTTGTAAACAAAACTAATTGACAGCTAAGAGGTTGGTGATAAAAATTAAAAAAAAAAAGTATGGCGGCCAATGCTCATTTAATTTTTTCATTTACAATTTTATTATAATCCTATAATTGTATCAGCATTAATCATGTTGAGTGAGTGTTTTAGTACACAATGACTCATTTACCGCTTCCAATTGTTATGTCAATTGATTTCGGTTGAAGTGAGATTTGTACGCAATGAGTACTCATAGGTACATACGTATATGAGTCATTTAGAGATGGGATACTTGGATGCATATTCGCCTAAAGTTAAAGTGTTATGGAAGGCAGTTTTATAAAGAAAACATCCCGGGATTTCGAGAAAGACACGTCGATGTAATATAAAATCCGTCCAAGTGCGAGTCGGACTCGCAAAATCCGTCCAAGTGCGAGTAGGACTCGCGCACGAAGAGTTCACTAGGTAAATATAAAAGTTAATGTAGTGCCTACTGTTACCATTTATTGATATCGAGCAAAAAGAGGCAAAAAATGGCGGTTGATGTATGGGAGCCCCTTTTAAGAGGAAACAAAAATGCCGTTTTTCCATACAAACGTAGTCCCCTGTTTCCTCCCTGGATAAAGCCAGTAGAGCAATTATTTTTATTACAAAAATCTATGGCCACTATTAGCAAGTTTCAATGGTTTCTGTTTTTTCATAAATTAATTAATAAAAAAGATATGAGCCTTCAAACATCGAAAAAATTCGCCAGATTTTCCGCTGTGTTCAAACATCCAGAAAACAAATTTGGGTTAATTTTAGAAAAAAAGGAAAACATACGAACACGGCGAAAGCTTTTCTTTAATTTTTAATGAAAAAAGTATTTAAATCGGTTTAGTTTTGGAAAAGTAATCGGGGGAAAACGTACGAAACGTTGATTTGGCGTGCTTTTAGTAGGTATTTTCGGTCCAAAATGCAGTTGTCTCTATCGCGCTCTGCGGTGGAGACGTTTGGGACTGCGCGACAGCAATAGATTTTACAAATACCTATTTTTCAATTCTCTCGACCGTAGTGTTTACTCTTAACGCTTTGAGCCCCAAGCGACAACCGGTTGTTGCGATAACAATTGATTTTAATTGTGTCTGTAATATCCGAGCGTCAAAGGGTATATTTATTTTAATTTGTTTTTAGTATTTTTTATAGGCGCTACGGAGTACAGAAATACATAATTTGTGAAAATTTCAACTTTCTAGCTATCGTGGCTCTTGAGATAAAGCCTGGTGACGGACAGACAGCTAAGTCTTAGTAATGGGATCCCGTTTTTATCCTTTGGGCAGTTTTTGGGTGGTGGGATCTACCTCCTAGTGGTCCACCCTGGGCAACGGCATCGTTGGTTTTCTAACCAATGATGACGGCTAACAGATCCCTCTGCGGTGGAAGGCTTCGTAAGAGGCCGCCTGGATGCTACCACCCTCCTGCCGGAGTCTAGCGACAAACAGTCTGTATTCCGCTGGTGTGTGGGAGAACCAGTACCTTCTTCTTAACCGTACAGTTAAGTATGTAGTCAATAATAGCAAGGCCATTATTTATATTAAAAAAACCCTAAAACTAGACACACAATCAGTCTCAAAAAAGTGTCCAAACTAAATGTACATCCATTTGACAAAAGCCCGAAAATTTAGTACCTACAACCTTTATCAATCAAATGGATACAACATGACATAAATATCCATATTATTGCTTGTCGACATAATTTGTCCTGGTTAGAAAGTTGACAATGACATAAAATCAACGTCAATCATTCAAATGAGGACTTAACCCCCGTATTTATAAAGAAGTAATTACTTATTGCTTAAGAAAGTCATAACTTAAGATGTTTCTACCTAGTGCTTACGTGAAGGAATTGGGTCACCATTAATAGACATATTGTTTGGCTGAGAATGCTAAGTTTTCATAGTTCTAACTTCCAATAATTACTAGATTAAGGACTACAAATGTAAGAGTCATTTCTGTATCGGACTGTGTGTATATTTCTTTTTATTTTGGTGCTGTGAAGCTACTCGTATCAAGGTAAAACCATTGAACCGGTACAGATGAAATTGCAGAGTGGAGAAATCGCAAACCTTCTAAATGGCCTTTAAAGGCGACTAATAATAAAACATTAATTTTTTTTTCATCTTAAGCGATCGTTAAAATCTGGGTCTACTTGCCACTGAGACACTCCCACGTTCCATCATCGAGGTCCACGCTTAAAATCAGCGTCGTGTTAAGAGGAAACACTACGGGCGAGAGAATTGAAAAATAGGTAAGTATTTGTAAAATCTATTGCTGTCATGCAGTGCCAAACGCCTTCACCGCAGAGTGTGATAGAGGCAACTGCTTCTTGGACCGATAATACCTACTAAAAGCACACCAAAGCAACGTTTCGTAGTCCCCCGATTACTTTTCCAAAACTATACCGATTTAAACCCTTTTTTTATTAAAAATTAAAGTAAGGCTTTGGCCGTGTTCGTGTGTTCTTTTTTTCAAAAATTTTGCCAAATTTGTTTTCTGGATGTTTGAACACAACGGAAAATCTGGCAAATTTTTTCGATTTTTGAGTGCTCATATCTTTTTTATTAATTAATTTATGAAAAAACAGAAAACAGAAACACGCTAATAGTGGAATTAGATTTTTGTAATAAAAATTATTGCTCTAACGGCTTTATCCAGGGAGGAAACAGGGGACTACGTTTGTATGAAAAAACGGCCCTTGTGTTTTCTCTTAAGTCTCTAGCTGTCATGAATGAATAATGCTGATCGTGAACCCTTTTAACACTTATTTCCTTTTTTTTAATGTTTGTTGTTGTGCCAAATAAACATTTCTTTCTTTCTTTAAACAATTGTAAAAACATTTCTCACGGATATATGAGGTACGGTCGGCAAAGGAAGTTCTCTATCACCCTAAGGTTGAATCATTCGCGTGTCATAGAACAACAGGGTTGATTTTACCATGCAATAATAGTCTCACAGCTACTAACCATGATTACCCTTTACACACTTTTGATGTGGATATTTCTAAAACAGTTCTATTTTAATACATTATCCATTCTCAATTTCGTACAAGCTTTCTCCTGACCATTGCAAACATAACATAAAAAAAAACTAATATGCTGCTATCGATCGGAAATTCTGCACTCCTTTTCTTTAAACTATAAGTGTGCAAAATTTCATACTCGTCGGTCTGCGCAATTTTCGTAAAAAGGCGTATAAGGTTTTTGCTTAACGTATTAAATATTATAAAAGATAGAAGAAGATAAAAAACAGCAGATAATGAGAAAATAAGTCCTTCGATTTGCTTTCATATGTACGATACAACACGTTTAAACCCTTTATCACATAGCCTGAAGTGTTATGATCCTAATGATGCATCGCACGAGTGTCATCGTATGATAACCGAGTAAATAGACTGAGTAATGTTTTACAAGGTCATGATTCATCATCTCGGCCACGGCTGGGCATAGGCCTCCCCCAAGGATCTCCACAACGATCGGTCCCGCGCTACCCGCATTCAACGACTTTATGCGCAAATTGTCAAATTCGCAAAATGTCAAGTGCGCAAATTGTCAAATTCGCAAAATATCAAGTTTCCAAAATGTCCAGTTGTGTAGGTTTAATAATAAAAGTCAAGTAATTAATTGGCAGAACTTTTAATCATTAAAATGTTAATCAAATCAACAAAACAAAAACATTTTTGTTTTGTTGACTTGATATAACACGAAAATATTAGGATTTTGATTTTGTTGTTGATTTTATATTACGGTTTTATGGTTTCATATTTTAAAAAAAACCTTAACATTATTAATGATTAAAAGTTCTGCCAATTAATTACTTGACTTTTATTATTAAACCTAAACAACTGAACATTTCGAAAACTTGACATTTTGCGAATTTGACAATTTGCGAATTTGGCAGATTGCGACCGCTTGACAATTTGCGAATTTGACAATTTGCGATTAAGGGATTCAAGGGCTTCCCGGGACCTTCATCAGATAGTCGGCCACCAAGTGGGGGGCCTACCCACAGATCGTCATCCGGTGCGCGGTCGCCATTCCAGAACCTTTCTGCCATAAGGCGACTACTAGAGCTAAGTGCTGCCTCCAATTGATTTAATTTTATTACTTCTAAACAAAATCAATTCTCAAAAAACTAGAACAGTATCATTTTAGCAAATTACTTCTAGCATTTATTGAGTCACTGTTAACTGCTTTTTATTCTGGCATTCTTTCGTATTTTACATTATTGCTAAAAGCGGCCGCTTTTGGCGTTAGCGACAAATTCTACTTTATTAACAACTAAATGAAAAGTTTTCTGTGATTTTCAATTTATTTAATATTTTTACTGACATGTATAAGTATATTAAGTATTTAGCATTTGAATTCTAGAGCATTTTAATGTTAATTCTTTTTAAATCACGAAATAACTGACTCTTATCTATCACATAGTAACCGTGTGAACAAACACACATTACGACTGAAGTGGCTATTGACACGATTAGGCGATAAGATAAGGCCACCTTGTCGAGATAACTTACAAAAGAGCAGGTGTTTGTTTATGTTATCGTATATCCATAAAAGAAGCTGAACTGATGGTGACGGTATATGGCAAGTTTTTCTAGCCAATGACAAACAGTTATTTCAATTACTGCAACTAAACCCAAATTAAAAAAAAAAACAAGAAAGAAGGAAATATTTATTTGACACAACAACAAACACAAAGCACAAAAATAAAAAAAGGGTTCCCGCTCAGCATTAGATGTGACAGCTTAAAAAAATAAATATACCGCTACTCGTACACACTCGACAGCACATCAAGTTAAACAGTTGAACTGCGATAACAGCTTTTATTACGTAGGGCATAAAGGCGGTCTCAAGATCAACATGTATGTTGTGATGTGCCGCCGTATGTACATAAGCCTTTTGGAATTTTTATAGAACTCTTACGTTTAATTGCTGAGTTGCTAGTTAAGTAAAAAAAAAAGTAAATAAACTTTACTAAAGGCGGGACCCGAACCTGCGAGGAGATGCGGGTTCGAGTCTTGAGGCATAATTTTTCAAGTTTATATACTGATATTATAATTGCAATTAAGTTGCTAAAATATCAAATAAAGACTACTTTTTATCCCAGAAAAATGTATTTTTCCCGTGGGATACTATTAAATACCACGCGTAAAAAGCGCGGGCAACAGTAACATTATAACACAAGGCTATTTTAAAACTATTTCGTTACTCAGTTTCCATGTTATCAGTATGAGGATAAATTATTTACATTTGTATTTGCGTAACCGCTAACACTACTACGTTCACTCATACATTTAAATTTTTTTAAATATTAAGACACGCCTCACTGGGCCACACAGAGCCATCTAGTCCCAAATTAAGGTACTATTAAGTACCCTGTCGTATGGGGTACTAGACAACCGATAAACTTACTTATATACTTTTTTTTGTAAATACATACTTATAATACATAGAAAACACCCAGACCAGTACAAACAGACATGTTCATGCGCACAAATATTTGTACTGTGCGGGGATCGAACCCGCGACCCATGGCTCAGAAGCAGCGTTTACTACCGCTGATCCAAATGGTCGTCGTTTTACTGCTTTTATTTGCTTATAAGAATAGGTTTTCTATTCGACGCGTTTTTTTTTTTCATCTCATGTATGTTTCGAAGGTTCTTAGTAACTAGATAACATTTAACAAGTATAAAGAGACAAAACGATGATGGTTCCTGTGGGATAATATCAAATAAATATTCTTAGATTATAGGCCGTTATTTAGCACACAGGTCACGTTTTATCCCCCAAAAATGTTCTGTTCCCGTGGGATAAATTCAAATTAAAATACAACGCGTAGTTTTTTGGGAGTACCGGATAGTAATAATAATACACACATACGGCCTTGTCTGAGGTCGCCTAACTGATACGTTATCATTGATTAATGAAGTTCAATGATTCCAAATAAATAATCTTGAATATCTAATCGGGAGACCGAACATATTTTATGGTTATCCAAATCTATACTAATATTATAAAGCTGAAGAGTTGGTTTGTTTGTTTGAACGCGCTAATCTCAGAAAGTACTGGTTCGAATTGAAAAAAATAATTGTCTCGGATAGTCCATTTATCGAGGAAGGATTAGGCTATATTACAAGACGCTGCGGCCAATAGGAACAAAGCATCAGTGAAAAATGTTGCAAAATCGGGGTAAATTATTTATATTTGAAGGCTTCCGTTGCGTGCGTTTCGTAAACGGTTCAAGTTAACAGGAATTGCCGCGGATGAAGTCGCGGTCAACAGCTAGTTATCAATAAACTAGGTTAGCATGCGACATCGTATATGAGGAGTTGTGTGTGTATTTCACGGGACGACTTGCATACATTGCGTATTTCATGCACAAATTCCTATGTCCCACCGGGACAGCCGTTGTCCCGAATTTTACGAAAATCAGCAGACCACGGGCAGAAAACGGCCATAAGTCAAAAACTGAATGATATATAACTAAGTATATGCAATAAAATCTGACAAAAATATAGTTTTAAGTCTTTAATAGGCAAATTTTAGCAAAACACTCCATTATTTTTATTTGTCCCGTGTTATATTGTAACTACCTACCTACGTTTTTTTTTAAATTCTCAAGTAAGTGTCTGTATGGTTTTTTATGAGAAATAAATATTCTTAAACCTCACCACAACAATTGTAATATTAAAAAAACACACATTAATTAATTAACTCGAGTGGTTATAAAACCTACTCACCCAGCATCAGGGAGTGGTTGATGACGCCGCCGAAGCAGTAGGCCAGGAGCATCGCCATCGGCCAGCTTAAATGCTGCACTAGTGGCATCATCAGGATCTGGGTGACCACCATCGCCGTCACCACCCATTTGAACAACGGATCGTAGCCGAAGAGCTGCTTTATTTGTGGGTACTTTTCTGTGGACAATAGAAAAGCGTCTTTGAATTGCCTGCGACTTGGAACGCGTGGAATATTGGATTTAAAACAATGTATCAAAATTATAGTACGGGAACCGTAGCTTTTCCCAGTATATAAAATAGTCAATTTGTTATTCCAGCCAATAAACTAACATCGTGACAAATTTCATTCGGATCCGTTAAATTAAAACTATGTATTAAAATTATCCCGCGGGAACATTACCCTTTCCCGGGATAAAAAGCAGCTTCTATGTTATTCCAGTCTATAAGCAAACACCGTTTCAAATTTCATTCAGATCCGATAAGTCGTTTCAGCGTGAAAGAGTAGCAAACATCCAGTCAGACGTCCATTCCATACCTAGTACCATATTCCATACATACATACATACAAAGAAAAGAAAGCTAAAATTATTGCTCGCAACAAAATGCTACTACTCTGTAAAAGAATACCTAGATGATAGATAAATAGTATTATTTTTATTTTGATGACATAGGTACCTTTTAAAATATAAAATGAAGATTTAGGTTATAGTTTTTTTTTTTTTAATAATTTTGACATGTTTATGTTTATTTTAAGTATTTTTTTTATCATTATGAATTGTGTAAATATTAATCAGCTCTTTTTATATTTTGGAATTATTATTTATTATTTAGTCTATTAAATGTTCAACGCAATAAGTGTTTGCTATGAATAAAAATTTGAATTTGAATTTGAATTTGAATACATATTATCACGCCTCCTTCCCAACGGGGTAGGCAGAGACCAAGGCCTTCCACTTACTACGATCCTGGCATACAACTTTCGCTTCTTCCACATTAATCAATCTCTACATGCATGCTCGTCGGTTTAGAGTACTCTTGACCTGACCTTTCTTCAGAACATCCCCGATTTGATCGTGGTAAGTTCGTCTAGGCCTTAATCTTCCAACGTTCCCTTTCACACTCGTCTTATAGATCTGTCTAGTCATTCTTCTCTCATTCATCCTCTCTACATGCCCAAACCATCTAAGCATCCCTTTCTCAATCCGTGTGACAACTCCATACTCACAGAAGACAGAACATGGAAAATTGTTCTTTGTCCATACTCACAAACTTTCACGTTTATAATATTTTTAGTAGGATGTTTGGATAGACCTTAGAATAATGGATAGACGTTTGTAACTAAATCATGCCATAACTGTAAGGACTTATATAAGGCCCAATTTCAAGGCCATATATTAAAAATCGGCAAAGTGCGAGTCAGACTCGCGCACAAAGGGTTCTATTACCATCTATACTTAATATTATGAAGCTGAAGAGTTTGTTTGTTTGTTTGTTTGGACGCGCTAATCTCTGAAACTTCGAACTGGTTCGAATTGAAAAAATATTTTTGTGTTGGATAGTTCATTTATCGAGGAAGGCTTCAGGCTATATTCTTTTATAAAACTTCTTAATCGCGATCATAATAACAGAAATTGACGCGGAAGAAGTCGCGGGCAACAGTTAGTTATCCATATAACGGGAAAAAATGCCTGTTGTAAGGAGTTTTCTTAAATATTTATTTTATTCTTTATTTTTAGTGTTGTTATAGCGACAACAGAAATACATCATTTGTAACAAATGACAACTGTCTATCTACCGCGGTTCACGACTTCACGAGATACGTCCTGGTGACAGACAGACAGACGGATAGCAGAGTCTTATTAATAAGACCCAGTTTTACCCTTGGGGTCCGGAACCCTAAAAATTATCACTGCCATATAACACTTTAAAGCGATGCGTTTGTGAGTCAAATGTCTATTAAATTGAGTTTCCAGAGACATAATTTAGCACTAATTATGACGTGTTCGTACTAGAAACATAACAAGACGATCAATTAGCACGGTTAGAGCAACTCTGCGATTATGTCTAGTGGCAATCTGAGTCTTTGAACAGTGTATTACTTGATCATTGTACTTTTTTATGGTTCCGTACCCAAAGGGTAAAATCGGGACCCTATTACCAAGACTTCGCTGTCTGTCCGTCTGCCTGTCACCAGGCTGTATCTCAAGAGCCGGGATAGCTAGACATTTTAAATTTACACAAATTATGTTTTTTTTTTGCCGCAATAACAACAAATAGTTAAAACAATAATAGTTAAAATAAATATGTAAGGGCTCCCATAGAACAAACACGTTTTTTTGGCCTTTTTGGTACGGAACCCTTCGTGCGCGAGTCCGACTCGCACTTGGCCGGTGAGTTCCTAATTTCGAACAAGCCTAACGTTGCCACCAACCCTAGCCATGTTCGGAAATTTAAAACTTTTTATTGCCTGACCCGGGGTATAGAGCCCGGGAACCCGTGATCTTGGCCCGGTATTTAAACCACTAGACCATCGGGGCATTGTCCATAACATACTTGTAAAGATATAGTTAATTACCTAATTGTGCGATTGACCAAGGTGCAATTGTTGTTAGAATCTATTAAAGAACATTTAATGACAATTTATTGAAAATTATCTTCAAGAGTATTGTTTACTATAGATAATGAAGAGGAAGAAATACTCCATGCATAAATAACACTCCTATGAAGTATTTCTTGGAGTTCAATATTAAGTACCCATTGTTTGTATTTTAAAATCTATTCCAGATAATAATAACTGAAGGCACTCTAACAACTAAAGAAAACAAAACAGTAAACCATTTCAAACTTTTAAATTTACAACATTATTGTGATGAGATGCAGGAGTCTGCAGGTCTTAATTCTGTATGCAATTTCTTTGCATTTTTCTTTACTGCAGATCCCCCTGCCCCTAAAGGTGGTAAAATTTACATACTTTAAGAAGGATTAGAATTAATTTACTGAAACCCCAAGACATCCTACACAAATCGAAACAAAACACAGCATCCATGATCACAATGTGGATGCCAGATCCTTCATATTGCAGGTACCATGAAGGTACTCAAACTGTGGCTGGGACTTGCAACCCAGCGGTAGGTGTAGGAGGGCCCTCCATTTGATGCATGCTCATCTTCACAGCTTTATTAGCCTTCCCCGCCTACTATATTTATTGGTAAGATCTCACTAGACTTTCGACATTACTCCTGTTTCTGATGCCTCCAATGCCTAAATAGCCTTCCCTGTCTACTGTAGATCCTACTAATGCCGCTTGCAACACTACTTTTAGAAACGATCAAATTGCAGATCTTGGACTAAGGTCTTTTATTACTCTGAAATATGCAACAAATAAGAAACAATCATTTTTTAAAAGGGAGAAAATTGTTTTAGTTGCCAAGTGTTAAAAGGTTTTTTATTCCTTTTTGTCTTTGTTAACTTTTTTTTTTATGTCTATCTGCGATCAGCCTCAGAAGCTTTAATCAGATGATTTATTATATTAGTTTAGTGGCAGTTTTAGTTTTTCACATCCTTTGATATGTCACTAATTAAATGTATAACAGTATTCAAGTTAAATTGACGCTATTCACTCTCTTTTCAGCCGGAACAGATAGTTTTCAGACTGTAGTAGGGACGCAGCGAGATCATTTTCATGCCGCTGGAGTCTGCGCTTGTAAGCTCGATAGAACTCTTTTATAGCTTCTCTGATGGTTGGAATTTGTAGGTATTCGTGCACTTAAGTGTTTTTTGTGAACCAGGTTGCGCAACTCAGCATTTTGAGTGCCTTTTTTTGGAAGCGTTGAAGTATTTCTACATTTGACCGACTAGCCGATCCCCAGAGCTCAATGCCATATGTCATATGGTCTTAGGATGCATTCGTAGATCGGCAGTTTATTCTCCAGACTTAGTGATGACTGCCTGCCTAGTAGCCAGTGCATGTCCCGGAGTTGTTTGTTTGCTTGTTCCCTTTTATTCTTAATGTGTTCACGCCAGGTCAGCCTTCTATCGATGTGCATGCCTAGGTATTTTACGGTGCTTTTGTGGGGCATAGCGTTTCCATTGAGTGTCACTGGTGGGCAATCTCCTCTTCCCAGGGCAAAGGTGATATGGACGGACTTTGCAGCACTAGCCTTGATTCGCCACTTTCGCAACCATGATTCGATTTTATCCAGGTGTTCTTGGAGTTTTGCAGACGCTCTCATCTGGTCTTTATCGCAGGATAGCACGGCAGTGTCATCAGCATAGGTCGCAGTAACTATTTGATTTGACATGGGCAGGTCGGCAGTGTAGATGGTGTAGAGGACTGGGCCTAACACCGATCCCTGGGGTACTCCTGCTTCTATGGGATACAGGCTACATATGGGATATAAGCTGTCGCCAGTTTTAACTTGGAAGATTCGGCTTTCCAGATAAGACTTAAGAAGCATATATGCAGGGTGAGGCAGGTGGATTTTGTTTGCACAGAAGGCCCTTGTGCCAAACTCGGTCGAACGCCTGCTGCACGTCCAGAAAGGCAGCAGACCAGTATTCTTTTCTTTCCAGACTTTGTCGGATGGTGTGAAGTACTCTATGTATTTGCTCTGTCGTACCATGATGTGCACGGAATCCAAATTGGTGGTCTGGGATTACCTTTTGTTCCTCGAGTATGGGTATTAAATGATGTAGTAATAATTTCTTGAATAATTTGGAGATTAAAAGGAAGAAGACTTATTGGCCTGTATGATGAGACTTCAGTAGGCGGTTTTCCTGGCTTAGCTACCATATTTATGATGGAAATTTTCCAGATGAGAGGGAAGTATTGTAATCTTAGACCTGCATTGAAGATGATGGTAAGCAAGACTATTCCTTTCCTTGGCAGACGAGTTAGGATTTCCGATGTAATTAGATCAAAGCCAGGTGCCTTCCTCTTCTTTAAGGTTTTAAAAGTTTTCCATACTTCGGCTGGAGTACACATTCAGTCGTAATGGTAGAGACATCTGCTGGTCACTATCAAGAATCTTGTCAAACTCCTGCTATGGATGCATGAGGTCAGGTTCGTTAGGCTTGAATACATCTTTTAGAAACTGAGCAAATAGTTCCGCTTTATCCAGTGGTTTCCTTGCCCAGTTGCCATCTGGTTGCTTAAATGGAGGCATGTGTTATTGTGGCTGCTTTAGAGCCTTTGTAATTTTCCAGAGGGAGTCCGCTCTAAAGGGTGATAGAGTTAGTATAACGATCACAAAAATGCCACCTTACAGGACAAACTGGTAACTCTATCACCCTTTGTTAATTTTTATTACTAAATAATTAATATTATTAGGTAGTCCTAAATTTCTGTCCTTCATTATTTTAAAGTGATTCTTGTATTGTAAATTATTGAATAATTGAATGAACATATTGAATTGAATTACCTAAATATTATTTTGGGATCTACTTCAGTCTTCCTTTTTTTTTATATTTTAGTGTGGTTTTATTATCTATCATGTAGATGCCACAGTAACTGCTGAGCAGGAGTCCTTTTTGGCATTGTAGTATTATTGATTATATTCTTTTTCTCTTTCTTTCCATTGTATATCTTAGAAGTCGTCCTTCTAACTTACTACAACTTCCTACAGGCAGATTGATATTGTTCAAGAAAAATGCATTTGTCATGGCTATAAAAACCTTCAATGCTCTACCGGAATATCTGAGAAAACTGTCAGGCCCACCCTGTTGCGGCAACCCCGTCAATAATCTAACCGGAATACATCGCGACATCTACAGCCGTTCTTATTGGTTGCTCATGACGCGATAAGTGCAGCGGCCAATAGGAAACCTCTGACGGGGGCGGACAGGAGCCGTTAACAGAAGCAACGGACACTATCAACTTAAATTTCGTACTCACCACACACAACGCATTTTGTAATTTTATCAATTTTTAATCGCAAAATAAGTACTGTACCTGAAGTCTACGACTATCATTTCTCCACCCCTCAACCTACTTGTTGCAAGCAGCAACATCTGGTCCTTCGAGCCGGATATGAACCAGCGACCTATGGATTATTTAAAAGAAAGTTGCACTCTTGGCTTATTGAGCACACATTTTATTCATTGGATGAATACTTTTCTTATAGTATTCAATGTGTCTTAATAATAGGGGTTAAAGTATGAAATTGCCGATTATTTTCCCACTTTTTATTTTGTTTATAGCTCTTAAGTATAGACATATTATTGCGTAATTCTTTTTGTATTGTATCAAAAACTAAATAAAGTAACTTTTGACTAAAAAAAATGTGCAATACTAGTGCCTATTACTTCAAAGGAAGTAGTTGAAAAGACCCCTTACAATGTGTCAGCTGACCTTCTTGCTTCAATTAAGTATACTTGTATTATGTACTTTGATTTTCAGAAATTTAAATACTATAATGCGTAGCTTTATAACCATCTAACTTTCACCTTTAATTGCATCGAAAACGGTTCAGGCGTTTTTATAAAAACAAAAAAATTGTTAGTATGGAAAAATGACTTTTCTCGATTTCGTCCATACAAAACGGCAATTTCATACTTTAACCCCTAATATTTAGTTATAATGTACGTTCAAAAAAGTGTAGGCACTCATTACCAAGTTTTAGTTTTTACTAGATAGTTTTGAAGTTATAATGTATTTATAATATTACATAATTCCTTTACTGACATCGCTATTGTATTTGTTGTGTTGTTTTGTGTTATTATTCCTCTCATAATTCCTATCCATAAGTTTTTTTTTAATCCCTCGATCGTGAGTTATTCCAGACACAATTGAAATCAATTGTTATCATGGCACCCGAGTGCCTCCTAGGGGTTGAGGGATTAATTTTTAATTTAGGTATAAAGAAAAAAAAGTTGTTAATAATTTTTTTTTAATAGTTATATTTTTAGTAGTAGTACAGAATGTTCCTACAATTTTATATTTAATATTTGTACGCTTCTTAATAGCATATTATTATTTAATCTCATTTAAATGTGATATTAATAAGACCTAGCACATACCCAAAAAATGCAATTAAATATTTTTGATTTGATTAATATTTTGGTATGCATGTACTTATTTTATAAATTGATATAGGTAGTGTCTTTGCAATGAAACTTAGTTGGAGTGAGGATGTTGTTTAAGTAGTTTAGTAGTTAAGAATAGACCTAGAAAACAGAAGTAATGGTTTTGAAAGAAAAGTAGACAACTACTTAGGTGTTTATAACAAGGGAGCGATGAACCAGAGAAGTTTAGTTGGGGTTAGGTGATTATGTTGCATCCTAAGAACAGTTTAAAGAATAAAATACCTAAATAGTTGTCGAACAGATTCTATTCGAAGATTATATTCAGTGCATGTGTTTACCTTGTCTGGTTACTGGTGTAAACATGGCAATCTCACAAAACCAATACTGATAAGCAGGCTTCGTTATTGTGTTGTAATTTCAGCATAAAAAACCGCCAAGTAAAAGTAACTTATAAAACAATTCTAGGCCGTAAACATGTGACGTCATAGCGTAAAATTTGTAATAGGCAAAAGGACTCAAAATACTGAAATCCATTCGGCCGTACGCGAATTCGTTTTGTATGTTTTAAATAGAGATTGAGTTCCTAGGTACGCCCATTAAACACTGTCTTTATGAAATAAATGACGTATTAACATACCCAAGATGATTTTCCGGCGACTTGCATGCGGCTCCTCGGTGTAGACCCACTCAAAATCGTTCCTAGATACACGAGCACCCATTTTAGAGAAGCACTAATTTACAACTTAGTTCATTACAAAAACAGCACTACGTGTCGTTCTTGTCCTAAAAATAGGTATTAAACAGCTACACAAGGGCGTTGTAGATGAAAACTAATCGAAAAAATTATAATAAGTCGCTCTTAAAGTAGCAGTAGTACACACATCGCCAACCTCAACTAAAAATCAACTGGCTGATGAATGAATGAAAAGAAAATCTGTCACTTCGTTGTTCGCAATACTTCGCATTAATGTTCACTTCACACATCACGAGTTCATTCACTGACTGACGTATTTGATGCTATGGAACCTATACACTCTCTCTTGTCGAAGTCGTGTTGTTTAATTGGACTAATTTAAAGAAGTAATTTAATAGGTAACAGACAAGTAACAGAGGTGTTTGTTTTCTATTTCTTTACTATCTCTACTAGGGGATAGTATGTATCAAAGTCTGTCTGTCTGTCCCTATGTATTCTTAAATCTATAAAACTATGCAACGGATTTCGATACGGTTTTTTTTAATAGAAAGAGTGATTTAAGAGGACAGCCTATTTTGTCTAAACATGCTTATTGTAAACATACACAGTTAGTTTAAAAAAATTTAAAGAAATAAAAAATAAAATAAAATCATTTTATTTGTGTGAGTGTATGTGGTACTTTCGTTATTTCTGGTTTACAAAATACGAGTGCTTTAAATAATTATTCAAATTAGGATCAAAACAATGTATGTGATGTTGTCCACATTTATTTATTTATGATTATTTATTTATTATTTCAGACAGTGTCCATAAAATTAATATTAATTACACACTAATTTCAATTAACATATTCATAATTTTTGAGTTATATCTGAAATTATCATTTTTTCCGCTTACATTGCAAACGCTGGCTGAACCTTACAAAATAATGTACCTACTTGGAAAGTTTAAAAAATCTAGGTCTACAAAAAGACGGCGATGGTAGGTATAATATATGCCTATCTCTTAGGGATAACACACAATAATAATTTTTAAACTTTAAATACTTTTTACGAGAAATAATGGCTTATTTACGCTGCGATTTTAATACAATTATGAATTTAATGTAGATCGATATGACCCTTAGAGTATAAATTTAATACTCTAAGATTTGACCCTATACAGCATTATAAAGATTTAAAATGCAGGGACATAGCGGTTGCGGTGGTACCGGCCAGGGTCCGGGAGGCCCGGCGCGCAGCAGCGCCGAGTGCTTTTAAATAGTGCGTCGAAAAATTGCATTCCTGCGAAGCTGGGGCGGGTCGCTAGTCCTCTTTATTCTTGAGCATAATGAAGGTTGTTATTTTTTCTGCTTGCAAAATTAGATTATATTAGATTAGATTAGAATACTCTTTACTGCACACCTAAAACAAGAAATAAAACAGAAAATGTTACAGAAAGGTGTACAACTTAGTATTGAAATTATTAGCTTCTAAATAACAATAAATGGTTACTGCTGTACTGTATGACCTATGGGAATGAGACGTGGTCGTTTACTATGGGTCTCATAAGAATGCTCAAGATCACCCAGCGAGCAATGGAGAAAGCGATGCTTGGTATTTCCCTACTCGATCGAATCAGAAATGATGAGATCCGCAGGAGAACTAAAACAACCGACATCGCTCGAAGGATTGCAGTGGGCGGGATCGTTGAATTGGCAGTGGGCGGGACACATAGCGCGGAGAACCGATGGCCGTTGGGGCGGAAAGGTTCTCGAATGGCGACCGCGTACCGGATGACGTTCCGTGGGCAGGCCCCCTACAAGGTGGACCGACGACCTGGTCAAGGTCACGGAAAGCCGCTGGATGCGGACAGCACAGGACCGATCGTTGTGGAGAACCTTGGGGGAGGCCTATGCCCAGCAGTGGGCGTCGTTCGGCTGATATGATGATGATGATGACAGATTCATGTATAGCGGTTTACTTTAAACATACATAATCACGTCACTCATGGTTAATCTGAATCCAAATCTGAATCATGATCATCATAAAAGAAATCGTCATCAATATTTTGTACATTGTCTGCATCTACAAACAGTAAATCTTCAGTTGGTGGACTGATATCGTCCTCTTGAATATTGTGAATATACAAATCATCGTTATTTCTATTTTCCATATTCCAGTTATATGCAATAAAAGCCATTTATTCAGCTCGCTTCGTCAGCAGTCTCTTAACGTTTTAACCTTACAAATTATTTTTTATAAGCAAAGCAAGTTAACTGGATATCCTCAATAATAAATTAAAATTTAATTAAAACAAAGGTTTGTCTGGTACTTAAACTTATATAATTTTATGAGTGTTTTTGACTGATCTAACCGCAAATTGTTAGTCGACGGCGATGTCCAAAGGTACCTACCGACTAATATTTCACCAGTAAACAGAAATACCGACAAAATAGTAGGAATGTACTTAATATCGTACGTTCGATCCAGTATAAATACTCATACAAGTAGTATTATATATTTTAGACTCAGTGGCTTTGAGTATATGTATGTTTATTTGTTTTTCAAAAAAGATAATACCAGCTTCAGATAGTGAATCAGATACTTACTGAAAAGAACAGTAATTTTAACGGCATGCGTAATGAATCAGAAAGTTTATGCACTGAAAATGCTAATTACATTCCAAGAAAAAAAAGAAGCCAGAAAAGACAATACCACAAATTGCAGCTTACCTAGGAGTGATACGTACATAAACAGATGAGTACAGTCAGTAGGTACGCTCAACGTTGGTCTAGTTCGGATTATACAGTTAAAGATCCCAGAAACAAACCCCAAATTCAGAAAAACAGTTTTGCGATGCGGCAGTGATGACAGAACCAGAGAACAGTGCGGAAGAAAATGGAAACATTAGAATTTTAAATTTAATGTTTTGTAAGTTTATCTCGCATGAACTTGACCGGTATACCGGTAATGAACGGTATAATCTTATGCAACAAATCATAGAAGTCTTCAAGAAAAAGAATAAATAAGTCTTAGTAATAAGCTACGGAATCCTAAAAATAAAGGATATAAGTAAGTATTTTGATAAAAAGTTAATAAGTATAAAAAGTTGTTATCTTGTATTATTATCTTATCTTAGTTGACTTTCCAATTTTTCCCATAATTGAAAAATATTTGAAAAATTGGAATAATATTGGAAATTTTTCATTTTTTCTTTTCTTTTCATTCCGAAATTTTTCCATTACCCATCACTAGGGCTACCGTTTCTTTGCTCACCAGTTGGCGCCACTGTAGACTGAGGTCCGGTGGTATAGCTGTCAAAGGCGATTGGCGCCGAAACAAAGTGTTATATCTTGAATCTAATTAAGGTTATATTGTTTATAAATAACTATCTTGATATCAACAAACTAACTTCTGAAATAGTAATAATAATAATACGAACCTGATTGCTCCCGGGAGTATCCCTGTTCCTCACCTCTGGCTTGCCTTCATTGGTTGGCCGGAGTGAACACTGACGAGGAACATATCTCCCACCTCTTGCTTGCCTTTATTGACCGGCTTGAGTGGAGAGTCGCTAGAGCAGAAATGCTCGGAGGAAGGAAGTATTGCAGTAAGATGCTTGTAGGGATCTTGAACGGATTACCGGGACTGTCCTGAGAGCCGTGTAATACCTCTCCACTCCTCAAGCACCTCAGGCTATGTTGCCCCCTTGTCGCTACGTCACTATGTGCTAGCGGCCGTTTTCGGGGGCCCATTAAACGAGTGTTCGAGTCACCCCCTGCCATTTTATCCGTGTGAGTAACATTGGTCAGGCAGTGGCCATAGTCCTTCCATAGTCCCAGTTACCCAGTCCACTAGCACCCAAACCCATAGCCCAGTATCCTTTGTATCCACATTCTACAATAGTCCTGCACTGACCGGGGGTTGTCCTTGGGTGTACTTGTATAGTGCGCACAGGGATAATCGTCGGCTGGTGTCACATTACATCATTTAGATAAATGTTGTCTAAAGGGCCTCTGCGAGTTGGCTTCGGCCCCTCGTACGCCTTCCAAATGTCCCGGACATTTGGAAGGCGTACGAGGGGCGTCTCCATAGTCTGGTGATCGGAAACAAACCAACATAATAATAATAAATACTTTATTTATCTCAACACGTATACATAGTTTATATAGTTTATAGGTACGTACATCATTATATGTATAAATATTGTTAACATGAAGAGACAAATCGGTCTATGACTCAGAGTTTGCAGGAAACCCACAAACCCTGTTGTTCTGCCATAGCCTTATTGTAATTTATATGATTCAAAGCACATTGCGCCAAAGTAATGAGACATATATTCTAGTTAAAGTTAATAATATCCTTGAGGTATAACTATTTGCAAATATAATTGGTTCGAGCCAGGGACTGCTCAAGCAGCAGCCAGTTACGGCATCTGTTGCGGAACGTCCGTAGTGAAAGATCGAGGGCTGAGCGAACCGGTGGTGGAAGATTATTCCATATCTTCGCAGCTGCATATTTGAAGCCGCTCCTGGAACCAACCAATCTCACTCTTGGAACCAATAGTTGATATCCTCTGTCTCTCAATGATTTACATTTAATAACTTTCGGGGTAATCTTAAGAAACAAATAATTTGGAGATTTTAACTTTTGCAGAGAGTGCAAAATGCATGCATATTTCAATTTGGCTTGAGTAGCCATAGAAAAAATGTTTTTATTTATTAGAACCGGTGTAATATGATGTCTTTTAGGGATGTTATAACAGAACCGCATGCATGCGTTTTGCACCCTCTGGACGATCTTGAATATTTTTTTAAAATAAACAAGGAGTATAAACAATGTCACAGTATGCAAGGTGTGATAAAACTAAACTATTACACAATGTTATTCGTATTTCATTTTTTAAGTACGCTCTAAATTGATACAATTTTTTCAGCGCCCCAAAACATTTGCCCTTTTTATTACGAACGTGGTGTTCAAACCGTAAGTTTTCATCCAATAGCAACCCGAGATTGCGCACACAGCCCTTGCCTGGGACCGTAGTATCACAAACCCTAATAATTGGCTTAGCATTTTTTATTTTCTGTACCTGGCTTTTCGTACCAAGCGTTATCGTTACACTTTTTTTAGGATTAAGGATGAGACTGTGCCTCAACGACCATTCAGTAATGGCATCTAGGTCCTCATTTAACTTGCCAGCAGCAGCATTAACTTCGTCATCAGCCGGCAAGGTATGAACGTACAACTGGCTATCATCCGCATACAAATGCAGTTGCGAATGCTTCACCACGTCAATTATACTCGCTGTGTAAATTGAAAACAGTGTTGGGCCCAGTATTGACCCCTGAATTACGCCCCTATCCAAGGGCAGCTGCGCTGACATAGTCACCTTGCCATCAATAGCTGGGCACTGCACTCTCTGACATCGGCCCTGAAAATACGACCGAAACCAGGCACTCGCCGCTGCGCCGATGCCGCATGACGACAACCTAGTAAGCAGACGTAGTACTGAGGTTTTTTCTGAATCCAGATTGTTTATTAGGCAAAATATTATTGGTCTCTAGAAATGATACAAGTTGATCTTTGACGCATTTTTCTACAACTTTTGAAAATGCTGGGAGAATATTTATGGGTCTTAAATCAGAGTAGTTTTCAGGGTTGGAATTTTTAGGTACTTATTGGAATTACAATAGCACATTTCCAGGCATCTGGGAATTTTCCTTCGCTCAGGGATCCATTAACTATAGCAAGTATCGCATCCATAGAATAAGGTAGGGTGAGATACAGCATACGCATCGAGATTCCGTCACTGCCCCTGGGGCCTTACCATTAGCTCTTAAAGCAGGACTGCTATTGGACTGCATTGCTCTTTTGTACTATGACATCGTTTTTAGCAGGCCTGTGGCAGGCCAATTTACGTCGACGTTTCAAAACCGTTCACCATTTTTTTACTATGAACTTTTCAATCTTTTCATACCATGACACTCATTTTGACAGCAGGTAAACGTCCTTTTGAGCGAAGCTAATGTCATCCTAGCCATCTTGAAAAAGTTACTAGGAGACTAACTTTTTCGACATATTTTATGCGTTTCTCAGACTTTTTTCAGCAGTTTTGTGAAAATTTACATGTTTCATTATAGATTAAGGAACCTAATTACAGTGTAAAGAAACCTGAAGGTCTTTGAATTAGTATTTTGCATAAAATGTTTATATCATCATTTACCAAAATGAAAATACAATTTCGACAAAATTGTTAGCATGGTTTTGTGATGTAATAGGTATATACAATAGAACATATTGAAAAAAACCGTTCTTTTAAATTTTATAACTCTTCTTTCTTACTAATACTTAGTGTAATACTTTTTTCAGATTTGTAACAAACACATGGAATTTATAAGTGTAAATGATGGCTATGATTCATTTACAATAAAATATGGTCTAATCATCCTTTGTAGTCTCACTTGAATGAACTGAGCACTATAGCATCTGTATGGCTTTTAGGTAAACATACAATACACATTTTAGTTTAACTTTAAAGATATGTCCTTTCCGTTCAATTGAGTAAAAAGAAAAGATAAAGAAAGAAACATATTTTACAGGTTATAGCACCTAAAACCCTTGTGTTATGAATATGTTGCTGATTTTGTTTGTTTAAATATTGCCTAGGTGTAAAAGACAACAAAGTTTTAGTTCTTATATAACACATTTGCAGCAGTCTTACAAAGATGATAAAATTAATGAATATTTCCTTTTATTGTAGGTGATTCTAGATATCCACTGCTCAAATTTATGATGACAACAATTGTTAAAGCAGAACTAGATTTTTCTGAAGCCTATTATACCTATACAGAGACATGTAAAAACTCTTAACGACAGAGAGAGATCAATAGGTGTTCTACAGACTCTTTATCAATGTTACATTACCAACCTCAGGTAGCTGGCCTTATTGCAAAAGCATATGTAATCCTACATTACATACTACATTATCTCACAGATCAAGCAAATTTATCTTACAGATGAAGAGGTTCACCAATAAGCTTATGTATTGATGTATTTTTTAACCCCTTTTATACCAGTAATTCCAGACACAAATCAATTGTCTTATGGCTCGATTCCACAACTTCGGTAGCCGACCAGTTAATACCTACATATTCTAAGTTATGGTTGTTTTGTTAGATTTTAAATTTAGGGTTAAAACTGAAGTACTTTTATATTAAGTAAGTATGTCTTTTTTATTTTAATATGTGTTTGAAATATATTTTTTTGTAATTATATTACATACTTATATGAAATCATGTGTTTGTTTTTTTTACTGCAAAAATTCTGCGAAACATGTCTACTTAACCAAATGCTCGACTGGTAGAGAATACCTAATATGTAATATAATTTTCTGTTTCCTCTTCCTCTCCTTGAATCATTAATTATTTTATGTTTTATTTTTTGCATTTAGTCTACCCAGTCAGTACTAAAATAGAATAGATTATTATAATACCTATATAAAAAGTTGTAGTACTCTTTTACTACACAGTGTAACTGAATCAGAAACTTCATTCAAACCCTAATTTTATGACTACATCGCCTGCAGAATTTAAATTTCTGCCACCCTTGCCATTCGCTTGGAGTGGTCTCCAGCTTTTAAAGATTTGTTAACTGTTATTCCCAAAGGTTATACAGTTGGGTGTGAGAAACAAGGCGTTTTTTTTTTGTTGGTTTTCACTGAAAGTCAATGGATGATCACTTTTTTATACTAATATTTCAATAAAATTACTTACAATTCCACTTTACTTTATTCAATAATTAAACATAAATATGACATTGTGAAAATATGGTTTAACTCAATGTTTAACTGTAAATACAAAATAGTCCGTACTACTCCGGGAAAATGGAATATTTCTTCAATTTTTGAATGTTACCGCCAAAAATGCAGGCAGAACCGTTCCAATCATGATCACGTTAAAATGATTATCCACATTTTCAATAACCCAACACTGTACATTAAGTACTATCGCCAAGAAGGTAATTTTACTAGAATTTAGTAATTTAACTAATCTCCTGCAAAATAGCAACATTTAGATCGACCTCTTTTCTTTAAAATCCAATAAGTAGAAAGTTTTTCAAAAACCGGTAATTTGGAATAAATCATGTATTTGTGTATTTGAACGTTTTCATCTAAAAAGAGACAGATTTATCTGAACCAGTATAGCTCTATCTCGTTCATGCAATCTGCAGACAAACAGATCATAGACAAGCTTAGCTGTTCACCTTTTGGTTTAGCGATGCTAAAGTCGTTCAGCTTTTCAGCGGTTATGGTATGATTTTTAGCAGGGCAAAAGCAGCCCTACTGTTGAACTGCCTGGAAATTGAGTGGCTTGCTATAAGCTGATGGTAAGCCCCCTGGAGCCAGATGAAGCCCCTGAAGATATTATTTTATGGACGGTCAACCCATTGACCTTTTCAAATCTTAATTCAGACTCACCACGCCAATGTGATAGATCCTCCTGGGGCTTGCACGTGTTCTGGCTTTTAGGTAGACTACCAATGAAATAAGCATTTAGGGCATCCGGGTCTGTAAAGTGACTAGACATCAAGGTATCCCCATCCGTCGGAGTCATAAGTGAGTTTATATGTCGCCACATAATTTTTGGTTTAGCTTTATTGTTATTAACAAACTTAGTAAAATAAGCTTTCTTTTCAGTGGCCAGTGCACGGTTATATAAGTTACGCAAATTGCGATAGTATTGTCGGCTCCCATCAGTTCTAATAGTTTTCCATCGGCGACACGCTTTGTCTCTCAGTGATCTCATATGTTTTAAAGTGTCTGTCATCCATGGCGTAGGGGGCCGCTTAAATGTACGAGTCTGTATAGGAGCAAACGTATCTATCAGGTCTAATACGAGGGAATTAAATAAGTCAACCATGTCATTAACTAGAGTTGATTGATACGGGGTTTATACCATGTACCTTAGTTTTCATGAGTTCCCGATATTTCGGCACTGTTGCAAGCGCCATGATCACGGGAGAACTGATACATGGTATAAACCCCGTATCAATCAACTCTAGTAATAGTGACCATGGAAGTTTAAAACATGTCATTAACATCACTGAGAGCCAAAACAAGTCCCCAAGGTGTAAATTTTGCGGCATTGTTGATGGCCTCGGCATTTTCTTCCAACGGTCTAAAGGTGACTAGGCGTGGTTTTGGCCTATTACACCTAATAGGAAATTTGGTTGATACAAGGCCGTGGTCACTGAGGTCATCGTTGTGGTGTACTTCGATCATTGACGGGCTTTGATTGGCCCTAGTAAAAATAACATCCAAGAGAGTACGAGAAGTTCGTGTAATACGTGTAGCCCTATCGACAATTTGATGTAAATTATAGCCCTCAGTCAGCGCCCCGAAACAGTTCGGGGTCACAATGCTCCCATCTCCCAATAAGCAATTCACATTAAGGTCACCCAGAAGAAACAAGAGGTCATACTCAATCGAGTATTGTGCAAGCGAGTTGTGGAGACAATCAATGGCTAAAATCAGTTAAAATCAGTTAAAATCAGTTTTATTTCTGCAAATAGGCCCCAGGAGGCGCTTTTACACGTCCCAATTTAAACCTACCACTGCTTCGGGACAAGTCTGGGCTAGTGCCGAGAAGAAGCAGCGCAAGAAACTCGGTCACTATTGTCAGCCTCTTTTTAAATACATTTTTACAAGGTAAGGTAATTTTTACAAGGTTTAAGCAAGTACGAGCTGGGACAACTTAATGCCATACATTTCTATCATTTAAATAATCATTAACAGTGTAATAGCCCTTTTTCATTAAAATAACTTTGACATACGATTTAAGTTTATGTACAGGGAGTTCAGCAATATCCTTTGGTAATTTGTTGAAAATACGGATACAATTTCCCATAAACGATTTTCCTACTTTTCGCAGTCTGAAGCCTGGAACGGCAAGTTTATCTTTATTTCTAGTATTGAAATTGTGTACGTTACTTTTCTTAAGAAATAAATGTATGTTCTTACGAACGTAAACAATATTCTCGAGAATGTATTGAGAAGACACTGTAAGTATATTAATCTCTTTGAAGAGCTCTTTCAGCGAGTCACGGGGTCGAAGGCCGTAAATAGCCCGTACAGCACGTTTTTGTAATATAAAAATTGACTCAATGGCGACACCTATAGCAACCGAATCCGGTCTGTACACTATTCCAAGGGCGGCGGTTTGACAACCAAGCCTGATAGCGCGTCAATATGAATGACTCGAAACTACGAATGTCTCGAAAGTGACTCGCCACTGTCGCCAGGAAAATCAAAATGCGTGTAAACACCTACTCGCCCACCCTACTCTCTCGGCCGAGTTCCAATTTGCTGTCTCGCCACTGTACTCGGTACGTGTGATCAGGGCAATAAAATAAGAAGAAAAAACTGGCCAAGTGCGAGTCGGACTCGCGCACGACACGACTTTATTTTATTTATATAATAAGATTACCTACAATTTTATTCTTTTAGCCTTAAATATTTATTTTATTTTGTTTTTACTAGTTGTTGTTATTGCGGCGACAGAAATACTTACATAATTTGTGAAAATTTCAACTGTCTAGCTCTCTTGAGATACAGCCTGGTGACAGGCAGACGGACAGGTGGCGAAGTCTAATAGGGTCGGAAGTAATAGGGTCTCGTTCTTACCCTTTGGGTACGGAACCCTAAAACCAACTGGTTTCACTTAAATTTTTGTCTTTCAGAGTAATTGTCACTTTGACGACCATTTGGATCAGCGGTAGTTAACGCTGCTTCTGAGCCATGGGTCGCGGGTTCGATCCCCGCACAGTACAAATATTTGTGAGCATGAACATGTCTGTTTGTACTGGTCTGGGTGTTTTCTATGTATTATAAGTATGTATTTACAAAAAAAAAAAGTATATAAGTAAGTTTATCGGTTGTCTAGTACCCCATACGACAGGGTACTTAATAATACCCTAATTTGGGACTAGATGGCTCAGTGTGGCCCAGTGAGGCATGTCTTAAATATTTATTTAAAATATTTATTTATATTTAATTGAAAGTCAATGATCTCTTGTCTATTTATAACCCTATCTGCTATCTCATGTAAGTACAGCAACAGCAGTATAACGGTATGATAGTGCAAACAAAGATTGGAAATGAATCGATTCCGGTTTGGTTAGTTTTTTTTTGTAGGTGCCTACCTGACTGATTTGTAGTCTTATCTTTGTTATCTTAATCGGCAATGTTTATTCATACTATTCTTTAGGTACATATCTCTACTAATATTTATTGATGTGAATGTGAGTATTATTTTCGTCTAAACAAAAGACTGAATCAATCTTGGTAATATTTAGCACCTACTATAAGTGTGTGTGTGTGTGTTTACGCGCGTGTCTCTCTCTCTCTCTCTCTCTCTCTCTTTGTGTGTGTGTGTGTGTGTGTGTGTGTGTGTGTGTGTGCTAAACATAGGTAGGGATCACAACAATGTATGTGATGTTGTCAACATTTTAATGGAGACTGGGGGCCTTCTGTTTCCACGGGGCCCTGGGCTGCAGCCCAAAAAGCCTTTAGTTAGATCCGCCTCTGCCACGGCTTGACATAGGCTTCCCCCAAGGATCTGCGCAACGGTCGGTCCCACGCCATCCGCATCTAACGGCTTGCAGCGATCTTCAATAGATCGTCAGTCCACCTGGCAGGGTACCACAGATCGCCGTCCGATGCGCGGTCGCCATTCAATAACCTTTCCGCCCCAACGGCTATTGCATCGGTTCTTCGTACTATGTATCCCTTCCACTGGTGGCAGTGAAGTGGTTCAGCTCAGCAATTATTATTCTTCGATCATTGATTACTGATGCTATCTTACGTGATTGAGTAACAATCGTACAAACAAACATTCGGTATTATAATATTAGCAAGATTAATTCCCCTTTACGCTACGTCAGCTACGTGGGTGGTACCTAAAGTTTTTTTTTTTCATAAGAGCGAGCTCCGTGGCGTAATGGCGTAACCACCGGTATTCAAGGTACCACCTGCTCCGAGGTCCCGATTTCGATTTCCGGATGGGGCAATGTAGAAAGTTTTTTTTAATTTTCTATCCATTCTGGGTGGTTGCGGTTCCTTCGTTGTTTCTGTTTTCCAAAAAACAATTGATATAAATGGTTACTTACTGTAAGGTCATAACAATGTACAAAGTGATATTGTCCACCACAGATTTAATTCATCTATAAATCTATGTTGTCCACATTCATTGCTAATAAGAAAGAAGAAAGAAAAAAAAACTATATCAGTTTATTTTTTATCCTATGTACCTAGGTGTCGTCGGAGCCGATTTTAAGTACCTACTGAGATAGAAAGACGATCAGAAGCGTCTTCTCTCCACAATCAAACGTCTCCTAGCGATTACTTAAATATGGCAAAGTCCTCCTATTAAAGAGGGTTACAACCACAGAACATTTTTCATGTTCTGTGGTTACAACGACTAAGCCCCAACGAATATGAAGTTTAAAATGGAGTGTCTAAAAAATTCAACTCAAAAACTGTTAGCCAACTGAAAAGAACCATGCAATCCCTAACAAAAATTGACCTAAGGGGTCTTTTCCTATAATACCCCGAATCCTTCAGATCTGCATTACTTGATGCTCATAAAGGAGCTCTTCACCCCTGCGTCGACCATAAACGTATGGCGTTGACGCATCTGTAGCGCCATCTATTAACTTGATAGGAAACCACGTTCAGCGCCATCTCTTTCATTTTTGTAAAATCAATTCACTACGAGCGCGCGTCTTTCTAGACTACGGCCCATTGCATTTTGGGATGTTTTTTTTTATATCGGGATCTGGATGGTGTAAATCTTGTGTAAATTAATAACAATATCATTACGTTAACGTTATAAACAAGAAAATTTGAATATTGCACAGTTTCTGTAAATTTTACTTAAAAAAAGATTTTCCTACACTGAATCAAGTCATAGGTAAACTACGTAAACTTAGGTATACGCAGATTCTAGGAAATGCTAACATTAAAAGATTTTAAACCTTCCATATTACCTAAAAGGTATTTTTGGCAGGGACCGGATACCGATATTTGCTGAATATCGATATTTTGAAGAAAATATCGATATTGGAATCGATAACTGAGATAAATACCGATATTTGTATCGCTAACATGAGTACTGGTATAAAAATATCGATAATGTTATCGATACCCAGTACTGATATATGCTAGGCTACGGCGCGACGTTGCCAGTTCGCACGTCACGTGTTGGCACGGCGGTACGGCAACGGCGCATTTGATCTTTCATAATTCTCAGAAGTTCTAGTTGTCGCAGAACCTTACCTAGTTTTGTTTGATATTAAAATTGTAACGTTTTAATCGATCATGTGACGGCAAAAACAGAACACTGTTTACAAATACTTTGAAGTTAACAAAAATTGCTCAAAGCAGGTCTAGTGTGCAATAAAGATTTAAATGTAAGTAGGGTCATTTAGTCAGATTGCGACCGATTAACGATGTTGTCAATTTTGGATAGCAATAATGGCAATATTTATATATCTAACAATAACTGAAACTTTTACGACGATACCTTATACGATCAAGATTATTTTAAAAATAAGATTTAGTGATATGTGGCTGTAGAGTAATTTACAGAAAATTTATTTTCTAAAAATAGATGAAATGTCACTTTTCGACCGCAAATTTTAATAATCGACCAATACCTATCTAGATTGCGGCCACTAGTCCGGTGTGCCACGTTATTTAATTGACAAACAATAAATAAATAAATTGAAAATTCTCATTTATAATCATTAAATCATCATCATCATCATCATCATATCAGCCGAACGACGCCCACTACTGGGTAAAGAATCTTCACATCGATCGGTCCTGTGCTGTCCACATCCAGCGGCTTCCCGCGACCTTGACCAGATCGTCGGTCCACCTTGTAGGGGGCCTGCCCACGGAATGACGTCCGGTACGCGGTCACCATTCGAGAACCTTTCCGCCCCAACGGCCATCGGTTCTCCGCGCTATGTGTCCCGCCCACTGCCACTTCAACGATGCAATCCTTCGAGCGATGTCGGTTGTTTTAGTTCTCCTGCGGATCTCATCATTTCTGATTCGATCGAGTAGGGAAATACCAAGCATCGCTCTCTCCATTGCTCGCTGGGTGATCTTGAGCCTTCTTATGGGACCCATAGTAAACGACCACGTCTCACTCCCATATGTCATTACTGGCAACACACACTGGTCAAAGACTTTCGTCTTGAGATACTGAGATATTCCGGACGCGAATATATGCCGGAGCTTCCCGAACGCTGCCCATCCGACCTAGATTCGACGAGAGATCTCTTTCTCGAAGTTGGACTTACCTAATTGGACTATCTGTCCCAGGTAAACATAGTGGTCCACAACTTCGAGTGCAATGTTCCCAACGTTAACTGGAGCGGGTGCAACATGGGCCTTTAACATGATTTTCGTCTTGTCCATGTTCATCCTAAGGCCCACTCTTTGAGAAGCATTACCGAGATCTTCAAGCATAATTTTCAGTTCAGGTCTTCCACGGTCTCAGCCATAAGAACTACATCATCGGCAAATCGCAGGTGTGTTGTGTTAGGTATTCGCCATTAATGTTAATGCCGCGTCCATTCCAGTCCAGAAGCTTGAAAATATCCTCCAACGCAGCTGTGAACAGTTTCGGAGAAATAACGTCTCCCTGACTCACGCCTCGCTGTAGTTGGATCGGATTAGAGCTCTGGTTCTGTGATCGGACCGACATGGTGGCGTTTTTGGTATAAGTACTTTAGTACCTCGATATGCCTGTAGACTATTTGGTACCTTTGGAAAGACTGCAGCACTGTCCAAGTCTCAATCGAATCAAAGGCTTTCTCACAGTCCACGAACGCTAAGAAAAGGGGCAAGTTATACTCTTCGGTCTTCTGTATAACTTGCCGCAGCGTATGAATGTATGAATGTGGTCAATGGTACTATTAGCCTTTTCGGAAACCGGCTTCTTTGGGAGGTTAGAAGTCAACGAACCTGCGAGTGAGACGATTCGTGATGACTCTCGAAAACAATTTAGAGATATGGCTCAGAAGCGAGATGGATCTGAAGTTCTTCAAGAGAGTTTTGTCACCCTTCTTGAAAAACAGCATCACATCGCTTCTGCCTCATGCCTTTGGCGTTTTGCCCTCGAGGATGACAGAATTAAAAAGCCTTAAGTATCGGCTTACAGCCCGCACAAGGAGCTCTGTTGTGATTCCGTCATCACTCGCTGCCTTGTTGTTTTTAAGCTGCTTTTTAAGAGCCATTCTAATCTCGCACAGGCTGACGTCGGGTAAACTTAGCTCTAAGGTCTTTAGCCCTACTTTCAACATGTGTTTTCGTGGAATATAACTGTCCATAGAAACTCTCAATCTCCCTTAGGATTATAACAAAAATTATTAATTGTTTCGTAATTAATAATCATTTCATTGTTTCTTAATTTGCTTTTCTTGTTGTAAAAGGAATAATCATGACATCGTCCAACAAAACCATGCCCTGGTTTTGGTCTCCTTGTCCAATACTGCCTATGTGCTAAGTCGAGAGACACTTCCATTTTCATAGACTTTTACCGAATGGTCTTGCGAAGGTTTTGGTGATAACACCACAAACTCACTATCATCATGAAAACGGGTATTAGAGCAATGTGTAACATCTAAACCAGTCTTGAATATATTGTCTTGGTTTTTAGTAAGTCTCGTATAATGTTCATTCAGTGAAGAATATTTCACAGGCTTCCAAATGTCAGGATTACCCTCACTTACAACAGGTAACCCAGCTAGGTAGAAAGAACTTCGAGAAAGATTCCGATAGGAGGATTAAATTGGGCTGGGCCGCATTTGGGAAGCTTCTTCAAGTTTCTCCCACATAATAGAACTTAACATCAAATCCATATAAGACTTATATCCATCAACTAAAAGCAAAGATTCGCTCAAGAGTCCAGTCATACTGACAGAAGGCATACTGTAAGTGACTTCTTTCGGAGGGCGCAGATATGGATAAACCACTAAAGGTGGACACTTGCCCACAGGCCTTAAAAGTTCACCAATGCTTAGCACAGGTGTGTGCACCTAGGCAAAGCTATAGTAAAAGAAATACAATCAAACGTCAAAGTGAATTAGAAAAGATGCAACGTACAAGACAGTGGTCGTAAAAGCAATTAGTTTTTTGTACATCCAATTAACGGCCATGAATTTTCCATACATTTTGGAAGCGGCCGAAAGCTAGCACCGGCCCCGGTCGTAAACCAAAAGCGTTATTTTATGCGATCAAAATCACAGATTTAATAAGTATTTACCGGTCGCAAACTAACAGACACTCTCAGTTACTTAACAAAGTGAAGAACAAAAGTCACACGACTTAGAACCTTACATAAAATTAATAAGAAAAACAAAAGAAACTTCTTATCTGTAAGTCAGTTTTGCTACCACCTGGCCGTAAACGAATTTTTTTATAAAATTGACATGTTAGTATGCGACCACTCAATAATTACTTACTTTTTCTATATTTCACACCCAAACCTTTGCAAATTGTGTTGTAAAACTGTTTTTGTAGCAATTAAGCCATCAACAATCACTTATAAACAAATGAAACAATAAATACTCACTTCGAATGCAGCGATGGCTCGCTAATTTTTGGCAACTTTGGGCACGTGCGCAGGCAAGTGGTGTGGGGAGTGAAATGGCTGAGCGTTTTTTCACTACTAATGTAATAATGAGACAGACAATCTAAGAAGTCATAGATTGAGATTGTATATCTATCCTTTTTGCATACAGGACAATTTCGTTTGGAAAAAAGTTATAGAATTCTTGTTTTCTTAGTTTTTCTGTGGCAGGTCTCTCAAATGGTCGGAAACTAACGCATGGTCGCGAACTAGCGAAACGACCCTACCTTCTCATTTTTCTTTTATTACTTCCTAACATATAAGTAAACTTCGCCGCCGGGTGTCCTCCTTCCTGGTCCGGTCACAATCGTTTTTGCTATTGCGAGTAATGTAAAAGTTGTGTACTTCAGGTGTTTCTGTACCTAGAAGAGATTCTTAGTGTACCTCAAAAGATAAGGTAATTAATATACTTAACAAAGTGACCGGGCCAGAACGGAGGGCATGCTGCCGGGAGGCACGCTTGGTGGCATGAATTTTTAACCCCCGACCAAAAAGAGGGGTGTAAGTTTGACTGCTATGTGTGTGTGTCACATACACACATAATATGTCTGTGCTTCTTTATGTGGAATCGTAGCTTAAAAAATGACTGGACTTTGATTGCAGTTTTCTTTATTTGAAACTAGCTGTCTCCCTCCCGTAGCTTTTTGTTTTATCACACAGTCTATCCGTGCCCCGGCCCATGGACCCCGGGTTCCGAAGTATCTCGGGTGAGGTATTAATCGGAAACACGGTTATGGATAAAACACACACAAGAGGCGTAGGGTGAAGGCGCGGCACAGGCATCTATTATTTAAGTAGTTTTTATTTTTTCAAATCATTTATCACGTTTAAAATTTGTTATTATCAATCCAAGTTAGAAAAAAAGAAATTTGTTTAAATTTTTTTTGTGACAATATTGTCAATTTTTAATTTGTGTTATCGTGCTAAAAATTTAGGCCAGCGTTAATTATTTGTAATCAAAATTTTTATTCAGTTATGCGACTGTTATATTTTTCAATAAATATTAACTTACTTATACAACTAGATTTCTATAAAACGACAAACATAGACACAAACATGATTTTAAGTGAAAAATGAAATGTGTAATAAGAAATACTAACCATTCATTTCGGTTTAATACACCAAACACATAAAAGCCAAAATCACTCGTACGAAAGATGCGCACGATGCGCAGGTAGAGCGTTGGGAGACGGATACGCGAAAGGCGTTTTATCGGTATTATATCAGTATTTCAGTATCGGTATCAGTACTAATACTTTTCCATAATGTATCGGTATTCGTGTACTCAAATAAAATATCGGTATCGGTATCGATAAATCGATACCAAAATATCAGTATTTATATCGATATTCCGTATCGATATTAAAAAAATATCGGTATTCCGGTCCCTGATTTTTGGGTTCAATTTCTTAACGAAATAACAACAAAAACTCTGCCCGATTCAACATTCCGGATTGACTTACTGATAAAATTCGATTCTTTGTAATACTAGATACGACTTTGCTGATTATACAAAAAGCTTGTGAATATGCAAAACACAACGGATACGGGTAAAACTTTGGAGGGACACATTACTCTGTCTGTTTTTATGCCAAATCGCCAGCCCTACCGTGTAACTACTGGTTTCGCAACGTCTCTATGCCTAGTTTGTGAAGACCTTGCCTTATGACATTTACTTTATCTATGGTATTTGTTTGACTGACTGTTGTTGCCATGTTGTTGCCAGCATGAATTTGTTTCCCTTACTTTGGGTGAATTAATCGGACACAGACAGACTTTCGGCCAACCGCGTCGCGTCGGAGTGAGTTGATTATTTGTTCAGAATAATCACTCTCAAAATTACGTTCGTTGTTGCTTATGCAGACCTTGATGTGATAAAAAACTGGTATGATGGTACATTTACTTAAGTTTTTATTTAGTGTGTCGTTGAGTAGCCTACATTCCATCAGACTGCCGTCATTCACCAATATTCTCCCATATATCAGCAGTCAAATTTTGCTTGGACTGATAGATTAGGTAGTTTAACTTTTAATTTGGAACCAATTACTACCGCATACAGAAAATAGTGTTGTTACAGTTCATACGAAATAATCGTGTTATAGTTTATTTGATCTTTACTTATTGGATTCGATTCTTTGAACAAATCTTTTATAAGTTTAGGCTTCAATATATTGGGTTAAGGTAATTTAGATTTATATTTTTAGTTATATGGTATGTTTGGTTACCGGGCTGGCAACACTAAATTTGATAGATCAAAAATCATAGACAATATTTTTGACGGCTTGCGAGCATAAACAAAAAATAGTCTTTCCAAAGTTTGTGTGTGAACATGGCGGTCGGTAAAAATAAAGGCCTCTCGAAAGGCGGAAAGAAAGGTGTTAAGAAGAAGATGTAAGTCAACAATATGCGCAGCATTTGTTAGTTTAATTATTACCCTATTGATTTCTCTTGATGAACTGAATTGTGGCGTGATGATTAATTTGGTAATTTAAGATACAAGTTGGACGTCTCGTGTCAGTGCCAGTCAGTGTTGAATTTGATGTGGTACAGTACTTCTCTTAAATTACAGTTGCTGCTGTCTAAAATGGTCTGAGAAAGCCTAATCTAGCTAGTGTGTTGGAGCACACATCAGACTTTGTTACATGATTAAAATAATTAAGTTTTTCGGCATTTTACTTTGAGGTTATGTCTAAGTAATGTGTTGTTTTCAGTGTAGACCCGTTCACACGTAAGGACTGGTATGATGTCAAGGCACCGTCTATGTTCAACAAGAGGCAAGTGGGAACCACCCTCGTCAACCGTACCCAGGTAAATTGGTCTAAATATTATAACCTTCAAAATTTGATGTGAATTTCAGAAGCGTGGTGATTTTTCGAATTCTAAGGTATTTTCAAGTGTTTCTATTGTTACTCATTCCCTCCAAGCCCTGTTCCTAGCTTTTAGATACTTTTTCAATATCATGACGAAGTTAATGTGCTAAAACATTTTAAATTTATAAATGCCATTAATCATGGGACGCATGGTATTTCTTAAATCGGGTTGGATAGGTAAGCTGTAATGAGCTAATACTCTATATTTTGTTATTACTCTTTTGTTTACAAATCAGAGTGGAAGATGGCTTGTCCACAAGGTTTTGCTTTCAACAATTTTTATATATCCACAGTGTACTAATTGTTTAGCTGAACTAGCAGATCCCATGAGTTCTTATTGATGAAGGAATTGAATTTGAAAAATTACCACATGTCTGTCAAAAATGACCTAAATGATGATCCACCTAGCTCGCAATGACACAGAACTGATGAAAAATTTGTTCCCTTTTGATTTATCACTGAAAACTATTTGACTTCTTCATGAAATACCTATGTTTGTAAGTTATTTTTCTACAAATCTTGTATTTTATCATTTAAGGGTACGAAAATCGCATCGGAAGGTCTGAAAGGACGTGTCTTTGAAGTATCGCTGGCCGATCTTCAAGCTGACACCGATGCTGAAAGGTAATTATTCTTCTACTTCTTTGTTAATGTTAGAATCTAAAAATTTTTTAACTTTCTTTCTTTTTGTCATTTGATCAGCAAAATCGAAAACATGTATTAATGACATGGCTAAATAGCAATGTGGAGACAGTCTATTGGCACAACAGACATTTTATCTAGTGTCCTTTGAATTTGTTTCCAGCAGTTTTTAGATACTAAATCAGTGTGTTTTTAAAAAAAAATATTTATTTCTGGGAATTATAAAGGACTAGCTGTTGCCCGCGACTTCGTTCGCGTCAATTTCTGTTAAGTAATGAAATAGTGATTATTTTTGCAACATTTTTCACTGATGCTTTGCTCCTATTGGTCGCAGCGTGATGTTATATAGCCTAAAGCCTTCCTCAATAAATGGACTATCCAACACTAAAATAATTTTTCAATTCGGACCAGTACTTCCTGAGATTAGTGCGTTCAATCAAACTCTTCAGATTTATATATAAGTATAGATATAGTTATTATTAGGTTTTTTGACATTGCAGTCCAGCTATATAACAGCTGATTATAGCTTTTATATCGTTTCAAACTGCATATATTGTATGCTGTCACACAATATAGAGCCTTTGTACCTGTGTGTGTAGGCCTTTTGTGTCATTGCTACATTGGAAAACATGTACATTGCATTAAGTCAGAGTTGAACCCACAAATAAGCAATATTTGTGTTAACTTATTTACTGTAGGCTTTGCCGTATGCCATGGGAGTATCATTTTAGGTTATGTACCCCTAAAATCTTAAATAAGTTGTTAAACTTATTTAAATTTACAAAGAACATTGTTGTTTTACATAGAGACCTTGCTATTTTTTAATATATAGCAATAACAATTCTTTTATGTTCGTATTCGAAGAAGAAGCAGTTAGATTCTATTCATTGCCCTAAATAATTCTATACAATATTGCTGGTTTTGTTTGCATGGTGTCGCAGTGCAGAAAAGCACTGACACGCATTAGACATAATATGTTCCCAAACATACACTTGGGCCGCAGATCACAGGCACTGCCCTGTAAATTCTTTTACGAAAGTGATTGCATCTTGTGATATCCATCTAAATTGTATTGTGTGTGAGTATTTCAAAACATACCTCACAGAGACATCTAGCCCCAAATTGAGCTAGATGTAGATGTAGTAGCTAATGTAGAGATATGGGGCTTTATTCAGCTCTTTCAATTGCAGTTCAATCGTGATTGAATTGGGCGATTTTGACATTTAGCATTGGTAAAAATGCCTGACAAGGGAGGGGGGGGGGGTCTGAAAAATCTTAAAAATCGTGTGACATAATTTATGGATGACCATAGGAACAGTAATACACGTTGTATAATAGGTCAAATTATGCGACTATACACCCTTCACTAAGCTTTTGCCCTGAACCAGTGATAAAAATATTGGTTAGTGTTAAAGCGTCTTCAGGAGCCTGAAGAATTATAAAACTGATTTTACTCACCTCGCACTAGCCTGTATCTTATGTAAACATATTTATTTAAAAAGAGGCTGACAATAGTGACCGAGTTTCTTGCGCTGATTCTTCTCGGCACTAGCCCACATTTGTCCCGAAACAGTGGTAGGTTTAGATATTGGGACGTGTAAAAGCGCCTTCAGGGGCCTATTCGCAGAAATAAAACAGATTTTACTAAATTTGCTAGTGATATACTAATGCAATTTAAAGTTACCGATGCTAATTCTCATTTTTTTCTTTAACCAGATCCTTCCGCAAGTTCCGCCTGATAGCTGAAGATGTCCAGGGGCGCAATGTACTGTGCAACTTCCACGGCATGGACCTCACCACAGACAAGCTCAGGTATGTTTAACTCTGCTATAAATCATTTACAGAGATTTAAGATGCTTCTATAGGTCTTATTTGAGATAATTTAATAATGATGCTGATCATCAGAGAGCTAGAACATACTCACATATTTTCAAATATAAAAGAGGGATTGAAAAGAGTAACTCTATTTTGCTTCTCATTGGCACTGACAAACATTTGTCTTAAAGCTGTGTTAAGATTTAAACATTGAAGAGTTTCAAATGATAATTTGAGGATACACCTTATTTTTGATTATGCATGTATAATCATATAGCTATATGGTGATATCCATCATTGCTATGGTAACTTGAATTCAATGATGGAGGCCCTTGCCCTGCAGTGGGATGACTATTATGCCGTTACTTACATTAGACATGTCAAATTTCTTTTATCTTGAATTCAACTTAATGATGATCGAAAGTTGCCAGCATTCAAGACTGTGCAATTCTAATGGGGGCTATCGCTAGTGAATTCGCCACTAGAGGCGCTAGTGTCGCGTGAGGTCCAATATCATTCACTTTGTACTGGTTTAAGCGGAATTTCTTGCATAAATTATAATTTCTTTAATTTACCTGCTGGAAAGTGATCTCCTTCGTAAAATATCACAAATATAGATTATTTGGCGATTAATGTGAACGCTTTAAAAGCGGAATTAAGAAAAAGCGCAAAAATTGGCGGCCTCAAAGAGGAACTATTTCAGAAACTAGTTTGTTAATATCAAGATAGTTATTAAAATTATTAAACTTTAATTATATTCAAGATTTAACACTTTGTTTCGGCGCCGATCGCCTTTGTCAGCTATACCTCCGGACCTCAGTCTACAGTGGCGCCAACTGGTGAGCAAAGAAACGGTAGTCCCCATTGTATTATTTGCTACATTTGTTTGGTTTGATATTCAATACTATAGATTATCTACTTGGTAATAGTCTGATGGGTGTAAAAAAACCAAACGCAGACGCAACCACATACTGTCCCCATCACTAGGATTATTTTTTTCTTTGAAACCATAACTGGGAAACAACTGGTTCCGAAGATATTGAGGGTCAAAGTCACAATTTTGTTTTCCATTTTATTACAAAAACTGTTGCCAAAGGTTACTTAAAAACTTTTCTTCTTACAAACTTAGTGTTTTTTTTACTATTTCGTTCATAATAAGGCTTTTTTAATTACAATACGCAATGTACGGCTCAGCGCGGATGAACTTTGAACTTAGCAAAAATCTCCAGCGCAGTGGCCCACGCTCCAGCTGATATACATTGCACGCTATGAATTATAATATTTATTTGACTCCCAAAAATAAAAATACTTGGTTTGCATTTCAGATTGCGTAGCTTCAGGGTCTGTGTTTAGTTTTTACACCCTGTTTTTATGCAGCCCAGCTATACGAAGGTGTACCATATGGTCTTTGTATCGTTTAAAGCTGCAAAAATTGAATGCTGTCACATAATATAGTGCCGCCACATCTGTTTGCGGAGGTCTTTTATGTCACTGCTACATTTATTTACACGTATTATTATCGAATAAGTTCAGTGCTGTTACTGTGGTACAGAAGTTAGCGATCACCATCATAATCACCAAATTATGTCCACTGCTAGAGACAGACGTCTGGGCCCCAATTCTGCTAATTTTCAAATGGCTCAATAGAATCGCATTTGCATCTCAATTGTATATTTTGACACATTTATTATGGTAGTAATGTCAAAATATGCGATTGAGATGCAATTGCGATTCTATTGAGCCATTTGTATATTAGTGGAATTGGGGCCCTGGTCATGTGGGTTAGCGATCGCAGTTTGACCAATGTTGGAGAAGATGCTTTTGCTCTTTTTCTTTTGACTATACTCCTTTAGTTGCCTCTTATGACACCCATAGGAAGACCCCTATTCATTTAAGACGCTGACTGCAGCCGATGACCTTGAGCAATGAACACGCCCACAAATTTATTCGTCTTTGAATTTCTTTGGAACGCGCCACAGCTGTCACTGTCGATTCTCGTAGGAGTGACAGAGAAAAAGCGCATGGAATAGAAGGGCCTAAGTGCCAAACAACAAAATTCGTTGTGCAATTTAAAATTGCCATTTTATTAAAAATCTAAATCAGCCATTTGCTTAAGCAACATGTAATATACAATATAGCAAAATTTTATTATCATTGTTATACGGACTGCTGAGAAAAATGGTAATTTATGTATTTTCAGAGGCTACTTTGAGATTTTTTTCTATCGAGAAAAGTTTTTAGAATCGTGTTTTGGAAACAGCCACCTGGTCGAAAATATGATCAATTACAACTACATAGAATTTGGCAACAATACGAGCCATAGGCTTGTAGGTATTTACTGTATGTACTATTGCAACCTACTCGACTCTATCAGAAGGAATTTACTGTAGATAAATGAAAGTCCGAAGGTCACTGAAGGATTATATTGTTCACCAAGAATATACAATATGTAATTACACGTACTTAACTTTGTGTCTAATATAAGGCTCGTGGCAACGGGTTGGCTAAAGGCGTGACGGGGAACGACTGACTCGCGCCGCCGTCCGCGCTCCTTACTGTGCCATAATTGAACTGTAAGCAATTGTGAAATACAATGTACACACAGCGGCACATCAGACTATACATGTTGACCTTGAGACCGCCTTTATGCCCTACGTAATAAAAGCTGTTATCGCAGTTCAACTGTTTAACTTGATGTGCTGTCGAGTGTACATAACATCCTTCCCAAAAATTTGTTACAAAAAAAATTTTTTTACAAAATAAAGTTACATTGCAAATGGATTGGCTTATTAATTTGGCTTCGAACCTATTCTATGTAAGTATAAACTGAATAACATCACAATGAAACTTGAACTACGCAGGTGTCTTAAATGTGTCCCTACAGGCTTAAAGCAAAACAATCTTCATTGAGCTCAATTTGGCTCATGTCAGCATCTTAATGTGCCACCGCCACACACAGAGACACAAAATTGCCATTATCTAAATTTAATTTTCCTCCAAACAGATGGATGGTAAAGAAATGGCAAACCCTCGTCGAGGCCAACATTGATGTGAAGACCACCGATGGCTATTTGCTCCGAGTGTTCTGCATTGGATTCACCAACAAGGACTCGCTCAGCCAGCGCAAAACCTGCTACGCTCAGCATACACAGGTATATAAGATATGCCTGCCTTATAATTTTTTGTAATCATCATAGATTAAATACAAGAATGACACTTTGAACATTTAAAGACTTGGCACATAACTTTGATAATTCAATCATATGTATATGATTTAAAGTAGTATCACCCTGTTTAGAGGGTGCTTGTTGTTGTAATAAAAAAAAATATAGCATGAACTATTTGATTACCAAGTTTGAATCTAACTTGGCTACTCAGTACGAGTAGCCAAGTTAGCATTTTCGCATAATATACATAATTAATAACAGTAGCTACAGTCTGAATGGAAAAATGTTATAGAGAATAGTTATTTGTAGGGCATCCCTAATCAAAGATCATCTGTAGTCAAACGGAGATTATTTAGATTTGGAATCAGATGTAATGCTTCACGCAGCACCCGCCTGTGAAAGTGGTGCTGTATACCACTGTTCACCACCCCGATAATACTCCTCGCTGCCATATTAACGCAAAGACACAAACGCGGCTTGCGGGCTTGCTGCTGGCTATTTGTGGATCTGCTACATACCGAACCCTAGCAAAAATCGTGAAATCTGTACCACTTATCTGAAGTATGCCGTTCTTGATATTCCGTGAAGTGTTGAAAATGTGAAGTGACAGCGTATAATAATCCCATTGCAGGGCAAAGGCCTCCATCATTGAATTTAGTTACCACAACGATTAAAGATACATGTTGAAGTGTTGATGTCACCGTAAAATTGACAACTCCCATCAGCTTAATGTTAAAAATTCATGGATCACAATCTAACCTTACCTACTGTTGTACATAAATTCAAATCATATATCAAAGTTGTTTTAATGAAAAAGGGCTATTACACTATTGATGATTATATAAATGATAGGAACGTTTGGCTTTAAATTGTATCAGCTCGCACTGGCATATATCTTATGTAAACATGTTTATTTAAAAAGAGGCTGACAATAGTGACCGAGTTTCTTGCGCTGCTTCTTCTCGGCACTAGCCCACATTTGTCCTGAAGCAGTGGTAGGTTAAATATTGGGACGTGTAAAAGCGCCTCCAGGGGCCTATTTGCAGAAATAAAACTGATTTTAACTGATATTATAGCTTACAATAATTGTAGTGACATCAAAAGTTCCCACGTGTACCCATCATTGCTGAACTGGAATTCAATGACGGAGGTTTTCACCCTGCAGTAAGGGGGTTGCAAACCAACCAATAATGAACCAACTCAGCTAAAAGACTGCCTAAATGTTGAGTGTGGGTCCTCGTCTTTCTGCCACTAATTGTTATAGCTTATTCTTGTTTGACATCAATATGTTAAATGCCTAAATGTAACTCCAAAATTCCATCTCCGCAGGTCCGCGCCATCAGGAAGAAGATGTGCGAGATCATCAGCCGTGACGTGACCAGCTCTGAACTCCGCGAGGTGGTCAACAAGCTGATCCCAGATTCCATTGCTAAGGACATCGAGAAGGCTTGCCACGGCATCTACCCCCTCCGCGATGTTTGCATTAGGAAGGTAAGACGGTTAAAAAATGGTTTATCTCTTAATAGAAATGTAACTTACTTTTTACGCCCCGTTGGTCTAGTGGTTTTGGCCTTTAACTGCCAAAGTACTAGACAAAGTTCCCGGGTCGGGCAACCAAAAGTTTCGAATTGTCGATTATTGCTCGGATTTGTGATCACCAACCCGCATTTGGCAAGCATGGTGGTTATGCATGTACCCACCATTGCTGTGGTAACTTGAATTCAATGATGGAGGCCTTTTCCCTGCAGTGGGATGATTTTAGCTTGTTACTTACGTTTTACAGACAGGGATTAATTAACTTTTGAACTGCTGAAGTAAAGAAGTTTTTAATTCGAGACTTACCTGTTTGACTTATTTCTGTATTTTTTTTGTTGAAAGGACTCCCATTTAAATTTAAAACAAAGCATACTCAAAAATGAGATAAAAGGGGTTAATGTGACAGTCTAAAAGTTAAAGTATTGTTTTTACAAATATTTTAATGATTGAAATCAGCAACAAATTTCTTACTCAGTAAGAAATGTCTGCCAATTATCATCAAGCACAGACTGAATAATGGTGGCTTTCTGTCACTAGTTTGCATAATTTTAAATTTTTGGTTAAATTACCTACCCATATTGTATACTAACTTTGCCCGTGAACTGTGCCCAGCGGCTTCCTCAAGGTCTGATGTATAATTGTATCAAATTTCTGTCTGTTTATTGATCATAGTTCTAAGTTGGGTTTCTGCCATTGTTTGGTCAATAGGATTTTCTATGATGACACACCTAGCTCGCAATGACACATACATGATGAAAATTCATGTTCCCTTTTGATTTACCTTCTGAAAACTCAAACTACTTTCACAAACTAAAATAAATTGTACAGAGTACACAGTAAAGTTGTCATTTTTAGGTCAAGGTGCTCAAGCGACCGAGGTTTGAGATCTCCAAGCTGATGGAGTTGCACGGAGAAGGTGGCAGTGGCAAGCGTGGCGAGGCTGGTGACAAGTCTGAACGCCCCGAAGGCTACGAGCCTCCAGTGCAAGAGAGCGTTTAATATAATATACTTGTAAAAAGGATTTTGTCGTTTTATTTAAGGCCAGATCACCATTACCTAAGGGCTCACACAAATAAACACGATACGGCGTCGTGTCACATGAATATGTGGTCGTGTCGTGTATCGTGACACGTTACACAGAAGGGCTAAAGGATGGTTTAGGAAATTTTCGACCCAGCCTCCCCCTATTTCTCTTAAGATTTTTCAAACACTAGTCTAACGTAAAATGCGACTTGGTTTTTAGAAATAAAAGAATGTTGGATAGGTTTAGTTACAGTCCAGACGCAAATGAAATGTGAAACATTGAAATGCGATTTGTCATCTATATTTTCTTTCCCTATGTCTTTACTAATATTATAAAGCTGAAGAGTTTGATTGTTTGAACGCGCTAATCTCCGGAAGTACTGGTTTGAATTGAAAAATTATTTTTGTGTTGGATAGTCCATTTATCGAGGAAGGTTTTAGGCTATATAACATCACGCTGCGACCAATAGGAGCGAAGCATCAGTGAAAAATGTTGCCAAAACGGGAAAAAATTATTGATATTCATCGCGATCAACGCGGACGAAGTCGCGGGCAACAGCTAGTTAAAAAGTTTTCCGTGGGACAAATGAACATCTAGTGAACATTGTAAGCCCTTTGTTTCAATCTGTTTAGTCTGTTTAGTATTATCCATAGATTTAATATAAATGATAGATTGGCAATTGAATCCTGAAAACGAGACCAAAACTAGGTTACGCTAGTGTGCATAAAGTGAGCATGTGCGTGAGATAAATAGTGCAGTACTGCATTGTCTGCTTGCTTTCGATATCGATTCCATCGACACAGTTTACGTTGACGCAGGTGACTTATTTTTTAGTATTATTAAAAGAACGCCAAAAAACTGCAAGTAAATACCTAGATATGTTTTTTATTTTATAATTACTTGTCCCCGAACAAAATCAATTTATTGTTAAAAATATCGTAGGCTTTACTTGCCAGTATTTACAAATTTGCCTCATTATGCGATCGCGATCGCCAAAGTTGAAATAAAACTGATTTTTATATTTAATGTTTAACTAATGGGGATTGATGGGAGCTTGAACAATATATACATTGATCCAGAGCGTAATATTACAGGCTGATCGCCTCTGTGTTAAAAACACTTAGGGTCCAAATGTAAACTGCAAATGCTTGAATATTTATTGGGCGAACATTCTTTTCTATTAGGCAATTTCAACCTTTTCTAACGTATTTTAACAATTTAGGCTGTATGCGGTTTACAATGTGAAATATGTCAGCTAATGAAATGTCGATAAGATATCATCGACAACGTCAATCACAAAATTACAAAAGTGACGTTAGTAATTGTTGAAATTCACGTATTTGATATTATTTTTAATTGAATTCATATGAATTTAAATCCTTGTCCTGGTGAAATGCCCTATCAATTAGTATACACAATTTTAGTCAAAGCTCTGAAACATTGCATTTTGCTGCTGGTAATCGCGATTGTGTGTTGACGTGTGAAATGTACAATTATGTTGGTTCCCTTTTTTAGATGAGTTACTTCCAGGTACTGAACATGTAACCATAATGAAAATACATCAACTCGACACTTTTTTACAATAATAAAGATGAAACTAGTAAAACTAAAGGGAATATTGTGTTGCGCGTGACAGACGTCAGAACTCAGAAAAACGCTACGGGTTCTTAGCGTGTACGTGAACGGCCTTGTGATCTATCTCGTTCTATCGTATAGCTGCATTGTATTCTGTCTCTTTTCATTGCCAATCTATCAGTAGTATATTAAATCTATGGTATTATCATAGGGAAAGAAATTCGGAAAGACATTTCTTGACTAGCGATTGGAACTCTAGTATATTTCTTTCCCTATGGTATTATATAGTTATACGACTAGTAGTATTCCCTATGGTAGTACGTAGTAGGATAGTTTGAAGAGCCTCTTTGTATGGGACTATATCTTCATAATTTCTTAAATTTTATCTATTCCCGAGTGAGATGAAAAAGCTAGTTTCGATTATTTCTAAGGCCGTATACAGAAAGAAAGCTGCTTATAAGCGCTTACCGGCGCTTGACAGCGCTGGTCCGTTCTACACAAAGGAAGCAGGTTGAAGCAGACCAAGCGAAATGTCGGACTCATCGGACGATGATTTGGTTTTGTTTTATCGCAGTTTACAATTATAAATGGCAGCGCCCAGCGCTGACCAGCGCGTGTTAAAGCTTGTCGAAACTTGTCGGCTCCGTCCGTTCAGTGCTTATCGGCGCGCGTTCATATATTTTCCTGCGCGGGTTACCAGCGCTGTCAAGCGCCGGTAAGCGCTTATAAGTTTCCAGCTTTCTTTCTGTATACGGCCTAAAAGTAGACTAGGTAATGCAAACAACTTTTATCACAAGACAAAATATATTTGTTTATCCAAAACAGTATAAATAATGGTACCCCGTTGTACTCAAACTCACATAAATTTAAATATTTACAAAAACAAAAACAATCTTTAAATTATTTTGTACTTCTAAATAAAAGTTAGAATTCTTTACATAGTTACACAAAAGTAAATTACCTTTAAGAAATCCACCCATCGCATATTAGGGGTTAAAGTATGAAATTGCCGTTTTGTATGGACGAAATCGAGAAAAGTCATTTTTCCATACTAACAATTTTTTTGTGTTTTTAAAAACGCCTGAACCGTTTTCGATGCAATTAAAGGTGAAAGTTAGATGGTTATAAAGCTACGCATTATAGTATTTAAATTTCTGAAAATCAAAGTATATAATACAAATATACTTAATTGAAGCAAGAAGGTCAGCTGACACATTGTAAGGGGTCTTTTCAACGACTTCCTTTGAAGTAATAGGCACTAGTATTGCATTTTTTTTTAGTCTAAAGTTATTTATTTAGTTTTTGATACAATACAAAAAGAATTACGCAATAATATGACTATACTTAAGAGCTATAAACAAAATAAAAAGTGGGAAAATAATCGGCAATTTCATACTTTAACCAATATTATTAGTAGAATTACTAACAATGAAAAAGTATTCTTAATAAACAAAAATCATTTAACTACTCTACAAAATATCAGGAATGTTTGGAAATTTTACAATAGAGGAACTAGCCTACCTATTACCTATTTATCTAGCTACCTACTAACGGCCGGTCCCAATAATCTATCTATCGCCAGTTTTGACATTTCGGAGATACGAAACAGTTTCTATCTCTGATTTTGCTGTCCAGAGAAACAAAGACAGAGTTTGTTTTCTATCTCCGATATGCCAAATATGAAGATAGATACATTATTAGAACCGGCCGTTAAACAAAAATCTATGGTTAAACTAGAGAGAACTGAATGTCAATGTCAAGTGAGTTTGAAATTCGATGTGAGAGTCAATATGGAGAATGGACTTTAATTTCAAAATAATTTAGTTATGAGAGAGGTATACATTTTTTACGGCTAATTGTGGCTTACAAATATTTGTTTTGGCATTCGGTACAATATTATTAACCGTAATGGTACTCCCGCATTTTGTCTCTCATAATTCGATCTAAGTATATTGCCCTCTTAGATTGTTCTGAAGAAAAAGTACAATTCATAGTACAAAATTTCGACTGCCTTTGAGACTTGAACCCGCAACCTTTCGATTACATATCGAAGGCACTGTTTTTAATTTTTTATTTAAACTTTATTGCACAAGTTAATAAAAAAAAAAGATGTTTGTATCGAAGGATTAACGATGTAAGGTGGCGTAGGTATTGGGTGGCGTGGTTTCCTCAATGTTTTTGGTTATGTAAAAAACAAAAGAAAAAAAAGATTCAGAATTTGGCGTGAATATTTATATTTATTTGGTAGCATTTTGGTTAGATAGAGAATACGGCAGAATACGAGCGTCGTGACACGCCTTAAGCTGCCACTGTATATGCTGAGGGAGTCCTTACTGACACCCTTAGATTTCATATAATCTATGCTGACAGCTCTGCTTGTTCTTTTTTCCCCCTAGTTTTTATTTGTAATGTTACTGTGTTTATCTGTTTATCAAATGTGAGTCCAAAAAAATGTTTCTTTCTTTCTTTGGTTAGAGCAGTCGCCCTGAAAGCGAAAGGTTGATGGATCGAGACCTACAGGCATTCGACATTTTTATATATAAATTGTAAGTATTTTAGCTTTAAAAAAAAAACAGTTTAAAAACTATGTAGGTATTATTAAAAAAGTTTATATTGGAAAAAAAATACGCCCGTGCAATTATAATATGAAATTTCAATAGGTAAGTACCTACTTGTCCTCAGCCAAAACAACTATAATAATGACATGTATGGCTAACGCCGACTATGACGTCACTGGTCATGTCAGGTGATTTAGTACGTAACTTGCCGTCTAACGAATATTTTACAATAAATGTTTCAGTTTTCACTTAACTTCTCAATTATTATAAAAAAATGCAAAATTTTAAATGGAAAGGGCTTCATTAATGGCCGCCGATAATGTAAACAAGAGATAACGGGACTCACTCCACTAAAAATGACATAAAAACCTAAGTAGACCACTTAACTACATTCTGTAAAAAGCAAATTAACTGTGATAAAATAATCCTTTTATTAGTGTGCAAATTAAATATTAACTACAAATAATAATATACTTTCTTTTAGTTTCATTTTGATTTTCTTTGAACTTAGCTGGGACCTTTTTACTCAAGTATTTTGTTATGTTTCTATTACAAAAATGTCAAAAAAGGTCCAATTTATCTGATATAAGAGTACTTATTGAAAGTATAATACAATAAAAAGCAATAAACCCAGTTTGAAACAACCACTCGAAACTACTTGACAGCTCTAATGCCATATACATAAAGCATAAAATTCAATGACAAGTACGATCAAGTAAAAGTCTTTATGGTGTTAGAGAGCAAAATATCAACCAACTTTGTTGTTTGAAATTTACAATAATTACGCTAAAATTTACTAACTTAAACTATAACTTTAGTCCTTAAAATATAGCTTAGTTAGAATGACACCATTTACCTTACTTTACAATGCGTGCGCATCTTCCATTTGCACATTCATCAAAAACCTTATTGTCAACACAATTCAATAATTAACGTACAAAATAATTAAAAATATCTAAAAATATTTCGTTAGTAAGGCACAGCCTATTTCAATTTGGTCTTAAATATACAGATCAATATTGAGGAATTTTGTTATCTACGATTAATAATTCACTAACGGCCATTTCCAATAATCTATCTATCTTCAGTTTTGGCATATCGGAGATAGAAAACAACTTCTGTGTTTGTTTCTCTGGACGGCAAAAACAGAGATAGAAACTTTTTCCTATCTCCGATATGCCAAAACTGAAGATAGATAGGTTATTGGAACCGGCCGTAAGAAAAGTAGCTCTTTAACAATGATAACTTTGATTTTAGTTTTCACTCACACAAGCTAACAGCACAACGAAACACTTACACCCTACACACAAAGCGAGCACGCGATTGGTCGCGGCCAAGGTCGTTGACCTCACGGATTCTAATTCGTGTAACCGTTTGTCAATTAAGTTACGAGACCCGTCTAAAGAGTGACGATTAATTTGACACAATTCCCATACAAAATATGTCAAATAATATTTTAAACGCTGTTTAAACTTAAACGTCTGTTGGTGAACTCGGGCCTAAAGATTTTTTAATAGTTTTTTTATTAACTTACGTAAAGATAAACCTCTAAGGAATGAGGTTTTATTAGCGCCACCTTGTAGTCGAAGGTGGCATTAACTACACTAGACAGTTTGATCGTAATGGTATTCGACCATTAAATAAATACTTATAACTTAATTAAACGTTTAACTATAAAACCGTTGGTATACCTATTGATATTATCAATTTGTTTTGATAAACTGAAGCTGTCAAATTTTTCTGATTTTCGTAAAAAGATAATTTAAAAATCTTTGAATGATTTTGTCGTTCCTTTATTTATTTATCTACAGTAGTGGAAAGTAAGCAACCTTTATCAGATAATTTTTTTCTCGCCTTGCCGACACTGGTATAGGGACTTGGTTTGTAAACTTTAGCAAGCATTAATAGGCAGATAAAACAATGAGAGCGCATAGCCTTCCCATGAGCCACTCAAGTAGGGAGACTGTGGTGGATTAAGAAGTTACTACTACTGCAGTAGCAATAATTGCAGTATTTAAACATAAAAACCATTTTTACTGGTATCTTGACAACGGTACAGTGTTTCGGTCAGCTAGACGATTTTTCAGGCAAGATCCTGGAAATGATGACCCACCTAGTCTTTTCAAAACTCACCCAAGAGGAGTTTATTTGGAGGATAATTGACAGATCCCAAAGGTAAGACCTCACACAACACACTGTTGGAAGGCTACGATTTAGATCTGAGTTAGATCTGGCTAAAGGTATCATGTTTCAGCCTTCACCTAATCAGAAGCACAAATAGGCTGATCCCAGAACCTTGAGCGAGATTAAACTTCCTAGAAGTCACCCAAATTGGGAGACTGCGGTGGAATAAGTAGTTACTACTACTAGTAGCGTTATTTTTAATAATTAACCATATGAACATTTTCCACAGGTATCTTGACAGTCGCACATGGCTTCGGCCTTCGGCCTACGAGAAGCATAAAGAGGCAGACCCCGGACACGATGAGCGAAGCGATGCTTACCACAGCCAACCCGAGTTGGGCGGCTGCGGTAGAATAAGTCCCGTGGTATATTAACGTGCGAAGACTTTCTGGTAACTCTTCTACAGCCTGTAAGCATAAAGTAATTGTTGGTATCTTGAACGCGAACCAAATGCATTTAGATTAAAATTTTTTTTTTTTGATAAACGAAATTTCCGCAATCTGTATATATTTTTTTATTTCTATAAATAAAGATATGGTTTTAGACCGCAAAAAGTAGTTTTTTCGAAAATCCAACAATCAAGATTTCATACTAATAAATACATTTTTATGACAAAAATTAAAGAAGTTTATGCTACTTAGTGCCTATTTTTAATATGACCAAACCCGCATTTTGAGAAGGCAATAAAATATAGATACTTACTACTTCAAGCCACGCTACAGGTAAAATCAGTCCTTCAGGCAAGAAATTCAGCGCCATTATGTAAGGCGTCTTTGTCACTTGCAAGTTTATTTGTAAGCTGCAAATATTCAAAAAGTATATCTATTACAGATCATTATCATCATAGCCAGTCTGTATCAATTTACTGCTCTCAAGCCTTTTCAAAAGCTGTTTACTAAAACTATTTTACAAAAAAATGAAATTATTGTAATTTTTACAAAAAATGGCTTTTTCATCTTTCATTATCATCATCAGCTTATATCAGTCCAATGGACGTAGAATGACGTCCAAATGTAGTATTTTGCAATAAATTCTACTTTTAAAAAGTGGGTTGGCGATCGTATTTTGGCCAGCAGTGGCGTATTTATCATCAGGTATGGGTTTGATTTTTGATATTTTCCCTGCCCACCCTCTGGATCCGCCACTGTTGGCCAATGGTAAAGAGAAAACAATACTGCCCGATTCTTCTATCAGTTCTTCTTCGATAGCCTCTTATGCCTCTTACGGCATCCATATGATGAGAAGGGCGGGTTTAGTTTTTGAGGTCACTTTTTGATATCCCTTCCCAAAAACGTGGTCCAATCGAACACAATGTCTTTCTTGAGTAGTGGGTTTATTAATTTTCTTTCTAACCTTGATTTTCCTCTAAGAGCAATGCCAAGTGTCGGATGGATGTCCAAATAGTTGTCAAATTTTCGCTCAGGATGAAGCCCGGTGAATTTGTACTGCAGCGATGGGTCTCCTTGGCTGAAGTGGGGGAACGAAGCCAGAGCTGGAGCCCCTGCAAAGTACCAAGGTTAGATTTGTTTTGTTTTGTCTAAAAGTACTTACTGTTATAGGTTGTATTGTGGTTTCTATATCTGTAGTCTATTTTATTTCAGGATCCTGTCACTAGATGGCACTATGCCGACTTACCTCGCGAAGATATTTAGCGTAAATTGCATATGAAATTAGGTGAAAGACACATTTACGGATTTCACTCGTGTTTATATTTTATATTATATTTAAAAATATTTAAAGTTTAAAAGGTTGGTCTAACGTTTTGAACATTTTATAGCATTCTTAGGTGACAGTTTGAATGGATGTTTGTTACTCAATAACCCCAAAAAGGCTGAACCTATCTGCATGGAATCTGGCACGGAGACGGATTACAGGCTGAAATAGGACAGAGGCTATTTTTTATTCCAAAAAAAGTACGGTTTCGTCAAGTTTCGCCACTCGTACAAAGGCAACAGCCAGTTACCTAGGCATAAGGCATAAGTCACAAGCAAACATACCCATAGTGCAAGCTGTAATATTGATGACTCCTTTCGGCGGGCAGGTTGCTGAGTCCACTTCACAGTAGCACTGGTTGCCTGGGTTGTTTTGGGGGTCGTCAAACACGTTGTCTTGGAGACGGTACCTCAAGAGAGGGATGCCATCTAGCTGCGAATTAAATTAACGGTCTGTATAAAAAAGAAAAAGCAAAGGCCTATAATGATTCCACTCAGGGCCTCCATCATTGGATTCAAGTTACCACAGCAACGATGGGGGCTGGCATTACGCTTGCATATGCGGGTTTGTGCGTAGTACCCTAGCAATGTTCGAATATTCGAAATTCTTGTTGCCCGACCTTGTCCTTGTTGCGATCGCTCCATGGGAACTGAGATCTTGGTCCAGTAGGTACTTAAAACAACTAGAACAACGAAGCGTTCGGTCTGTATACATTGATATAATTAAAAGGTTAGTTATTACCTACCTCATAACTTTGTCGGAAACAAAAAACTCAACTTTTTCTTTCTCCACTACAAAGCATACTCACACACACACGTCTTTTAAAAAGAATTGACGAAACTTCGCTGGCTAACATTACAGCATAGCGTAACAAAAGCCTTAAATTAATTCTTCGGTACAAGCACTGTTTTAGTGCTCAATTGTTTGGAGCAATCGCCCGGTAAGGAAGCTAAGTTCTTATGAAATCAGAATTTTTATTTGGCGAACCGTATTTTCAGCAATGAAAGTTAGATAGATAGATAGATAACACTTTATTGCACAAAATAAAAGAAAACAAATAAATTACAAAAAAGAGAAAATGTACAAATAGGCGGCCTTATCGCTTTAAGCGATCTCTACCAGACAACCTTTGGGTAGAGGAAAAAGTTTTCGTACCTCAACGTCTTTTTCATAGTGGAATGGTAGCCTCCTGCAAAGGTTTGCGTAGAAAACATACAGCACTTGTTGTCTGTCGAGCTGCGATGGCGGGAAGATTGAGCCGTCAGTTGATTCGATGCTGGAAAGGAAGTTAAATAAAATAAAAAAATGTGGACAACATCATATACATTCATAAGGGGTTAAGGTATGAAATTGCCGATTATTTTCCCACTTTTTATTTTGTTTATAGCTCTTAAGTATAGTCATATTATTGCGTAATTCTTTTTGTATTGTATCAAAAAGTAAATAAAGTAACTTTTGACTAAAAAAAATGCTATATTAGTGCCTATTACTTCAAAGGAAGTCCTTGAAAGACCCCTTACAATGTGTCAGCTGACCTTCTTGCTTCAATTAGGTATATTTGTATTATATACTTTGATTTTCAGAAATTTAAATACTATAATGCGTAGCTTTATAACCATCTAACTTTCACCTTTAATTGCATCGAAAACGGTTCAGACGTTTTTAAAAAAACTAAAAAAAATTTAGTATGTAAATATGACTTTTCTCGATTTCGTCCATACAAAACGGCAATTTCATACTTTAACCCCTAATATAATCCCAAAGTGAGAAACTATTTATAGCACTCGTATTGTGTAAATCAGAAACAACGCCAGACCCTACAAAAGTAGAAAAACACTTTTATTTACATTGACCCGCTCGGAATCGAATTTGGATCTCGGAGAAGGCGACACCTTGAAAGCCAGTGTGTACGTCACTCCGCTAAGTCTTAAAAGACTGTTACACTCAGGCATTATGGGGAAATCAATAGCTATATCATCTTCATCACCAGAAAATACATTTCAATCCATTGCTGGACTTGCATAAGGGTCTTGTCATAATCGCCAAGCTAGGCAGGCGAGTTGGTAATATTAGTCTGGCTAAAGGGAGGAAAGACGCTGCTGCCCGTCTTCTTCTGACAGTAAATGTAGCCTCTTACGACATCCACAGAAGACAGGGGTGGTGATATTCTTTGAACCTGCCGGCACCATACATCCCAGTATAAAAATATTTCGCCACTATTTTTCTTTTATACCTACACCACACTACTCGCACCGACACAGTGAGCAAGCACAAGTTCATGTAAGAAAGCCGCGCGTTTTTGAGGAAGGGCTCTCAAAAACGCATCCACGTGAAGTGGAAAATTAAAAGAACTGTCTTGCACCCTGTACTTACTGAAGTATAGAATTGCCGTTTTGTATGGACGAAATCGAGAAAAGTCATTTTTCCATACTAACAATTTTTAGGTTTTTTTAAAAACGACTGAACCGTTTTCGATGCAATTAAAGGTGAAAGTTAGATGGTTATAAAGCTACGCATTATAGTATTTAAATTTCTGAAAATCAAAGTATATAATACAAATATACTTAATTGAAGCAAGTAGGTCAGCTGACACATTGTAAGGGGTCTTTTCAACGACTTCCTTTGAAGTAATAGGCACTAGTATTGCATTTTTTTTTTACTCAATATTTACTTTATTTAGTTTTTGATACAATACAAAAAGAATTACGCAATAATGTGACTATACTTAAGAGCTATAAACAAAATAAAAAGTGGGAAAATAATCGGCAATTTCATACTTTAACCCCTATTATTATATTGAACCAAACATTTTAGACACCACCATTGATGTAATATGAGAAAGTATATCAGTCTCAAAAAAATGTCCCATCTGTGCTCACATTTGACATACGGCTGAACATTCAGTACAACCTACCAATCGAATAGACACAACATGACATACCTACCTAAATATCCATACTATTACATGTCGATATAATTTGGCCGGGTTATAAGTTCACTCTGACATAAAATCAACGTCATTTAATCGAGGTCAGTTTTAGTTGTCTTTTTTGTGCCATCCAACAACCCAAGCAAAAGTAATTATGAAACCGTCTTCGCGATAAGATTACTTAAATTGTGCATCTTTTTGTGAATATTTAAAGTAATTATTTTGTTTAGCTTGCAATAAAAAGTAAATATCTATCTGTAATGTGTTTCCCCTGCCAACATTCGACTTATCTACGAATAACATGATAAATGGGTATTCGTTTTATTTTATCTCCAGCACACAATGTAGAATAACGCAGAAGAGTTGAAGAATGTTATGTTTCTGCTTTGATTTGTTAGTAGACTGCAACTTGCAATACGAATTCTTTATCCTTGAATTTAATGGTTATTGGGATTAAGGGTTTCACATTATTATTTTGTTTTATCACGACGTTTCCAGAGTTTATAAAATATTTTTGCAATTACTATTTTTCTATGCGCATACCTACTTTCACTCACCTTTTCACCCCTTTGCCTTTAAAAATGAAAAAAGGAATAACATTTTAAAAAGTAAAAATATTGAAAATACAATTCTTGGAATAAAGATATTGAGCCGTTTTTATTCGCTTTTAACTAACGCCGGTAATTTAATTGCCTACAAAATAGTTTTAAAAACAACAGCTTCAAATATTATTAATGCTACCCTTATAATGGAACTTTTGACCACTTTCTTGGGAAAGAGATAAATAAAGGATGATATTTTATTTATTTCTTGGATAAGAATAATAATGTAAGTATAATAAAAATATAAACTATCCTATGAACTCAGGTATAATCTAGACGACCATTTGGATCAGCGGTAGTTAACGCTGCTTCTGAGCCATGGGTCGCGGGTTCGATCCCCGCACAGTACAAATATTTGTGTGCATGAACATGTCTGTTTGTACTGGTCTGGGTGTTTTCTATGTATTATAAGTATGTATTTACAAAAAAAAGTATATAAGTAAGTTTATCGGTTGTCTAGTACCCCATACGACAGGGTACTTAATAGTACCTTAATTTGGGACTAGATGGCTCTGTGTGGCCCAGTGTGGCATGTCTTAAATATTTATTATTATTTATTTATTTAGTATAAGTAGGTAGGTACCTAATAATGGTCATCATCTTGATATTTTTTTGAATTCCTATTTTTTTACAGTTAGATGGGTCTTGCTGTTCATGCCTTAATTGTGTACAACCCAGTGTCATAATAATATGTAAAAAGGTCAGAGTTTATCTTAACGAGATAAGAAAAACGAACCATCATTTGATTTAAAAACCCAATTTGTCTATATGTTGTCTTATTTTGTTTTTATAGTCTGTTCATTCAAGGAAATTAGCATAATGTAGGAAATGAAACACAGTTATCACGCCATTAAGGTTAGGAACTTAGTTCTAATTACAATTATCGGGAATTGATAATAATATTATTGGTAAACAGAAGGAAATTTTTAAGGAGATTATTTTCGTATTTTAAACTAGTTTTTGTGATCTAACCATTGATATACTTAATAAGAATCAGATACCTACACAGTTCGACACAAAAATGACACCTGAAACTGTCCTCATGTTATTTTTCTTAAAATAATATTTTTATGACAGTGTCTATAACCCGGCCAAATTATGTCGGCATGCAATAATATGGATGTAACAAAAGTGTGTCATCATGTCAAATGGGTGCACTTATACTTTGGATTCTTTGTAGGGTTCCGTACCCAAAGGGTAAAAACTGTGCTATTACTAAGACTTCGCTGTCTGCCCGTCTGTCCGTCTGCCTGTCACCAGGCTGTATCTCAAGAGCCGCGATAGCTATACAGTTGAAATTTTGTAAAATTATGCATTTTTGTTGCCCCAATAACAAGAAATACTAAAAACAAAATAAAATAAATGTTTAAGGGAGGCTTCCATACAACAAACCCGTTTTTTTGGCCTTTTTGGTACGGAACCCTTCGTGCGCGAGTCCGACTCGCACTTGGCCAGTATTTGATAGTTTTATTATGTATTTAGTTTTTTTTTATGTAGTAGTAGGTTAGTAGGTAGATAGAAGCAGTAGGATAGTAATTTACTAATTAGCGCACATTTAAAATAGATATCAAATTAAACAGCTTATAAACATATTCTTTAGGTACAAAATAATATAGGTTAAGTGACTAGTATACAATGATATTTAAAAAGTATAGATAGGTTATGCCCTTACAAAACTATCGAAATATATGTGCCGCTTGCGAACAACTGCACACATGCGTAATTCTTATTTTGTCCTTGTCATACTCGTGAAAAGAACAATTACTTTCTCTTTCGCCTTGGCATCCTTATTGTATGATGGATTTGAAAAGACGTCACAATTGTGACGTTTTAGGGACGCATATTGAGAGCGCATGTAACATATCTATTACTTTTTAAATGTCATTGGACTAGATAGTTATTAATTTCTTGTATGTAACATCGTAATCGCACATTTATTGTTATTAAGAATTTTCTATAAGCACATAATATTACATAAGTCTAAGACGATGCCTAAAATACAGGTAAACAACATTTACTTACTTTAGGCATCAAAAACGACAACTTGACCTACATTTGTTTGTGTCGTCATGATAACTTACTATTGTAAATGAGTTATGTATGAATCACAAGCATAGGTACACCTTGCGCCGTAAAGGTATTAATATAGTTAATAGAGTAAGCAAATTTTTTTAGTGTAGCTAGCACATTTTTAATCTAGTAATTATTTTAAGTTGACATTTGTATTCTAGCACAGTAATATCTATATTTATTCCAATGTCATAGGCTAAGTTTTTACACAGAAATAAATCTTTACTTTACTTACTGTACTTTACTTTACTATAGAACCCAGCTCCTTCCAGATCCAAGCCAATATAAAGAAGATTGTATCTAAATTGATCCGACCGGGAATCGGTCATGGGTCAAACCGCCTTTCGTAGTTGGCGGACCAAATAACACATGCTCTGACACATGACATTGCATTGGTATGAGAAGGTACCTAAGTAAAATTTATTTTTGTTCAAAATCTCTTGTTGGCCGCCCGGGGACGCACCCAGGCCCCTGTGATTTTGACCTGGCATTCAAACTATAAGACCATAGGAGCGTTGGTCGTATTGCATGTCTTAATATTATTTAATTTTAGCCAACAATAAAAAGAGGTTATCCCTTACCTATTGCAGTCGGCTCCACTCCAAAGGTCCAACTGTGATTTCCCCTCCACTTCTTCGATGACGTTCATCTTGTCTACATCTTCGTCTCCTGTGTTGATCGTCAGCCTTTCTGACAAGGTCTGGTTTTTCTGTAAATAATTCATGATTTTATTTATTTTTATTTTATTTATTTAGTATACATAACACATTACAATCACTTTTATTATTGAATATTTGTTACAATATAAAACTTCTAGATTGTAACACTGAACATGTACACACAGAGAGAAAAAAAAAACAGGCAAACACAGTACTTGAGTAGAGTAAAAAAATAAACAAACAGAGAAGGGAAAATAAAGTAAGTAAGTGCATCCAAGATGCACCACTAAAGATGAAGTTCAACTAAAGCAGGGCATCAATGATGCATTCAATGATGTATTTCTAAAATTTACACAAATCAAAGCGATATAAATCTATGTGACGATTTATAATATAATACTCTCTTGCTGTATCTATCAAGAATAATCTATAACCTTTCCGCATATTCGTGTGTTGCCCGCCTAAAATGGTAAAAACAGTAAAGTAAAGTGGAATACAGCCTATTTTCATCCCACATCACTGCTGTGAAGTGCTGTGGTACTTAATGACACCAATGATGGAGCTCATAACGCTAGCTCACAACGCTCGTCAAATGCTCGAAAATGTTCGAAAATTCGAAACTATTCGAAACATTGGCCCGGTATATAAAATACTAGCTGTTCCCCGCGACTTCGTACGCGTCAATTTCAGTTTTTAAGATCGCGATTATTTTTTCAACATTTTTCACTGATGCTTCGCTCCTACTGGTCGCAGCGTGATGTTATATAGCCTAAAGCCTTCCTCGAGGCATGGACTATCCAACACAAAAAGAATTTTTCAATTCGAACCAGTACTTCCAGAGATTAGCGCGTTCAAACAAACAAACAAACAAACAAACAAACAAACTCTTCAGCTTTATAATATTAGTAAGTATAGACTAGACCGATTAGGACGTATTTATTGCCTAAAAGATGACATTGGACAAAAATTGTTTCAAGTAAATAATTAAAGAATCGCAGGCTCGCGCACGGTTCCGTCCCATTGACTAAGTAAACAACAGTAAGTAAATTAAATATAAATTTTATTTTAATTTTGGAACGTAGTACCTTATCGCGCGTTGCGAAAGGGGGCTAGACGGAAAAAATTAAGACCAAAAGTTGTAACGACACTTTTTGCTATAGTTGTAAGCCGTGCGGCGTGCGCGTGTTTCTCTGTCTGTCTCTGTCTCGTGAGAGAGAGAGACAGAAAGAGACAGCGAGAGAGAGAGAGGGGGAAGAAGAGACAGAGAGAGAGTATGAGAGAGAGGGAGAGGGAGTGGGAGGGAGAGGGAAAGGAAGAGGGAGAGAGAGAAAGTTTATATATTTAAAAATAAATTTAAAATAAAATAAATTTTTATTACAATTCCTTAACTAAAAAGGAACTTCGTTCCATCCGGGTGTCCCTTGACACCTCCCAAGTTTTTTATTATTTATTATTAATGTTAAAATACAACTGAGTGTTTTTTGAATATTTCATTCAAGTGCCTACCTGTTGCCGTTATTAATACGGAGCAAAAAAGGGCAAATAAATCGCGTTTGTTGTGTGGGAGCCCCCCTTAAATATTTATTTTATTTTGGTTTTAGTATTTGTTGTTATTGCGGTAACAGAAATACATAATTCGTGAAAATTTCAACTGTAGCTGTCGCGGCTCTTGAGATACAGCCTGGAGACAGAGCGACGCACAGACGGACAGACGGACAGACAGCGAAGTCTTAGTAATAGGGTCCCGCCCGGCATGCGAGGAGATGCGGGTTCGAGTCCCGCCTGAGACATAATTTTTCAAGTTTATATACTGATATTGTAATTGCAATTAAGTTGCTAAAATATCAAATAAAGTAAATAGGTTCCCGTTTTTACCCTTTGGGTACGGAACTCTAAAAACGATGCATAATTTAATTAACCGGCGATAGGAAATGACAACTTATGAACTATAAATCACTATATAATTAGTGTATGTTCGCTATTGCGGAACATTTGTACAGTCGAAGTCAAAAAGACATACGATTGTGTAATAGTAATAATGTAGTTTAAAATAACTGCATACATAATCCTTTTTGACGACCATTTGGATCAGCGGTAGTAAACGCTGCTTCTGAGCCATGGGTCGCGGGTTCGATTCCCGCACAGTACAAATATTTGTGTGCATGAACATGTCTGTTTGTACTGGTCTGGGTGTTTTCTATATATTATAAGTATATATTTACAAAAAAAAAAGTATATAAGTAAGTTTATCGATTGTCTAGTACCCCATACGACAGGATACTTAATAGTAGCTTAATTTGGGACTAGATGGCTCTGTGTGGCCCAGTGAGGCATGTCTTAAATATTTATTTATTATTATTATTTATTATTATTTTTAAAAATGACACTTAAAACTGTCCGCGATTGAATGATTGACGTTAATTTTATGTCAATGTCAAGTTTTATAACCCGGCCAAATTATGTCGGCGTTCCATAGTATGCTCCGAATATGATTTTGTCCTATTCGGTGTCTAGACCCTTGGTCCGTGGGGTCCTAGCGCTATAAGGCTTTTCAAGGAAATAGCAAAAAGGTTAGTCGACATCACAGGAGAACGAAGAGCTGGCAGCTATCTCGGACAAAGAATTAGTTGATTCAAAGGGGGAATGCTGCCAGTATCTTCGGATCCTTGCCTAAAGGGACTCCTTTTAATAACATATTTTAGTTATTGTATTTTTAAGGTTTTTAGTTTTAGGTTCCTTGTTCTTGTATTTACTTTTTTTTGCATGAATAGATTAGCTTTCCTTTTCTATCTTTATCACATTTGCCTAGCTATGTGCGTTAATATTTACAACCACATACCAAATGACATAAAAACCCACAGTGCCGCGGTATTTAGGAGGCATTTGTTCCGTTGGCTCAATTATCATAATTTTTATAGCCTTAAAGATTTCTTTGACTTTAAAATAAATAAGAGATTTCTTTGACTACGTGCAAATATTTGCAATAAAGGGACATTTAACTTTAATGAGAGCGTTTTGATGATAATGACATTATGTATTATTTTATTTGGATCTATAATTTAATTGGACATTGTTTAACTTCTAGTATATTTTTATTGTGACATTTGCATGCTAATTTATGTAGCCCAATATGTGCATCGACATTTTTAATTAAGACCTTGTATATACCATATTGAAGCAAATAAAGATTTATGATTTATGATTTTTATGATTTGATTTTGACGTCTTTAATAGTATGAATATTTATATCATGTTGTAACTATTTGATTGCATTTATACAGTGAAATTTTAGTGGTTGTTTTCCCGCAGTAAAATGATTCTATCTTAGTAGTACAATAGATTTGTGCAGTTTATGTTATTTAAATAAAAAAATTGCAGTTTCACGATTATGATAAACGAAACTCGAAAGCAACCTCGAAACAATGGTACCAGCCGCGCCTCAGTCGTTCACCGGCCGGGGTCATTGCCCCTCGCGCGGTGCAGTTTATGCTGTATTACTTAGTGCGTAGAGCTTCTTTTGCTTTGAACATTGATTTCGCGCTGCAAGCAGTACCCAAACACGTCACATTTTGTAAAGATACTATCGTATCTCACGCTTTTGAGTTGATGACTATTTTTTTGATTACTTGAGAAAAACGATATCTTTATTTACAAAAAATAACTCGCACGATTCGATGGTGCTACTAAAGGTAAATCGTTCTGTTGCGGGAAAACAACCACTAAAATTTCACGGTGTATAATGTTGTACTAAATAAAAGTGCACCATATGCCAAAGCCAACCTTTCTGGTGGGTGCACTTTTAGTTAGGTCATATTTGACGCTGCCGCGCTGATTGTGTATTTAGTTTTTTAAACATACTACTTTCTAATATTATATAAGTGAAAGTTTGTGAGTATGGATGTTAGATGTTGTTACCTACTCTTCCACACTAAAACGACTTAAATTCTACCTTAATGGCTTATACTTACAGCAGCCAGCAAACCGAACTGGGCGACCTTCAGTTCTCCTCGGAAACTCAGGTAAGGTTTTGCGGCGTTGAACACCGAATCTTCGTAGCCCCAGAGAAATCTGGAAAGTAAATTAAGATTACAGATTGCTATGTTTAAGAGGAAACACAAGGGCCGTTTTTCCATACAAACGTAGTCCCCTGTTTACTCCCTGGATAAAGCCAGTAGAGCAATAATTTTTATTACGAAAATCTATGGTCACTATTAGCATGTTTCTATGTTTTCTGTTTTTTCATAAATTAATTAATAAATAAGATATTAGCCCTTAAATCGAAAAAAATCGCCAGATTTTCCGCTGTGTTCAAACATTCAGAAAACAAATTTGGCAAAATTTTAGAAAAAAAGGAAAACATACGAACACGGCCAAAGCCTTTCTTTAATTTTTAATGAATAAAGTATTTAAATCGGCCTAGTTTTGGAAAAGTAATCGGGGGACTACGAAACGTTGATTTGGTGTGCTTTTAGTAGGTATTTTCGGTCCAAAAAGCAGTTGTCTTTATCACAAATACCTATTTTTCAATTCTCTCGCCCGTAGTGTTTCTACTTATATAAAAAGATGTAAATGTCAGCGGTGACCCAAGAGCTGGCAGCTACCTCGCCCAGCGACTGAGCTTCGCGATCCAGCGAGGTAATGCTGCCAGTATCTTGGGCACTTTACGACGAGGACCATTTTTATAGGGTTTCTTTTCCTTTTTATCTATAGGTATTTGTTTCTTTTTTCACGTAATTTTTATTTATAAGATATAAATATTGTAGTTTTTTTATGTTTATGCCAATAATTCCTAATCAAACTTGATATTATGTTTCAAATAGTTTTATGACCATACTAACTGTTACCCGCGACTTCGTCCGCGTTAATTCCTGTTATTACTTGGGTACCTATATATTTTTGGGTAACTTGAACCGTCTACGCAGCGCACGTGATAGATAATTTTAATTATTTTGAATATACATTCCATTTATACGAAATGTTAATATAATTATTTTGTAAATTTAAAATGTATTTTGAATTAGTTCTATAATAAAAAGTTGTTTTTCAATCGGCACGTGGCTGCGAAACGTAATAACCCCACTCGGTCGGTTGTTTGTTCACCGGTATAAAAGAGGGGGGTCGTTACGGAGCGACAGTCAGTTGCCTCTGGACAGTCGAAGTGTAAGCATCGGACGAACAAGGTATGATCTTATACTATTTCTATGTTATTGGATTGTAAGGAAAACCTATGTATGTTATTGTGTATTATAATATGTAAAGTTATTTAATTATCTTTATTTCCATATAAAGGACAGGTGACAGATTAATGTATTTAAAATAAATACAAAGAGGATACTATAAAATTATTGGAATATGGGTTATATTATATGGTTTTATGTATTCCGTATATGGGGCTTTATTTGTGATGTATATAAAGGGATATGTTTGATGTCATGTAGTGTTGATAATAAGATTTTAGGTCATCAATTGCTTTTATAATTTAATATTGATTTATATATTTAAATAATAAAGCTTGAAGAGGTTATGATAAATGTGTAAGCTTATTGAATAAATATGTAATTACCTAATTATGCTCTTTTACTTGGTAGTTGTTGTCATCCATTCCTAAAATATAAGTTTATAGATAAATATATAAATAAACCATCAAAAATCTAACATCAGAAGTGGGATACTGAATCTCTGTCTAATACTTACTTATCTAAGTTTCAGAATGGATGCTGCTCTCCTGACAGACCTTTTGAAAGCCATACGAGATGCTGTCTCGTCGAATCGACGTCCAGATGAAGACGTGGCGCTCCCAACATTCGACCCGGCGACTAGCGACAATGGCGCAGAAGGCTGGTGCAAAAACATAGAAGAACTGTCGAAGGAGTTTGGATGGAGCAGCAAAGCGGCCGTCGCAAAGGCTGGTAAGGCCCTTAAGGGCTCTGCACTAATTTGGTTTGAGTCGTGGGAACCCTCAAGTGAGGGTAGAACTTGGGAGAAATTCCGTAACGATCTCACGGATCTGTACCCCGAAAAACGGAATCTCGCCGAAAAACTCTCCAATGCTGTATCTTATACGTCTGATTTAGCTGATTCTTATTGTGAATACGCTAGAGAAAAAATACGGTTGTATCGCAATACAAAAATAGCTTTTACAGAAGGGCAGTTAATAGAACTGGTCTGCGGTAGTATTACAGACGTTAATGTACGGATGGCATCATTTAATAGTAATGTTAAGACAACATCTGAGCTAATATCGCTTTTTACTAGTTATATCAAACCCAGAAAACGTCCCTCAGACCATTTTCATGGTAACGGATTAGGTCCCAGTGGTGCAAAACGACCAAAATTCAACGTCCAAAATCCCCAATCAGAACCTAAAGATAAAAAATGTTACTTATGTGGTAAAATAGGTCATCTACGATCACAGTGCACTAGAAATTACTGTCAGGTACCTGGACAGTCCAATCAGGAATTAAAAAGGGTTAGTGCCACAGATAATAAAGCTAATGACAGAAATATTAATTGTACATTCTGTAAAAAGGTTGGCCACTCTGAGTCGGTGTGCTGGCATAAAGCTCGTTCAAATTTAGAAAAATCATCACCTAATATTGAGGCTAATTTTTTAGGCCAACGGAATTAAAATTAACTAAAGTGTTTATTCGTAATACTGTTATAGAGTCACTAATTGATACCGGAGCAAATTGTTGTATCATTAAAGAGTCTATTGCGAAACGCTTACAGTGTAAGATAAAACCGTATTTCACATGTCTTAATGGAATCGGTCATGGTAATTTGGATGTGTTCGGCAAAGTTAGTATTCCTGTTAGATTCGAAGATGTTATTATAGAACTTGATATGTTCGTAGTTAAAGATAAACATTTTAATTATGATCTTTTGATTGGGCGAAATATAGTCGAATATCAAGGTATAGAAATAATAACAGATAGCGAAGGGAGTAGAATTAGGCGAAAAGTATTTGATACAGCGAGCTTATGTATTAATTCCATACAAGTAAAAGATAGCTTCCAATTTCAAATTAGTGAGTTGTTGTCCAAATTAGTTCATTTAGAAGTTGATTTACAAGATAAAATCATTGATATTTTCAAAAAGCATAATAAGGTTTTACATAAATCTGGATCAGTCACTACCGGAGAACTAAGACTAAGATTAAAAAATAATGGCACGGTTCACTACAGACCTTACCGTTTGGCGCCTTCTGAGAAGGAAAAGGTAAAAGAAATAATAAATGAATTGATGGAAAATAATATTATCCGTGAGAGCGACTCACCATTTTCAAGTCCTGTAATATTAGTTAAAAAAAAGGATGGGAGTGATAGGCTCTGTGTTGATTATAGATCATTAAATAAATTAATTGAAAAAGATACTTACCCGCTCCCTCTCATCGAGGACCAAATTGATAAGTTAGGAAAGGCCAAATATTTTATATCTATAGATATGAAAAATGGATTTTACCAGATTCCCGTTTCTGAAGAGTCTATAAAATATACAGCTTTTTCGACTCCTGATGGTCATTACGAATTTTTAAAAATGCCTTTTGGTATTTGCAATGGACCATCAGTCTTTCAGCGGGCTATTACAAAGGCTGTAAAACATTTGGACTTTCTACTTGTGTACATTGATGACATACTCATTCCCTTTTCAACTATAGATCAAGGCCTTGAATATTTAGAACAAACTATTTCCGCACTTAATACTTCTGGTTTCAAAATCAATCTCAAAAAATGCAAATTTTTCGTAAAAAATATTGAATATCTAGGTCGTGAAATTTCATGTGAAGGGATAAGACCCAGTAAAACTAAAGTTACTGCATTACTTAACTCACCCAAACCTCAAACTGTAAAACAAGTACGCCAGTTCATGGGCCTTGCATCTTATTTCAGAAAATTCATTCCAAATTTTGCTTTACGGACTGCTTGTTTAAGTAAGTTAACCAAAAAGAACCAGACATGGGATTGGGGATCAGAACAGGATGAGGCAAGAAATTATGTACTTGATCATTTGGTATCAAAGCCACTATTATCTGTTTTTGACCCTAATTTGGAAACTGAGCTACACACAGATGCCAGTGCAATAGGATATGGTGCAGTTTTAATTCAAAAATTTAACAATCAAACCAAAGTAGTCGCTTACTACAGTAAAAAAACTGCACCAACGGAATCAAGATACTGTTCTTACGATTTAGAGACCCTAGCTATTTTTAATGCATTAAAACATTTCCGGGTGTACCTTTTAGGTATCAAATTTAAAATTATAACCGATTGCAATGCCATTAAATCAACGATGAACAAAAAGGATTTGTCCCCACGAGTAGCTCGCTGGTGGACGTATTTGCAGGATTTTAATTTCGAAATTACTTACAAAAAGGGCACTTATATTAGTCACGTGGATTTTCTCAGCCGCAATCCTGTTGAACCACCTCCTATGTCTGGAACTGTTAACTTGATTAACGACGGTAGTTCTTGGTTAGAAACAGCTCAGCAAAGTGACCCCGAAACACAAGCGTTAATTGACAGGGTTCTGACTGGAGAAATAGATACAAATCGATATTTAATTAATAACAACCTGTTGCAATATAAATCCGAACCTAATGGAGAACCAAAATTGTACATTCCTAAAGGCGTTAGACTCAGTATTTTACGATTGTTCCATGATGAAAATTGTCACGTTGGATTTGACAAGATTATTAATAAAATTCGTGAACACTTTTGGTTTCCTCGTATGGCAGTCTTTGTCCGAAAATATTTGACTCATTGTCGACTTTGCATAGAGCGAAAAGGTCATCATGGTCCTAAACAGGGGTTACTCCATCCGATCGAAAAGACTGCCTTGCCTTTCCATACCATTCATCTAGACTGTACAGGACCCTTCACACAATCCAATGAAGGTTATAGACATATCTTACTATTGGTTGATGGATTTACTAAATTTTGTCTGCTTAAACCGTTAAAAACATTAAGCTCAAATGAATTGATACCAATAATCCGTGATACTATTACCATATTTGGATCACCTTCTTTAGTAATCACCGATCGTGGAACCAATTTTAGTAGTAACCAGATCCGTGACCTTTTTGACGAATTACATATCCAACATCATATGATTGCCACTGGTACACCAAGGAGTAATGGTCAGGTAGAACGTTATGTTTTCACTGTTTCTAACATGCTTAGTACCATGTGTAATGAAACGTCAGATTGGCCGAACGTATTATGGAAGGTTCAACAAACAATTAACACAACTATTCAAAAATCTACCGGATTTTCACCTTTGCGTTTATTGATAGGTGTTGAGGCAAATATACCATGTATACAGACACGGTTAAATGATGTAATTGATGATTCTGGAGAACCTGTAATCAATGTAAATGCAGATAGGGAGTTAGCTCGCCAGAGACTTTTACGAATTGCTGAAAAATTCAAAATGCGTTTTGATGCCACTAGACGCAACAACCTAACATTACAAATAGGCGATTTAGTCTACGTATCTCAAGACCATAGACGAAATGACAAATTGTTTCCTAAATTCAAAGGTCCTTATGAAATTATATCTTTGCTTCCGAACGATCGTTTTGCATTAAGGGGAATGGGTAATCTACGAAATATTGTCATCGCTAAAGAGAAATTGCGATATTGGCCCGGAGAAATGATTGAGGAAAATATTGATAATAATCATGACAGTATAAATTAGATTATTAAGCATATCTATTATATTGTAATTGCGATAATTTGAAACAGTAAGCCGCTGGCCGACCGTTTACTTGGTGCTAGTCTATCCCACCAGCAGCGGGTGGATGGGATTAGTACGTCTAGGTAATCGGGATAATAAATCAAGCCGCTGGTCGACCGTTTACTTGGTGCTAGTCTACCCCACCGGCAGCGGGTGGATGGGATTAGCATGTTTAGGTAATCGGGATATCTCTCTTTTGCTTGGTGGCCTAACTCATGAACAAAGGTTGAGTGGTTTTGTCACGTCTAGGCAATGATTATAAAGACATTGAAAGAAAATAAAAAAAAAAGGGTTCAGAATAAAAAGAGGATTGTTTTATATGATAAATTAATGATATTTTATGTTTCAAATTATCAGCAAAAACTTTGATTTCATTATTTGTTTCATTACATAAGTACTTTGAGAACAAAGTACGTGTCAGCATGGCCGTGATAGATAATTTTAATTATTTTGAATATACATTCCATTTATACGAAATGTTAATATAATTATTTTGTAAATTTAAAATGTATTTTGAATTAGTTCTATAATAAAAAGTTGTTTTTCAATCGGCACGTGGCTGCGAAACGTAATAACCCCACTCGGTCGGTTGTTTGTTCACCGGTATAAAAGAGGGGGGTCGTTACGGAGCGACAGTCAGTTGCCTCTGGACAGTCGAAGTGTAAGCATCGGACGAACAAGGTATGATCTTATACTATTTCTATGTTATTGGATTGTAAGGAAAACCTATGTATGTTATTGTGTATTATAATATGTAAAGTTATTTAATTATCTTTATTTCCATATAAAGGACAGGTGACAGATTAATGTATTTAAAATAAATACAAAGAGGATACTATAAAATTATTGGAATATGGGTTATATTATATGGTTTTATGTATTCCGTATATGGGGCTTTATTTGTGATGTATATAAAGGGATATGTTTGATGTCATGTAGTGTTGATAATAAGATTTTAGGTCATCAATTGCTTTTATAATTTAATATTGATTTATATATTTAAATAATAAAGCTTGAAGAGGTTATGATAAATGTGTAAGCTTATTGAATAAATATGTAATTACCTAATTATGCTCTTTTACTTGGTAGTTGTTGTCATCCATTCCTAAAATATAAGTTTATAGATAAATATATAAATAAACCATCAAAAATCTAACACACGCAACGGAAGCTTTCAAATATGAATAATTTTCCCCGTTTTTGCAACACTTTTGACTGATGCTTCGCTCCTATTGGTCGCAGCGTGACGTTATCTATACTAATAATATTATAAAGCTGAAGAGTTTGTTTGTTTGTTTGTTTGTTTGTTTGTTTGAACGCGCTAATCTCCGGAAGTACTGGTTCGATTTGAAAAAATATTTTTGTGTTGGATAGTCAATTTAACGAGGAAGGCTTTAGGCTATATAACAACACGCTGTGACCAATAGGAGAGAAGCATCAGTGAAAAGTGTTGCAAAAATAATAGCGTTCACAATAACAGAAATTGACGCAGACGAAGTCGAGGGGAACAGCTAGTATAGCCTAAAGCCTTCCTCGATAAATGGACTATCCAACACAAAAATAATTTTTCAATTCGAACCAGTACTTCATGAGATTAGCGCGTTTAAACAAACAAACAAACTCTTCAGCTTTATAATATTAGTATAGATTGAGGCATATTTATATAACATAATGTGAAATGGATTAATTTATGTCACAGTTTGATTTAATAATGTACCTTAAACGCGGTTATTATATGCTTTGTATGAAAAAAAAGATGTAAAACCGTATAACTATAATATTACTATTCTAATTGCAAAATGGAAGTCATAAAATCTAGTCACCTCAGAGGAGGGAGGACCCAGTTGGTTTAGTGATCCGGTATTCCGCCTAACACGTAGGTCCGATTCCCGTAGGATCAATTTAGGAAACGATCTTTTCTCAATTAGCTTAGGTTTACTTCTCTTTACTCAAATACTTGAAGCTTAATTTACACTAGCAATAACGCCAAGTTTATAGTTTTAATACTGAAACAAAATATCATGTATATTTGTTACTAGCTGTTTCCCGCGACGTCGTCCGCGTCAAGTTCTGTTAATAAGAATTCGATTATTTTTGCATCATTTTTCACTGATGCTTCGCTCCTATTGGTCGCAGCGTAATGTTATATAGCCTAAAGCCTTCCTCGATAAATGGACTATCCAACACAAAAATAATTTTTCAATTCGGAGCAGTACTTGCTGAGATTAGCGCGTTCAAACAAACAAACAAACAAACTCTTCAGCTTTATTATATTAAGTATAGATTTTCACTAAGTACTTCGCACTGTAACCTCTCTGCTTGGCCTTATGGTTGACTGGTAGAGAATGCTTTTATCTTTAAGTCCGCCATTTGTACAGCTTTGTATGTGCATTAAAGTGTAAACAAATAAAATCTCGGGGCCCTGCGTCCGACATAAATTTTGTTCCTTGAATAAAAAAAATTCGTCTGCCTGAGATGGGACTCAAACTCGCAACCTTTCGCTTACCTAAGACTGCTTTAACCATTCAGATATCCAGACCGAAGTACTTGAAGGTACTAGCGGAAAGCATTGATGAAACTCCGCTGGCTTACAGCGAAAAGTCTTTAATAAATTCGTCGACACACCAAATGTTGGGGTAGCTCAATGGTTAGAACAGTCACCCGGTACGCGAAAGGTCGTAGGTTTGAGTCCCAGATAAATCAGTAGATTTTTTTATTAAGATTTCAAATAGGAAAAAAACAGAATTTCTTTAGTTTTAATGTTAAGATGCATTGTCTCAGTCTCGGTGGCTTAATGGTATAGCGCCTGGTATGCATGGAGATGCGAGTTCGAGTCCCGCTTAAGACATATTTTTTGAAGTTTAAGTACTAATATTTTAATTGCAATTAAATTGATAAAATATCATATTTCGCTGTAATGCAAAGAAGTAATGTTATATTACCTGTGTAGGGGTAGCTGAACGAACGGCTCGGGGTGGTCTGCGAATGCGATCACTGGTATCAAGGGGAACCGGACTAGGGGGTTTTCTTTCATCACCTTTGACAACCCCTGAAAAATTATTAACATCAAATATTGTAAATACAAAAAAAAATTGTGAAACATATTATCACTTTACATATACATTAATTAGAGCTGTGGATCTTGTAATAAAATAAAATAAAAAAAAATAAAAAAAATACATGATGCAATACCGAAAATTACCGATTTATTTTTCGTAATTTTATTTCGGTAAACATAATATGAATTGATAAAATGTATTTTTGTTATCTCCTTTTAATTTCCTTCATTTTGATATCCCACTCGATAGATAAGTTAAAAAAAATACGCCTAACCCCGCCATATTTTTTTTCTGTGGTAATTTTTTGAGATAATGATATTTATTATTTTTTAATTTAGCCCATGTAAAGAGGATTTTGCTACAAACTCTACACTCGACCAAGGTGAACTGAAATCCGGATTAATTTGGATACTGATCTGCAAAACCATGATTTATTTTATTTTATGTTTGTGTTTGATTATCTTTTACAAATTTTAGTAAAATAATTTAAGCCACTAATAGCACAGGGCGGTTATCCCACCCACATACAGGGTGAAATTTTAACCACTTTCTAAATTTTAATATACCAATCTACGAGGCAAAAAACAAATGACGTATTTTTTCTTTTGGTATAATAGCCCAGTACAAAAATGTCAAAATAAAGCACTCAGAAAATATCCGCCAAAAATCTAAAATTTTTGATACGGCATCCTAGTAACACTTTTTTTTCGCGATGTGCTTCTCATTCATTCATTACAATACTATTCATAAGTTTTTCATTTTCCCTTTATACCTTTACAGGTCTAGGACCGTAAAAATTGAAAACTAAACCGCGAAAAATATTTTCGGGTGACAACTTGATTTCAATTTTCTACTCCATAAATAGGTATCTAAATACGATACCGAACACATATAAAAATTTTGGTAAGTGGTTAAAATTTCATCTTGTATAATGGGGCGACATAATATTAGGTGTTATGGCAGCTCCCGCACGCTGACGCGTTGTCAGTGTGTGTGTTGTACCGCGCGTGTTTTCTATACAGACAGACTGAGGGACTTGCTAAAAAACCGGCCAAGTGCGAGTCGGACTCGCGCACGAAGGGTTCCGTACCAAAAAGGCCATAAAAACGGTTTTTATGGTATGGGATGGGATTTTAGTATTTGTTGTTATTGCGGCAACAGAAATACATAATTTGTGAAAATTTAAACTGTCTAGCTATCGCGGCTCTTGAGATACAGCCTGGTGACGGACCTCAGATCATATAAAAAAGGAGATATGAAATTACTCGTAAATCCTTACCGAACCCGTGTCTCCGAATTATTTATGTGTGCAACGCAACTACAATAACACTGTTGTAAGCATAAGGATCACACTATATCAATTTACAACGCACATTGGTGCGCACACAAACATGGACCCAATCACAGCGGCTTACACAATGCGTCATTTGGTGTGTGCAAATTAGTGCAGCGACAATGACTGTCAATGAGACTATCGACAATCTTAAGTGACATTACCAAAAAGTTTGCCGAAATCTGTTGCACATTTATGTAAAGCTTTCGTTAAAAGAAAACTTATTTAGATAAAATAATAATAAAATGGTAGCCATTTCAGTTTATCGAAGAAAAGGAAATGTTAGTTTTTTGGGCTCACTATTTCTGCACCTACAATGTAAAACTTTTCTAGTTGATTTCTCTTCTTATACAAGTGAATACCTAAATTACAAATTATAAAAATTAACTGAAAACCAATTAGGCCCTCTGCCAGTGGCATTCATCTATTTTTCCTTTATATGAGAATTATTTGGAAAGCTGAAACAAAGTATAGTAATACCAAATAGTGACTATCTATTTAAATTCCATGTTTACCAGGTTACGTACGATATTACCTCCATTTCATTAATTATCAGGTTAATAATAACGGTAGTACCCCATATGTGTGTTTTTAAAATACTTAATTTATATCATAAGATTATATTAAATTACAACTTAAATGTTATACACGAAATTATTCATGAAACAGTCACGTAGAGAACTAAGAAAACTATCGATAATACTCGGATCGGACTACATACCTAATTAGCTGGCTACAAATTGTGGTTCGGACGCACAAGTCTGGCAGTGAACGCTTCGATTAAACCTCGATACATTGCGCAGTCACACAGTACTCATAACACAGCTAGTTAGTCTCAAAACTTCAATGTATATTGTTTACTAACACTAGCATTAAGTTACCCTGTTACTAACAATTATGGATCTAGATGTCCAAAATAAATATATTTTTTTATTTTTTATTTTTATATTGTGCCGATACAATTATCGTTACATGGATGTTTTTATTAAATATTTCGTTTATGGATTTATAAGCAAATAAATGATGAAATTGTAATACAGTGGAATCCGTTTATAATGACATCGAAGGCAATCGACAAATACGTCATAATAACCGGACGTCATACAAAGCGGTTTGTGATTTTCGAAGCTTCTTGGGTTTCAAAACATTTGAATTGAACGATTGCTTAATGCGGTTCTTGTTTTTAAAAATCATTGAGATTGTCGAATGACCAACGCCAAATTCCTTTGCGAGAGATGAGTTGGATTCTCCATTTTCTTATCTGCATATTATTGTACCTTTCTCCTCAATCGTAAATGCTTTACGGCGTTGAATTGACATTATTTTCACAGCATAGACACAAACGACAAACGAAAAATAATGCGTGACTTTCAAGCGTCAATTCCTCACTGAGATTCAAAACAATGAAATATGAAATGAAATATTTTTTTATTTTTGTCCTTGAAAAAGGTACATTTTAGTTGTTACATAGAGTTGCGAACCTCTTCTTCAGCTAACCAATGTTGCATACAAATATATTAAAGGAGATGTCCCAAATTGTATGGAGGCCAGGCCCAGAACCTGTACACCCCACCAAAAGATAGACCAATACACGTACAAGATTTTGTTATTATCCAATTCTTTTAAAATGGCTTCGTTAAGTGGTTCAAATAAATAGATAAGTAAGAAAATAGCAATACAAAACCATCATGGCGGAAGATAACATTTTAATGACGTCTGTCAGTTTTGGCAGTTTCAAAATAGCGCATATAAGAGTCGAGTGCCATCGCTTGCATAGTAACAACAAACATTATGAAAGTAATGTGTCGATCAATACCAAATCCAGAAAACGAAAAAGAGGTTGTTAAAATGAACTACATTTAAAACGCGACAAGCAGAACAAAAACTTGAAGTGAATGATTGACAAAGTGACAAGGGGTATCTGACAGCTACTTAACTGACATTAAAAGTTTTTTTTAGATTGACGCCATCTTGGAATGCCTAATGGAGTTTGATAAATTATTCGATCTTATTTATTTTTGAACCACTGAATTAAACGTTAAATAAATTTATATGTATTTTTCCCAGAAACAGTATTTTTTTCTTGATTTTTGAAAATGGTGTACTATGTCTGGGCCTATTATGGGACATCTCCTTTAGCTACAGTACATAATTATTTAGTTAATTCAATCCTTTCTTAAAACACATGCATTATTTATATTAAATTTCAATACAAAAACGAGCCACGTGCCGAACGTCACGTCGTCGCGAATCAACGAACATTACCGAAGGTGTAAACATGATACTTTGCACCATAGATTTAATATACTGCTGTTAGATTGGCAATGAAAAGAGACAAAATATAATGCAGCTATATGATAGAACGAGATAGATCACAAGGCCGTTCACGTACACGCTAAGTACGTAGTACGTACGTACGTAGTGTTTTTCTGAGTTCTGACGTCTGTCACGCGCAACACAATATTCGCTTTAGTTTTACTAGTTTCATTTTTATTGTTGTTAAAAAGTGTCGAGTTGATGTATTTTTATTATGGTTACATGTTCAGTACCTGGAAGTAACTCATCTAAAAAAGGGAACCAACATAATTGTACATTTCACACGTCAACACACAATCGCGATTATCAGCAGCAAAATGCAATGTTTCAGAGCTTTGTCTTAAATTTTGTATACTAATTGATAGGGCATTTCATCAGAACAAGGATTTAAATTCATATGAATTCAATTAAAAATAATATCGAATACGTGAATTTCAGCAATTACTAACGTCAATTTTGTATTTTAGTGATTGACGTTGTCGATGATATCATAACGACATTTCATTAGCTGACATATTTCACATTGTAAACCGCATACAGCCTAAATTGTTGAAATTACGTTAGAAATGCTTGAAATTGTCTATTAGAAAAGAATATTCGCCCAATAAATATTCGAGCATTTGCAGTTTACATTTGGACCCTAAGTGTTTTTAACACAGAGGCGTTCAGCCTGTAAAATTACGCTCTGGATCAATCTCCATATTGTTTAAGCCCCCATCAATCCCCATTAGTTAAACATTTAATATATGTATATTTAGTGTACGATTGTAATGTGTAATTGAAAAATAAATATCAGTTTTATTTCAACTTTGGCGATCGCGATCGCAAAATAAGGCAAAATTGTTAAATACTAGCAAGTAAAGCCTACGATATTTTTTACAATAAATTGATTTTGTTCGGGAATAAGTAATTATAAAATAAAAAACATATCTAGGTATTTACTTGCAGTTTTTGGCGTTCTTTTAATAATACTAAAAAATAAGTCACCTGCGTCAACGTTAACTGTGTCGATGGAATTGATATCGAAAGCAAGCAGGCAATGCAGTACTGCACTATTTATCTCACGCACATGCTCACTTTATGTACACTAGCGTAACCTAGTTTTGGTCTCGTTTTCAGGATTCAATTGCCAATCTATCATCTATATTAAATCTATGCTTTGCACTGTCGGTCATTATACCCGGACACAATGATATTTAAAAAGTAAATAAACTTTTTAAATATCATTGCCCGGACATAATTTATTAAAAGTGGGTCATAATAAGCGACATGTCACTCACTATAAGCGAAGTCATTATATCCGACTTTTTTAATAAGAAATTTATATGAAAACCAAACTACGTGGTGTAATTACGTCATAATAGGCGGTTGGTCAATATAAGCGGCGTCATAATAAACGGATTCTACTCTACTTATATATGGTACGGTACGTGACTCCATCCGTTATGTAGCTTTTTGGTACACTTCTATTTTTACAAGTAATAACGGAACAAATCAGCATTTTAATTAAATGAAGAGATCGTTGCGTCGGCGCAGGTGAAGTGCAACTAATTCGCCGCGGAGTCCAATATTTCTGTTTGCCCATTTCGAACGCGCCACGCCCCCATTTCATCATCTATTCCTTTATATGATCTGAGTGACGGACAGACAGCGAAGTGTTAGTAATAGGGTCCCGTTTTTTACCCTTTGGGTACGGAACCGTAACCTAAAAATGATTTATTCTGTCATCTCGCGTACTGTGGGTTAATCACCTTACTATAAATTAGCCTTATCAATTAGCCTATGTAAAAAGGCTTTTGCTATAATTTTTTAAGGATATAAGCTGACAGAAACTTAAAAGCCTGATAAAACATAGAATTCTGACCAGTAGAAGCATGTTGGGCACTACGATTTGGTCATAGTGCAAACCCGTAGACTTATTTGGCAGGAACCGGAAGTCGTTCATCTCCTGGAATGTCAGCTGCTGATCATGGAAGGCCACGTTCACGCGTTCCACTTGCTGCCTGAGACAAAGATATTATTATTATTTATTTACTTATTACAAGTATTTGGGGTGGTGGGATCTACCCCATAGTGGTCCAACCTGGGCAACGGCATATTTGGTTTTCTAACCAATGATGACGGCTAACATATCCCTCTGCGGTGGTAGGCTTCGTTCGAGGCCGCCTCGATGCTACCACCCTCCTGCCGGAGTCCAGTGAAAAATAGTTTATATGTGTTCCGCTGGTGTGTGGGAGAACCAGTAACTCTGGGTAAGCTCGCTCCATCTTAGACTTCTTCTTAACCGTACAGTTAAGTATGTAGTCAAGAGCAAACCCATTATTCATTTAATAAAAAACACGCGTATTTATAAGTGTTTGCATCTAAATAGGGCCGGGTTTTTGGAAATCATTATAAATCAATTTTGGAAAGTGTGATTATTTAAAAAAAACAATATCAATTAAACTGTTTTTATCTGAAGAAAACTTATTGTACAAAAACAACATACCAATGACCAGTTAAATCCAAAAAAAGTTGCCTTATCTGGCAGTAGGGCTCTAATTAAGGTCCATAACTAAGCTGTACGGTTTAAGGCGTCATGCACAGAAAAATGGCACCTTGAGAAAGCAATGGCTTAAGACTACTATTAAGTTCATGGTTTCCTAATTATAAAACGGAAATTCATATAAATTAGTATGGTGGCCCTTAAAAAGTCTTAAGTAATTTAGATAAGTTACAACTGAACTATTTACTATTTAAAAATAAAACAAAATGTAGCTTAATGCCAATTTTAATTAAATAAATAAATAAATCATCTAGGGCATCCGGAAAATTGATCTATGACCATCCTGAGTCCCCTTATCTTTTTAGCAAAGGTTCAATTGGTATTAACTAATACTAATTATATTTATTGATGTATTATGAGCTAAGTACTAACATTAATTTAAGATAAGATAAGATAAGAAAACGTTTATTTGGTACAATAAAAATTACATTGAAAATACTAATGAAATAAAATGTACTGCTACTGTTGGTTTGCGTACGTAATTAAAACATAGAGATCTAAAATAAAGAATAGGTAAATGTGTTGCAAAGTACAAACCACATATTCAGATCCCCAATAAAGTCCGGCACTTATTCAGAGGCAATACAGTGGACCTTGTTAGGTACACAGATATATCGTGAGAAAAACCACTAATAATTGAGAAAATATAATTAATTTTGGTAACTTTCCCTGGAAATCCACATTCTGAAAGTCTTTTAACATTATTATTGCTGGAATTTAAATAACGATAACTACAAAAATAATTAATAAAGATCACAACATTTTATAAATCGAGTCACGTTGACCGCCCTTGAGTTTGTACAGGGAGTCACTGACAAAATGACGATCGCGAAAGCAATGAACGCCAGTGCACTTTAGTGATTGGGTACAGCGTACAGGGGATAAACCGCACGATACCCGTTTTAGTATAATTAAAAGTTTTGGAAGTTTTAAAAGATGGACTTTATTTGGAACTGGCCCTTTTTAGGCGGACCTACCTTAAAGAAGTAATTACTTATAGCTTTAGAAAGTCATAACTTAAGATATTACCTAGGCTTAAGTAAAGGAAATGGGTCACTATTAATAGTCATTTTACTTATGTTGCTGGGAATGCTTACTTTTTTGATAGTTCTCACTTCTAGTAACTATTAGACTGACGCATACAAATTATCCCTCAAGTAAGTAATTACTTTTAGTCAAGTAATTACTTTAAATTGTTTACAAATACGTACGGTGTAAGTATAATTTAAAAAACTTTACCTTCTAACATTAGTAAGGAAAAGTAAGGATTAGGTATGAAATATTTACTAATATTATTAAGTATTATCTTACTTTTTACCACTGAAGATAACCCAAGAAAATGCTCTGATTATGTGACCCTATTTTACAAAAAGCAGTTCGTACCTGCAATGAATAAAACGCCCATTTTTTGAGTGCTAAAGTATCGGACTAAGAAGTCCCCGAAGTTCGATCCCCGGGTCGGGCAATTAGAGAATCGAATTTTCGAACATTGCTCGGGTTTGTGATCACCGACCCACATTTGGCAAGCGTGGTGATTATGCCTGTACCCATCATTGCTGTGGTAACTTGAGTTCAATGATGGAGGCCTTTGCCCTTCAGTGGGATGATTATAGGCTGTTACTTTTACTTACAATCTATACTAATATTATAAAGCTGAAGAGTTTGTTTGTTTGTTTGTTTGAACGCGCTAATCTCAGGAAGTACTGGTTCGAATTGAAAAATTCTTTTTGTATTGGATAGTCTATTTATCGAACAAGGCTTTAGGCTATAGAACATCACGCTGCGACTAATAGGAGCGAAGCATCAGTGAAAAATGTTGCAAAAGTAATCGCGTCATAACAGAAATTGACGCGTACGAAGTCGCGGGCAACAGCTAGTACCTACATTATATACTCGTTGTCAACTATTATGGTGAATCCTACAAAATATTATATTTAATGAATGAAGTTAGTATCTCTTAATACGTCACCAAAGCACGTAAGTCCCGAGTGTTATTGATAAGTTAATCTTTAATAAGATGTTGCATAAATAATGTTATGTGTAGTCATAATATTTCTACGTATATATAAGCGTCGTCTGTTTCAAGTTAATTGGTAATATAAGAAAGTGTAAATCATCTTACTAATATCTTAAATGCGAAAATTTTGATGAATGTTTGATTTCAAATCTCTAAAACGGATACATCTTAATTCCATTATTCCCAAGATTTTTTTTTTTTTGTATGTGGACGACATCAATACATTGTTCTTATCTCAATTTGAGTGACTATTAAAAGCACTAGTAGTTATTTTGGAAATCAGAAACCTAAAAGGTATCACAAACACCCAGACTCGAGATAATGTAGAAAAACCACTTTTTTTCGAAATTCGTCTAGTTTGGGAATCAGAGTATGTATTTAGTTTAAAATGTACTTTTGTTATCAATAAAGATATTTGAATTTGAATTTGAACCTGGGACCTTGGAGTAGGCGACACCTTAAAAACCGTTGTGTACGCCACTCCGCCACGGAGATCTTCAATGGAGTTATACAAGCTAGCTTTTAGAACGTGTTGATTATCAAGAAATTTAAGAATCATTGGTTGATTTGAGCACTACAGTGCATCAGAAAGCTGCTCATACTGAGATACCTAAACGGCAATTCTCACTACTATCCTTTGCAGTTAGAACGTTTAACACAACTTTATATAAAAGTAACTAGGTATGCATTATGTTTTCTTGAATTTTTGCAAACAAATAGGTACATTGAATTATAAGATAGGCTTAAAGTAACTATTATGTTTTGTTGAATATTCGCGAACAATACAGGGTGAAATTTTAACCACCTTCCAAATTTTAATATATCAATCTACGAGACAAATAACAAATGACGTATTTTTTCTTTTGGTATAGCCCAGTACAAAAATGTCAAGATAAAGCACTTAGAAAATGTCCGCCAAAAATCTAAAATTTTAGATACGGCCGCCTAGCAACACTTTTTACGCAATGCACATCACATTCATTCATTGCGATACTAAACATAAGTTTCTGATTTATCCTTTATACCTAAACAGGCCTAAAACTGTCAAAATGTAAAACTATATTGCGAAAAATATTTTCGGGTGAAAACTTGATTTACATTTTTTACTTCATAAATGGGCTCTAGATACGATACCGGACGCCTACAAAAATTTTAGAAAGTGGTTAAAATTTCATCCTGTACTAGGCGTTCCTTTAGAGTTGGCCGCCACACCGCACCGCGCTCCTTGACAGACCCTATTAGTACCGTTTGCAACAATTGCAACGCAGGCAGAATAGTTTCGGGTAAAGAACTTTAGGTGAGCCACTATGGAACCCCCTCACACCACAAATGATTTCGTTTTAATTGGTATACACAGGTCTGTGCACCTCCTCAAGGTTGACTGTGCATTAGGAATAAATAAATAATCTATTGTAATTTCTCCATTTTATTTATTTTAATAACTCACATATCGTCTAGGTCGCAGGTACATATTATTTCGTATCTCTATCAAATCAAACTAAGATATATGGAAATAATAAAAAAATATTGCAATAAAAATACGATTATTTCTTTTTGCCAACGGTACCGCTTTATATGCCTGTGACGTCATTTTGTAACGGTCATCGACGGCCATCTCGAAGCGAACGGGTAGTATTATACATTGAAATGTCAGATAGGTATTACGAATTTGAACTGGCGTATTTTTCATGTTTTAATTTGGCAACGAATAACACTTTCGTCTACCCGTGACCACTATCGATGTAAAGTAGTGTAGTAGTAAAGTAATCGAAACATTGGAATAAACTAAATTAAAATCTCTTATCTTGTATGTTTTATAAATAAAATAAAAATCATTTATTTCAGGAGCTAGTCCCATATTTCATACAATTTCAGATAAGAATAAAATAAATAAAATGACAAAGTAAACTTTATTTGATATTTTAGCAACTTAATTGCACTTATAATATCAGTATATAAACTTGAAAATTTTTGTCTCAGGCGGGACTCGAACCCGCATCTCCTAGCATGCCGGGCGGGCGCCATACCATTAGGCCACCGAGACACTGCGACATGGCGCGAATTTTTCAAGCATATTAATATTCTTACGCTGTGAGCCAGCGTTGTTTCATCAAATGTTAGGAGTTTGCACCCTTAACACCCGAAAGAAACATCTTTGCAGATGTTTGACAGTCAGTTAAGATGAAACAGCTATTTATATACTTTATTTGATATTTTAGCAACTTAATTGCACTTATAATATCAGTATATAAACTTGAAAAATTTTGTCTCAGGTGGGACTCGAACCCGCATCTCCTCGCATGCCGGGCGGGCGCCATACCATTAGGCCACCGAGACACTGCGACGCGGCGCGAATTTTTCAAGCATATTCTTACGCTGTGAGCCAGCGTTGTTTCATCAAATGTTAGGAGTTTGCACCCTTAACACCCGAAAGAAACATCTTTGCAGATGTTTGACAGTCAGTTAAGATGAAACAGCTATTTATATACTTTATTTGATATTTTAGCAACATAATTGCACTTATAATATCAGTATATAAACTTGAAATTTTTTTTTCTTTTTTTTCGCCCGGCATGCGAGGAGATGCGGGTTCGAGTCCCGCCTGAGACAAAATTTTTCAAGTTTATATACTGATATGACAAAGTAAAGTTATTAAATTGATGAAAAAAATATTAAAAATTTATGTATCTTATATCTCCTTCTTTAGATATAAAAGAGAGTCTTATTAGTTAAAATTTACAACACTAATAACTCGAGAACGGCTGGACAGATTTTTATTATTTTTGTGTTTTTGGATTTGTCTTTGAAGGGACAGGATAATACTTAAGTATTAAAAACGTAAGAAAATTAAAATATAAGAAATAAATATTTATTGATATTCTTTTCCAACCACGCTTTATTTGATGACAATTGATATTGAAGAAGTCAAAATCAAACACTATTCTGAGGCGATACGAAAATACGAAGTTCGCGGGGTGAGCTTGAGTAAAATATACGCGAGATAAATCCATTCCTTATTTTTTTACCACGCTTTTATTAGCTTGGGTTGTATCTATCTATGTATGTGATGGAATCTTTGAGCAAAATTTTCAACAACTTCCAGAAGTTTGATTAATTTGAAACTTTGCACACGTATCAAGGACCGATGACAATGCAAGAATTTAATAACAGTTTCCAAGTTTTCCTCTGTAAGATTATAAGAAACAGAGCTAGCGCGCGATCTGTATCAATTACAATTCCTACATAGCTTTGGACTTACAGTCGATAAAGAAGGAATCAAATCTTATAAACTAGACTAAAAAGTAAAAAATAAATTATAGTTTAAAAAACTAACAAACCACGCTTTTAAAACAGATAAATAAAACTGTAGTAATCAATTGAAAAATTCATATTATTGTACAAAAAGCGTGGGGGGCTTGATTTAGATTGTTGTAAATATTTTATCAATAATTTACTATATCTGTGGATATCATAACAAGCACCCCACGCTTTTTGTACAATAATATGAATTTTTCAATTGATTACTACAGTTTTATTTTCAATTTTTTAGTTCAATCTGTTTTAAAAGCGTGGTTTTTTTATTTTTTCTTTTATAACCTTCTCCTGTCAATAACAAACAAAACAAAGAAAGAATTAGCGAATTCAGTAGAGCCGCTCACGCGTGATGTCGTGACCAAGATAAATATGGATTCATCTACTACGAGTACACTGATATTATAAAGAGGAAAGATTTGTATTTTTTTTTATTTTTGTGTGTGTGTATACATGTAATGAACAAAGTCAAAAACTACTGTGCCGATTTCAAAAATTCTTTCACCACTGGAAAGCTTAGGCTATATTTATTTCTAGAAAAGTTAATCCTTATTAAAAATCTTATGTCCACCCGTGCGAAGCCGGGACGGGCCACTATTTTTATATATATAGATTATATATTATATTATATCAGTATATAAACTTGAAAAATTTTTGTCTCAGGCGGGACAAAAACGGACGGGAAAAAAAAAAATTTTTTTTCAAGTTTATATACTGATATTATAAGTGCAATTAAGTTGCTAAAATATCAAATAAAGTATATATATTATATTATTAGTAAGGAAAAATAAGGATTCTAAAATATTTACTAAACGGTCGTCGTAAACCAATCTTTTGTTTTGATTTTAAATTATTTTTAACTTTAAGTTTAAAACTGTGTCTGTAACGGGTTAATTTATAAAGTTACACCAATCATTGGTTTACGAAATTTACATTGAATTGATTATGTAACAAGAAGTAGTTTAAATTGTAAATTTAAATTAATGTAGTTCTACACGTGGTCACAAACATAAGGATTTGATTATTATTTTTTGTTTTAGTTTGACCAACTACTATTAGGGCGATAGCACACGGCGTTTTTTAAATGCGCAGAAGACGCGCGTTTTAAGAACGCGCGACTTCGGCGCCGTAGACGTTGATTGTTGCGTTTGCATCGATGAAACAAGCGCGCGTATGAAGCGCGTACACGTGCGTTTGAAGCGATACAAACGCGCGTACAAAGGAGCGGAGAAGGGGCAAGGGGGGAGGGCGCTGACGCCACCACTACACCGCCCGCTCCTCAGTTGCAATGCTAGCATTGTGTGCTGCGTATGATTTGTTTAAAATGGAACCCTTTGACACAAACCGCTTTATAACCGAAGTGTTGTCTCAACCGACGCCATTTTACAACTGAAGAAGAGGAGTCTCTGATTAAAACGCAAAAGCTACGAGCGACTACAGCGCGTCTGTATCGCAGTAGATGCGCGTAAACGTGCAGTAGAGGCGCGTTTCACGATCGCCTCGTGTGTGTTTGAATCGCGTATACGCGCGTCTTCTGCGCGTTTAAAAAACGCCGTGTGCTATCGCCCTTAGTTATTCTGTGGTTTGACTATCATGTGTAAGTTAATACAATAATTTGATTTTCAACTTTAAGTCTATTAAGTAGAGATCAATATAAATTGAGAACATTTTTCATTTTGTGGTAGGTAGACGTTTGTCTGTACAATATGCCTTTCAAAGAATGCAAACAAACTGATATAGTTTGGTCTTTCGGTGCTGATGATGCTAAAGTTAGTAAATTAAAGCAATTGCAAGGCGTCTCCGAAGACGCTGGCATCACAGGCAGATAAGTGTAATGAGGAGGGCTTTACAAAGGTCGAGAAGAAGAAAAGGAAATCCTCGACTCGCAACCTGTGCGGCAACGCACCGACTGGACCGAACCACCTGCTTCGGCCCGCAGTTCCAGTTACGCTGCTATACGTGTCCCGGCTTCATTGTCCGAAGGGTGTTGTATATCGTCGGTTTCGTGGACGGTTACCTGACACCAAGTTGCGAAACACAACGCCGTCAAAATAGTGTGTAGTGATATATTTTATGTGTTATTTTGTATGTATGTTAGTTCTGTAAGGTATTTATTTTATGGGCCTGTATTTCATAATCTGTTGCCTGAATTAAATGAATAAATTAAAAAAAACAACAGACGTTGAATACAATTTCCTACGAGCCTCCATCTTGAGAAGATTAGCTGCATTAAATAAAGGAGTACCTAATATCAGTCTGTCCGTTTATGGAACTCCTTACCCATAACTATTAGAGAATCTGAGTCTCTTCCCATTTTTAAGACCAGACTCAAAGCACTTTTACTGTCGCGCTAATGGCATTAGTTTAGGTTTTTCGGTTTTTGTTGGTGTAGATGGTTATATTTTTATTGTTAATTATTTTTAATATTTGTATATAAATGTGCTATTGTTTAGGTAGGTTTATGTATCTTATGCAGGTATATGTATTATGTGTATTGTTTTTTAGTTATATGTATGTTGTTGAATCTGTCATACATCGCTTGTTTTGCACTGTGCTACCCTTACTACACTAAAATATAATTTCATCTACCCTAAGGTTGTCTGGTAGAGATCGCTTAAAGCGATAAGACCGCCTAATTTGTACTTTCTCCTGGATTTGTTATATTGTGTTATTTTGTAATTAGTGCAATAAAAGTGTTTATCTATCTATCTATCTATCTAATATTTGAACGTAGTGGGACATGAAAACAAAAACGAGCAGATGCGTTTTGTACACGCTGGAAAAGCTTTACTGATCTCCCCCAACAGACAAGGAAAACTATGATTACGTGGAAATAGGTATATAATACCTGCTACTAAACTTAGAGAAACTAATGCTTATAAATATTTTCTTGGTTGGGTAAGTCATTTGCGTATAATCGTTACTTCCTTATTAATTAAATGCGAAACTATATCTGTCTGTCTGTCTGTCTGTGATGCTTTCACGCAGGCCTAATTACTGAGCCAATTTTGATAAATTTTGAAATTATGCAAAGGCTTTTATGTATCCCAGCTGGGCACAGGATTCCGCCCGATTTAAGGTCTACTAAGAAAGTCTTAGAACAACGAGGTGATCGTTCTAGACTGAATGTTAACGCTTAGGTACTTGTTTTGTGTAAAATCGTTTTTGTTTTTAAAATAAATAATAATAAATAAAAGCTAGTACAAAATAAATGTAAAATAATTTATTGGTAAATAATTACGAAAGTACCTACAAATATGTACTGGTTTTACAGGTTCTTTTTTAAGGAAACATTTTTTATTTCTTTTTGAACCCAATAGCAAAATTCACGAGGACAAAACCTATCCTACTTCTTAGGGTACTTATATTATAAAGTAGCTGGTGCCCGCAACTTCGTCCGCGTCACCTTCAGTTACAATGATCGCGATTATTTTTGCAACATTTTTCACTGATGCTTCGCTCCTATTGGTTATATATCCTTAAGCCTTCCTCGATAAAAGGACTATCCAACACAAAAAGAATTTTACAATTCGAACCAGTACTTCCTGATATTAGGGCGTTCAAACAAACAAACAAACACTTTATTTATTCAGCTTTTTTTTTTATTTTTTATATTCAATGGGTTTGCTCTTGACTACATACTTAACCCTACGGTTAAGAAGAAGCCTAAGATGGAGCGAGCTTACCCAGAAGCAGCCTATTCACTCTTGCTTTATAAATTACAGGGTTATAATTTTTTGGGAAAACAGACGCAGGCAGGGCATTCCACTCCTTGGAGGTGCGCATCACAAAGGACGAGGAAAAGCGCTTGGTACGCGATCGCGGTATATCAACCAGGAAGGGATGATAACCTGCAGTGCGCCTGGATTCTCGAAGATAGAAAGGGGATGGCGGAATGAGGTCATGCAGCTCAAGAGCACACTCTCCGAAGTACAACCTGTAAAAGACCGACAGGCAAGCAACTCTGCGACGGTGGCCTAGAGTATGAAGGTTAGTTTTCACCAGCTCATCGTCTTCAATAATCTTTCTGGCTCTGCGTTCTACCGAGTCAAGTGCAGCCAGCTGGTATTTAGCTGAACCATCCCAGAGGTGAGAACAATACTCCATGCACGACCGAACTTGCGCTTTACATAGAATCAAAAGCTGTTCCGGCGTGAAGTATCGCTTAACCTTATTTAAGATTCCCAGCTTTTTGGCCGCAATTTTAGCCTTAGACTCAATAGTGTCGCCGAAGTTAAGGTCGGATGTTAACTTCATACCAAGAAGGTCTAAGTTGTCAGTAACTTGTACTGTGGTACCCCGGAAAGTAGGAGTCAAGTTAAAAGGACTCCTTTTAGCGGAGAATAGGCACGCCTGCGTTTTGGTGGTATTAAAATTGACCAGATTGTTGTCACCCCATTGGGAGACATAGCTTAACGTCAAGTTAGTTTGCTCTACCATGGCCTCTCTTAAAGAACGGACATCCTCACTACTGACATTTGCGCTGGATAGATATCTTTCTGTGACCATGCTGTCGTCTGCATACCCAACAATTCCGGGCAGAAGCAGATCGTATAGATGTAAATGTTTGGATGTATGTTTATTACTTAATCTAGATCTAGATGAAATTAATCACAGAGACAGATTATAGACTGGAATAGCAAATAGGCTAATTTTTATCCATGTAACAAGTACGGTTCCCGTGGGATAGAAAAAGTAGGGAGATAGTTTTTTCACAGATACAAAGTCGCAGGAAAGAGGTAGTACTAAATAATCGTGTGATATCTTCGGCTGAAAATAAGTTACAAAAACAATTATGACCTTGCTAACTATAAGTATAGATATTTAATTTAGCACAATCGGAATTACAGGCTGTTCACTAGGGAACCTTAACTTAGTTGATATAAGTGCTAATTCTCAACAGAAATGTATATCCTTATGTGTATATACAGGCAAGTTAACAATACAGATAAAAATAAATTGAGGTTGTTATTGTCGAAACACCATGAGTTTTAATTCCATAGGATAATTTTAATGTCTCCTTGGCGGAAAGTAAAATGGATTCCGGTTTTTGTATCTTCAATCCCAAGCCCCAGGTTCAATACTTCACTTAATTTCAGATTTGAATGGTTTTTGATTTGTTGTATTTTTCTCCGTCACGAATAGAAGAATAACATAATTGTTTTAATAACATTGGAAAGTTTGTCAGAAAAAAGGGTAAATATATTTCTTCATATTTTTTTCAATCCACGCCATACTACAATTTTTGCCCCGTTGGTCTAGTGGTTTAAATACCGGGCCAAGATCTCGGTGTCCCAGGTTCGATCCCCGGGTCGAGCAACAAAAAGTTTCGAATTTTCGAACGTTGCTCGGGTTTGTGATCACCAACCCGCATTTGGCAAGCGTGGTGATTATGCCAGTTCCCATCATTGCAGTGGTAACTTGAATTCAATGATGGAGGCCTTTTCCTGCAGTAGTATGATTATAGGCTGTTACTTACTTTATTATGTAATTGTCAATTTTCTAATTTTACTAATTTTGTCTTTTATTAACTATTTATGTGCTTTTATTTTCCTGATGTATGCCTTATCGCCATGCAAATAAAGACTTTATCTATCTATCTATCTATATTTGATGCCAATGCCATTTAAGTCGGCAAATTAAATTATATTATTCTGAGGAGATAGATACAAAGTTCGCGGGGTTAGCTAGTATTTAAAAAATTAATGTGGACAACATCTCTGTGTAGTATCCAATGCCCAACGGTTGTCTGGAAGAAATCGCTGTTGGCGATAAGACCGCTGAAGTTGTACAACCTTTTGTTTTAAATTTTACTGTAATTTTTATTTTTATTTCTGGTGTGCAATAAAGAGTACTCTATCTATCTATCTACTCTAACATCACATAACTACATAGTTCTGATCTCAACGTAACTTATACCCCCCTTATACCCCCTTATTTCGTGGAAATCAGAAACAACGAAAGTATCACGCCCAGACCCGAAACAACACAGAAGCTTCTTTTTCACTCTGACCCGTCCGAAAATCGAACTCGAGACCTCGGCAGGAGGACCTTGGAAACTGGTTCGTACACCACTTCATCAGATGTTGTCATTCAACCCAAATAAATTTTAACTAATAATGTGAAAAAAGAAAAAACAGACTAATTTTTAACAATATCCCAATTAACAAAGTAAATGATGGCGTCACTACATTTTCACCGTTATGATGATACATGCCAATATTAGATATGGAGTTTATATACGCCATAAACGATGGTTGGTGGTCTTATTACAGGCTGATAACATACAAGTATGTATTAATATGTTCGGGTGACTACCTATACTTATTACTAACAATATTTTTACGTAACGGTCGCCTCAAAAAGTGTTCACCCTAAGGTTGATTTTTCCATGCAGTCATTTCTAACAGCTAAGTATTAATACTAATACGTAATAACTGGTGCATCTCTTTCCTTGTTAAAGAGGCTACAAGATCCTGAGTTCAACCCTATCGCTATTTTACTTACACATTGCATAATTTTGTCAGTAGACGACTTTCATGTCCGACCATACCTACTCACAGGTATCATTTGAATTTTTTAAAAATCCGCTAGTGCAGCACCGGTGGGGAGTACATATGGTTTGAATTCTCTATTAAAATTTATGAACCAACTAACCTTTCAACTAGGACATACCTATTTATTAACTGCCACTGCCATGGTTAAGCCACGACATGCATGGTCACGGGCATGGTCTGCCCGTGACCATGAACGCTGTAAAGTGTATGAAACGACGGGTTAAATCAAAAATAAACGCGTACTAAATCCGAAAATTATTTTTCATTTCAATGTAGTGTTCGCGTAAACTCAAGTAATCCTTTTTATCTTTTTCTTTCTTTAAAATACAATAATTTCACTTCTATGGCTAAATTTTATAAAACGTACTACTCCTCAAATACAGCATGCAGTATGGGGCCAACTTGGAAATCTCAGTAATAAACTTAGTGTTACTTAGGCTTACAGCTTAAGAATTTGCTTGGCCTTTAGCGGAGGATCTTTTCAATTCTACACGTGTATAAGTTTTTTATGTATGACTTTTTAAATGTAATTTCCGGTTGAAAACCGCAAAAAATAATTTAAATCATTAAATAAAAAGTAATTACGAAATAAATTACTTTCCAACATTGTTATTATTAATGGTGACACACGTTGAGGACCCGTCGTGCCTGATTCCTTACTCTGCAGCAGGAAGTTCGTATTTACGGATATATCCACTGTCCACAAAACATTGAAAAAGGTTTTTCTAACCTTTTTCAATGTTTTGTGGACTTGGCTTGTATGTGAACTGATGTCGCCGCTTGCGCCCACACACACACGTAAAGGGGGTTCAAAGAACACCAATAACAGCGCTCACTTACAAGCATTTGCTCATAACCTCTGTGGCGCGCTTGCCACGCCTACATCATCGTCTTTGTAACCTTTTTCCATGTTCTGTGGAAGTGTGGATATATCTGTCTCTTTCAGATACTTTAAGTCATCGGTATGAGTGATAGATAGGGACAGATGGATTCGAATATTTGGACATTACTTATGTTACGTAGCTAGTAATTTATGAAATATGTACTAGATTAGATAGTTTTGTAAATACACTTATCAATTGATTAGCTTACGGAAAAAAGAAAAAAGAAACATACATTCACTTATAGCAGAGGATTACTTATGAGCATATCTTTTAGAATTTTATCGCCGGCCATTATTACACCGGAAACTAAGGATGCGTGGACAATAATATCTCCATGGGACATTTCAGTGCGTAAGGCCTCTGCTACGGCCCGGGTTTCATTCTCGGTATATTTAGGAAAAAGATTATTTAGGTATTACTTGACAGGTCTGGAAGGAATGGGGAAGCAACAATCGTGCTACGACGGAAAGAACGTTAAGCCGTTGGTCCTGGCTTCTGTCAGAAGATGGACGTCGTAAAAGCATGCTGTCACTTCTGTCAGAGGCCTTTAAAACTAGGACGCTTTGAAACTTTCGAACCATAAACAGGTTTAAAATCTTCTTCTTCTTCTTCTTCTTCTTCTTAGCGTATCGAACAATGGCTTTTTTTTTTTTTGTCGCTAGATTTTTGTGGACCAGTACTCAGCCACGCGGATAGCGTTATCTGTAGCGTTGTACAAGTCCTCGCGTGTACAGGTGGTGGGACACGCTGGGCAGCTCAGCAAATGAGCCATGGTCTGGGGAGAGGTACCACACTCACAAGGCTCGTATGTGCTGTAACCCCACCGATGCATATTTTCCTTACACCGGCCGATTTGGGTCCGGAGTCTATTCATAGACTTCCACGTCGGCCATGGTAAGCTGTTACCGGGGGGTAGTTTTTCGGCTGGTGGTATAGTCAGTGAGGTCGGGTATCTCTCCTTCCAGAGTCGGAGTCTGGTCTTCGGGGCATAGTCATCGAGAGGCTCTGCATTTTTTATAAAACTATGACGGCTTTTTAGTCTCTGCTGTACTGAGACATACTGGTGCATTGGGTGGCGTGGGTCTTTTTCCATTTTTTCCTTCTTGATGGAGCTAGCCACCTGTCTTCGGACTGCCGGAGGTTTAAAATACAATCTTATTACATAAAAAAATGTCGTGTCAGTTACAACACTAATAACTTTGACGACCTCCGTGGCGGAGAGGCGTACACACCGGTTTTCAAGGTGTCGCCTGCTCCGAGGTCCCGGGTTCGATTCCCGGACGGGTCAATGTAGAAAAAATATGTTTTGTATGTACAAGAACAATGTATGTGATGTTGTCCACATTTAAAAAAAAAACTCGAGAACGCCTGGGCCGATTTTTAATGATTTTTGCGTTTTTGGATTTGTCTTTATCCGGAAAGTATAGCTTACTGGATGTCGAAAATTTCTGCGTTTTGGTCTTATCCGGAGGTTCTTAAATAGGGGCCTGAAAATGCAGCGAAATGGTTCCAGTAAAGGATGGTACGGCAGTGTTTGCTTTGCGCTCCACTTGGCGGAGGCACTAGCCCAGACTTGTTCCGAAGCAGTGGTAGGTTTAAATATTGGGACGTGTAATAGCGCCTCCTGGGACCTATTTGCGGAAATAAAACTGATTTTAACTGCCGTGTCCCCGATTAGTTTTGAGATTTTAATGTTTAGTTCATTTTAAAGTAACCGATCCAATTTATAATAGGTATATCAGAATGGAATGTTATACATATAATTTTAAAAAAATTGCGTTAAAAAAACCCCGTTTAAAACGCCAAAATCAAATTATTTTATTCTGGTTCGACACGAAGTTCACGAGGTCAGCTAGTATGTATAAGTGATTGCTAACGTCACTGCAAAAATTTGCGTCAGTTCTTAAAATTTAGACGGTCTCTGCTAAGTTCTCAACACAGCGAACCTTATGTTTGTTTATGTAACTAGCAATGCTTAGATCTTAAAAGTAATGTAGGTACGAGTACCTACTGCTTTGAAATAAGAAAATATAATATAGATAACTAAGTCACATGTATAGCCGCTGGAATAGTTAAAGGCATAGAGTTAAAATATTTAAAAAAAGCGGCCGAGTGCAATCGGACTCGCGCACGAAGGGTTCCGTACCATTGACTAGTGCCTACCTGTTGCTTTTCGAGCAAAAAATGGCAAAAAAATCGCATTTGTTGTATGCGAGTCCACCTTAAATATTTATTTTTACTATTTGTTGTTATGGCGGCAACAGAAATACATAATTTGTGAAAAATTCAACTGTCTAGCTAGATGGACAGATGGACAGACGGACAGACGGACAGACAGCGAAGTCTTAGTAATAGGGTCCCGTTTTAAGCCTTTGGGTGCGGAACCCTAAAAAGTAAAACGGTGACTCACGAGTACACGTAAGGTCCTATGTCTTCCACATGGAAGGTATCATCCTGGCGATCCCTGACAGCTTTCCAGTTGGTGTAGTTGAAGACGTGAACCTTCATAAGGGGCTGGACGTTCGGTCGCTGCCACACTTTGTAGGCTAACGAGTTATTTCGGATCACCATGTTCTGTAAACAGAAGGAGATGATGATAGGATTGATGATGGCAATAATTATTAGATGCTTACACATCAAGAAAGTACCAGCCTATAATCATCCCACTGCAGGGAAAAGACCTCCATCATTGAATTCAAGTTACCACAGCAATGATGGGTACTGGCATAACCACCACGCTTGCCAAATGCGGGTTGGTGATCACAAACCCGAGCAACGTTCGAAAATTCGAAACGTTTTTTTGCCCGACCCGGGGATCGAACCTGGGATCCCGAGATCTTGGCCCGGTATTTAAACCACTAGACCAACGGGGCGTTATGTAACCATTATGTATAACATTTGGGCGGTGTTCTTCTTTTTATCAATAACAATAATCGTAGAAAAATATGAAATATTGATTCAGCTTATTCATTTTGTCGCCCCGTTGGTCTAGTGGTTTAAATACCAGGCCAAGATCTCGGGGTCCCAGGTTCGAATCCCGGGTCAGGCAACAAAAAGTTTCGAATTTTCGAACGTTGCTCGGGTTTGTGATCACCAACCCGCATTTGGCAAGCGTGGTGATTATCTGCTGTACCTGCTGTGCCCATCCTTGTTGTGGTAGCTTGTATTCAATGATAGAGGCTTTTGCCCTGCAGTAAGATGATAATATTACCTTACTTCAAGAATACATAAATTATTTTGTTAGTGTTCCTCTTAATAATTGTCCTTTCATATAAATCCCGGGATCGATTCCCAAGCAAAGGATAAAGTGTTTTTCAACATTATCTCAGGTTCATATGTTCGTGGTACCTTTGTTGTTTCTGATTTCTACATTGCAATACAACTGCTTTAAATAGTAAGTCATCATCATCATCATCATCAGCCTATCGCAGTCCACTGCTGGACATAGGCCTCTCCAGTTGCGCGCCACTTAGGTCGATCCTCGGCCTCTCGCATCCAGCTCCTGCCAGCCACCTTGCGCAAATCATCACTCCACCTAGCCTGAGGGCGTCCTACACTACGTTTGCCGAGACGCGGTCTCCACTCAAGAACTCGTTTACCCTAGCGGTTGTCGGTCCTGCGGCTAATATGGCCAGCCCACTGCCACTTCAGCTTGTAAATAGTAAGTAATTTCGGGAAATGTATGTGATTTTGTTCACATTTATTTATGTATTGATTTATTAATAAATAGCATGCATTTATTGAATTCATACTTACAGACAATATGGCGTTGTTTATCGTGTTTGTGAAGCAGAAAAATACAGTTCCTATCATACTCAGGACGAAGGTCGCTGACAGAAGCACAAGTACTAAAACAAAGGAAAATAAGCATTACTTATTATTATGATTTTAACTGATTTTAACTGATTTTTAACCCCGTGCGGGCACGACCTAGAAATGGTGCTGGTTGCAACTTCGGTCATCGTTCGCACGAAATGGCGCATTATAGGCGCATGCGGATCATCTGCCACAGTACTTAATATATCAAACTACGAGACAAAAAACAAATGACTTATTTTTTCTTTTGATACAGCCCAGTACAAAAATGTCGGCCGCCTAGCAACACTTTGTTTACGCAATGCACATCACATACATTCATTACGATACTAATCATAAGTTTTTGATTTTCCCTTTATACCTATACAAGCCTAAAACTGTAAAAAATTAAAACTATGTTACGAAAAATATTTTCAGATGCAAACTTGATTGACATACTCGTATTTTACTTCATGAATGAGCTCTAAATACGATACTAAACGCCTACAAAATTTTGGAAAGTGGTTAAAATTTCATCCTGTATTTTACTAGCTTTTTCCTGATTTTCCATCCCCTATTTTAGGGGCTGGGGGAAGATTTCCAATAAAAATATGACAGGTATTTTTCGTTGGTAACAAAGAGTCTGTGTACCGATTTTAAACTTCCTACCTTGAAAAAGTCCCATATAAAATTTCACCCCTTCTTTGAAGATTGGGGGAGGATTTAAAAAAAAAAATGATGCACAATTTTTTTTTCTATATAATAGTTTTAGCTTTCTCTTGAAAATTGCGGAATGCTCCATACAAACTTCCACCCCCTATTTTGGGGAGTGGGGGTTTAGAGACAACAAATAGCCTATGCCATCCCTTCAACTATATCCATTTAAAAAATCACGTCAATTCGTCGCTCCGTTTTGCCGTGAAAGACTTTCCCATTTATAATATTATACTGATTATAATTTTTTTTTTCAGGTATTGGAGGTATGGACTTAGACAAACATATTAACGAAACTTCTCTGTATTTGTATTTTGTAGCATATTTCAAGACCTTCATAGTGAAGTGGCGTACACACCGGTTTTAAAGGCTGCTCCGAAGTCCTAGTTCAATTCCCGGACGAGCCTTAATTATGATGATAAAAAGTACTTATTTTTTATACACCGTGCTTTTTAAACCACCTGGACAAAGCCCACGTTATTGGACCATTATGTAATACATCATGGCTGTGTTATTTATTTTTTTATTAAAAAATATTTTTGAGAAATATTGAATTTTGATTCTGACTTTTAATTTTGTAACACGCTGTGACGCGCCCAGACGTATTAGGGGTTAAAGTATGAAATTGCCGTTTTGTATGGACGAAATCGAGAAAAGTCATTTTTCCATACTAACAATTTTTTAGTTTTTTAAAAAACGCCTGAACTGTTTTCGATGCAATTAAAGGTGAAAGTTAGATGGTTATAAAGCTACGCATTATAGTATTTAAATTTCTGAAAATCAGAGTATATAATACAAATATACTTAATTGAAGCAAGAAGGTCAGCTGACACATTGTAAGGGGTCTTTTCAACGACTTCCTTTGAAGTAATAGGCTCTAGTATTGCATTTTTTTTTAGTCAAAAGTAACTTTATTTAGTTTTTGATACAATACAAAAAGAATTACGCAATAGTATGACTATACTTAAGAGCTATAAACAAAATAAAAAGTGGGAAAATAATCGGCAATTTCATACTTTAACCCCTATTATTATTTTGCTGCGGCGGAGTCTCGGTTGAATGGACCTTACACAGCTACATCAGTGTGCGTGTGACGCGTGTTTCAAAATAAATAGCTGAACCGATACTTAATAAGTATTTTAATTAAAAAAAAATGTTAAAAAAATTCAAATAACACTGCCAAGATGGTATACATAATTAGAGTTGTAAAATGACTGAATCTGACCAGTCACAATTGTCATAAACCTTATATGAACGATCATTTACAGTCAAATTCAGTCAATTTGACTCAAATGTTACTGTATTGTCTACTTCCAACCTCTGCCAAATAATTGATTTATTTGGGCACCCAATTTATACGTAAGTTTTAATCAAGTAAGGTTTTATTTATTATTATTTAATTAGAGAATAAGACTGCCTCAAAGTAGGCACGCGGCCGCGACGCCGCGACGTTGCCATTTCGCCCGTAATGCACAGAAGTGCGCTTCGCGATGTGACGTTGCCATTTCGCATATAAAGCGCAAGGGGTCGCATCGAAAACAAACCTACATTTTAAAATGTTTAATATTATGTAATAACTCACTACAACCCTTTTTTGTTGTGTTTCAATTTAAACTCATAAAATACATCAGAACATCAGAAAAGCTTAAAAAGTACTAAAATATGATTGAAATAAAAATGACTGAAAATGACCATTTTTGACAATTTTTGACTGATTTTGACCAATTGACTGTAAATGACAGTCAGACAAATTCAGTCACGTTAGTCATTTTCATCCCTATAGATAATGGTTACATAACATGGGCTTCGTTTTACAGGTGGTTCCAATTGCACGGTGTGTACTGTGTAAGTACTTTCGGGGTAGGTACTGAGGGTATGTGGTATCTGATCTGCGTGGTTTCCACTTAAAAAGTGCATGCTCAGTTATTAACTTTTGAATCAGAGCAATGTACATTTATTTATTTAGCTGCTAATCATTGACTATGTTAAAATACCAGCATTTGCGTCAGACAGTTCAAATCTACACATAGTCCCTTATCTATAAATTTCGTGAAGTTTCCCAATCAACATGACGGTTTTAACTGTTTGGCCGTTCCCAACAATCATTTAAATTGATTGATTTAATTTAAAACAATCTCTGACTGAAAATATAATGTAAATTGTAAATTGTAAATTTGTTGTAAGTAGATGTTATCTCAGTGAGCTGCAGCTGTGTATGTAGGTATGGTTTTTTTCTTCCTTCCTTTATCCCAAAATCCCTAGTAGTCTTCCAGAATCAATCATTAACACTTTGTTTAAATATTACTTATTACTTAACTTATAAAATTAAGGTGTAAGGGGACAGCCTGCTATCTTTATGTCCCAAGCCAACCTCACCTGCACGCGGTGCACCCTGCCAATCAGCAAACGAGGCTCAGGCCACCGAACCGATGGCGGTATAACCATCAAATAGGCCGAGCCTAAATACCCAGGCCGGCGGCGGGCAGCAGCGCCGTCGGTGCGAGACTCGGCCCTGCGCTCACCAACCCGCCTGCCCAGCGTGGTGAGTATGGGCATAAACCCCCAAATGAGTACGCCGCAAATACGGCCCCCAGTGCCAGGCAGCTCCACGGTTCCGGACCACGGCAGCGGCCTTGATCTCGGTGGGGCAGGGGGTTCGAAGAATCCCCGGGCGAGGGATCACGGCTGCCACAACTTGACCTTGGCTACGTTCAATGGACGCAGTCTACGGCTGGACGAAAGCCTACAACAACTGGAGGTAGAACTAGGAAATATCAAGTGGCACATTTTGGGGCTGTCTGAAGTCCGAAGACAGGGGGAGGACACGACAACCCTAGAATCCGGCCATGTGTTCTACTTCCGTGTGGGTGACCAGCAGTCACAGGGTGGCGTAGGCTTCCTTGTCAACAAAGTTCTCCGGGACAGCGTGTTGGAGGTGTCCAGTGTGTCGACCCGGGTAGCGTACCTTGTACTGAAACTGACCGAGAGGTATACCCTCAAGGTTGTACAGGTATATGCGCCGACATCGACACACCTGGATACAGAGGTCGAGGCTATGTACGAAGATATCGCAAAGGCCATAAATAACACCACCAACACCTACTTCACCGTTGTCATGGGAGACTTTAATGCCAAAGTGGGAGTGCGAGAATGCGACGAATATCCTATCGGGCCTCACGGAATTGAATTAAGGAACCATAGAGGGCAAATGCTTGTCAACTTCCTGGACATGCAGGGGCTGTTCTGTATGAACACCTTCTTTAAGAAGAAGCCCCATAGGAAGTGGACCTGGCAAAGCCCCGACGGTAAGACAAAGAATGAGATCGACTTCATCCTGACGAACAAGAAGAACATATTTAGGGATGTCTCTGTGGTCAATAGGTTTAACACCGGAAGTGACCACCGACTGGTAAGAGGCACCCTAAATATTGACTTCAAGGTTGAGAGAAGTCGTATGGTGAGATCCGTTCTTCGTCCAACACCGATCCAGACCGTGAATGGCTCTGAAGCGTTCCAGTTGGAACTACACAATCGCTTCGCCGCGCTGGAAACCACTGCAGATGTTGACAAGGACCTCGAAGGTGTGACCAGGGTGCTTTGCGAAGTAGGAGTCGGGCACTTCAAGGGCAAGCGAGCTAGCCGTAAGTCTAAACTTTCGGCGGAGACTCTGGAACTGATGAAGATTCGACGCGAGATGCCGGAGGGAGCTTCGTCGGATACCCACCGTCTCAACAAAGAAATCCGCAAGTCGGTGAGACGTGACCTCCGGAGCTACAATACGGATCTCATAAGAGATGAGATTGAGCTAAATCGGGGGTCAAAAGTCTTTGCTAAAAGACTGGGTAGGAGCCACCTAAGAAGCTCAAAAACTCTATAGGCAAAACCGTCACGTCAGTTCCAGAGATCCTCGCCGAAGTTGAAAACTTCTATCAGAAGCTTTATGCCTCGCACGCTCCAAAGCCTCCGCCTGACGCGAATGACCCAAGAGCCACACTTACGCGCCACTTTTCCGACGATCTCCCAGAAGTGGACGAAGACGAAATTGAGGGGGCTCTCAAACAGCTTCAGAATGTGGAACATGACAGTCAGGCTGGCCCACCGACTGCATGTCGCTCAGCAAGCTATGGAAAGATCTATGCTCGGTATTTCGCAGCGGGATAAAATCCGGAACTAGATAATCCGGCAGAGAACCAAAGTTATGGACATTATCCAAAAGTGTAGCAAGCTGAAGTGGCAGTGGGCTGGCCATATTTGTCGCAGAACCGATGAGCGTTGGAGTAGACGGGTTCTCGAATGGAGACCACGTCTCGGCAAACTTAGTGTAGGACGCCCCCCTGCTAGATGGACCGATGACCTGAAGAAGGTCGCTGGTAGTGGCTGGATGAGGAAAGCGGGGAATCGTGCACTGTGGCGTGCCCTTGGGGAGGCCTACGTTCAGCAGTGGACTGCAATAGGCTGATTGATTGACTTAATTTCGTCAAATATTACAATTACATATTTACTGCATTTATAAAAACTAAAAAATACAGGTTTTTATTTTATATGATTTGATTTGATTTCGTACGATAAAAGTGTTGTTGAAGTAAGTTCTACACTAGAGCGAGTGTCTAAAGCTGCATTAGCAGGTTCGTACCAGATTTAGCTGTGCAGGGAGGGAATACCGAGTAGTGAAGGTGAGTGTTGATGTACGTCGGAAAGGGGCCCCTTAAACCTACACCCGTGTCACAAGTCCCGGGAGCTACTCGGAGTTTCTCTTTCTGCCACACGATGGACCCGGCAGCCGCACGGTGAATCCATGGAACGCTAAGAAGTTGGTCTCTTGTTAAAGCCGTCTTATCTCAATGAGGCAGGAACAATGTTGTACGAAAATATTTACATTCGAATTGATTTGAGATCTAATGTTGCTAACATACAACGAAACTGTGTAATTAGTATAATTGCGCGTGGACTACGGACTCTAGCAAAGTTGATAAAACGCATTCTTATCGAGAACTATACTAATATTACGAGTATGTATGTAAAACATACTATCCCGCAAATTCATTCAGATGGGAAACAGTTCTTTACGTTTCGTTCGTTATATAAAGTTCTTTAATAAGAGCAGCCGTGGGCAGGCATTAGCCTGCCACAGGACACAGGTCTCGCGCAATTCAATATTTTTTCTAATTTTAATATGAATATAATGATTTATAATTGAAAATAAGTTTCTAAAATTTCATAAACAGATGTTTTGTTTGGGTTGTTAAGAGTGCAAGACTTCTAACATTTGATGAAACTACGATGAGTTATAGCGATAAGAATATGCTTGAAAAAATTGACGCTTGTGACGCAGTGTCCCGGTGGCTAAATTGCTAAAGCGCCGCGCCCGGTATGCATGGAGATGCGGGTTCGAGTCCCGCCTGAGAGATATTTTTTTAAGTTTAAATAAAGAAATGTTTATTTCTCGAGACCCAGAGCGATTGAATAGACCGTTCAAAACCATATAAGAAGTAGAAAAAAAAGGTAGGAAGTACACTAAAAAACAAGAATACAAATAAGTATGAAAAGTCTACGAGCCTCAAGGTCCCGGCAGAAAGGCATCTCAGCATTTGTGCGCGAGCGCACACAACGAGGGCCTGCACTATCGGTAGCGGTAACATTACCAGAACCTTGTTTCCCGGTGCTGAAGCGCTTTCAGTTCCGGTTCTCCCGGTACTCCCGGTTCCTCGTGAGAATTCAAAATAATCACACGATACGAAACAGAAGACCAAAGTTGTACCTACCCGGGTATTTTATGTAGTAAACTAGTCCAAATCTAACTTTAAAGAATAATATAGGTTTACGTAATACAAATATTTTTAAGTAGACAGTTTTGCGTTATTGAGTGTGGGATAATTTTTTGTAAGTAGTTTTCTTTTGGTTTTAAGGGTTATATCTGGTGGAAAGCTATTATGACTGACAACAATAGTCTTGAAATGCGCGTGCAAAATTTAAAATTAAAGTAATCAAATATAGTAATTTAATGCAATCGGGAGAACCGGAATTATCGTGTTTGGTACCGGTACTGAATTTACGCCAATAGTACCGGGATGTCCCGGTAATTTCAGAAGCGGGAATACCCGGGATAAGGTCCTACACACAACGCTGGTCTTCCGTTGGAGCCACAGAGTGAAGCAAGTACTCCTTTACTTGCCTCTTACAATACCCATGAGATGAGAAGCGGTGATTCTCTTTATGTGCCGTCACCACATGACAATTGAAGTAAGTACCTAGTTTAAGAGTCACTAATTAAAACGATTAATGACTCATAAACTACTTACATCACTCTATTTTATGACAAGGAATACTCATATTGCTATTGTAGCCTCATTTTTATCTGAGGGAAGGCATCGAGGTCTGGTAGTGTTAGGCTCTTTAAGAATTACTTATGCGTCCAGTCTCTCACTCAGCAAGATTAACAGCTTAGATATTAAAATGTGGTCCTCTGTTACTTTGAGAGAAAATAAATGAATATTTTAGTTATTTTTTTTTTCTTTCAATATTTTAAGTACCTACTTATAATTTATAATTAACGTCCTACTACTTGTCTCGTGGTTTAGCCACAACCCACAGAACATTTTTTTATATCTGGGTAAATACAAATTGGATTTAAAAAATATTCATAGATTCATACCTTATGAACAAAAACATATTACCTACAACATATTAAAATATAAAGCGCAAAAAAGTATTTTAATTTGTGGTAATTATGAGTTTTTAAAATCTTAAAAAAATAAACATGACGCACGATAGTAAAGTTCTGCGTGTGAATCATGGAGTCTGTGCCACACTCTTGTGAAGTTCAGTATTTTTAGTCAAAGTGTTAAAAAAATCATTTGAAAATACGAGTATCTTTATCTTTTTTGACTCCATCCCGCAATGAGGTGAGAACCACACTTTTCTGCACCGCACGCTGGTAAAGTCTAGGATGGCCCTATTACAGATCATCATGGACGCATGGAACGTGTTAAGAAAAAAAAAAGACAATAACTCAAGACAATTCGCAAACTTAGTTCGCAAACAATGTTATAAAATCCAAAAATCTGTTACATCTAGTATAAATCTTAGTTCAAATACTCATAGGTACTGCTTAGTGCATACTAAACCAGTTAGGTAAAATAGTTTCCTATTTTCAGTAAAACCAGCGTAAAATTTGTCATCTAAAATTACCTTCACTTTAAATGGTACCTATGCTGTGATTTAAGTATGTCATACCAGTGCTCACTATTGAGACTAACTAAAATAAATGTGGACAAAATCACATACATTGTTCTGATCCCAATTTGAATAACTATTTAAAGCACTCGTATTTTGGATATCAGAAATAAAAATCGGCCAGGTGCGAGTCGGGCTCGCGCACGAAGGGTTCCGTACCATTGACTAGGTAAACAACAGTTAGTGCCTACCTGTTACCATTTATTGATATTGAGCAAAAATAGGCATAAAATGGCGTTTTTTGTTTTATTTAAGGGGAGTGCCCCTTATATATAAATTGTATTTTAATTTTATTATTTATTATTAAAGTTCAAATACAACAGGGGCCTAATTCGCGTAACTGAATCGCAGTTCGATCGTGATTGAATTGGACGATTTTGACATTTAGCCCATACTAGAACTGTCAAAAACCTGTCGTTCAATTACGATTGTGATACGATTTGGTTACGCGAATTAGGGGACTGAGTGTTTCTTGAATATTTCAAGTGCCTGCCTGTTGCCATTATTAATATCGAGCAAAAAATCGCGTTTTTTGTACGGGAATTTTTTTTTTTTTATTTTGTTTTTAGTATTTGTTGTTAATGAGGAAACAGAAATACATAATTTGTGAAAATTTCAACTGTCTAGCTATCGCGGCTCTTGAGATACAGCCTGGTGACAGAGCGACGGACAGACAGCGAAGTCTTAGTAAAATAGGGTCCCGTTTTTGCCCTTTGGGTACGGAACCCTAAAAACGAAGGTACCACAAACAATAAAATATAAATTCAGTCTAGTTCCGTGGCAGTTAAACTAAGATTCATCCGAGATATTGTAACAGGTTTTTGGATTTTATAACTTTGTTTGCGAATTGTCATTTGTTACGAGTATTGTTTTTTTCTTCAAAGCTGTTTTGTAACATTATTTGTCAAAATGTGACTTATGTTTCTTTATTGTGTCACTCGATCGGTTGCGCAAATAAATTGTTTGTTGTAGGTAAGTACGGCGGACTCCTGCGCCTGATTTCATTGCTCTTAGTTCCGGAATCCTTTGCATTTCGATTGCACCGTTATCACCAGTGGGCGGGGCTTAGGTTCTATGAATGGGTGACGAATGGAAGACGGTGTGCTTTTTAAGAATAAATTGATTAGTGTCTGAGAAATTATATATTTCTCGTTTATGCTTGTTCCGGAAATAACTGGGTAGGTTATCGTGGCATTCGTGGCATTAATTTGCGCAATTTATACCAATATTACAAAGTTAAGAAGAAATCTCTGGGAGCAACTGAATCGATTTTTAAAATATTTTCGCCAATAGGTAGCTACAAAATTCATATTCTTGTCTGATGGGAACTATTCTTGGTTCTGATAATATAATATTTTTGATGTGATTTTATTTTATTTATTAATGTACAAAACAGGTTACAACCGGAACATAACAAAATTGTAAAGAGCTACTTGTAGGGCTAGGTTGGAACCCTTTACATGTACATACTATAATCCTTAACTTAAAGCAGCAAATAATTTAAAGTAAAAAATCATGCATACAACTAAAACAAATAATACAGACTTATACAAAAATGACTGGAAACAGGTACTGAATACAATATAAAATCCTATATTAGAACATCTTTGATACATTTTACTAGTTTATTCCTAAATGCAGACTGACTGCTGTTGAATATGTCAATGTCTGCACCACCACCGACTAGCTCATTAAAAAGACGACACATTCGAGTGATAGGGTTAAAACATGAGGTGTTATTGACATAAACATTGGTTTACGGATGCGATAATGGGTATTGATATTTATCTGTGACAGCAAGTATGGCGAATCAATTTTATAGTTAATGACTCCATGTAAGTAAGTTAGGTCTAGTTGCTTTCTGCGATCAGCTAATGACATGATTCGAAATCTTTTAAGTCTATTGTAGGTACTAGGTAGGTAGATTATCAAATGTAGGTACCTACTCTCCCTACTATCAATTTTTTGGCAATTGCTTTGATTTATCGGCAGTCGCTGACTAAACGGTTTGATAAGACTAATTTTAAGAGGTACTAGCTGTTGCCCGCGACTTCATCCGCCTCAATTTTCGTTATTATGATCGCGAATATTTTTGCAACATTTTTCACTGATGCGTCGCTCTTGTTGTCGCAGCGTGATGTCATATAACCTTACACCAAAAGAATTTTCAATTCGAACCAGTACTTCCTTAGATTAGCGCGTTTAAACAAACAAACTAACAAACTCTACCTATAGCTTTATAATATTTTATTATGTAATGATACCACCTCCGTGGCGGAGTGGCTTACACACCGGTTTTCAAGGTGTCGCCTGCTCTGAGGTCCCGGGTTCGATTCCCGGACGGGTCAAGGTAGAAAAAATGAGTTTTTCTATATTTTCTCGGGTCTGGGTGTTTGTGGTACCTTCGTTGTTTATGGTTTCCAAAATACGAGTGCTTTAAATAGTTATTCAAATTGGGATCAGAACAATGTAAGTATGTGATGTTGTCCACATTTACTTATTTATTATTAAGTATAGGCAATAATAATAATTTAAGTAAATGTCACCCATGTTTAGATTTGCTTTAAATTAAGACTTAATTTAAAGTTTTATTATAATTATTAGAAAAAGAAGTACCTACCTACTACCTATCACCGAAGGTATTATATCATCTGTGACCGAAGTTAACAAAATATTAATACGACTGAGAAACTATTTGGGTACAGAAGACATCGTCAATAGAATACAACAATGTGATAAATCCTTTTTAAAAGCTGTTAATTACATTATAATGAGCCTACTTAAAATTAAACAGTGCAGATACGAGTAGTATCTTTTGCCTGAACTATGTAGAACCTGTGCTTCATGCGAAGAAGATCTTAAGAATTTTATTTTAGGTGCCCTAAACCAACAAAAAAAATTTACTTAAATAATACTAATTTAATTAAGGTAACCATATTATTGATCTACTCGTATTTTATTTATGTACAAAAATAAGTTCTTCGGTATCATTAAGTATAGGACAAGGTGCATGGATGGAACTGCATTCATGCTGAAACCACACACCTGCGCCGACACCACCCGACACAATGAATGTCTTTAGAAGATTAGGTATTTATTAATTATTATTATTTGGCTAACAAGTTCTATTATGCATTTGCCACCGAGACGGGGTAAGTTAAGGAAAACGATTAAGGAAATAAATAAAAAATAAGACAGGAAAGTTTGGATACGATCAGGTTTTAGAAGAAGACGCAATTAAAAAAAACCTATTCGTCCTTAAAAGGAGATGCGAATTAATAATTGGCAGTATAGAGGAAAACTGTAAAATCTTTTAAGATGAAATTCGAATATAATTTTATAAAAACGCGTATTCCAGTCTCGCGAAACTCAGTTTCAAAAAAAGGTAGTATGAAACGCATGGAAACTTTAATGGCGGCAGAATCCAATAAAGTAGGGAAGTCAGTGCATATTCAAATGGTTGCTACGACATCTCTTACTCTCTTGTTTTAGCCGTATATTACGTCTCAGCGGCCATCTTTACAATCCGTCAATGTCTGATGTCAGTCAGTCAGTGTCAATTTAATTCGCGGTTTGTTGTGCAGTTTTATCTGTTTAAAATAATAAATATTAATCAGTTTATTAGTAATTTGCGCAGTTTTCTTCTGTAAACCTATGCAGTGATTTTAATGTTTGTAACGTGCGAGATATGTGGACTGGGAACAAGTCGGGTAGTAGACAAAAAACGAAAATTTATGGCTCAATTTCCACTAGATGAAGATCGGTAAGTACATTTTACGAATTTAACTATACTCCTAATCAATGTGTTTTATAATTTATTGAATTTTAAGACATATTTCCAATTAAAAATGTGGGAATAATGTTTTACGAAAACACTAGTGCAGTAAAATTTTCTATCGACTATCGATGAACCCTATCTTTGTATCAGTGCTATTTATAAAAAAGCGCTTGCATTCGGCAAGCGTGGTGACTATGCCAGTTCCCATCATTGCAGTGGTAACTTGAATTCAATGATGGAGGCCTTTTCCCTGCAGTGGGACAATTATAGGCAGTTATTTTACTTTTACTTTTATTCCACATTTGTTGCAGAACCTCCAGAATCAACACACCCAGAGACCAGATCCTTCAGCGGCGGCGCTTTCTTCGCTTGTCAGATTCTGTCTCATCACAGTCGTCTATATCTTCTAAATGCAAAACAGGCAAATTTTCATTTGAGGTTGAGAAATTATCATTTGGAACAAAAGGTTCATTTCCATGGGTATCTGGAAGTAGCAGATTTTTGCTACAAGATTTCTTTTTCTCGGTGTTTTTTTTTCTCAGATATGTCTTTATATAATAATAAATTATATAATAAGTTAATTTATTGTAATTAAAAATTAAAATATATATTTTTTTTAATTTGATTTCTTATTTCACAAAATTAAAAGTATCAACTAGTAGTATCGATCCCATTTTATCGATAACACTACCCATCCCTATTTTTTTGGTTCATGTTGGCGACATTGGTTTTTTGAAGTTTTAGTTGTTTCGTTAAGTTGGCACTGAGCCAATCCATGTGTTTCATAGATTGGTATTGTCTTTTTTTCTACTTTAGGAGTCCCGTCTCTTAAACGTAGTGATTACTTGCTCAGTGGCGTATTCATTACAGACTCGGAAAACACGACCTAGCCTAGGTCACAGATAATATAATAGTAGCCTAAGTTAGGTTATGTTTAATTAAGAATAAAACGTTTTGTACGGTCGGCTAAGGTTAAAAATCTTTCGCGCGTCATAGAACAACAGTTTTGATTTTCCCATGCGAATATACGCTGACAGTTAATACGTCATCATAACTGTGCAGAAAATATTTTGACAGCATACTGAAACGTATCATAAACTAATAATTGTGCACCTCCTTCATTGTTATAAAAGTAATAAGTCGATGAGTTCAACCATATCGCTATTTTACGAGTATTTAAACATGGATTTTTTTCAAAACTAGGATACCACTTTCTTGACAAACCTTACCTATTAATTTGTGACGCATTCTGTTGTTAATCGACCTATAAAAACCGTTATGAATTAGACGATTTACAGACGCATGGACAGCATGGATATTAGGTTCGCAACGCAACGCAAAAGTTCTTGTGTCATAGTTTAAGATCAACGGAAAATACCCTTAAAATTTTGATTCGCTTCAAACTGCCGAAAACTTTTTTAAGATAAAGAGGTTATCTGTTCTGTGGTATTAACGGTCGTATATTTTTGTACGCAATATTAGAAGTACTTACGATGTTTTTTCAGCTTCGAGTAACGATAGGGTTACAGCCCTATCTTAATAGATAATAAACACTTTATTGCTCACAATAAATAACTACAATCAATTGAATTCAGTCTTACCCCCCCCCCCCCCCCTTTAACTCAAACAGTCTCATAAACCTATTTTAGCTAACATGTTTTATCACTATCTTTCAAATGATGACAGCGCTAAGAAAGAAGGAGACAAAACAGTGTAATGGCTGAACTAGGTTTATTAGACTGTTTGCGTTATTATGAATAAGGGTAAATACGTAGGTATATTGTTTTAGTTTTAATTCGATATCTCGACGCGTTCCTGATATAAACGGACTGGACAGACAGATGGACGGACCCACAATAAAGTGATCCTTTTGATCTTTATGAAGTAGGTACTGAACCAAATAAAAACAGAAATATACTATATTGCACAATGAATTTTTGGAGGAGAGGTGATTACCAGCGATCCAAATATACCCTCAGGATGCCTCAGGATATTGTTAGTACTGCCGCCAAGACATGATAGTGCAATGGCGAATACAAAATGGTTTTCTTTAGCTTGCGCTGTTTGTTTATGACGACCTCTGTGGCTGAGTGGCGAACACACCGGTTTTCAAGATGTCGCCTGCTCCGAGGTCCCGGGTTCGATTCCTGGACGGGTCAATGTAGAAAATAGTTTTATTCTACATTTTTTCGGGCCTGGGTGTTTATGGTACCTTCTTTGTTTCTGATTTCCAAAATACGAGTGCTTTAAATAGTTATTCAAATTGGGATCAGAACAATGTATGTAATGTTGTTCACATTTTTTTATTACTAGCTGTTGCCCGCGACTTCGTCCGCGTCAATTTCTGTTATTATAATCGCGATTAATATCAATATTTTTTTCCGTTTTCGAAACATTTTTCACTGATGCTTCGCTCCTATTGGTCGCAGTGTGATGTTATAGCCTAAAGCCTTCCTCGATAAATGGACTATCCAAAACAAAAAGAATTTTTCAATTTGAACCACTAGTACTTCTGGAGATTAGCGCGTTCAAACAAACAAACAAACTCTTCAGCTTTATAATATTAGTATAGATTTATTTATTTATTTGTTTGGGTCAAATTTATTATTTGAAATCATACAATATTAACTAGATACACAGTCCGATCAGTATTATATTATCTGTGGTCCGATACAATAATGACACCTTAAACTGTCCTCGATTAACGGCCATTCCCAATAACCTATCTATCTTCAGTTTTGGCATATCGGAGATAGGAAACAGTTTCAATCTCTGTTTTTGCCGTCCAGAGAAACAAAGACAAAAGTTGTTTTCTATCTCCGATATGCCAAAACTAAAGATAGATAGGTTATTGGAACCGGCCGTAAATGTTTGACGCATACGTCACCGGGCCTTTAAAACGTGACTAAACTACGAGTATGTCGACCTGCAATAGAATGGATATTTCGATTGATATATACATACTAATATTATAAAGCTGTAGAGTTTGTTGTTTGTTTGAACGCGGTAATCTCAGGATGTACGGGTTCGAATTGAATTATTTTTTTTGTGTTGGATAGTCCATTTATCGAGGAAGGCTTTAGGCCATTTAAAATCACGCTGCGACTAATAGGAGCGAAGCATCAGTGAAAAATGTTGCAAAAATAATCGTGATCATAATAACAGAAATTGACGCGGATGAATTCCCGGGCAACAGCTAGTAGCAGATATAGATTATGAATGGATTGATCCATACTAATATCATAAAGCTGTAGAGTTTGTTTGTTTGAACGCGCTAATCTCTGGAACTACAGGTTCGAATTGAAAAAATATTTTTGTGTTGGATAGTCCATTGATCGAGGAAGGCTTTAGTCTATATTAAAATTTATAAATTGCGATTATAATAACAGAAATTGAGGCGGACGAAGTCGCGGGTAACAGCTAGTAAATTGAATAAAAAGTGTACCTTCTGACAAAGTTGGGACACTTTTTTGACGATGATTGTGTCTCTAGTTTTTTACCTATACTCATTACATCAATGCTTAGATGTTTTTTCCATCGACTAGACAAAGGTCGTGCAATAGCGAACATGTCCACTAATTGTAGAGTGATTTATAGTTTATAATTTGTCATATCCTTTCAGCGGTTTTAGAATTTTGCATCGTTGTGATCATAGTGAGATCAAACCGTTTTTACTTTACTAGAACAGTCCGATGTCATCTTCTGCGCAATCATTTGAAGTACCTACTTTAAAAACATAATAAGGGGGTCTTATTACAAAACTTTCACAGTTTTTAGGGTCTCCATCCATTTTTGTATTACTTTTCTTGGAGGATAGTTTGGTTACAGTGCTTTTTAAGCGGCCTATTACAGGCTAGATAGTTAGTTAGTTATAAGGAGGAGGAAGTGAAATTGGAAGAGAAAGGGGATGCGAATGAGGATGCGGAAATTTTATTAACGAGGATGAGGAGGAGGAAGCGGCTGAGGAATATATTCTCATTAACATTTTCCTCATGATGGCGATCAAGATAGAGCGATTTTGGAGGAGACTAAAGCTTCAAAGACAAGCCTAATTTATGAATGAAATCACGTTGTTTGTTTATGCTTCATAAAATTTTTCCACATAAGACATGTTAGGATTTACATTTAAACGAGGATATGTAAATAATTACCTGTTAAACGCAAAATATTTAAACATAAACAAAACACTAAACAGTTCCACAGTTTTAAATAAATAAATAAATAAATATTTAAGACATGCCCCACTGGGCCACACAGAGCCATCTAGTCCCAAATTAAGGTAGTATTAAGTACCCTGTCGTATGGGGTACTAGACAACCGATAAACTTACTTATATAATTTTTTTTTGTAAATACGTACTTATAATACATAGAAAACACCATAGTATATTGTTCATATTAATATTACATATATTCAGTAAACATAATATGGACCCCTGGTAAACATTGTAACAATGCAATCTTGTTAGATACAACACTTAAAATTCAAGAACCGCTGGAACGATTTAAATGATTTTGGATATATCTCCACTCTAACTTTTAAAATAACTAATTTATGAGGAGGCAGGATGGGGAATGCGAAGTGCTAGTTTCGAATAAATTGAGAACTAGACTTAACATAAGTAAAATGAAATAACAATTAACTTACAATCGCAATAAAATCAAAGCTTAATAAATTTAATTAATCCCGTGATCATGGTTCGGTATTAAACCACTAACGGCCGATTTCAATAACCTATCTATCTTCAGTTTTGGCATATCGGCGATAGGAAACAGTTTCTATCTCTGTTTTTGCCGTCCAGAGAAACAAAGACAGAAGTTGTTTGCTATCTCCGATATGCCAAAACTGAAGATAGATAGGTTATTGGAAATGGCCGTAAATCAACGCCCATTTCGACCTTTTTTTAAATATAATATATAAGTAAAATAAAAGATGATAAAAAAAACTAAATACAAAATCACAAAAATTTTCCCAAAAACTAAAAAAAAGAAGCATTAAAAAAGAAACAATCAACATCAAAATGATGATCATTTAATATTATAGATAAGATTGCTTGCGCACGTGCAGTTTGTACTAGTTTGAATCCGACACAGGCGCAACACTGTTACTGTCTCAAACCGCTCCCAGATACTTTCAGGAATCACTCCCACAGCATCCAAACCGGAAATAAATATATCACGTTTTGAAAATTGGCGGGTATTAATCAGTAAATTCAGTGTTAGTTCTGCAAATAGAAGCAAAGCATCATTTAAAAATGTTGCAATAATAATCGTGATCATAATAACAGAAATTGACGCGGACGAAGGCGCGAGCAACAGCTAGTTATTCATATATTGTACGCATTAATAGGTTAAAGTTAAATGTACAGGGAACTCCCTGTGTGTGTGTGTGTCTCTCAGCAAACGACTGTGGTATTTTGTTGAAAATACGAATACTATTTCTCCCAAATTCCCGGTATCAGATAGCCGATCTCATTCAAGTCCGGCTAATAACTTCATGGCGAATTTGCTGGACTCACTCTTCAGAAAGAGTCTTGGTGTTATGGACTTGGATCATATGGTCAGTCGCAGGACCAAACTATGATGACAGTTATTACAAACACAATTCTTAGGCCTGAGTTCACCAACAGACGTTTAAGTTTAAACAGCGTTTAAAATATTATTTGACATATTTTGTATGGGAATTGTGTCAAATTAATCGTCACTCTTTGTTTACCGGCTGTTTAAATGTTAGTGAACTTGGATCTTAAGAATGTTTGAACCAGATAGACGTCAGTGTTCCTATAATTAGTGACAAGACAAATACAACAATACAGATAGGAACAGAAGTCAATCTCACGTAGTCACGTATTTACTCCACTTGTCATTTACACTCGAGTCGCGATAGGGTCGGCAAATAAGGCTTATAAACCAAAAACTATCATGGTAATGGCACTCGTATTTAGTTGTTGGATTTATTGTTGAGACAGGAAAAACAGAAATATAAACCAATAATAACTAAATTTAAAAAATAAATAAAAGTGGACAACATCACAGACATGGTTCTGATCTTAATTTGAGTAACTAAGTATTCGTATTTAAATAAATAAAAGTGGACAACATCACATACATGGTTCTGATCTCAATTTGAGTAACTAAGCATTCGTATTTTGGAAATCAGAAACAACGAAGGTACCACAAACACCCAGACAACTCACTCAGGGTTCGGGCATCGAACCCGGAACCTCGGAGCAGCTGACACCTTGAAAACCGGTGTGTAGGCCACTCCTTCACGTAGGTCGTCTTTGCTCCCATTTTAGCATAAAAAAACTTCAAAAACGCGTGTCTCAAGATCAAGATGGCTCTCATGTAATGGTCTGAACTGGTCTGAGATATTATCGCGTCCGTGTCTATAGATACACCGTGCTTTATGTACCACCTGGAAAACTGCCAAGATCAAATACATAATGGTTAAATAACGTGGACTTCATTTTACAGGTGGTTCAAAATGCACCGCTTATGAGTTCTCGATCGCACTTGTATGATATAAGTGCGATCGAGAACACTGTAATGTAGATTGAGTTCTGCGCCTATCTGTGTGTTGTGCCACATACATTGTAGTAATGTATCAATTTTGTATCACATAATATAATAGGTCAGTATAACATATATTAGTACTTTATATTTATGATGTACACGAGCTGTTTTAGATATAAGTATTATGTTTCTTTGTCTTAATTAGTAAAGAGTATATTATTTCGTACGAATTAGATTATGTGCAGTCGCTTGGTAAGTGGAAGCTTGTGGGTTTGACTCGTACTGAGGCAAATTTATATGCAAGGGATCGTATACAAATTATATTACGTGCAGTTGCTTGGTCAGTGGAAGCTTGCGGGTTCGAATCGTATTTAAGGCAAAATTTATATGCACTAGGGATGGTATTTTAAATAAATTATACTTATTTTATGCAAAAAAATATATAAATCATATTATATAAAAAAACATATCTTACTAAATTATGTAATGCGGAAGCATGGCTGAACGAATCTGGATGAAATTCGGCATTTTAATAAATGATAATTTATTATTATTATCTTTAAGTGTTAATTACTTACCTTTTGTTAAAAAATAATTATATGGCGAATGTTACAAATATAATTGAGGTAATTTGAAAAAAACAAGTTTGCAGTATTGAATTTTGTTTTTATTTTTTAATAATGGCTAGGCAACTTTTTATCTTGGTGACAGTGATGGCACAAGTGGGAATGCACCGGAAATGTGATAAGCCTTCCGGTACAGACCTAAATGATGCTGTGTCTAGTATAGTTGTGTTGTCTCGACTATTATTTATCTTTAAAAGTGTTACTTACTTAAAAAACGTCCCGTTGGTCTAGTGGTTAAAACAGCTAAGATTTCGGGGCCCTGGGTTCGATTCGTGGGTAAGGCAACAAGAGTTTTGAATTTTCGGTTTACTTTATAATTATATTTTAGAAACTTAATTGCATTTATAATATCAGCATATAAACTTGAAAAATTATAATATCAGTATATAAACTTGAAAAATTATATCTTAGGCGGAACTCGAACCCGCATCTCCTCGTATGCCGGGCGCGGAGCTTTACCGTTTAGCCACCGAGACACTAACGTCTACGAGAAACGGTAAGCTCCGCGCCCGGCATGCGAGGAGATGCGGGTTCGAGTCCCGCCTGAGACATAATTTTTCAAGTTTATACTGATTTCTTGGGTTTGTGATCCCCAACCCGCATTTGGCAAGCGTGGTGACTACGCATGTACCTACCTGTCATTGCTGCGGTAACTTGAATGCAATGATAGAGGTTTATGTCCTACAGTTTTAAGGCGCTGACATGAGCCAAATTGAGCTCAATGAAGATTGTTTTGCTTTAAGCCTATGGCTCGTATTGTTACCAAATTTTATGTAGTTGTAATTGATTATATTTTCGATCAGGTGGCTGTTTTCAAAACACGATACTAAAAACTTTTCTCGATAGAAAAAAATCTCGAAGTAGCCTCTGAAAATACATAAATTACCATTTTTCTCAGCAGTCCGTATAACAATGATAATAAAATTTTGCTATATTGTATATTACATGTTGCTTAAGCAAATGGCTGATTTAGATTTTTAATAAAATGGCAATTTTAAATTGCACAACGAATTTTGTTGTTTGGCACTTAGGCCCTTCTATTCCATGCGCTTTTTCTCTGTCACTTCTACGAGAATCGACAGTGATAGCTGTGGCGCGTTCCAAAGAAATTCAAAGACGAATAAATTTGTGGGCGTGTTCATTGCTCAAGGTCATCGGCTGCAGTCAGCGTCTTAAACAAAACCTCAATATGTAAGATACATTCAGAATCAGAATTAAATGAATGACCTACTGATTAACGGCCGGTCCCAATAATCTATCTATCTTCAGTTTTGGCATATCGGAGATAGAAAACATCTTCTGTCTCTGATTTTGCCGTCCAGAGAAACAAGGACAGAAGTTGTTTTCTATCTCCGATATCCCAAAACTGAAGATAGAAAGGTTATTGGGACCGTCCGTAATAGGACCAAAGAATATGTCTTAATATTCTTTGATACGACCAACTTATACTATCGCAGTCAAAGACCCAGCTGGTAAAACTCAATTAGTAGGTACAGTAGAGGCATATGCCTAATCATCCCACCGCAGGGCAAGGCCTCCATCATTGAATTCAAGTTACCAAAGCAATGATAGGTACAGGCATAATCACCACGCTTGCCAAATGTGGTTTCGTGATCGCATGCTCGAGCACCGTTAGAAAATTTGAAATTTCTGTTTTCCGAACCGGAGATCGAACCCGGGACCCGGAGATCTTGGCCCTGTATTTTAACCTCTAGACCTACGGGGCGTTAGTCATACTTTTTTTCACCATTACATTATTACAGTTATATTCAATGATTAAATAACAGCTGTTCCGCACTTGCGACCTCGCTTCAAATAAATTGTATGAAACACTGTTTTCTGTGACACAATAAAATCTGTTTGTATTAGGTGTTAAAGTATGAAATTGCCGTTTTGTATGGACGAAATCGAGAGGTCATTTTTCCATACTAACAATTATTTAGTTTTTTTTAAAACGCCTGAACCGTTTTCGATGCAATTAAAGGTGAAAGTTAGATGGTTATAAAGCTAAGCATTATAGTATTTAAATTTCTGTAAATCAAAGTATATTATACAAATATACTTAATTGAAGCAAGAAGGTCAGCTGACATATTGTAAGGGGTCTTTTCAACGACTTCCTTTGAAGTAATAGGCACTAGTATTGCATTTTTTTTTTAGTCAAAAGTTACTTTATTTAGTTTTTAATACAATACAAAAAGAATTACGCAATAATATGACTATACTTAAGAGCTATAAACAAAATAAAAAGTGGGAAAATAATCGGCAATTTCATACTTTAACCCCTATTATTAAAAACCATTATTTAACAATAGAACGACGCCCACAGCTGGAGATAAGCCTGCACTAAACATAGACATCCAGTAACTTCCTCTACTTTATAATTATTATGCTTGAAAATTGACGCATATGACGTAGTGTCTCGGTCCTCGGTGGCTAAATGGTAAAGCGCCGCGCCCGGCATGCGAGGAGATGCGGGTTCGAGTCCCGCCTCAGACATAATTTTTCGAGTTTACATACTGATATTAAAACTTCCTCTACCTTTCGTAAGTCCACCTGGCAGTACCAGTAGGTTTATTGGTTTAGGGTTTTACGATTAACATACATAAAAAAAAAAACAAATACACAGACGAACAAAGAACCCTAGCACCTCCTGAATCCAAAAACCGCAAGATTAGTATATTTTAGCTACTTTCACAGTATAATGTCATACGAAATTCTGTTATGAGGCTCATCGGCAGATATTGAGTCTATTTTTATATTGCAAAAACGTGCTGTGCGGGCTATTTACGGCCTTCAACCCCGTGACTCTCTAAGAGAGCTATTCAAAGAGATCAACATACTCAAAGTTGCTTCTCAATACTTTTTCGAAAACATTGTTACATTCCGTAAGAACCTCGAGTTATTTGTCAAAAAGGGACGACAAGAATTTCAAAAATTTTCAATACCAGAAATAAAGATAAATTTGCTGCTCCAGGATTCAGATTGCGAAAAGTAGTTAATTCGTTCATGGGAAATTGTATTCAAATCGTATTGTCAACAGATTACCACAGGCAATCATCATTAATTAATTATACAATTATGGTGGATGGAGGATGGGATGGAGGCCTTTTCCCTGTAGTGGGATGAATATAGATTAGGCTGTAACTTGACGTATTATTTATCTGTGACTTGACTTATTTTTTTATTTTTTATCGTTCAAATAATTATAAACAGTGTTATATACTCGTAGAGCCATATTGCAAAAGCACATCTTATGCGTTTGTTGGACATTAGTCTATTAATCCTTGATTTGATGTTGCATCAATACCAGTTTGTTTTGGTACGGAACCCCCAGTATGCGACTGTACTAACTTGCCCGGTTTTTGCCACAACGAACTGTTACTTAGTGATGATGAGTTTTCTTAGACCTTGGGACATAATTAACCTTAAGCACTTAGTTGACTTAACTAATAAATTATCGTTAGTAGGAAAACCCGCCTTTCGATTAACAAATGTCATATCCTTATTAGTAAGACGGTCGAAACCTAATTAAGTTTTGGGTTTTAAATGATATTTCGTGGAGTAAATAAAAGAATGTGATACAGTATGTAAAAAGTTTCCAGATCAAAAAAGTTTTCATTGTGCTGCTAAAATTGATTGGCGGTTCTGTATGTGGTATTCTTTGTTATTTTTTTCAGGGAGCGTATTAAAAAGAATTGTGTTGTTGGCCGATTAATTACGAAAATAAAAAAGGATGTCACCACAAAGGATAACATACTGTGCCGACCCCAGATGACCCGGGAACAGGGCAAGTGATTGATGAAAGGAAATGAATTGTTATTTTAAAGGCTTGAATTCAATGATGGATCATTGAATTCAAGTTACCACAGCAATGATGGGTATAGGCATAATCACCACGCTTGCCAAATGCGGGTTGATGGTCACAAACCCGAGCAATGTTCGAAAATTCCAAACTTTTGTTGCCCGACCCGGGAATCGAACCCGGGACCCCGAGATCTTGGCCCGCTATTCAAATGGATTTGTACACTAATTAAATTGCTAATAGAAACAGTTTCAGAACGTATTAAAAGTTTTCAACTTAACCGATTGTTAGGTACATATAAGAGGAAACACTACGGTCGGGAGAGTTGAAAAATAGGTATTTGAAAGATCTGTTGCTGTCGCGCACTCCCGAACGTCTCTACCGCAGAGCGCGATAGAGACAACTGCATTTTGGACCGAAAATACCTACTAAAAGCACACCAAATCAACGTTAATTCGTAGTCCCCCGATTACTTTTCAAAAACTAAACCGATTTAAATACTTTTTTCATTAATCCCTCAACCCCCAGGCGGCACGCGCGTGCCGCGATAACAATTGATTTCAATTGTGTCTGGAATAACTCGCGATCGAGGGATTAAACATTGGCCTTGTTCGTATGTTTTCCTTTTTTCTAAAATTTAGCCAAATTTGTTTTCTGGATGTTTGAACACAGCGGAAAATCTGGTGAATTTTTTCGATTTTTGAGGGCTCATATCTTTTTTATTATTTAATTTATGAAAACACAGAAAACATAGAAACATGCTAATAGTGGCCATAGATTTTTGTAATAAAAATTATTGCTCTACTGGCTTTATCCAGGAAGGAAACAGGGGACTACGTTTGTATGGAAAAATGGCCCTTGTATTTCCTCTTAATACAAAACATTAATGGAACTTCGTGGCCTTACAGTAGGTACAGCTTACATTATCTTAGAAGCTCAATGGATATCAGTCGCCCGGTAAATTGAAGATTGTGTGTTCGAGTCCCACCGAAGTCAAAATGGTTGTTCAAGATCAAGGAATTGTATTTTGGAAGGTTAAAACATTTTATATATTTTTTTTATTTACACTTTATTGCACAATAACAAAAAAAAACAATAGGCGGACTAAATGCCAAAAGCATTCTCTACCAGTCAACCATAGGGCCAAGCAGAATTGATACAGACGCGGACGGTGCAAAAAGAAAAAACAAATTAAAGTGTTCGTAAAATCAAATTGATGCCCCCCTTTTTTTGTGTAGTCGTTTTTGCTAGGAGTTCCTTAAAGTATAGTTATTATAGGTTGACATAAGTTTGTATTATTTCTTTACTGTTATAATGTTTAATATTTAGCCGTGCGGTGTCAGCTTAAATTCAATAATAGGATTAGGTACAAGTACTTGAAGACGCAGTGTCTTCTCCCCTACTTAAGGCCAATGACAAGCCTCTCTTATTCAATGGACTGAAGGCATGAGATTTAACGTAAACGCAAAAATAAAAAAGCGGGGAAACTTACACATGTAGTATTTTTTATCAGACTGCCTCCCCCAGCAAAGAACTGACCACTGATTTTTAACACCGGCACATGTGAACCTAGCTTTTCCGCACCCAGCACATCCTTGTAAGTTCGCTAAAACAGTGTCCTCCCTTATCAAAACTTTCCCCAAACCATTATGATGTGCCATCACTACTTTCTCCGAATTTTCATTTGGCAACATCACGGCTGTAGGCGATACATTGTCTATGTTTTTCGGTTCCATTTTTAAATTAAGCAAAATGGCGCGCGCACTACCGACAGCTAGCGACCCGCGAACGCGACTGATTCGATCAGGTCATCTGAGGTTATGTTATCGTATTATTTTTATGTCGTATCATTTATAGGTTATCAAACGAAGAGTGTCTGCTCTGCTGATGTTTAATTATCAGTTTTTAGGAGACAGATTTCATCATTTTACTTCAGCAGGATAAAATTTAGACCAGGTGTATTCCCATTGATGAAAAAAAAAACAAGTAAAACAAAAGAACCCTAAAACCCCGTTGGTCTATTGGTATAAATACCGGGCCAAGATCTCGGGGTCCCGGGTTCGATCCCTGGGTTGGGCAACAAAAAGTTTCGAATTTTTGGACATTGCTCAGGTTTGTGATCACTACATATCGGATAATATGCATTTGCATGTTTGCATATGCAAATGCATAAAACTCCCTAATTACGGCATTAGTGCATATTTTAGCCTTTTTTCCCAATTGTGCATATTTTATTAAGTAGCGGGAGCGGGGAGGTAAATAATAATAATAATAAAAAAGACGTGTGGCACTCGGAGACTGCCGCGGTAAAGCTATTGCATAGCATTTTTTATCAACTTATGCAATTATAAAACTTACAAGGCCCGCGATAGAAGCTATGCAACACGGACGTATGCAATAGCTTAATTTTATAATTTTATGTATTTTCTAATTTTGACTTTTGTAATTAAATTTTTCTGTTATTTTGGCAGATATGGTTACCATAGGCAACCATACTGTCAAAATCCTTATTTTCTTCTAATTTTTTTAAATTTCGGAAATTCAAAATTGTTCGATCGTGCCTCGCCCCGAGTGTTAGGTTATTTTCGTTACGTAATTTCTGGATTCGGTCTCCATGCTCAAGGCCCGCGATAGAAGCTATGCAATAGCTTAATATATCTTTATTAGGAATTTTAACATAGGTTCTTAATTTAATCGGGAAAATATGGTATGTGTAACAATGACGCATTAGGCGCGAGCGCACTGCGCAGTGACTGACTGACTGACAGTGCGTGCGTGTGAGGCTAGCACTGCGTGACAAGACCCAAAGAACATTAATGGCTACATCAACGGAACAGGTCGTACCCTGCCTGAACATGACCTGGGCCCCAATTCTGCTAATTTACAAATGGCTCAACAGAATCGTAATGGCATTGCAATCGTATATTTTGACATTAATACCATATTAAATGTGTCAAAATATACAATTGCGATGCAATTGCGATTCTATTGAGCCATTTGTAAATTAGCGGAATTGGGGGCCTAGCATCTCCAGCACTAACGACGGCGACTAATTTAAAAAAAAATCCAACTACGTCAGTTGATATGGAGAGGTCATTCTCGCTCGGCGTACAAATTGATACTAGCTAGGGTGATAAACGTCACTAATTTGCGCTCGAAAATTTGGAAAAATATTTAATTGTATATTGCCACAAAACTAATACTTAATTTTAAGTGAATTTCGCTTAAAATTAAGTATTGTTTTTGTACACTCTTTGACTAAAATATAAAAATAATAAAGGTTTTTGATTTTGTATTGTGCATATTTTAAGGGTGTGTAATAAATAGTATAACAACATATCGTATAATGATCAAAACATAAACAATAAAATGATATAATTTTGTTTAATATAACACTTTTTTAATATAATGATGGAAAGATATAATTTTAAATTACATAATTTTAAAACGTTCAAGTAACAATTGGGCTAAAATCTTTTAGTATAACAACCGTTTATTATAACATTTACATGATATAATGCTAAAAACAAATAAATTTTATTTAGTATGTATAATAATATTTGGTATAAACGTTCATTTACGATAACACTCCTTTTATATAATATTTAAAACGGATAATGATTACTTGACACAAAATCATAAGAATGCAGAATTTAAAGATACCAAATAGTGTAAATTCCGAATCTTTAGTAGTACGAAATGCCATAAATAATAGCCATAGCCAAAATAAACGCATGCACGTAAGCAGGCAAATATGCATACATGCAGGGTAGCATGCATGGATGCAGGCTAACAAGCAGAATGCATGCAATCATGCATGCAGGCAAGCAAGCATACATATAGGCAAGCAGGCAAGAATGCATGCATATAGGCAAGCAGACAAGCATGCATATAGGCAAGCTGGCAAGCATGCATGCATTTGTTTTGCTCTTGGTCTTGAGGCGTGGAGGGAAGGGAGTCCTTCCACCTTTGCGTAACAAATCTCTGGCACCCACACTCGCTTCCGAAGCTTCGGCTTGCTGGTCGCCTTCGGCCACCAGCCTCAGCCGCTGCAGCTCGCCCAGGCGCCCGAGCTTCGTTACTGCGAGCGAGGACTGCACTCCCTCCGCGCCTCCGGCTTTTAAATTGCACTCTAGTGTAGGGCAGACAAGTACCACGGTGGAAAGACCACGGCGAGTCGGGATTCAACCAAATTCTTAATTTAACTTAATTTTACCAATGTATGTCAGTACAATTATTTCTTTTAATCAATATTTAAAACGTTTTTATCTCAAATTATAGATATATGAAATGATGCGTATAACAAACAAATCTATATCAAATGAACGATATATAAAATGAGTTTTATTTCAAACGGTTTTTTGTTATGAATGTTATACTATATAGTATTAAATAAACTGTATGTTATGCAAAGTAATCGTTATGTCAAACAAAATTATATCACGTGTTGTTGTAACAAATAATTATTATGTAGTGTGAGCGTTATTAAAGTTTGATTATATCGAATGATTGTATATCACATGAGACGCAACCTATTTTAGGCATATCAATCGTTTTTAGTGCATATTTCGGCCTTTTTGAGTGCATATTTGAATGCATGTTTTGGTATTTTGTTAGTGCATATAATCCGATGTCTAGTGTTCACCGACCCGCATTTGGCAAGCGTGGTGATTACGCCAGCCCCCATCATTGCTGTGGTAACTTGAATTCAATGATGGCCTTTTCCTGCAGTGGGATGATTATAGGCTGTTACAATTTACTCTAATTATTAATTAGTGTAGCGCATCTTGATGGTTTGTTAGTTCAATTTGCTATTTCAATTAATCACAACAACAAAGCAATTGCATATTGATGAAAAAAATGAGTGTTTTTGTGCTCCGAATGACGACAAGATTGAATTAAAATTTGACGTGGGAACAAGATTGAATTAAAGGAGATGTCCCATAATAGGCCCAGACATAGTACACCATTTTAAAAAATCAAGAAAAAATTTACTTTTTCTGGGAAAAACATATATAAATTTATATAACGTATAATTTAGTGGTTCAAAAAAAAAAGATCGAATAATTTATCAAACTCCATTAGGCATTCCAAGATGGCGTCAATCTAAAAAAACTTTAAATGTCAGTAGCTGTCAGATACCCCTTGTTACTTTGGCATATTCATTCGCTTCAAGTTTTTGTTCTGCTTGTCGCGTTTTAAATGTAGTTCATTATAACGACCTCATTTTTGATTTCTGGATTTGGTATTGATCGGCATATTACTTTCAGAATGTTGGTTGTTACTACAGCAAGCGATGGCACTCGACTCCTAGATGCGCGATTTTGAAACTGCCAAAACTGACGGACGTCATCAAAATGTCATCTTCCGCCATGATGGTTTTGTTGTTTTGTATTGCTATTTTCTTACTTAACTCTTTATTTGAACCACTTAACGAAGCCATTTTAAAATAATTGGATAATAACAAAATCTTGTACGTGTATTGGTCTATCTTTTGGTGGGGTGTACAGGTTCTGGGCCTGGTGTCTATACAATTTGGGACATCTCCAACATCAAATGTGTAAACAATACAATTTATTCAATAGTTTTTTAAGCGATTCGATTGGTAGTGTAGGTATATATGTCGCAGGGAAATGAGATTTCATGAAATCCCTAGGGATATGACGAAATCCCTAATGTAAATGGCGAATATTCTTCTTTGTTTAGTGGTTTTTTCGAGTGGTTTAGTACAATTCAATTTCAACGAACAATACGATCGCTCAGTCGCAAATCACTGTTTTAATGTTGTAGAAAAGTTTATATGCCAGGTGGTAACCATTCCAGGTATGTAACGATTAATCCGATGGCGCTCATTCATATCAAAATTGTAATCAGCCTGTGTCTACAACAGTATTCCTTATTTCACTACATTTTGGTAAAATGACATTATCTCTGATTTTATAATAGTATTTTGTCATATCACTAGATACTTTTAGTAAGGAGACGTAATAAACAAGAATATTCGACATCTTCCGGGATTTCGTCATGTCCCTAGGGATTTCATGAAATCCCTGATATCCTCATTTCCCTGCGACATATAGAAATTGCCTTAAATAAAATTCGACAGCATTATACTTTATTTGATATTTTAGCAACTTAATTGCACTTATAATATCAGTATATAAACTTGAATAATTTTGTCTCAGGCGGGTCAGCATTTTTAGGTCTCGAACCCACAATTTTTTTCTTTCTTTTATTAATTTCATTTATTCACATGATAATAACATTACTTTCTCTTATCACTTAACTTGTTGACGCAGCTGCCTTTGTTTTTCTGGCAGTTCTCCTTTAGTTTTATGACTGCACCATACAGCACATCAATATTATAAAACAAACACTTGTTATTTAAAAAAATAAATAGCACTTCTCGTCAAAAGCCGGGTCCAGACGAGTATAACGTGTAATGTAAGATTACGTGTAATTTAGCGTCAACAGTGTGGACGGCACATGAACTCAAAGCGAATTGTGTACGCGAATCTATTTCAAGAGCTGTTTACACTCAGTTGCTACGCCTTTGTGTTCGCGCAAAAAACCGACAGCCCATGGATCAGTGCGAGCGCCGGCGCGAGCGTTATACGTAATGTTCGTAGTACCGACCATACCTAAATTCGTGTTACATTACTCGGTGGATTACATTACACGTTACACTCGTCTGGACCCGGCTGAACAAGACCTATTTAGGTATATCTTAACGGGCATCAACGCCATCTAACGATTACTGTCCAAACTACGATCGCCTACCCGCTTGTCAAGCGTGGAGTTTTTTGCCAATATTCTCACTTTGGCACTGCAATGAGGCCTATGTCCAGCAATTATTTAAAAATAAACTAACGGCGTTAAACATTAGAAAATCTTGACTTTAAGATGCCCTAGTGTTCTCATTCAAAACTAGTGTAATGCAAACCATGTGTAAACTATTTACAAATCATCTGACCTTATAATTGTACAGATAATAAAATAAAAAAATAACGAAAAATACAATCACAGTCAGACAATGACCTTAGGGCAACATTATCTGTGGCGTCCGCAGAGTCACTCGCGTTAAGGACACTGTAATCAAACCGAATGATAACAATTTACTGAAATTAATTAAAATTTTAAATAAATTGATACAAGGTAAGACCTGTTTAACTTGTAAAGTGGTTGAAACTTAGGGAAAAGTTAAAATAAAATGTGAAATATTAATATCCACGATTTGAATAAACAACATAATTATACATATTATTCTATTAATTTTATTTACATTTCGCTTTCTATGTGCGAGTACCTTTAAATGGGTAAGTTTATAAGAAAAATTGTTCTTATGTAATGCATCAGTGCTGTTGGTGTTCAGAATAAAATAAAATAAAAAATAATAATAAACGTACGGGCAGGAATGTACATCCTGTTTGGATTCAATTCCCGGTTGTGTCGATTTAGTAAACTAAATAAATAGATACTTAGTAACTTTTGTTTTACATAAATTACAATCATATTAAAATTTGTTAGTTCATTGCCTTAATAGTAAAATATATTATTCAAATTATATTATGTCATTTATTTTATGTTGTTCAAATTTGGCTGTGCTTCGGATGCATAAATCATTTTGAAGGAAATGAGTTAAGTTAGCCGTTGGTCCCGGATTTTAGTGTAACAAGAATTTCAGTCAGAGGCCTGTAAAAGGTCGCTTGGAAAACTTGCACCAGACTGTCCTTAAAGGGAAAAAAGTCATATAAAATGTAGAAGAACAATTTGTAGAAGAACAATTTAAGAAACCATTAAGCAATTTCATTGTAACCTAATTACCTTACCTTGAACGATTACTCGCGATTATCGTTAATAAATAATATAATCCCTCGATCGTGAGTTATTCCAGACACAATAGAAATTAATTGTTATCGTGGCACCCGAGTGCCAACTGGGGGTTGAGGGATTAAATAGAATAAAAAAGAAGGTACTCTTTTTTCTTGAGGAAAAGACTGAGAATGATAGTACCAAACTTATCTCTAGACTAGCTGTTGCCCACGACTTCGTCCGCGGCAATTTCTGTTATCGCGATTATTATTTCAACAATTTTCACTGATCGCTCCTATTCTTATCGCTCATATTGGTCGCAGCGTGATTTTATATACCATAAAGCCTTCCTCGATAAATGCACTATCCAACACAAAAAGAATTTTCAAATTCGAACCAGTACTTCCTGAGATTAGCGCGTTCAAACAAACAAACAAACTCTCCACCTGTATTATAATAACCAGCTGTTGCCCGTGACTTCGTCCGCGTCAAATATGAATTATTTTCCCCTTTTTGCAACATTTTTCACTGATGCGTCGCTCCTATTGATCGCAGCGTGTTGTTATATAGCCTTAAGCCTTCCTCGATACATGAACTACCCAACACAAAAATATTTTTTCAATTCGAACCAGTACTTCCAGAGATTAGCGCGTTCAAACAAACAAACAAACAAACTCTTCAGCTTTATAATATTACTAGCTGTTCCCCGCAACTTCGTCTGCGTCAATTTCCGTTATTATGATCGCGATTATTTTTGCGACATTTTTCACTCATGCTTCGCTCCCATTGGTCACAGCGTGATGTTACATAGCCTAAAGCCTTCCTCGATACATGAATTACCCAACACAAAAATATTTTTTCAATTCGAACCAGTACTTCCAGAGATTAGCGCGTTCAAACAAACAAACAAACAAACTCTTCAGCTTTATAATATTACTAGCTGTTCCCCGCGACTTCGTACGCGTCAATTTCTGTTTCTATGACCGCCATTATTTTTGCAACATTTTTCACTGATGCTTCGCTCCTATTGGTCACAGCGTGATGTTACATAGCCTAAAGCCTTCCTCGATAAATGGACTATCCAACACAAAAATAATTTTTCAAATCGGACCAGTACTTCCTGAGATTAGCGCGTTCAAACAAACAAACAAACAAACAAACAAACAAACTCCTCAGCTTTATAATATTAGTATAGATTAGTGAATTCGTAAATTATAATATCTTCGTAGGTACTTCTTGATAATTAAGGAAATAGAGGTTTTCTTTAGGCTCTCATTGAGATTTATCAATTTACAATCATAAGGTATAGTATAATATAAAGGTACTAATTTAAGTTTAAATTAATTCCTAATTTTTTACAAAACCTACTATATTCTCATAAAAAGCTAAAAGTTTCATTTGGTAAGTGATTATTACTTACTCAAATGACAGATCGATTAATCGGTCATTTGAGTAATTGTACATCACAATATTATATTATTTATTAACGATAATCGCGAGTAATCGTTCAAGGTAAGGTAATTAGGTAACAATGAAATCGCTTAATGGTTTCTTAAATTGTTCTTCTACAAATTGTTCTTGTACATTTTATATGACTTTTTTTCCTTTAAGGACAATCTGGTGCAAGTTTTCCAAGCGACCTTTTACAGGCCTCTGACTGAAATTCTTGTTACACTAGTTTTTTTTTTGTTTTAAATATCGCACTGCCTACAAAACATTTCTGTTTGACCCAAAGGTCTGACTGGTAGAGAATGCCATCTGGCATTAAGTCCATTTTACAAATTTGTGCAATAAAGTTTAAATAAATAAATAAATTAATTAATTAAAGTAAAAGTATTTCTATTGTAATACTACTGATACCAAATTATAAACCAAACAAGACCATTCATTTGGGTATTTATTTTTGCAGGGCAAGTTGTAATGGCATTTGGAAGTACAAAATAGTTTAATTGTATACACAACTTGCTGTACTACAGTTCTTCTTGTAAAGGCACTTAAACCCTTGGCCAGTTCCAGTGGATTGTGGATTTGCAATTTCCATACTCGGTACATTCTAAACATCATGAAGAACTCTCGGGAAAACATACCCTCCGGCCTCCCCTCGTTCCCCTCGCACCGCATGTCCACGCGTATTCATTGAAATCTTAAATATATTACATTTCCGATTGATGTTTCGGAAATGTATAAAAATCCTAGGAAATGTGTCTAATATAATTAACATCACGCATTTCCGGGTGATTTAAGGAATTAGGATATATAATTCCTGTTAATTCTAAACAATGACGGATTTCATACATTTCCTATAACATAGTTTTCTATGTTTTCCTATAACATAGTTAGTTAGTTAGTTAATAACATAGTTATAGGAAATGTATGAAATCCGTTTTCTTATAACATAGCTATAGGAAAACAGAGGAGGTTTAGAATTTGCCGCAGATAATTTTTTACCAGGTTTGACAACAATCGACTTCTAGATACAAGATCAAACCAAAACTTTAACTGACTAAAGCATTTTAGATAACTGTTGGTGATTTCTTGTTTTCGTGATTGGCACCGACTCAAAATCGTTTGTTGATTTCTTGCTTCTTGTCAGTTTTATTTTCGTTAACATGAAAGATATATTAACGGATTAAACTTGCATTTATAAGCATTTTTATTGTACTAGCTGTTAGTCGCGACTTAGTACGCGTTGAATTTTAAATATAAAACTATGTATAAAAATTATCCCACGGGAACCGTTTTTTCCCGGGATGAAAAGTAGCCTATATGTTATTTCAGTCTATAAACTAACATCGTGCCAAATTTCATTTAGATTTGTTAAGTCTTTTAATCCTTCGATCGTGAGTTATTCCAGACACAATAATTGTGTTGATCGTGAGTTATTCCAGACACAATAATTGAAATCAATTGTTATCGCGGCACGCGCGTGCCTCCTGGGGGTTGAGGGAATAAGCGTGAAAGAGTAAAAAACATCCATACATACTTTCTTTTTAATAGGATAAGTAGAATTTCGATAAATCCCGTGCTTGTTCTCAGTCAAACGACACCTACGACTCCCACGTCCACAACAATAGGGCCGCGCCACCCGCATCCGGACTCTAGCTGCTTCAAGCGACCTTCATCAGATTATCGGTCCATCTGGTGCGGGGCCTACTCACAGAACCTCGTCATTGGTTCTTCTTACTATGTGCTCCACCCACTGCACCATCAGCTCTGGAATTCTTCCAGTGATAGTTATTTTAACACATCGGTGTGGACGTATCTCTAGACGACTCTAAATCTAATGTAGAATTAAGTCGGTTCATTGTTCTTGTTATACAATAAAGGAACTGGGGCACAGATAAATATCACGATCACATATTTATGATCGAAATTAATACTTGAACCAAAGGATTAAGGTTCACTATTGCATGGAATTTGTGATGATTTGTTATTCCTGTCCGTTTCATCTTGAACTTTGCGATGCAAAAATGCATTGGGAGAATCAGAAGTGACAACAAGATGTTGCATCAGGGCATTGACATTAATAAGGAAATTGAACATTAAAATTTTTTCTTACTTGTTTCAAGTGGTGAGCTGTACTGTAAACCAGGATTGAGAAACGCATAAAAAGCGAAATTTTTGTTTTGCGTTACACCTTAACTTTTGTGATTAATGCAATTTCGTGTGGAAAATGCAAGTTTATTGCCATAAAAGAAATAAAAAGACTAATTTCGTCGCTGACCTTCTGTGATATAAATCAGTTTATTGTGTTAAGCTATTGCATAGCTTCTATCGCGGGCCTTGAGCGTGGAGACCGAATCCAGAAATTCCGTAACGAAAATAACCTAACCTAACACTCGGGGCGAGGGACGATCGAACAATTTTGAATTTCCGAAATTTAAAAGAATTTAGAAGAAAATAAGCATTTTGACAGTATGGTAACCATATATCTGCCAAATAACAGAAAATTTTTATTACAAATGTCAAAATTAGAAAATAAATAAAATTATAAAATTAAGCTATTGCATAGCTTCTATCGCGGGCCTTAAGCGTGGAGACCGAATCCAGAAATTCCGTAACGAAAATAACCTAACACCCCCCACTCCGACCGGCACAGCGGTGATACTTTTTAGCTTAGCTTTTTAGTTTTATAATTGCATAAGTTGATATGAAAATGCTATGCAATAGCTTTACCGCGGCAGTCTCCGAGTGCCACACGTCTTTTTTTTTACCGTACTAACGCGCCGTTGTTCTTGGTGGTTTAAATACCGGACCAAGACCTCGGGGTGCTTAGTTTGATCCCCGGGTTGGACAAATAGAGTTTCTAATTGCTCAGGTGTGAGATCACCAACCCGTATTTGGCAAGCGTGGTAATTATCCCTGTACCCATCATTGCTGCGGTAAATTTAAATTAATGATGAAGGCCTTTGCCTTGCAGTGGAATCCACCACATCAATGATGGGTATAGGCATAATAGCCACGCTTGCTAAATGCGGATTTTTGCTCACCAACCCGAGAGATGTTCGAAAATTCCAAACGTTCATTTGCCGACTCGAGGTTCGAACCCACGACCCCGAAATCTTGGTCCGGAATTTAAACGGATAGACCAAACGGGGCGTTACCACCCCTGAGGCCTTACTACGACATGTAGCTCGTATTTTCGGATATATTTCTCACTTTCAGGTACTGTGACATTGCACCCATATTTATAAAAAGTAAAAGTAATTACTTAAAAAAAAAGTAATTATCTACTTAAGTGACAATTTGTATTCCTTTATCTAGTAATTACTAGAAGTTAGAACAATCAAAAGCAAATTCTTGGCCAAATTATATGTCTATTAATGATGATGATGACCCATTTTCTTCACTTCAGCTCTAGGTTTCCTGTTCAGCTCAACACCTTGAATTATGACTTTATTAAGCAATAAGTAATTCCTTCTTTATAAATACGGGTATATGAGTGCAGCGGCCCGAAGTAAACTGTTCTAATAATATACCTATACTTTCTTTACCATTTAGGCGCCATCTAGGATTTGGCGCCTGGAGCGACTGCTCCGTTCACCGTATGGGCAAGCCGGCTCTGTATGAGTGACAGAAAAAGTGAGAGAGGAGAGAGACTCTGAACTTAACTAAAAAAAAGGGTCGAATGAGACAGCAACAACAAGAGTGTATGTATGTCTAATGTCATCAGTCATACAATTTCGGAACAACAGCTTATCGCGTCCCTACTCCCTTTGTCGGTAGTCGGTACCTATACATTCATTTAACGTTTTTATGACACATTAATAGATCAACTGTGTTATTTGCTAGGCTACGAAGAGTTACGATAAGCCGTTGAGGAAATAAAAATAAAAATATCAGTAAAATATATTATCAACCGTTGAAATAAGAGTGCCTAATCTCGTCAACATGGAGTCAAGACGTGCTTTGCATTTTGCTGGCCTGTTTTTTTGTGTGATAAATTATCTAAGGCTACTTGTTTAAAAAATAACTTTTTCTAAATAATGTTACTAATCGACTTTTAGCGTTATTATTCTAAGGCTGGAATAATATCCCCCCACTCACTAGACATTCTTTGAGTTAATGTATAAGGTACCCATGTTTTAAATATAGGTATTTACTGAACTCTCAAAAGCAAAAGTAAAGCAACTGACTCATTTATCTGTATCCTACATTATTATCCCACGTTTTATACATATATTATTATGTATGTCTGTAAAACCTGTTTGTAAACCTTGTTCTTATATAAATAAATAAATAATAAATAAACCTGCAATAGGAAGAAATATTTGACTAACAGTTGAGATGAAACAGCTTTGACAGCAGGTTCGAATCTGAGCTAGCTAAGGCAATCGATTAGGTACTTTATTCAAAATATTTAATTTAAATTGACACTATAAGCAAATCAATTGCTTGAAAACAGTTTTAAAAAGCTGCTTCGTAAAAGTCGGACTAGCGCACGAAGGGTTCTGTATCACAACAGTAGGTAGGTACATAAATTTAGTTAATTTTGTGCCTACCTGTTACCATATTATATAAATAGGCAAAAAATGGCGTTTTTTGTATGGGAGCTCCCCTAAATATTCATTTTATTTTAATTTTATTATTTATTATTAAAGTTAAAATACAATTTAGTATTTTGTAGTGATGCAACGAATACTACTTTTACGAATACGAATACGAATATCAAACCTACTATTCGGCGAATACGAATACGAATATCTCGCCATGCTAATAAAAGAGATTTTCAATTCAAATTCAACTTCTTTCAATTCACAGAAAATAAATAAAACAACACTCTCTTGCTTGACTTGTGCTCACGACTAACAAATGAAATGAACTAAAGGAGGAAAGGAATGAATGAATACTCGTAAATCCATGGTTCGTTATCGTAATAATAGGGAAACTCCCGGAGCCGCGGGAACTGTATAAACTATGGCCGGGGAGTCCCCCGTCGCGTCGTCGTTGTGGTTAAGGGCCTCTGCACAAGTCTTATTTTTACGCGCGTTTTTCAAATCTGCAGTAAATAGAGTTACGTACAAAAAATATTCGTATTCGTTGCATCACTAGTATTTTGTGAATATTTTAAGTGCCTACCTGTTGCCATTGTCAACATCGAGCAAAAAATGGCAATAAAACCGCGTTGTATAGGAGCCCCCTTAAATATTTATTTTATTTTGTAATCTGTGTGGTTAATATTTGTTGTTATTGCGGCAACAGAAATACATACTTTGTGAAAATTTCAACTGTCTAGCTATCGCGGCTCTTGAGATACAGCCTGGTGACAGGCAGACGCACAGACGGACAGACAGCGAAGTCTTAGTAATAGGGTCCCGTTTGTACGGAACCCTAAAAAAGTGACCAAAATGTTATCACAATAAAACAACAGATCACATTTCAATAACAGTATTTACTTACAACACTAAAAAGAGTATTACATCAACATAGACATTATGCCTAACACTATTGTCACATACGGTTTTGTCTCTAAGTCTGAAAACTTAGATATAAAATGAAAAATAGTTACACAATCAGGGATCAAAAAACGTCCCCACCAAAGCGCCATTTGAACATTTCGGTGCTCCAAACTTAGTAGAATTAAATCTAATGTCATAATGAAGGTATGTAGGTACATATGTAGGTAGGTATAAAACATGACATAATTTAAAAAGTATAATTTTATACAGGACTGTGTAATCTAGTTCATATTATAAGAGTTCTTATTTTTTTTCTTATGACTGAAAACATCTTAAAATTAAAAACACATTGAATTTCTTTATTTAAATACAGGTACCTAGAATGTTTTTTTTTATTACGTCATCTCATCATGATCTCTACACTGTTCTTTTTTTAATTTTTTTTACGGCTCTGGGTTCTAGCCCTTTTAAGCTCACTGTTCTTAATTTTGGATAATTGCCAGTATTTGTCCTAAAAGGTTTAATGCATTGACCGTTATCTCTTATTAATATGTTTGAGCACATTTATAAGTTTAATCGTAAACCAGAATCGCTATTTACTAGAAAATCACAACAGCTAAACATCCTAATTAAAATATTACACATGCAGTGTGAATTTTCCAGAATACGCAAAATAAGGAAATCCTAAATTGCTTTGTATCACGTGATAATAACTGATAATTTCTATTCTTGTACTTTGTTATACTACCCAGTGGATTCTTCTTTCAATTTGTTTTAAATGTGCGATTTAATTATTCAGTTCCACGGACGAGTCGTTTAGTTCATACATAACCAAATGTCAGCATTTTGTAATACTTTACTTTACGTTCTTTTAGCACTAAGTATTTTAGACGGTCTTCCAACCAGACTTACAGGCAACGGCAGGTCAACCTACTTTAAAAGCTAAAGGTCATTAAATTGATTTTCAACTTTAAGTCCACCAAGTTGAGATCAATATCAATTGAGGAAATTTGACGTTTTGTGGTAGGTTGACGTGCTGTCGCCTGTACCTAAAAAAAATTTTGTTAAATTCTAATCATATTTTGCATTGTTTGCATGGATGAAGTACCTATCCATTTAATTTTATAAGATGTTTGTATAAAAATAAATGAAGGTTATCAGTATATAAACTTGATAAATTATGTCTCAGGCGGGACTCGAACCCTCATCACCTCGCATGCCGGGCGGGCGCTATACCATTAAGAGGAAACACTACGGGCGAGAGAAATGAAAAATAGGTATTTGTAAAATCTATTGCTGTCGCGCAGTGCCAAACGCCTTCACCGCAGAGTGTGATAGAGACAACTGCTTCTTGGACCGAAAATACCTACTAAAAGGAAGGATTTTAGGACGTCAAATAAACCTGTCTTTTATTTGACGTCCTAAAATATAAGGAGCCGGACTATCTTTTTCAAAAGTTCAAAACCACACCATTTCATGAACGTTACGGAACCAGGAGCGTTCGCACTCAGTTGTCGGCGCGGGTAGACACCGCACGGTGGCCTTCAGGGGCAGCTTCCGCTTCAGTGCAACGAAATGCTGGAATGATTTACCACCTCCCTTCAGGAAAATAAAAACAAAAATTACATTTAAAAAGAAGTTAAAAGCATACCTACTAGAATTACAAAAGTTATGCATTCCGGATGCGTTCTCCGAATGGCGGTTGCTCTCCCTTACCGATTGAGTGTTGATCGCTGCCGTTATATCTTCTCTCCAATCCTTGCCGTTTTTCTATGTTTGTATGTATACTTGTTACTTTCACAACAATATCTCACAAATAATCGTATTTATGTATGTATTTCATTCTTGTTCACTATTATAAATATTTTTAATATTACATTCCTTTGACATACCTTACACACACATTACACATACTACTGTTTTTAGTGTTTTCAATTTTAATTTGATGTTTTTTTTAATGTATCAGCGCAACCTCTGGGTGACGGCTGAAAATCAGTGCTTCCGCCTTGGGGTGGAAACTTATGCTGAGCCTTGACCCATGTTTGCTGCAGCAAACACTGTTGACAAATGTCTGTTTTAATTATTGTGTTTGTACTGTTTTGTTTGTTGTTACAATATTTTGGTGTACTTACCTGTGCTTTATGTTAATTATGTTTACTGTGGCAAAATAAACGATTTCTTATTCTTATTCTTATTCTTATTCTAAAAGCACACCAAATCAACGTTTCGTAGTCCCCCGATTACTTTTCCAAAACTAGACCGATTTAAATACTTTTTTTATTAAAAATTAAAGAAAGGCTTTGGCCGTGTTCGTATGTTTTCCTTTTTTTGTAAAATTTAGCCAAATATGTTTTCTGGATGTTTGAACACAGCGGAAAATCTGGCGATTTTTTTCGATTTTTGAGGGCTCATATCTTTTTTATTAATGAATTTATGAAAAACAGAAAACATAGAAACATGTTAATAGTGGCCATAGATTTTTGTAATAAAAAATATTGCTCTACTGGCTTTATCCAGGGAGGAAACAGGGGACTACGTTTGTATGGAAAAACGGCTCTTGTGTTTCCTCTTAAGCCACCGAGACACTGCGACTCAGCGCGAATTTTTCAAGCATATTCTTAACGCTGTAAGCCAGCGCCGCTTCATCAAATGTTAGAAGTTTCTTTCGGGTGTTAAGGGTGCAAACTTACAGCGTTAAGAATATGCTTGAAAAATTCGCGCTGAGTCGCAGTGTCTCGATGGCTTAAGGCTGCTCGAGATTTCCATGATTTAGTAAAGCGATTATTCCAAGCCAATATTTGAGATATCTACCTAAGTATTGGCTTGTAATCATATTTAATCAGTATATTTATTTTATCAGTAGTCAAATCATAGAATGACTCTAAGAAACCTTAAGATGTTAATAATAAGATGTTTCCAGGAAACTCAAAAACTGTCAGCATAATTAGAAAACTTTTTCGTATACAATGTTTTTTTTAAGTACCATCACTTTTAGGTACTATAAGTAATAAATTAATGACTACATGAGAAGTTGGTTTTAATAACACAAAAATAAAATATTATTTACTACAATTCGAACTTTACATAACAAACTTACACCAATACTCATTTACCCTTATATCTACTTACAATATATAATATTTTGAAATATTCTTTGGACCCATGTTTCTATTTTGGGGTGATGAAGTTAAAATTACTATAAAATACAATTCATTTATCTATGTTTGAGTTAATTTTAAAAGGCACACACAAATAACTCAGTGGTACACAAGACTGTCCATTGTTTCCTTTTGACCTTTGCATGACCTAGCTTCTGTTTTGTTTTGAATACGTATCATTTTACCACGACAAGCTCTACAGGCTAAACGCTTTCGCACCGCCGCAAATGCCACAAGGTGCCCCTAGCCCCTTGGCCAGATACTTAATAAGTAGAAAGAGGAAGGCCAATTCTACATAGAGAAATTAATATGTCTCTATGTAGACTTGGCCTTCCTCTTCATCGTCATTATACAGGATGAAATTTTAATCACTTTCCAAATTTTAATACAACAACCTACGAGACTAAAGTTACAACAGAGATAAAAATGTTAATAGTATCTGGATTTGTTCGTTTAAAACTTTGGGAACAAAGTGGGCTAGCGCCAATCGACATTCTTACAGTTGCTGTTCTCATTTTTAAATCAGAACCGATTTATATAAATAATAATAAATAAATAATAAATTTGGACAACATCACATACATTGTTCTGATCCCAATTTGGATAACTATTTAAAGCATTCGTATTTTGGAAACCAGAAACAATGAAGGTACCACAAACACCCAGACCCGAGAAAATGTAGAAAAACTCATTTTTTCTACTGACTCATCCGGAAATCGAACCCGGGACCTCGGAGCAGGCGACACCTTGAAAACCGGTGTGTACGCCACTCCGCCACGGAGGTCGTCAAAATATGAATCGTTAAATTTTTCCTTGTTGTTGTATTTTAGTTGTAGTAATAAAGTTGTGTGTATTTTTTAACTAACATTTACGCAATTTCATTTATTCAACACTATCGACATTCAACATAATTATCTATAAAGTATAAGTAATTAGTCTTGATACATAGACTTTCGACCTACTCTAAGCTTTCGACTCTGTCAATGGTTTACTGATTCACTACATTCTATCGATAAAATCGACTATCGAGGTTTTATTTATAGTCGTATATCAATATGCTAAACAAATCTCACTTTGACTTGACTCTTAAGTTATGACGATGAATAGACACTGATCATAGAGTATGTAGACAATCAACTATTAAGAGCTATCTGTAAAACGACTATCAAGATTCTAATGATAATCTCATGTTGAAATTCCACCGATAGTCGATAATCGATAAATGGCATCTACACTTTACGTAACTTAACACTGAGAGGCAACACTAATCAGAGCGCAGGCTTAAAATCCTTTTCTAATAATTTGCTATTTATCGGTAATCGACTATCACTATCGAGTTTTTTTGGATAATCGATTAATAGACATATTTTGTGATGCTATTGGGTGATGGGCGGAGATGAAGGTCTCTGCGAGACAGCCACGTGAGCATCCAAGCCATCTGAAGCTCGTGATGTTCGTCGCATCCACGGGACACCAGATCGATCTGAAAATATATAAGGTTTAGGTAATTTTTTTTTCCATATCAACTAACACGTCCTTCCCAGGGTTTCAAACTATTTTATATTGGTTCAGCGGATGTGCCAATAAGTACCTACTCTATGCACTCCTAAGTACTATCCACATGAAACTTTTTGTGTTATTGGAATGTGTGAACGTGTGAATCACAACCGCATTTCATTGAGATAACTCTTAAGAAACCAAAATTTTGAACTAGGAGCTGTGTGTGAATATCATACATAATATTATGTATTGGAATAATGACAAGTAACCAATGATATTTAAAAAGTATAGATAGGTTATGCCCTTACAAAACTATCGAAATATATGTGCCGCTTGCGAACAATTGCACACATGCGTAATTTTTATTTTGTCCTTGTCATATTCGTGAAAAGAACAATTACTTTCTCTTTCATAGATTTGAAAAGACGTCACAATTGTGAAGTTTTAGGGACGCATATTGAGAGCGCATGTAACATATCTATTACTTTTTAAATATCATTGCAAGTAACTAAATATTAGCTGTATGAATTTATCCAAAGCCGTGAAAGTATGTACTAAAAAAATATCGGGGTGTCACTCCACTATCAGTCTGTCACTGGACTCACTCCCCAGTTTTACGGAGTTTAGCACGGGAAACGAAAAGAGAAAGATGGACCGGATCCACGTTCTCGCGTAAAATTCCTGGTATCATTGAAATGTATAAACCACCTATACATTTCAATGAGTTAGATTAGTTTAGGTTAAGTTATTATGTGTAAGTAAGTAAGAAGTACCTAAGTAAGTATTTATGATATTTTATGTATTTATTGAAAATGTAGAATTCCTACTAAAGATATGGCAGCATGGTCTTAGACTTTAGCCGGTTCCGAAAGGGATAAAATAACAAAAAATAGTGTTCAATAGTGTAATGGCTAGGTTCGCCCTAGACAAGAGAAGTCCCTGGTTCGATTCTGGGCAGTAACTTTTAAAAGTAATTTTCTAGAACGAACATGATAAATAGTAACTTCTATACTGGACTGGGAGAAAAGAAAAGCTTATGATACATTCAGTTGTTTATCATCCCGAGAATATCGTAAAAGTCGACTAAAGGAAATTGTTCCAACATGATTGACTACATTATAGGCGATGGGCTAATCACCAATCACCATATACTTCACCATATCCATCTTGGGGCTAAGAGAAATATCAGAAATGACTTTTCTGCCTTGCTTATTAGCGATACGCATTTTATGTATGTCTTAAAATCCGTTTCCCCATAGTCAAGGTTCTCCCTTACTGCTATTTTACGTAAGAAAAGTCGAAGCACGTTTTTTATATCTTAGGTAATATTAAGAGGAAACACAATGGCCGTTTTTCCATACAAACGTAGTCCCCTGTTTCCTCCCTGGATAAAGCCAGTAAAGCAATAATTTTTATTACAAAAATTCATGGCCACTATTAGCATGTTTCTATGTTTTCTGTTTTTTCATAAATTAATTAATAAGAAAGATATGAGCCCTCAAAAAAATTCGCCAGTTTTTCCGCTGTGTTCAAACATCCAGAAAACAAATTTAGCTAAATTAAAAAAAAGGAAAACATACGAACACGGCCAAAGCCTTTCTTTAATTTTTAATGAAAAAAGTATTTAAATCGGTCTACGTTGATTTGGTGTGTTTTTAGTAGGTATTTTCGGTCCAAGAAGCATTTGTCTCTATTACACTCTGCGGTGAAGGCGTTTGGCACTGCGCGACAGCAATAGATTTTACAAATACCTATTTTTCAATTCTCTCGCCCGTAGTGTTTCCTCTTAATAATGATAATAATAATAAGTACCCTGTCGTATGGGGTACTAGACAAGCGATAAATTTACTTATATACTTTTTTTTGTTTTAATACATACTATAATACACAGAAAACACCCACACCAGTACAAACAGTCATGTTCATGCACACAAATATTTGTACTGTGCAGGGATCAAACCCGCGACATGGCTCAGAAGCAGCATTTACTACGGCTGATCCAAATAGTCCTCAAATAGAAATGAATAGAAAGTGGTAAGGCCACGATTCTTATTTACTGACAGAACAAACATCTGTTTTCATTAGATATTCTAGGTGAAAGGAAAATGCATTAAGTATGTTTCATATACCTGATCTGTGAATAAATGTGTGTGTGTATTTTTTTATTACAGATGATATACCTTTAACCAAAAGAGAAAAGAGAATATTAAAACGTCTACAAGAATCAAAAACCACGATAAGGAGAATGGCAAAACCCTTATTAGATTTAGATAAATTAGACTCTGATATCCTTAAATCAATTGTAGAAAATGCAGTGAAAAATTACAAAAAAGCCCCACACAGAAAACGATGGCAATCGCAAAACAAAACCTACGCTCTGTCTATTTTCAAGCGTTCTCCTAAAGCATACCGTTACTTGCAAAAAATGTTACCACTACCAAGCACACGATCACTTCAAAGGCTTTTGAAAGAAATTCCTATGGAAACTGGCATTCATTCTAAAATTATACAGATATTAAAAGAAAAATCTCAAGAAATGGAAGATGAAGATAAACACTGCGTTTTATTGTTCGATGAGATTGCCTTGAAGAAACGACTGTTTTATAATGAATCATTAGATAAAGTTGAAGGCTTTGTTGACCTAGGCACTGGTGAAAGTATGGGCAGAAACAACAAAATTGCAGGACATGCCTTGGTATTCATGATACAAGGCCTGAAGCAGAAATTTAAACAACCCGTGGCGCATTATTTTGTTGAAGGAACGATAGAAAGTGAAAAGTTAGCAGTATTAATAAAAAATATTGTGAGAGCCATACAAGAGGCTGGATTCAATGTTGTTTCGACTGTTTGTGACCAAGGCCCTACTAATATTGGTGCTATTAATTTATTAAGAAAATTTAATGGCTTGAGTACTGAAGCAAACTATTTTATTGTTGATGAACAAAAAGTATTCATAATATTTGATGTTCCACATCTTTTTAAATCGATAATGAACAATTTTTTCCAAGCTGGTATTATGGAGTACAAAGGAAAAAGGGCAAAATGGTGTCATTTGCAGGAAGCAGAAGAGAGAAATAGGAATTTTTTGAATTTCAAGAAAATTACGCCAACAGTTGTGAACCCAACATATAAAACTAAAATGCGTGTTTTTGCAGCTCAAGCATTAAGCAACACGATGGCCGCGGTTTTGCAGATGATGGCATGGAGCGACCTACGGTCAGAAGAGATCAACGATACTGCCTTTGTTGTTGAAGAAATTGACAAACTTTTTGATTGCACAAATGGACCAGCATCACCAAAAGATGTAAAAAAAGGAATCCGGGAAAATGTGTCGAAAAATCTTGGAATTATTATTTGAAATATATTCATACAATTAAATTTCTAAAGTCAGACTCTCAAATACGTCTGAAAAATGTGCGTTGTATCAAGGGTTTAGAAACTTCTTTGAAATCATTAAAAGATATTTGGAATCTGTTACACACAAAAGCTAGTTTCAAGTATTTAAATTTACGCCAACTTAACCAAGATTCCTTGGAAAATTTGTTTGGGAACAATTAGACAGCACAGCATTACAAACAGAAATCCAACTTGCAGTCATTTTAATGCTGCCTTAAAATCCAGTGTGATTTCTGGATTGACAGGGCCACATAGTCGTGGCTCAAATTGTGAAATTGATTATGACAAACTGTTTCTATCTCATGCAGAATTAATTAAGAAATCAATGTCTGAATTAATGCTTGAAGCTACGCGTCAAAATGAGAATTCTGATAACGAAGAGGCAGACGTTTGTTATCCTGTGCTGTCGCTACCTGAAAAACCCGAGATTGAACATGTCGAAGTTTCTTTTTGCAATTTCGAGGAACAACCAATTGTATATGTTAGTGGTTACTTAGCTGCAAGAGTTCTTAATAAATTTAATTGTGAAAGTTGCAAATAAAAAAAAAAACAAAAATCAATCAAAATGTTTTTATTTTCCAAAAGGTATTTTACAAATGTATGTTATCCTTAAAAGAATGGTGGCAAGATAAGATTTCTCTTACTTATCCAAAAAAAGAACTTTGTATTTTAGTGAATGAAGCAAAAAATGTTTATGAAACTACAATTTTGCCTGAGCTACATCAGCTTCATATTGTCCAACATTGTACCTTGCAATTAAGTGTCCACTGCAATATGGAATGGTTTAAGTGTAGTGTTCACTCTAACTCTGTACATGAATATTTATTGACATTTTTGAGCAAATTATTCATAAGAAAATCTTGTAAAATTTTCAATAATGAGTTCTTAAAATCCGAAATTGATGTCGCGGACAAAATGAAAAGAGCTCAACAACAAAATAAGGATCACCAAATTTGCATGTTGTGTATTTTTTTTTAATGATGTTACACAGATTGATTTATAGCATGGATTTTTTACTATTCATATTTTAAAATTTGATTATCCATGTTTAATTATTTTCATTCTGTGTAACATTCACTCTTACCCAGAAAAAAAGCCCCCGAGGCCCCACCCACCCCTAGGATATTATCGATAGGAAGGCCCAACACTGTTATCAATATTCGATAATTATTAACGCCTACATCACTAGAACTGTCAAACTGTGATCAGTCTGAAGGTTGGCAGTACTGTTAATCGGTGATCTAAGAAATCTCTATGTTGGCATTGCTTTGGGGTGCCACTATCTATGTGTGCGTGAGCTCAATCATTTGTATGGGACTGCGGTTTTTTAAACTAGTTACATACTCTTTGATAAGTACTTTGATTTCACGTTTGTTTGATACAGGGCTGCCACTGCTGCCAGGGCCCAGGCTGGGGGTTTTTTGGCGGGAGTTCGTGAGATACGTTTGGAGTCCATTTATTTTATCGAATTTTTATTAACCTATTGCATAGCTTCTATCGCGGGCCTTGAGCGTGGAGACCGAATCCAGAATAAGTTGATAAAAATGCTATGCAATAGCTTTACCGCGGCAGTCTCCGAGTGCCACACGTCTTTTTTGTTTATAGTGATTTTTGGTTCGTAAAAGTGGTGTTATTTTGCGAAACAAAGTGTCGTGCGAGTGAACAAGATACAGTTCGGTGAAATAACATGGTGTACCCAAGAAAAGTGGACCGTTAATTTTGCGCGGGAACGCGAACAGTTCCTCTCTTTCTTGGGGACTTCTCTACATACCTTAAATCTTTCGACTGTCTCCAAAAACTCCATCGAAGTATTAAAACGTCCAACATCAACGTTTTAATGCAGGAATAAAGACAATATTACTAAAGAATTGGCTGTATGGACAAGTATCCGAGGCCGTTAAACTTACTAAAAAAAAGTTTGTTCTTGTTGTTGTTTGACTTGTTTGTTTGTTTACTAAGTCTAATAAATACTATGTCTTTCTATAAACCACCAGATTCTAGATTTGTGTTATTTGTTTGTAGTCATAGGGAAAGAAATATTCCCTCGATCGTGAGTTATTCCAGACACAATTGAAATCAATTGTTATCGCGGCACGCGCGTGCCTCCTGGGGGTTGAGGGAATATCTTTCCCTATGGTGTAGTCTTGTAAAACGAGAGTACATTGTGAATTATGGCGAAAGGAGTGAAAAGGTAAGTCTATAAAAACTTAGCTATTATTTAATTTTGTCATAAATAACCTCGTTCTAAGGAACAAAGGTTTCAGTATTTCGATACAGCGTGTTACGTTACGTTTGTAATTATGCTAAGTATAGTTACGATAAACAGATTGTCTCTATCCGATCCAAATGTAACTGACGTAGCTGACAAAATCAGCATGCATAGGGAACCCCCCAGTTCAGACAGAGGGAAGCAAAAAAAATTTTTGAGTTAAGGATTCATACATCGGATTTTTTTGTATCTTGCATGGTCAATGTTCTAACTAAACCTAACCTAGTTCAACCTACACTTTTCCTAACCTACTGGACTTTGTAGGCAAATAAATATCCCAAAAGTAAAATGCTCAAAATCTTTATAAGAATATGGTCAGAGGGTATCCTTTATTTCTGAAAAGGTACAATACTCCTCAAGTTGAAACATTGCTTAAATGACTACTTAGGTACCTGACTACCATTTAGCCACAAAATTGCGAAAATCCAGAACTCTGGTTCAAGTCCTGAAGTTTATCAGATGAGCTTAATGTTTACATTCAACATTTCTTATTAGAAATGTATTTTAGGAAAATGTCATCTCTGGTCAAGTCAGAGTCTCCAAGCCAACCGGAGCTATGGCAGCCACCATTTGTGTAAATATAATACACTTTTGACATATAAAACTTGCTTTTTGCATTATTTTTATATTTAAGACAACTTTCTTGGTATACTGATTTGAAATGTCATGGTCACTATCACTAGAGTTATTATATTCGGGGTTTATACCATGTACCTTATTTAATTATTATTATTATGAGTTTCCAGTCATGGCAGAGCAAAATACACACAGGTTTTCAAAGTTGCCTGCTCCAAGGTCCCCGGTTCAATTCCTGGACGAATTGATGTGTATTTGAAGTGTGTCATGAGTCTGTGTTTTTGTGGTACCTTTATTTTTATTGATTTCCACAAAAAAAATGCTTTATATGAGTATTTCTCAAAATAAATGTATGTTACAAAAATGTTGTAACGAAATATTGTTACGAAAAAGTTTAAAGTTGTAACTACATAGTAATAAAACTTTAACATAAAGCTTGGTATTTAATGGTAAATTTATATTTTTTCTGGGATAGATAGTATCTTATATGTCTAGGTAATAAACCATCCGTGTGCAAAAATTCATACAAATATGTGCAGCTGTTTTAAGTGATTGAGTTAAAATCCATCCAAACATAAAACATACGAAACTTGCACATTTATAATACGTTAGTACCTACTATAAATGTGAATACTACTTATGTAGGATATCATTATGTATTTTTTACTTTACCTATTTATTACTTGAGTCCATGCATATAAAATGAATAAATTCTATAAACATGCACTTTATTGAAACAAGTCATTGTATGCTCAGCTTTATGACGTACTTTTTCGTAACGTAACGAAATAGTAATATGAATTAAACTAAACAATATTCCTAATCGCCAATAGCTTTAAAACCTAAAATACAGAATAAATATGCCTTTCATATATGCTTAGCCTTTGTTAATCACAATAAGATGGGTGCATTTTAAGTTACTGTATTGTAAAAAAAGACTAGTACCTAATGTTACGAAAAAGTAGTTCCACTAAAGTAACAGCCTATAATCATCCCACTCCAGGGAAAAGGCCTCCATCATTGATTTCAAGTTACCACTGCAATGATGGGGACTGGCATAATCACCACGCTTGCCAAATGCGGGTTGGTGATCACAAACCCGAGCAACGTTCGAAAATTCGAAACTATTTGTTGCCCGACCCGGGAATCGAACCTGGGACCCCGAGATCTTGGCCCGGTATTTAAACCACTAGACCACTAATAGAATAGAATAGAATAGAATAGAATAGAATAGAAATAAATTTATTAAGTACCACAACAAGATTTAGCAATAATTAAAATAAACAACACTTTATAACACATGGTACTAAATAGGTATCTACTCAGCATATGTCGCGGCCTAAAGGATGCCACAACGCTGGTCTTCCGCAGATACCTAGATTCTAGAGGGAACTGCCACGCGCAGCAAATGGAAACAAACATATTAAATAATAATAAAAAAATAAAAAAATTTGGACAAAATCACATACATTGTTCTGATCACAATTTGGATAACTATTTAAAGCATTCGTATTTTAGAAACCAGAAACAACGAAGGTACCACAAACACCCAGACCCGAGAAAATGTAGAAAAACACTTTTTTTCTACATTGACCCATCCGGGAATCGAACCCGGGACCTCGGAGCAGACGACACCTTGAAAACCGGTGTGTACGCCACTCCGCCACGGAGGTCTCGAATCATATTATAATTTAAGTAAATTAAGTAAAGAGCGTAAACAATCCGTGACAGAAATATAAGCAATATGTTCTACCTGCTGTGATTGATGATTTCTTTAATCAATGTATCTGGCTTTAACTTTGTTTTTGTAAATTTAATAAATAATATTTGTATTTGATATTAAAAGTGCACAGTGTGGTACATATTTTTAAGGGTGGCGGAAATATGTTCACACTGAAAGAAATGGCGGAGACGTCAAACGAACATCCAGTCAGGATAAAGGCAGTTTTGCTGATAATAAAATGTAACGGATGCACTCAGAAAAATTAATTCAATAGCAATAAAACGTAACTAAAGAGTAATAACTAAAAAGTTTATATATCCGACTCACTTCGTTTTTTGCGTTTAAATATTTTTTTTATAAGAAAATCCCACAGTTATTTTTAACAAAAACTACATTTAGGTAATCAAAGTGAATATTACCCCAGAAAGGAAAAAAAAAAAAACTGGAACATTTAAAATTTTATGAAGTCTTAATACATGAGGTGTGTAGGGTGGCAAAACTTCTTTTGTATGAGAAGTAAAAATAATGTTTTGCTAAAACTGATTTTTAGTACCTAAATATTAACATTTTTTTTTTTAATTTTTCTTTGAAAGATTTATAGTTTTCCTTCACAGTAAAGGTATTTGTTTTTTTATGATATAATAAATTCATATTGAACTCGTTAATTGTTTCAAGGCACGCTTTTTTTCCACAGATGTACAATTATTTAGAGAAATACTCTTAAAGTAAGATTATTTAGAGAAATACTGATATAGTAAGATTATTTAGAGAAATACTCATATAGTAAGATTATTTAGAGAAATACTCATATAGTAAGATTATTTAGAGAAATACTCATATAGTAAGATTGGAAAGAGAATATTATGTGTGATAATGTCCACATTTATTTATTTCTAAAACAAACATCAGAAATTATTTAGTGTAAATAGATATACTCACTTTCCATGGCATTGTGTAACAAATTATGTTCATGTGTTTTATGAATGTTTACTATAGTCCTTGATTAGAATGAAAGTTCTTACTGAAACAGACGACGTTACTTTGTACCAGCGTCACACAAGTGAAACACATTTGCAAACGAAAAAATATTGGTAACTGGCATGTTAAGAATATTTTTTTATACTTTGCTGTACATATTAATCAATTTAATTATATAAAATTGTTATTTAAAGTTAAAAACATTAAAATAATCCAGTCACAAAAATTACACCTAACTTTAAAAGACGTTTTTACAAGGTTACGTCATTTTTCATAATCGCTAGTGATGACGTAAAATCGACAAATCGAAATCGACAGATTAACAATATGTAGTGCAAAATCTAAGTAATGTAATATAAATTTTACAAATAATTTAATGTGAAATGGTTGATGCTAAGGTATGAACATCAAATTGCAATTATTAATAACTTACGAAAAATTATTAAATTTATTAGATTCTACATTTGATAAAAAAAATCTAATTGATTTTCATGATTGTTCCAATTATTCTGATAATGATCACGATACTGACTTACTGTTAAATCTTAATATATCTGATTTTCGTATTATGTATTTTATTCACCATAACCGTTTTTGTTTCGTTTGATCAGTCGAGTCAGTCCCATCACTAGTCACCTCAGTTTGACAGGTGTCATTCTAATCAAGCTATATTTTATGGACTATACCTACATGATTTGTAATGGAATCCCGTTACCTACATGTTAAGAGAATGTAGGTTAGAAGATATTGGAAGGGGGGGGGGGGGGTGTAAGATGTTAGGAAGGGAGAAGGCCCTAAGACGTATCGTATAATACAAGCCGACGCGCTATTCGCTAACGACGCTATCGCGGGACTTGTAATTATACGCCAGCCTATGTTCGAAGCGAATTTAACAATCGAGTGTACTCATGGAGCTCCGAGCGCAGGCCGCAGCCTGGCGAGCATTCGCTAGCGAACGCCTTATAAGGCCGCTTTTAGCCTAGCGGGGGTCGCGCTGCGTGATGATACAACAGATGCGGTGCGACGGTGCCGCGTTACAATATTAAAAATTTATAAGAATTTCCGATCTTTCAGACAAACTGAGTTAACAGTTTTGCAGGGTAATTGTTTAAACCAAAGCTTATATTAAAAACGAGCTGATGCACGCGAATTCGAACGCGTGGTATATTGTTATTCCTATATGTTATTCCAGCCAATAAACGAACACCATGCCAAATTTAATTCGTATGCGTCGAGTCATTTTATGCGTACCGGACGACGTTCCGTGGGCAGGCCCCCTACAAAGTGGACCGACGATCTGGTTAAGGTCGCGGGAAGCCGCTGGATGCGGACAGCACAGGACCGATCGTTGTGGGGATCCTTGGGGGAGGCCTATGCCCAGCTGTGGGCGTCGTTCGGCTGATATGATGATGATGATGAGTCATTTTAGCGTGAAAGAGTAACAAACTTGCAGACATTCAGACATCAATTACAGTTTAATTTGATACATTTCAATTTTGTTTTAGCCCTCCATCAATGCCACCTACCCCTGGGCCTGGAAATGTCTCACCATATGAATCAGTAGGTGTTAGCTCCAAAGCTTCTGTTAAAACTGTTCTGGAAGATTCCATTCAGTAAGTATTAAAATTATATTTTTTATACAGCCAAGTAAATTGAATTAAATTACATTAATAAATACTTATTGACAATCAGTTTGGTTCAGTAGTAGTGAACGCTGCTTGTGTAAGCGCTACCATGAGTTAATATCGAAAACTTACATTACGTAGCTACTGTCGCTAACGATTTAACCCTTTCAGTCCATAATGTCAAATTCCTAAAATGTCAAGTTAACTTACTATGAAAAAAAAAATTTTTAAGATACTAAAAAAAAAATTAAAAAAAAAACATGTTTTTCATCATAAGTAAAAATGTTGAAATATGTTTTTTTTGCATAGTTAGTTTAAACGTGTTGTTGATTAAATATAATTTAAGAAAAAATGATTTATGGATTTTTTTTATTATTGAACGAGAACTCAGATTATCTTCATAGATTATCTGAAAACTTGACATTTTGGGAACTTGACTTTCCGGGAACTAGACATTTTGGGAACTTGACATTTTGAAACCGCTTGACATTTTAGGAATTTGACATTATGGACTGAAAGGGATTTAACGGGCATCGAATATTTTTTGATTGAACACGACGTTCACGTACCATGAGTTCATAAGAGTCGCAAGCGATAGCTCGATAGTTCACGTAGCGTGCCTAACTTCACACATAATGTAGCTGTTCCTTTCTAACCGTATTAAAAAGACAGAATAGATTTACGCAGTACAGCTTTGATAGAGAATATACAATCCTCGATACTAAAATAATCCGACTTATTTTAAACGTCGCAGAGCAGTGAATATAACTAAACATTTTGATAACTTTTAAATTGTATTTGGTTATATTTTGTTAGTGTGACATATTTTGTTGTTTGGATGATCTATTATTGTTTGTTTTGTTAGTTACCTAACTAGTTTTATTAATTGCAAAGAGTATAATTAACTGTTTCATATTAAATGAGAACCAGTGCGTTGCAATCCTAGTTTATGGTGGATTAAGTTAGTTAAGAAAAATGGTTCAGACTTTGATTTTTGATTGCCCGGTAAGCTCGTTTTATGAATAAATATTTCATTTATGTGGTTAGTTGAAATGCTGGAGTAGAATATTTCATATTTAAGACATGCCACACTGGGCCACACAGAGCCAGCTAGTCCCAAATTAAGCTAATATTAAGTACCCTGTCGTATGGGGTACTAGACAACCTATAAACTTACTTATATACTTTTTTTTTGTAAATACATACTTATAATACATAGAAAACACCCAGCCCAGTACCAACAGACATGTTTATGCACACAAATATTTGTACTGTGCGGGGATCGAACCCGCGACCCATGGCTCAGAAGCAGCGTTTACTACCGCTGATCCAAATGGTCGTCAAATTTCTTCTCGACATTTTTTTTTAAAACTAATACTCTAAATAGAGTATTTTATTAAATATAACACCTTTTCACAGCAACTATTTAGCTAGTGAGTTACTTAGCTACAGTCTAGAAAGTATTTGCCGATGCTATTTGTCAAATTTATGACTCATGGTACCTATTTCATAGAGCAACTGCTGCAAAACGTTACTCGCTAACGATTTGATCTCGATAGGTTTTTATTTGTTGACTCATGCTAGCGAATTTGGTTTCTCGAGTGCCCGCTAGAGGCGCTGTACATTTTTTCATGCATATTTTTTACGCCGACGACTCTGATCATTGTTAACTCATCGTAGGTGACCCATGGCTCAGTCATGGGTCGCGGTCACGATTCCCGTACAGTACAAATATGTATGTCTCTCGGATGCTGGCCGGAAAGACTGGGTCAAGGCTAGCTAAACAAAGAAGCCATTGGAAGGAATTGGAGGAAGCCTTTCCCAAAGGGTACACAGTAACTAATGCATGACCAAATCTGTATTATATAATTTAAGTGATTCTGATTGTTAAGGCTATAAAGTTAGGAAAATAAAATAAAGTACCCATAGAAAACTTAGTTGTATATAACTCAATCAGGGACTAGATGTCTCTTTGTGGCCCAGTGTGGCAAGTGTTAAAAATATCAATGAAGTACTAAGGAGTCATTCATTAATTACGTGAGGGTTTTGAGGAGGAAAAATCTCTACATAGACTTACTTGGAAAGGTATCTAAACTAGTTTTCTACACTAATATTATAAAGAAGAAAGATTAATATTTTTGTGTGTGTGTGTGTATGTTTGTAATGAATAAACTCAAAAACTACTGTGCCGATTTCAAAAATTCGTTCACTATTGGAAAGCTACATTCACCCTGAGTTACATAGGCTATATTTATTGCCTGAAATAAATTGGGGATCTCTACTATAACCTAACGGGTCCACCCGTGCGAAGCCGGGACGGGCCGCTAGTAAGTTATAATAAAAAAGAAATCGCGCGGTCAAGTAGGTAGTTTGACAAGGATCATATTACTTCATTTGCGTCTGGACTAGCTATTTATCTTACATAATATAATAGTAATCTGTAGTTGTCTGCAACAAAACAGAACCTTACGAATAGGAAGAGATTTGGACAATTCTACTTACCCCTGGGGGTAGGGGGTCAGTAATTGGCAAAACCATCCTTACGTCATAAATGAATCGCCACTAAACCACGTCTAAATAACACTAAGCTTTCCTGTATTTAGCATCACCCTAATAGATCGGGCAGCAGCATGTGGAATGGACGAAGAAGAAGGCGAGGAAATGCTAGCAGAGCATCTAGAGCATGTCAAGAAGTGGGTGACCGAATTGCCACTTATTTCAGAGGCAAATGAATCAGAAGATGCTATCACAATTGAGTTCCAACCTTGTTCCAGTGGTGATCATAGGACATCTTATATTGTTACTGAACCCTTACATTCTGGTACGAGTCCATCAAAGTCAGGTACTAAAACAGGATTTAGAAGAGACATTCCAAGAAAGGCAACAGAAGGTAGCGAATTTGATTCGGACTTCGACAACGAATTCGAAGTCGAAGAACTTGTGTCTAATGGCGGGATGGCTCGGGACATTCCGGACGATAACGAATTGGAGGATCGTCTTCGGAATGCGGTGCTTTGGGTAGAAAGAGCAATGGATCATGCTGTCGATAATTTGATTGGCAGGCAGGCTTTGATACCTTCCGTGGTGTAACTGAAACCTTTTCTGGTCCGACCCCAGGGGCTATCAAAGACTACGATACGCCATATGACGCCTTTACAGATATTTGGAATGCAGACATAATGGAGCATATCACAAAAGAAACCAATCGGTACGCCAAGCAAGTTATCGACGCACTAACTGCAGCAGGAACATTAAAGCCTACATCTCGGTTGCATCATTGGGTTGACACCAATGTACACGAGCTGTATTTGTTCTTTGCAATTGATATATTTATGGGCCTCAATCGTCGGACGGACGTCTCAGTACGAATACTGGAAAATCAACAGTTATCTCGAAGTGCCCAAGTTCAGGCAGCTGATGACTTATGACCGGTACATATTGCTAAGCAAATTCCTTCATTTTACGGACAATTCTGATGCGAGTCAGGATTTGCCGTTAAGTGATGGGATTACGCTTTCAGCAAAGTTGAAAATAGCGCCAGTTATCACACACTTAAACTCTAAATTCCAGTCCTTATACAATTTGAACCAAGATATTGCGATCGACGAGTCCTTGACTTTGTATAAAGGCCGGTTGTCTTGGGTCCAGGCTATAAAGTCAAAGGCTGCGTGTTTAGGCATCAAATCATTCGAGCTTTGCGAATCTAAAACTGGCTACTTACACAAATTTGATATCTACACTGGAAAGAATACTGAACAAGGCGACGTCGTGGCTTCTAGTACTGATTTAGCTAAGAAGAGTACGCAAGTGTTACTCGATTTGTTGAAGGGTCTCGAACGTAGGGGGCACTGTGTCACGATGGATAATTATTATAATTGTCCATCGTTGGCACGGTATCTAAAAAGCATCGGATTCGATTGTCTGGGGACATTGCGCGTTAGTCGCAGTCACGTGCCGGAAGATATCGTTAAGGTTCCGAAGAATGTGGCCAGAGGAACGATCGTAGCTCGGCACTCTGGTGACGTTTCATGCATAGCATGGAAAGACACCAGAGTGGTGACTATCATCTCGACCTACCACACCGACGAAACCTTTGTCACTCGGAAACACGGACGCGAGCTAGTAAAGCCATTAGCTGTGAAAGACTACAACAATACCATGGGGGGTGTTGATCTAAAAGATCAGAAGCTTTCCATGTATTTGTTGGAGTGGAAAAGATGTTTTAAGTGGTACATGAAAATCTTTAAAAGGCTCTTGAATGTCAGTGTGCACAACGCGCTTATATTGCTGTTGAGTTCTTTGGATCGTCGCAATCTGCCTTCCATTACGCATCGGAACTTCCGTGAACGATTGGCCGAGTCTCTCGTGGCTGCCTACTACCACTCTCCAGGGGAGTTCAAAATTCCTGTATCGGAATCTGTGAGGCTGAGGAAGGATTTGGTGCACCGACCAGAATACCTCGCCACGAATAGAAGAATGCGATGCCATGTATGTCTTCGGAAAGGTATAAGAAAGGATGTTCATCTGAAATGTGCCACTTGCGAGGAGGGTATGTGCTTTGGCGACTGTTGGGTGGATTGGCACTCCCTGCAACAACTCCCGGGTAGGACTATCAATGTTCGGAAGCGGCAGCGACATAAATAATGCATTTTCTGATCTGAATGGTTTCTAGGCTGTGACTGCGACTAACCAATTTCCTATAGATAATCTTTTCCGCGCACCGCCACCATGATGGTCTGTGGTAGTCTGGGTTCCCTCACTAGGTGAACCGACGATCTGATGAAGTTCGTGGGTCTGCGGGTGGCTTGGCACCGATCGTTGTGGAGATTCTTAGGGGAGGCTTATGTCCAGCAGTGAGCGTCGTTTGGCTGACATGATGATGAAGTATCTTCTTTTACGGCCGGTCCCAATAATCTATCTATCGCCAGTTTTGACATTTCGGAGATAGGAAACAGTTTCTATCTCTGATTTTGCCGTCCAGAGAAACAAAGACAGAAGTTGTTTTCTATGTCCGATATGTCAAAACTGTAGATAGATAGGTTATTAAGACCAGCCGTTAATAAACAGGACACGTTTGACGTAAATTTCAAATGTCACTTAATGGCGTTTGTTGGCACTAGGCAGAATTCTTGGGATGGGAGCATGCGTAGGTTCTTGGGTGGTATTGTTTTCAACGTTTCTGTCCGTCTGTCTGTCCCAAACATACAGTATTCGTGTCTAAGCTGTTCGTGTATTCCTCTAAGTATGTACGTGCTTTTGGGCCTGCTGCAGCAAACATTAACCTTTCTTACCTCCTTAGAAACCTCCAGAAGATTGTACCTTATATCTACCGTTCTCATCGATATACAACGTGTTCCTTTTGATATCCCATAACTCTAGGGTATTAAACAGACCGTGGTAAAGAATCACATTGCATATGAATTATTTTTAATTCTTTTTTTTTTAATTTTTTCATACAAAATAATTCTAAAAAGTCACGACTGTTTATGTAAAACACCCTTACCTTGTTATAAATAAACTTTTGAATGAAAACGATTTACTCGTACCTACTTATCAATTAAACACCCACACACGTCAATGTTTTTTACAAGTTACGCTCTCCTGCTACTTTACTACTACACTTTAGTGTAAGTTTGCCAACGTCGCAAAACTAGGGATTCGCCATACTGGTTACATATTTTTAACATATTTAACTAAAATTGTTGTTATATTCGAAACTATTGATTTTTGAACCACATGTTCTAGGGCGTTTTATATTATTTTTACCTATGGAACATAACCTTAAAGTTATGGGATATCAAAAGGAACACGTTGTATAGAACTAGATACACAGTCAGATACGACTGACACCTAAAACTGTCCTCGATTGAATGATTGACGTTGATTTTGTGTCAGTGTCATCTTTATAACCCTTTTTTTTTATATTTAATGGGCTTGCTCTTGACTACATACTTAACAAGTTAAGAAGAAGCCTAAGATGGAGTGAGCTTACCCAGCCTATTCACTCTTGCTTTAAAAATTTTGGGGTTATAGTTTTTCGGGAAAACAGACGCAGGCAGGGCATTCCACTCCTTGGCGGTGCGCATCACAAAGGATGAGGAAAAGCGCTTGGTACGCGATCGCGGTATATCAACCAGGAAGGGATGATAACCGGCAGTGCGCCTAGATTCCCGAAGATAGAAAGGGGAAGGCTGAATGAGCTCATGCAGCTCAAGAGCACACTCTCCGAAGTACAACCTGTAAAAAACCGACAGGCAAGCAACTCTGCGACGGTGGCCCAGACTATGACAACCCGGCCAAATTGTGTAGACATGCAATTGTATAGATATTTATGACATGCTATATCTATTCGATTTATACAGGATGACTTTTTCATCACCTTCAAAATTTTTTTAGGCGTTCATTAACGTATTTAGAGCCCATTTATGAAGTAAAAATGTAGGTCAAGTTTTCACCCGAAAATATTTTTCGCAATATAGTTTTCAATTTCGGTCCTAAGCCTGTTAAGGTATGAAGGGAAAACCAGAAACTTATGAATAGTACTCGTATCATAAAGAATGAATGAGATGCGCATCGCGTAAATAAGTGTTGCTTAGAGGCTGTATTAAAAATATTAGATTTTTTGCGGACATTTTCTAAGTCTCTCGAGATTTTTGTACTAGGTTATGCCAAAAGAAAAAAGTCATTTGTTTTTTGTCTCGTAGATTGTTGCATTAAAATTTGGAAGGTGGTTAAAATTTCATCCTGTATATTATATTAGATAAATTGATTAATTGTCAACGCAATAAGGTCAAATTTAAGTGAAATGATTAATTTGTTATAGAAAAGACGAGTGTTTAGAGCGATTGTTCATTTTTAATTGATTAGAATTCTACACTGATAAAACATTGTGGACTGTCTTTACATTAATGTAAATTGCTCAAATAAAGGGTAAAAGATTAAAAAGAAAGAAAGAAAATACATACACACATACACAATGAAAATTTGGACATCACACACAAATAGTAGCAAACATGGTTAACAGTAAACAATAGCATAATAGAACACATACATTTGTTTTGAACAATAATCTCATTATACAAGAATAATTCTCTCACACTCTTTCCTATACCAAGTGACCAGGTATAAAAAGTTCTTATTTAATAATGATTGTAAGTTTAACATATTATTTTTTGTAATGTCCAGTTTATTTTGAGCATATGGTGCGATAACTGCAGTAGGAGATAAAGTAACAAGTAACTTTGCGATACTAAGACGTCAGAACGACTGCGAATGACCGAATAGTGTGTTTGGATCTACGATCGCAGCGAGCCACGGACAGTGGCGGTGTAAGGCGTAAACTTAATGTGGGCGAGGTACATTTCGCAATGCCCTCTGATAATATGGGCAAGCATCTTGCAAGGCCCTCTGATGTTATAATTAATTTTATGACATAGTTTATCAGAAATAATAGGGGTTAAAGTATGAAATTGCCGATTATTTTCCCACTTTTTATTTTGTTTATAGCTCTTAAGTATAGTCATATTATTGCGTAATTCTTTTTGTATTGTATCAAAAACTAAATAAAGTAACTTTTGACTAAAAAAAAATGCTATACTAGTGCCTATTACTTCAAAGGAAGTCGTTGAAAAGACCCCTTACAATGTGTCAGCTGACCTTCTTGCTTCAATGAAGTACCTATATTTGTATTATATACTTAGATTTTCAGAAATTTAAATACTATAATGCGTAGCTTTATAACCATCTAACTTTCACCTTTAATTGCATCGAAAACGGTTCAGGCGTTTCTAAGAAAACTAAAAAATTGTTAGTATGGAAAAATGACTTTTCTCGATTTCGTCCATACAAAACGGCAATTTCATACTTTAACCCCTAATATTATGTTTGTAAATAGATAAAATTGTTAATTACATCACTGTAATTAAATATAACATATTTGTTATCAAGTTTTGTGTGTCTTATTACCAAGTCCTACCTTATGTTTGTTTCATCATATCAGCCGAACGACGCCCACTGCTGGGCATAGGCCTCCCCCAAGGATCTCCACAACGATCGATCCTGTGCTGTCCGCTTCCAGCGGCTTCCCGCGACCTTGACCAGATCGTCGGTCCACCTTGTAGGGGGCCTGCCCACGGAACGTCGTCTGGTACGCGGTCGCCATTCGAGAACCTTTCCGCCCCAACGGCCATCGGTTCTCCGCGCTATGTGTCCCGCCCACTGCCACTTCAACGATGCAATCCTTCGAGCGATGTCGGTTGTTTTAGTTCTCCTGCGGATCTCATCATTTCTGATTCGATCGAGTAGGGAAATACTCGCTCTCTCCATTTTGCTCGCTGGGTGATCTTGAGCCTTCTTATGAGACCCATAGTAAACGACCACGTCTCACTCCCATAGGTCATTACTGGCAACACACACTCGGTGTTTGTTTCGGGTGCTCTAAATAACTTATTTTTACGAGTTTCCGATGTTTCGTAACTGTTGCTATTGTCAGGATAACGAAAGAAATGCAGCTAAGTGGTTGTTATATCATAAGAAGTAAGCAAATAGTTTTAGACCTTGGGGAAGATATACTTAATAGTTTTTATTCTAAAAAAAACAACAAAGCAACAAATTTAATAAAAACAAATAAGGCCATTGATTCCCAAAGTGTCCAGGAGACCCCCCGGAAACCAGAGGAGATTAGATGTCTAGGTTGCGCGTTGGTGTGACAAAAAGGAAAAATCCTTTATTCCCACTAGTTCTGTTGACAGATTTTATTCTTAATCGGGAGTCCACGAAAATGTATTTGATTTTGGTAGTGAAGACAATTTTTTAAAATATTCTTACTTAATATTTACAAAGAAATACACGTGGTTTTAGGTGGTACTTCACCACTTATTATTAGGGGTTAAAGTATGAAATTGCCGTTTTGCATGGACGAAATCGAGAAAAGTCATTTTTCCATACTAACAATTTTTTAGTTGTTTTAAAAACGCCTAAACCGTTTTCGGTGCAATTAAAAGTGAAAGTTAGATGGTTATAAAGCTACGCATTATAGTATTTAAATTTCTGAAAATCAAAGTATATAATACAAATATACTTAATTGAAGCAAGAAGGTCAGCTGACACATTGTAAGGGGTCTTTTTAACGACTTCCTTTGAAGTAATAGGCACTAGTATTGCATTTTTTTGGGATCTTATTCGACACTTTTTATTTATCTTGTTTTTATATTTTTTTTGTGTTTTATAATTTGTGCCCAACAAACATGGTTTTTCTTTTCTTAAGCCTCTAAGCTATTATCCGCTAGACTTTTTTACAGACAATTAAAATGGGGTCAACTCCCCCCAAAAAGCTACAAGCGTTTATGTAAGCGTAGTTCACGCGGCCAAAAATCTAATTAAAAATGCATTACCTGCCCCACCGTCGCTCTTCTGCGTGATCAGCTGTCGGTACTCGGTGGAGAGGCGTCGGCGGCCGTGTTCGTACTTCGCCTCTTTAGCCAGGAGCGCCTCCCGCTGCATCTGGGTGCGCAGCTCGCTCGGCACGTCCGGTATGAACAGCTGCATTAGCCCAGTCAGACCGAACACCACGTGCTGGGTAAATAAATAAAATAAATAAATGTGGACAACATCACATACATTGTTCTGATCTCAATTTGAATAACTATTTAAAGCATTCGTATTTTGGAAACCGGAAACAACGAAGGTACCACAAACACCCAGACCCGAGAAAATGTAGAAAAACACATTTTTTCTACATTGACCCGTCCGGGAATCGAACCCGGGACCTCGGAGCAGGCACCACCTTGAAAACCGGTGTGTACGCCACTCCGCCACGGAGGTCGTATCGTAAAGAATAAAGGAATAATCTTCTTCTTCTTCTTTATATACACTTTGCTTTTTGAAAACAAAGCCCACGTTATCGGACCATTGAGTATAACATCATGACAGTGTTATTCATTTTTTGACTAAAATAATTTTTGGAAAATATAAATTTTTGGATCGAACTTTTAATTTTGTAGCAAGCTGTGACGCGCACACATGTATAATTTTGCAGCGAGATCTCGGTTGAATGGACCTTACACAGCTACATCTGCGCGCCTCACAGCATGTTTCAAATATTTTTTTTCTTAAATAATTTTACAAAATAAAAATTTGGGAAAAAAAGAAAATAACACTGCCAAGATGGTATACATAATGGGGACATAACGTGGCTTCGTTTTACAGGTGGTTAAAAATGCACCATGTATAAAAATCAATTGCTGTTCGTTAGTATATCAATTGAAACAATTTGAGATTCTCCGAACCCAGCTAAGGCTGAAGCGTGAGTTGTTGCAGAAATATCGTAATATGTGCTCATTTGAAACTTCTTTCAAGTGATATCTGTGAAAATGCCGCTCCGCTCCGTGCTTTGCTTACATACCTGGCAAACAACGAGCATCTCGTCCAGAGGCTTGTCGAGTCATATCCTGTTAGACGAGCAGCCCAAATGGCAGTGTCCATATTTTATAGAGGCAAAGAGAAATTATCAGATATGGATCCACAAAAAGTCAAAGATTTATGTCTTTTTTGAAAAAAATTAGTATAAACATGAAAGAAGGAATTGCTGACGCTAAGAAACAACTAAAAAAATAAGTCGGTTCTAATATTTAGTCATAGTGCAGTTAGCAACGAATTGTAGGATTTATTATTTATGGGATAATAAATAAGAAGTCATTATTAGTCTCGCTAAAACTTGAGAACGGCTGGGCCGATTTAGCTGATTTGGTTTTGAAATGTTTGTCGTAGTCCAAGGAAGGTTTAAAAGGTGAGAAAATATGGAAAAATCAGAAGGAAGATACTAAAAACAACAATTAAATTTTCTCATATAAAATGTTCTACATCATAATTTTCGCTCATTTATGACGTTAGGATAGGTTATACGATGTATCGTTCATCTAGTATCTTCTATAATAAATAAAAAAAGTACATGATTTTTATGATTTTGGTCTTTTTGGATTCGTTTTCTTTGGGAATAGGATAATAAGTATTAAAAACATTGAAAAGGTAACGTCAATAATAAAATGTATTTCTATTATTGACGTTATGACGACCATTTGGATCAGCGGTAGTTAACGCTGCTTCTGAGCCATGGGTCGCGGGTTCGATCCCCGCACAGTACAAATATTTGTGTGCATGAACATGTCTGTTTGTACTGGTCTGGGTGTTTTCTATGTATTATAAGTATATATTTACAAAAAAAAAGTATTTAAGTAAGTTTATCGGTTGTCTAGTACCCCATACGACAGGGTACTTAATAGTACCTTAATTTGGGACTAGATGGCTCAGTGTGGCCCATTGAGGCATGTCTTAAATATTTATTTATTTATTTATTATTTATTTTCCAACTACGCCATATTTGATGACAATAACATTATAGACGCCAAAATCAAATATACTATTCTGAGGCGATACGAAGTTCGCGGGCTCTGCTAGTAATAATCTATACTTACTAACATTATAAAGCTGAAGTGTTTGTTTGTTGTTTGAACGCGAAAACCGATTTAAATACTTTTTTCATTAAAAAATAAAGAAAAGTTTTGGCCGTGTTCGTATGTTTTCCTTTTTTTCTAAAATTAAGCCAATTTTGTTTTCCGGATGTTTTAACACAGCGGAAAATCTGGCGAATTTTTCGATTTTTGAGGGCTTATATCTTTTTTATTAATTAATTTATAAAAAAACAGAAAACATAGAAACATGCTAATTGTGGCCATAGATTTTTGTAATACGAATTATTGCTCTACTGTCTTTATCCAGGGAGGAAACAGGGGACTACGTTTGTATGGGAAAAATGGCCCTTGTGTTTCCGATTAGATTTATAACCCGGCGAAATTATGTCGGTATGCAGTTGTATGGACATTTATGTTATCTTTATTAAATAATGTAGCAGAGTGTGGTTACCTGATAAGGATGTGGAAGAACACTGACGTATATTGAACTTATGAATTTTAGTAGATATACCTAAAAAACGACCTAGCTATATTTTTTAATAATCACACGCGATTAGCTAACAGTCTTTATTGGACTATCACCAATGTTTATTTTCGTTTACACTTTTTTCAGTTCTCTAAGAGTATTTCGTTATAATAATTTTTTCACAAGTGACACTGTCTATTTATAAACAACTTGGTTGCCTAGCACCATAGAGTTTTGGACACTTGAGTATGGAAACTCCTTGCGTCGATGCCAGACACCACAACACATTCCCTCATTGATGCAAGGGTGACTGCAGTCCCAATCCTTCTCTCAATAAAATGAGTCTTGGTTTAGGCACTGCCTTCGTCAATAGGCCTGCCAGTTGCTCTGCAGAACTTGTCTTCTGCACGCTGATTAGTCCTTCTTGAACAGTTTCGCGAACAAAGAAGTGTCTCACACGTATGTGCTTCGTCCGCTTATGGAATTCGGGATTATGAGCGAGATGTATAGCGGCTTCATTATCCACTTTTAGAGTTGGTATGCCTCCCAAAGTCGTAAGATGGCTAAACACTCTCTGTAGCTATACAAGTTCGCGAGCGCCTTCACTTGCAGCTACAATTTCTGCTTCCGTGGTTGAAATTGCAACGGACGCTTGTCTTTGACTTGTCCAGGATACTGGTCCTCCAGCGTACAAGCAAACAACTCCAGTTGTAGAGCGTCCTGTAAGTTCATCTCCGCCATGATCTGCATCACTATATCCTTCTATGATAGGTTTGTGAATTTCAGATTTGTATTTTATTCCGTAAGATACTGTCCCTTTTAAATATCTGAAAATCCTCTTCACTTTACCCCAATCAGTCCAGGAAGGATTTTCCAGTTTCCTTGATGCTACCCCGACGGCATATGCAATGTCTGGGCGCGTGCCAGTCATCAAGTATGCTAGTGCACCTACAGCCTCACGATATGGAAAGTTCTTTTTCTCTGGGCTATCATCAACTTTCCCTTCTTCGTAAGTCCTCTCAATAGGCGTCGAGACAGGATTACAATCGGACATTCGGAAACGTTCCAGGATCTTCTTAGCGTATGCTTGCTGAGAAATCAGAACAGAACCGTCTTCTGAACGTTCGATCTCCAATCCTAAGTAGTAGGATGCTGGTTTACTGGTGATCGTCAGCGTATTCCCTAATTCTGTTAAGAATTGGTTCGCATGGGCTTCATCTGTCGCGGCTACCAATCCGTCATCCACGTACAGGGTAATTAAAATTTTCTTGTCTCCCTCTTTCTTGGTGAAAAGACAGGGTTCAGCTTCATTCTGAGTAAAGCCTCTCTCTAGCAAAATTTCCTCAAAGCATGAATTCCAACATCGAGGTACTTGCTTTAGGCCATACAGACTTCTTTGAAGCTTGCAGACTTTTGATGTTCCATCCGAGTATCCTTCAGGCTGCTGCATGTAGATCTCTTCTTTCAGCTTGCCATTCAGAAAAGCTGTGGATACATCAAACTGCGTTAAGTAAAGTTTCTCTGTGGCACTGATACTCAACAAAGCTCTTATGGTAGACATCCGTGCAACAGGGCTATACGTTTGTTCGTAGTCTATCCCTTTGCGTTGTCTAAATCCTTTGACTACAAGTCTTGCCTTGTATTTGTCTATCGTACCATCTGGATTTCGTTTTATACGAAAGACCCATTTACACGGTAGTGCCTTTCTCTTCGGAGGTAAATCAGCCATACTCCATACTTTATTTTCTCCTAGGGACTTGATTTCGCTCGCCATGGCTTTGAGCCATTTGGCACTATCTTCCCTCTCGACAGCTTCTTTGTATGTCTCAGGAAAGTTCTCCGTCCCTACGAAGCATACGAAGTCTACATACGAGTACCTTTGAGGTCGTACGATTTTCGATCTGTCTCTTAGGTTGTAACTAGGTTCAGCAACTATGAGCTGCTCTTGTTGATCACTAGCATCGAAAAAATCGTCTACTTCGTTTTCTGAATAAACTTGATCTCCAGTTCTTTCTCCCTCTAGATCACGTTCATTATTTTCCTGGGATTCCATTGGTAAGTCAGGCACTTCTTCAATGATAATACGTCCATCGTTTTCTGCTCCCTCTGACGGAATTGGAACATTTGCCGTTATTGTGAATTCTATGTCTGACTCAAAAGTGATGTCCCTAGACTTCAGTGTTTTTGTTCCATCGTAGATGCGATAGCCGTCATCATTTTCGTAGCCTATAAGTCTACCCTTTATTGCCTTTTTGCACATCTTCTTGCGCATCTGTTTAGGCACATGGACGTAACAAAAGCTTCCAATCACTTTAAGGTGTGAAATTTTTGGCTTTTTTCTTAGCCATAATTCATATGGAGATTTTCCTTCTACCCTTGACGGTCCAGTCCTATTTAGGACGTATGCTGCTGTATTTATAAGTTCTGCCCAAAGAACTTGAGGTGATTCTCCTCCTGAGTACATCATGGACCTTGCTGCCTCAACAAGTGTACGATTCTCTCTTTCAGAGCATCCATTTTGCTCCGGAGTGTACGGCATAGTGAGTCGCTGCTTTATTCCGTGCTTCTCTAGAATTTTCCGAACGGCTATATTATCAAATTCACCACCGTTGTCACTCAACAGTGTCTTGACAACATGACCTGCATTCTTTGCTTCTTGTAGCATCTGTGCTAGTTTATCCTTGACCTCTGATTTCTCTTTTAGGAAGTAAACAAAGTGAAATCCAGAATAATCGTCTTTGAATAGTACGAAGTACTTGCACTTGGAGATGCTTGGTGTTGCAAAGGGTCCACAGACGTCGGCGTGTATCAGTTCGCCACAAACCGATGCTCTTTCCCTTGTCCCAAACGGTTTTCTATGAGCTTTCCCATATATGCAGCCTTCACATTTTGTTTTATCAGGACTAAGTTTGATGCCTAACTCGCGTTTCACCACACTAATGACATGATTCTTATCCTGGTGAGCAAAGCGTTCATGGTACAGTTGCAACATATTTGACCCGGTAATAGCATTAACTTCGATAGTTTTGTGCTTTCTAGGAATGACTGTGTCCATGTCTAACTTATAAAGTCCTCCAAAAGGTACTCTTTTGCTATGAACTCTCGTAATACCTTCAATATCGAGCTTACACTCTCTCGTTGTTGAGGTAAAAATGCTGTTTTGCATCTTATCTTGTGCTGCTAATGGAGAAAAAAGATTCTTCGTTAATGACGGTACTAGCCACACATCATTAAGTTTGATTTCTTCCTTTTTGCCACGGACATTTGATGCTACCACTACGGTTCCCTTCCCTAACGCTGGAATCGTGGTCCCGTCTGCAGTTGTAACTGTGTGATCAGCGTCAAATTCATGAAATTCTGTGAAGAAATCGCTTCTAACTACAATGTGCGTAGTTGCTCCATTATCTACAAACCAACTATGTCGGTCTTGTGTTTGTCCTGACGAGCAAGCGTTTACCATCAGCGAGATCTGCTGCACTTGATTCGACTTTGAGCTTGATCCAGATGTGCTTGGAGTTAGTTTAGGTGGCCTCCCATCTCTAATACACTTTTTGCACTTGCGCACTGTCCTTTTCCAGTACAACAGTAGTTTCCACGAACAGTAGTTGCAAATCAGTTGCTCATCCTTGTTGTAGTTGCGCTTGACTTGTCTCTCTGTGGTTGTAGTCACTAGTGCTTCTTCTTTAGAACTTGCTTGACAACCCAGATCTCTTTCAAATGCGCAAAGATGACTTGTGAGACTGTCAATAGTCCTTTCAGTTTGCTTTAGCATCAGCCAGCTTGATTTAAAGTTGAAGAACCTATCATCTAGTGTGTCTAAGACTTTACATATGAGGAACATTTCAGGAAGCTTAGCTGTGGGATCAACCTTTGTAACCTCCACCTTCAATTCGTTCCAGAGATTCTTGAGCTTTGACATGTGCGTTGGAATATCGTCCGCCTTATCATGTTTTAGTCCAAAGAATTCTAAACCTAAATTGTAAGCTCTATCTTCCGTTTGTCCGTCAAATAGTCTATGTAACTCCAACCAGACTTCATGAGCAGTCCGCAATCTCATAACTTTCTTTAGTGTATCCTCTGACATATTAGTGGTTAGCATGAGTAGAGCGCCAGTCTCAGCTTTCTTATATTTAGCTAACGCCATATTAAAGCTGCTGATTTCAGCGTCACCTGCTCCATCCTCGAGTGTGGGTTTAAGAAAACGGCCTTCTACTACTTCTAGGGCATTTTTAGTACCATCAAGTAGGATGGAAATCTTATATTTCCATGTGGACCAATTTTCTTTTCCTGCTAGTTTGCCTATGTCGATTTTAGTTGAATAATCCATGGTTAATATATCTGATCAGCTGCGGTCCGATAACCTAAAAATAATGTAGCAGAGTGTGGTTACCTGATAAGGATGTGGAAGAACACTGACGTATATTGAACTTATGAATTTTAGTAGATATACCTAAAAAACGACCTAGCTATATTTTTTAATAATCCCATTAGCTAACAGTCTTTATTGGACTATCACCACTGTTTATTTTCGTTTACAGTTTTTTCAGTTCTCTAAGAGTATTTCGTTATAATAATTTTTTCACAAGTGACACTGTCTATTTATAAACAACTTGGTTGCCTAGCACCATAGAGTTTTGGACACTTGAGTATGGAAACTCCTTGCGTCGATGCCAGACACCACAACAATCTTGTAACTCTCCGATTGATATAGGTTGTGTGCCAAATGTGCACCATTATGTCAAATGGGTGAAGTGTGACAATTTGGATGGACATTTGTTAATCAATCACGCCAGAACTGCTGAACAGATCTGGTTGAAATTAAAAACAGATTTAGGTAATAGTCTGGATTAGCACATAGGCTTTTTTCTATCCCGGAAAAATATTCGGTTTCCATAGAATAAATATTTTTATTTCACATATTGAAAGGGATCGGCATGTTTTCTTGCATACTTAGTGATAGTTTACTAGTCAAGATATAGCATAGGCTACATATCAGCGAACGATACCGCGGGCAACCACTAGTAAATAGAGTTATTTAATTCGGGATTTATACCATGTCTGTCACGGGAGAACTCCCGTGATCATGGCGCTTGCAACAGTGCCGAAATATCGGAAACTCATAATAAATAAGGTACATGGTAAAAATTCCGAATTAAATAACTCTAGTAGATAATGACCTTGAAAGTTTAAATCAGTATTTCACTAGTAAATAATACAAATGTGGATAACATTACATACATTGGTCTGATGCCAAAATAAGTAAGTATTCAAAGCATTTATTTGTGACAATCAGAAAATAAAAACACCTAGACCAACCTGCACAAGCCTCCCCCAAAAAACATCAAAAACATCACCACAAAATTATTACACTATCGATGGAGTTAAGTCAAGAACATGAGTCCGCTACTGCTTAGATATGATTCAAATCAACGACCTACCGCTTACTATGGCGACTATTCAAATCCTACCTATAGCAGTCTTTTTTTTTATTTCAATGTATTTAAAGATTTGCATTTTTACGGAACTTTAAAAATGTGTTTATCAAATGGCTTACCTCAAAAACCACCACGAAAGCCAGTCTTGCAGCGAACACGTGCCAATAGTGTGGCGAAAGGCCGTAGGGATCGTAGTGGTTAGGGGGGTTCCTGTACCCCCTGTAGGCGCAAGTGGGGGGGTCCACTTCGTTCTCATCAGCGCCCCAATCTTCTCTGTAGTCTGAGGTGTTGAACACTGAAAAAAAATATGGATTCTTATTATTATCGCCCCATTAGTCGAGTGGCTTAAGTAAGATCTCAGGGTCCCGGGTTCGGTCCCTGGACATTCCAGGACTCCGAATATTGCTCGGGTTTGTGATCACCAACCCGCATTTGGCAAGCGTGGTGATTATGCCCATACCTATTATTGCTGTGGTAACTTTTCGATGATGGAGGCCTTTACCCTGCAGTGAGATTATTATAGACTTACTACCTATATCACTCGTTAAAAAATAACATTGCCGGGGTTAAAAAAAGATCGTCTCAAAAAAAAAGAATAACAATACCCCCTCTCCTAGAAGAGGCTACAAAATGAGTTCTAAACTTCCAGGACGGACAACCGCATACCAGGCTTTTTTTGGGGACGTGGGACCTATCTCCTTGTGGTCCATTCACCCTGGACAACGGCATCTTTGGTTTTCTAACCAATGATGACGGCTAACAGATCCCTCTGCGGTGGTATGCTTCGTAAGAGGCCGCCTGGATGCTACCACCCTCCTGCCGGAGTCCAGCGACAAACAGTTGTTCTGTGTTCCGCTGGTGTGTGGGAGAACCAGTGCCTCTGGGTAAGCTCGCTCTATCTTAGGCTTCTTCTTAACCGTAAAGTATTTAGTCAAGAGTAAGCATTGTTTATAAAAAAAAGCATTTTACTTGTCTATTTAAAAAAAAACTTTTAAATTTATTAATTCAATGAAGTAGTTTGATTTTGGTAGGTAATGTTTCAAGCCAATGCACATTGGTGGGTTTCTTGATGCCTGGTTACTCATAAAACTAACACTAAAACAGACATGGTCGCGGGCAGACGTGACTATGATTCGTGCAGTCGGATCGAAACGTTCGCCTCGTCCGTAAAAGGTATACAAATACGATTTTACCTTGAGATAATTAATAGTGCATTAAACGTTGTTACTATATAGGTTTATAGGTTGTTACTATATAGGTCAACTTACACGATAACGAGTGGTCTATGTACCCAGCCAGTGTGTTGTCAGGTGAGTATACATATTTGTACACCATCCGAGGTATGAAATCACTGGTGTATGCTATCACGAATGCCTGTGAATAAATTAAAAAACAATCACAATTCATTTCAGCTTATGTTTAAGACTGTTGCCAATAGATGGCGTTAAAGGCAGTTGATTCGCGGTAGCGTTTAGTATTCTTATCAAGTAACGAGTCAGTGCCATCCTTCATTATCGTTTAAACCAGTGATGCGGAAAGACATTATCTTTTTATTTTCAATGTCTAAATTAAGTACTCCTTATATGTAGTAACGCAAAACTGGGAATAAACTGGGAAGAACTTAAATTATAATTTCAAATCCAATTGGTGCTAAATGAATGTTGAAAAAAAAAGTTTAAAAATCCGGTCAAGTGCAAGTTGGACTCGCGCAAGCAGAGTTCTGTACCATCTATAAAAAGGGCAAAAAAAATAATGTCTGTTGTACTATGGGATTGGGAGCCCCTAATAATTATGTTTATATTCTGTATTTTAGTATTTCTGGTTTAGCGGCAACAGAAATAAATAAAATAAAATCTTTATTGAAAAACTTATTTAACAATATAACAATTAAATAGTCATTGAATAGAAATACGTCATCTGTGAAAATTTTAACTGTCTAATTATTAGATAATCTGTGAAAATTTTAACTGTCTAACTAATAGTGACCGAGTTTCTTGCGCTGCTTCTTCTCGGCACTAGCCCAGACTTGTCCCGAAGCAGTGGTAGGTTTAAATATTGGGACGTGTAAAAGCGCCTCCTGGGGCCTATTTGCAGAAATAAAACTGATTTTAACTGATACCTACAGCCTGATGATGACAGATGGACTGACAGACAGACAGAAGGAAAGTGGAGTCTTAGTAATGGGGTTCCGTTTTTCCTTTTCAGTAGGGAACCTTAAAAACAATGAGAAGATCTGTTTTGGTTTAAAACAAACAGTGATCTCGCCATTTTTGACGTTCATTTCAAAATGTCCGCGATTGAAACAACATAACTGACAGTTGTCATGTTTCATACCTTCATAATAGAAACTCAACCTTACTTGTACGACATTAGGTTCAATGCAGTTAAAAGAGCTCAAAATGTTTTACAAGGCGTTCATTTGAAAGGTTTTGCGTCGCTGATTGTATCTGCGGATGGGATAAGCCGAGGATCGACCTAAGTGGCGTGCAACCGGAGAGGCCTATGTCCAGCAGTCCACTGCGATAGGCTGATGATGATGATGATGATGACGTTTGTGTATCTAGTTTCTTTATTATAAAATCAGTGATCACCTTAAAAGAATAAAATAAATAAATAAATATTTCAGACATGCCATACTGGGCCACACAGAGCCATCTAGTCCCAAATTAAGCTGATATTAAGTACCCTGTCGTGTATACTTTTTTTTTTCTAAATAAATACTTATAATACATAGAAAACACCCAGACCAGTACAAACAGACATGTTCATGCACACAAATATTTGTACTGTGCGGGGATCGAACCCGCTACCCATGGCTCAGAAGCAGTGTTTACTACCGCTGATCCAAATGGTCGTACCGCTGATCCAAATAGCACAACCCCTTCTCTTCCTATGGGTGTCGTAAGAGGCGACTAAAGAGAGTACCTACCTACTGCTGGTAGAAGAGACACCAGCGTCTCCCTCCTCAAATCTATTTAATTCAAATGATTTATTGCGTTGTATAATGATACAAATTGACCGAACTGCGATCGTCGGCCCACGTGTCATGCGTGGCGATTATGGCAAAACCCTCCAATTGAAGAGGCCTGTGGCCAGCGGTGAACTGAAATATTAATGAGCTGGTGATGATAATGAAGAAGAAATGGCAATTACTTACGTTTGACACAACAGCAGCGTATGTTATGCCTCGTAGTATACCGTACCTGAAAATGAACATTAATTATTTTTTATACAATGCTAGTTTTTGCCACGAGTTCGTCCACTTCGATTTCGGAATGGGGGCTAGTGAATTTGCCACTAGAGGCGTTAGTGTAGCTTGAGGTCCAATATCATTCACTTTGTACTGGTTTAGCTGAATTTGTTGCATAAATTATAATTTCTTTAATTTACCTGCTGGAAAGCGATCTCCTTTGTAAAATATCGCAAATATGGATTATTTGGCGATTAATGTGAACGCTTTAAAGGCGGAATTAAGAAAAAGTGCAAAAATAGGCGGAATAGAGCAACTATTTCAGAAGTTAGTTTGTTGATATCAAGATAATTATTTATAAACAATATAACCTTAATTAGATTCAAGATATAACACTTTGTTTCGGCGCCAATCGCCTTTGACAGCTATACCTCCGGACCTCAGTCTACAGTAGCGCCGACTGGTGAGCAAAGAAACGGTAGTCCCCATTGAGTCAAGAAGAAATTAATGTGTTTTAAAAAAATTTAACCAACCGGCAATGCCATCTACCGTCTGTGCCATGCTAAATTTTAAGTTTTATTAGTCACAAGATAATATGTAAAAATCTTATTTAGATGACAGCAAGTTTATTATCAGAAAAGCGCGCGAAAATCTTCAAAAGCGCGGTAATATTTGACAGATAGAGCGAATATGTAAAATATTTTTAAGTTTATTTTTAAAAATATAATTATATAGGTATATTAATGGTTGCTGGCACAGGTATTACAGGTAATTTTCTTTTCAATCTTTTAATTGATTTTAATCAAATCAATTATGTAGTCTGTCCCATTGCCTAGCTAGAACTTATGATAAACGACATCGTTCGAAGAATTGATGAAGTGGTAGTGTAGTGGGCGGAACGCATAGTAAAAAGAACCGATGGCCGTTGAGGCGGAACGGTTTTGGAATGGCGATCGCGCACCGAACAACGATCTGTGGGTAGGCCCCCCAATAAGCGATCAACAGTCTGGTGTAGGCCGTGCGAAGCCGCTAGAATCAGACTAGAAGACCGATGGACATGTAAATCCTTAGCCTCCCTTTCTAAAGCAGTGGGCTTATTTGGACCTGACAAAGGTCCCGGAAAGCCACTGGAAAGTCACCGTAAGACCGATCTGCTTGCAGATACCCAGAGGAATCCTAAGTCCAGCCATAGACTTATTTGGCTGGTATGATGATGATGACAATTGCCTTACCAAGCTCCTATATCCTCGACCCTCTCAGCCAGCGGCCTCCTCGCTTGAGTCACCATCTTGTAAGCGTCCAATCTGATCTCGGCGATGTTGTTGAGCAACGCGAAGAGGGGGGCCAGAGGGAAGGCTGCCACAAAGAGCGTCACGAAGCCGTATTGAAGAACTAGAATTAATATTGAAAATATATTTTTCAAAAGTTACTAAAAACTGAGTATTATATGATGCCTTTAAATTTAAATATCTTAGTGCGCGTTGGGCTTGCCCACCGAGGCAGAAGCGGATCTGGGGGAGGCTGATGGTCTCGATTCTCCTACCAAAGCATCTAAATTATCTTATGACCAATCGAATTCAGGTAGCTTACTACATCACCGGAAGTAAGTAACTACTTCCTTGATAAAATTATTGTCTTATTCGCTATGTAAATTTAAGTCCTCACTAATGATTTCATTTAAAATTGAGAGGTTATTATTATTATTATTTTTTTTTAAAACTTGTCAAGCTATTTTGTTTACTGTTTCTTCAAATTAACTTAAGCTATATATCTGTTTTCAGCAGTATTTTTGTGAATGTCGTGGCAGCCTATAGGTAAGGCAACACTGTAAAATTGGGTTTAAATATTAAGTATGTCAATGTGTGGTGTATGCTTTGTTGGTTGTCCTTAAAAAAAAAAAACCTACCCTCTACCAGGTCAAGATCGTTCCAAGGGATCCGTACAATTTCTTAGGTACAGTAGTAGGTATTTTAGGTACATATTATAAGTACTTAGTTCAGGAATCGAGTCTCGCTTTGATTCGTCTCGTTTCGATTGATTTTGATCGATAAATATCGATTTGTGTTACAATGTACGAGGGTAAGAGAGATAGATAGGCTTCACTCACTCATTTCAAGGTATTCATCAAACAGCGCCAATCTCCCAGGGTCCTGTAGATGGTAGTCCTGTTCCCACGCCATGTGGGGCTTGTTCAGATCCCTGGTCACCGCCCGGTGGGACCTCTGCCTCCACCAGTTATGGAACTTTCTGGAAATGACGAAACAAATTTTCGTAACGACTAAAGAATATAGTAATTTAAACTTTCATGGTCACTTTCATGTGACTTAGTTGCTTTAAGATTGCTACAATGTATTTGTTTTGTATCCATAAAGGATTTCAGGTATTTCGGCAATGTTGCAAGAGTCATGGTCACGAAGGAACGCCTAAGGAATAGTCGAGAAAAAAAAAACATCGCCAGTTTAGGGGGCTTACCTTGCTTTTAAGGGGTTTTCTATTAATCAAATGTTATTTTTAGCATCTTTTAGACCACTACTCCCCTTAAGTGTTAAGTGGTAAAGGCTTTTTACCCCTCCCCTACTATTATAAGTTCCTATTGCAGTACAGTATCTTCATAGATAATCGGCTTACTATGCATAAGTTAGTTTAAAAAATGGACAAACACAAACACACACGTACGTACGGGTATCCCAGCTCCATGAAGTTGTTGAAGCTCTGCTTCCCGATCATGATGATGGCCAGCTGTATGCACAGCTCCGACAAGCAGCCAGCCGGATCGCAGATGTCGCCTTTCAGCTTGAAGAACTCTGATTTCCTGGCTTGGTCGTCGCCGGGATAGTCGTAGAAGCGACCCTGGAAGAAGAATACTTTTATTTAATAGATAAAGTGATTCAGTAAATTAGGATAGTTTGGACTGTTATATATATATAGCAGGAAAAGTGCATATTCTGTTAAATCTACGAGAGAGAAGAACCCTTGGAGCAGCAAGCTGTGCATGGAGATATTTTCAAATTTGTAGCACGTTATGAGGGTGCAACACCGGAAGTACCGTTAGCCTCTTTCTGCCAAAGACGTCGGCCAATTAGAAGGCACGCAAACTAGAAAACGTAAGCGTGCCAAAAATGCCGTGCTCTGATTCGTTGATAGAAGAGAATAAATGGTTGCTGACAAAGTTGGTTGGATTTCACTGAGCTCCCGTAATAAATAAGAAAACCCTGAGAAGACTGAGTCTGGCGCTGGCCCACGCTAAAAATTTAAATAAAATATGAAGGAGAACTGCAATTACTGAAAATCAACATCGTGATAGGCATCTAGCTGCCACGACTAGTGCTGAATCCTTTTTAAATGATTTGTATTCTCTCGTTTGTTTTGTGGTAATTACTCGTACCTTGAAGAAAGCGATGTAGATCAAAGAAGAGTAGAAGTTCATAAACTCGAAGAAGAATATTTTGAATGTGTAAGAGTCTTCGTACTCCGTCTGTGTGCGAGGGTTTTCTATGTTGGTCAGGAATACAGCAACTTTTGCGTATATCTGCGAAAAATATTGAAAATTTAATTACTCGAATTACAAATTTGATTGACTTACTATTTACTGCGACTGGTCTAACCACTAAGACATTGCTTGTCTTGACTAATTTATTACAGGCTTTTCTCTGTTGGCCAGCGGAGAGTAATGAAAGAAATATTTCGTCACTGAAGTTCTAACACCACGTCCACGGAAAAGGAACAGCACGGAAGTCACTGTCCTTTGGAAACAGTACCTACGTAATAACTACTTTTAAACTATAGCGTTGCATAATTATTGAAGGTGTAACGGGATTTATCGCGAACATACCTTATTTTATTTGCCTGACGTTTCAACCGGGTTGCATCGGCCGTGGTCACAGGCAAATAAAATAAGCTTTAGGTATGTTCGCGATAAATCCCGTTACACCTTAAATAAGTACCTACGTAAGTCCAGCCCAGTTCCATACGTTGAGCTGTCTGTCAGCTGCGGTTGGGAATTATTCAAAAAGGTTTTTAATCTCTCCTCAGAAGTTCTTAAAAACGACTTACGTGGTGTTAGAACTTCAGTGATTTGATTGTTTTAAAACTGTTAAGCAATGAAATTTCTAGTGCATGGTATTTTTAATAACAATGTTGCCTTAGATGGGACTCTAACTACAGCCTTTCGCTTACCGGGCAACTAGGGAACTTACGGAGCCCAAAAAACCATTTCAGTAAATTGAAATGGTTTTCAAGGTTCGGCCTATAATCATCCCACTGCAGGGCACAGGCCTCCATCATTGAATCCAAGTCACCATAGTACAAACAGCACGTCAACCTTCCACAAAACGTCAAATTTTCTCAATTGATATTGATCTCTACTTGTTGGTCTTAAAGTTGAAAATCAATTCAATGACTGTTTCGGTCAACAGAACTAGTGGGAATAAAAGAAATAATCTCAGTAGATCTAGACCTTCAAATCAGGATAGATCAATAGATCAATAAGAAAAAAAAAATCACTAGATCTATCATGGATCTGGCGAATGGATATTTTGAGAAAAAAAACTCAGTAGATCCACCCCCTAAATTTAGGATCTACTGAGAAAAGTTAATCTAAATAGATCCATCATGCATCTGGCCAATGGATCTTATGAGATTGAAGGTAACTTTTTGGGTAGGTTGACCTGCCGTTGTTTGTCTGTACACATGTGGGTTGTTGATCACGAACCCGAGCAATGTTCCGAGCTCCCGACATTTAAAACTCTTGTTGCCCGAACCAGGATCGAACCTAGGACTCCGCGATTTGGCCCGTTACTTAAACCACTAAACCGACGGTATAAAAAATTACCTTAGTAAGTATCATGATGATCGTCAAGTTAATTAGCGCAGCTGTCATGGCGGTGAAGATCTTTGCGTGTTTCTTAAGGAAGAACCCACTGCCCCCATAGATGACAGACACCATAGATATGCGGTAGATGATGGTGCCAAGCACGGCTCCCATTACTATGGTGATCTGCAAAAGAATTAGATCTTTACTAATATCATAAAGCTGAAGAGTTTGTTTGTTTGTTTGAACGCGCTAATCTCAGGAAGTACTGGTTCGAATTATTTTTTTATGTATTTGACTGTTTGTTGCCTTACACAAATTAAAAAAAACGAATTTAAAAAATATTGTTGTGTTGGATAGTCCATTTATCAAGGAAGGCTTTAGGGTATAGATATAACATCACGCTGCGACCAATAGGAGCAAAACACTTAACACTTACGGGGTTTAATGCAACGAACCGTTATTTAAAAGTAAATAGTAATTTACCTTCCCGACGTTTCGATCCGGTTGCACGAATCATGGTCGCGGGCAGACTGAAGGCGCTCGGCATCATTTGTCATCATCATGGAACCCAGTGTTAACGAAGTGTAAATCGTGTGCTATGCCGTTAGTGAGAAACCCGGACACTGTTAGTGTGGTTTGTCGAGCTGACTGTACGAGTGACAAAATTGTTAAAGAAGTGCGGGTAGAAGAAAACATTTCGTCTCAACCGCCTAGACGACGACGAGCGCCTCCAGTCTGCCCGCGACCATGATTCGTGCAACCGGATCGAAACGTCGGGAAGGTAAATTACTATTTACCTTTAAATAACGGTTCGTTGCATTAAACCCCGTAAGTGTTAAGTGTTTAGTGTAAAAATGCAACAAGAAAGTTTAAAATCCTAAATAGGAGCAAAGCATCAGTGAAAAATGTTGCGAAAATAGTCGCGATCATAATAACAGAAATTGACGCGGTCGAAGTTGCGGGCAACAACTAGTAATAAATAAATGTGGACAACACCACATACATTGTTCTGACCTCAATTTGAGTAACTATTTAAAGCACTCGTTTTTTGGAAATCACAAACACCCAGACACATTGACCCGTCTGGGAATCGAACTCGGGACTTCGGAGTAAGCGACAACTTGAAAACCGTTGTGTATTACGCCACTCCGCCAAGTATTGAATTTCAGTATTTTTATTTATGTATTTTATTATTATATTGGTCTGTTTCCCATCACGGGACTATGGAGTCCCGGACATTTGGAAGGCGTACGAGGGGCCGAAGCCAACTCGCGGAGGCCTGTTAGACAACATTTATCTTTACGATGTGATGTGACACCGACCGACGATTATTCCTGTACGCACTATATAATGCGTCCAAGGACAACCTCCGGTCAGTGCAGGACTATTGTAGAATGTGGATACAAAGGATACTGGGCTATGGGTTTGGGTGCTAGTGGACTGGGTAACTGGGACTATGGAAGGACTATGGCCCCTGCCTGACCTATGTTACTCACACGGATAAAATGGCAGGGGCTGACTCGCACACTCGTTTAATGGGCCCCCGAAAACGGCCGCTAGCAGATAGTGACGTAGCGACAAGGGGGCAACATACATAGCCTGAGGGGCTTGAGGAGTGGAGAGGTATTACACGGCTCTCAGGACAATCCCGGTAATCCGTTCAAGATCCCTACAAGCATCTTACTGCAATACTTCCTTCCTCCGAGCATTAACATTCTGCCTTAAGCACGCTGACCACCTTCCCCTTCTTCATAGTTTTTTTCCTGTACCCAAAGGTTGTCTGGCAGAGATCGCTCATTAGCGATAAAAGTAACAGCCTATAATCATCCCACTGCAGGGAAAAGGCTTCCATCATTGAATTCAAGTTACCACTGCAATGATGGGAACTGGCATAATCACCACGCTTGCCAAATGCGGGTTGGTGATCACAAACCCGAGCAACGTTCGAAAATTCGAAACTATTTGTTGCCCGACCCGGGGATCGAACCCGGGAGCCCGAGATCTTGGCCCGGTATTTAAACCACTAGACCAACGCGATAAGACCGCCTAAATTGTACATCTTACTATAAAAATTGTATGTTATTTCGTTATTTGATGTGCAATAAAGAGTATTCTATCTATTTATCTATCTATAATACTTTTCGAAAAAATTCTATTGATAAAATAAATAGCATTGCCAAGATGTTATGCATAATGGTTAAAAACCGTGGTCTTTGTTCGCCTGGCGGTAAAAAATTCGCAGTGTATAAAGACAAGGTAAAAAGTAAGACACTGTCTTACCATGAACATCATCAGGGGTCATCCATAAATGAATTTTGAGATTCTCAGAGTCCCCCCCTTGTAACGCATGTTTACGAAAATTCCCGTACTATTTTGCCAAATGTCACAAAAAATAAGACCCCCCCCTTTATGTGTGACGTAATTTGTGGACGGCCATCATCATCATCAGCCTATCACATTCCACTACTGGACATAGGTCTCTCCAGTTGCACGCCACTTAGGTCGATCCTCGGCTTCTCGCATCCAGCTCCTGCCGCCACCTTGCGCAACTCATCACTCCACCTGGCCTGAGGGCGTCCTACATTACGTTTGCCTTACCATGAACAAAACAGCTGAACTAGTAGCGACATATCTCATGGTCTTCTGCCACGCGGGCAGGTACGGTTCCTTCTCCCTCGTCACAGGGTTGGTTCTGAAAGTCTTCACTGACGTCTCGAACTCAGGTCTTGGGTCTTCGTCCTGGAATGATTTGTTTTTTTTAAATTAAGTTATTAAAATATGTAAAACAGTTTCACTGTGAATTCCACACTAGGCATAGACTATAAACTAAAATTTTAAATTAATGTGTGTTTGTGTGTATGTGTGTGTGTGTGAGAGAGACTAAGTCAGTGAGTAACGGCCATTAAATTAAAATTTACCAAAATTATAAATTAGTTAAAAATTATATTTGCGGCATTTTATTAAAATATTCAATTATGGAGATATTGCATTTCAGTTTAGCTGGTGAAACTATATGATGCTTGTAATAATAACATTGTGATTTATTGTATCGTGCTTGCAACACAAATTTAGTCAATAAAACAGTTGGATGACACACCTGATCGACGCCCCCCAAGTCCCACTCCCATCGCACCACAGACTGTTTCCTCTTCCATAATTCTAAGAATGTTGTTGCTAAAACAAAATAAAAATACAATTAGCTAGGTTGAATACCGCCGATTAAAGCCGCGTACTCACACTCACTAGAGGACATTTGTTGACCGACATGTATTCAGAAACATCGGGCGACATCGCGGAATATCGCCCTACGTCGCTCGATATCGTCCACGTCAGTTTAGTTGATAGAGCAACTTTACTAAGGCTGCCCAGTGCCCACCCACGTCCGACTTTTTGTAGGACCGATAATCGGGCCGATTTTACTACTTAGGCAGCAGCATACACAATCATGACCGATTTTTTGTAGGACGTGTGCGTTGCTCCATTGCTATCAGTACGTTCTATTCTAAACGTCCTACAAATAATCGGTCACCGATTATCGGACGTGGGCGGGCAGCCTCATTCGAATGGGCGACGAGATACAAGTTGTGCGATGTCGCGGTACATGTCGGAGGTGTGGCAACGTCGCGTGAAGTCGCCCGACGTCTTCCGGGACACGTGGCGCGCGACATTTATCTCCTAATGGGCGCGGCTTAAAACTTAGCACGGGATTTAATGCTGTCTAGTAGGTATGAAACTAAATTGTAACACTTCATCACAGTTATTAGAAAATGTAGTTCTTTAAAGTTAAACTAGATGGCGCTGTGCCGAGTTCAATCGCGGCGTAATAAGTGTTTTTATGGACTATGTGTAACTCTTGTTATTTTCAATAAATAAGTTCATCAAGCAGTTGTGGATTAATTTAAAATGATCAAGATACGTAGTGATAATGCACTATTAATTAATTATTGTATTCACTTTTCTAACGTTTCGATGATTTCGATCCCATTCCACCTAAGCATTGCACGAATCATGCCCGAAATCCCGGTTTTGTTTTGAGTTTTACTTATAACTAAGAAAGTTTAATAACATAGCTTTCTATTTTGAAACTAGCTATTTCCCGCGACGTAGTTCGCGTCAATTTATATTAATAAGAATTCGATTATTTTTGCTACATTGTTCACTGATGCTTCACTCCTATTGGTCGCAGCCTGATGTTATATAGCCTAAAGCCTTCCTCGATAAATGGACTATCCAACACAAAAAGAATTTTTCAATTCGGACCAGTACTTCACGAGATTAGCGCGTTCAAACAAACAAACAAACAAACTCTTCAGCTTTATAATATTAGTCTAGATATATTTATGTCCCATGAGTTTGGAAAAGAGGTTCATCATTCACAGATCACATGAGTCCACTACCTGGATACAGGACTCTTTAGGAGAAGGATTTTCGCATACTTAGTAATAGCCAGGATTTGCAGGTGGTAATTTTTTTTGGTAGTGTGCGCGTGAGTGGAACTAAAATAGAAGCTGTCATTGTTGGATAGTTGCTTTTTTTTAAAAGAAAGAAAGAAAGAAAATTAATTTATTTGGCATCAATGAACAATTATATAGCATACAACCCTATAGTCAGAGGCTAGCTTTTTTTCAGAATGATGACCTTGCGTAACCGGCGTCTCATTGCAGACTTAATGTTTCTCCACAAGTTACTGCACAACAAAATTAAATGTACACACCTCCTCGATCACATCAAATTAAATGTCCCATACAGGTATCCCCGTTACCCAATTCGCAAATTATTTAGAATACCTAGCCACAAAACAAATTTAGGCGCGCATTATACCCTAGCCAGAATATGTAACACCTACAATGAAATTATGACCAAGGTACCGGACATTGACATTTTCAGCAACTCTGCCCGAAGCTTCAAAAAAAAATTGTCCAATTACTTTTTAACCTCTCAGCACACACTCATTCCTTAGTTAGTTCTTGTCTTTTGTGATTTTAAATTTAGTTTTAGTTATTTTGTACTAAGTCCATTTTATTATAAACTTGGCTACACATTGTGGTAAATGCTGTGTATACCTGTTATTGGCAAACATATTTAACCATATACTTGTAATCGTGTTGTTGTTAATGTTTTATGTGTTTCGCTGTTGGTGTACCGTATAAATATAAATAAATAAATAAATAAATAAGCATACATAGCATTAATAAAAAATAAAATAAAATAAAAAGAACAAACAAAATCACAATTTAAAACCAAAGACGCCAAAAAGGTCTCCCGCTCAGCATTTGTCGCGGCATGTTACATGCATGCATGCCACGACGCCGATATTCTGCGGGAGCCCATGCATAAATAAATTAAAAATAAACAAGTAAACAAAAAAAACAACAACACAAGAATGAAAATGATACTATACAAAGAAATAGATATTAAAATAATACACAAAATAGTTTAAAAAGTAATAACAAAATAATAATAAAAAACGAAAAGACAGAAAGAACAGACAAAGAGTGAAACCACACGGTACGGCAGTATTTTAAGTATTATTATTCGTAGGTTCATCATCATCATCATCATCCCAGCTAAACAACGCCTACAACTGGACATAGGCCTTCCCCAAGGATCTCCATAACATCCAGCGGCTTCCCGTGACCTTCACCAGAGCGTCGTGCGGTGCGCGGGCGCCACTCCAGAATCTTTCCGCCCACTGACACTTCAGCTCTACAATTCTCCGAGCGATGTCGGTTATACAACATTATTCGTAGGTTAATGTTTACCCCAAAAAGACATGAAGATGGCGAAGAAAACAGTCGCTGGGTTGTCGAAGAGGTAAGTAAGTTTCGCGAAGAGGCAAGAGTCCGAGAGTGTCTGGTACTGGCACGCCTTGTCGCACAGAGGGCAGAGTGTCGTGTTGCCGGGTCCTCTGGGATCGCAGATCTCTTTGCTGCAATCAAATAAGGCATATCATTTTTTATCCGACGCAGCCAAATGGAGGTTATGGTTGGTAGACCTAGTAAACTAACGGCCTTAATCACCCCACTGCAGGGCAAAGGCCTTCATCATTAAAGTCAAGTTACTCGGTATTGATGGGTACAGACATGTAAAACGTTAGAAAAGCTGTCATGCGCCATTAGTATGAGAACGGATTTCGCTGCTTGCGCCCCATTACTACTTGTGCACATACTAAACAGGCTCAATACGTATTTTCTAGCGCTTTGATCAAAACAACTTTTGTCACATTAATCGTTTCTGGTCACCTAGACACGACAGTTTCTTGCTCATATCAAGTATGTATCTAAGTTTATGTAGTGTATTTTGTTAAAATATGTATTTATATTTTATTATTTATTTTATGTAGTTGTGTTGTATTTAAGTTTATTTTATATTATGTATGCTCACGTAGGTAATAATAAGTTTTTGTTGTCTTACATCCATGATTATTAAAATAAGTTGTATTATTAATTTTACATGTCTTAAGTACTTAGCACCGCCTTCCCCTTTCTTTATAGTTTTTCCTGTAAAGGTTGTCTGGAAGAGATCGCTGACGGCCATAAGACCGCCAAGTTGTACATTTTAATGTAAGTATAAATTTTTGTAATTTCTTTGTGGTGTGCAATAAAGAGTATTCATTCATTCCTTCATTCATTCATTCATTCATTCATTCATTCATTCATTCATTCATTCATTAAACACAAGCTTTCGCACACATAAACGAGTTCAAAGAGCGCCAATCAAGCGAATACTTATGACCCTTGGTCGCGCGACGTCTAAACACCAATCACAGCACTCACTTGCATTCATGTTTGGGCAGATATATGACCATTTGCTCATAACCTATGTGGCGCGCCTTCCCTACCTACATCGCTTTTCTAACCTTTTTCCCGTGTTCTGTGGGTATAGGCATAATCACCACGCTTGCCAAATGCGGGTTGGTGATCACAAACCCAAGCAATGTTCAAACATTCGAAACATTTTGTTGCCCGACCCGGGGATCGAATCCGGGACCCCGAGATTTAAATCACTAGTCCAAAGGGGCGTGACAAATAATATTAAGTATTTAAACTAGAAAAAAATTTCGGGACTCGAACCCGCATACCCATGCATACCGGGGGTAGTGATTTGTCCAATGTTTTTTTCCAAATTGCGAAAATCACAACAAAGAGTCAATTTTCCAAGTTTCGTTTCATCAAATGTTAGGATTTTATATCATAAAGTAAATATATTATGTATCTCCTTTTAATGGAGTTGTGTTCGGTAATGCCTAACAACGTCTTACCTAGGAATGTTATCATTGGAGTCCATACTAGCGAGACCGTACAAGAAGCAGAGAGTACCGACGATGGCCGGCGCGTACAGCATCTTAGTGTAGAACCCGAGCCAGCAGAAATACAAGCCGATCTTGTCTCCGAAGTACCGTCGCACCAGCCATAATGGCTGCTTCTTGTACCACTTGCTGGGGCGGGCCCATTCGAGGTATAAAAGCTGGAGAGGTCATAACGATGGGTATAGTCGTCAACATTATAAAGCACTGAACATGTAGGTACTAAACATATCAAAGTAACACGTTTGATTATTTCCAAGAGATTTTTTAGGGGAATGGACAGATCATTGAGCGAGTCGCCGCTTGCCTGCGCTCGGAACCGAATACCAAGCGCGAGTTCGCCGAGTACTCGCAGCGAGCACGCGGCGTTATCGCGGCGGTTAATTAACTCGCGGCGATATCGTTACGTGCACTCCTCGAGCCGCCGCGTGCTCGCTGCGATCTCGCTCCGCCGAGGAATAGCCGATTAAAATCGCTCGTGTGGAAGGGCTCTTAGACGGTTCAAAATGTACGCGGTGTATACTGTCAGTCAAGAATCATCCTAAGATAGAAAATCATTCACGTGTCATTGAACTACAGGGTCGATTTTCCCATGCAAAAATATTCTGACTGCTACTGATAGTACTAAATACTAATACGATTACTTCATAATAACTGCGCATCTCTTTAATTGTTGAAAAGGTAAAAGTCCATGAGTTCAACCTAATTCTTTTTTTTACTCGAAAATGAAATTTTCTCAATGCTGGTAGACCACCAGAAAATTTCATCAATACGTCACTTTACCCCGGAAATCATCAAAGCGAATCTTTATAAAACCATTGCCTAGTTTATCAAGAAATAGCATAATAATACTCGTACTTACTCTTCTGTCAGTAACAGATCCATCAGGCATGTTTATATGATATCTCCCTTCGTGTAAAGGAAAACAAGCCAAATATGTCCCGTCGTTGATGAGGCGACGAATACCCATCTGCAGAATGCAATAAACAAGTTAAAACCGCAACACTTGGAATATTCTGTATAATCATTAGAAAGAGAAGAAGAAATATTTATCTGACACAATTAGATACACATAAAAATGTCTACTAGGCCAACCAAAGATAGGATATTAATCAATCCGTTGCTGAATATCATATTCCCAAAAGACCACATTCATAAAATACCACATATTCTCAAAATATCATAAAGTAAGTGAAATCATAAAACAATCACGTAAAAAAACCCCAATCGATAGGCTAAGAGCGGTGAAGTTTTTTCCAACAAACAAATTAATATTGGGGAGCAACCTAGAGCAATGGCTCCTGGTGAAACAAAATGGGATGAAATGAAATGTGGACAACACCACATACATTGTTCTGATCCCGTGGTGAGTAACTATTTGAAGCATTCGTTTTGTGGAAATCAGAAACCACAAAGGTACCGCAAACAATCGGGTTCCCTACGTGTGTTCGAAACACCTTTTTTCGAAAATTGATAGATCGACAACCTTACACCGAAGCTTTCATAGTGCGATGGCTTGTTGCTGCGAAGGTTTTTTTGTTCGACGTATCTCAACATCAACACCGAACATCTTACTTCGGTACATTGTTTCTCCAACGTTTATTTGTCCGATGTAACGTTACTTCGAAAATTTTGTCGATACATTTTACGGCAACGTGGTAGGTACAACATACATTTAAGATTATAGGTAGATAGATAGATAGATACCTACTCTTTATTGCACAAAACTAAATTAAAGACAACATGATCATATTTAAAGATATAGGTAGTACAATTTAGGCGGTCTTAACGTATGTCGCACGTTTTTTTTTTAAGAAATGATTTAATAATGCCAACTTTCTCAAGCTTTAAAATTCTGTATGTGCAATAGCACGTATGTACGTATCTTAGCGATAAGACCGCCTATATTGTACTTTATCTTTAAATATGATCATGTTGTCTGTATTTTAGTTTTGTGCAATAAAGAGTAGGTATCTAGCTATCTATCCTATAATCTTAAATGTATGTTGTACCTATAATATCAGTATATAAACTTGAAAAATTTAGTCCCGCCTGAGACAAAAAAAAAATTTTTCAAGTTTATATACTGATATTATAAGTGCAATTAAGTTGCTAAAAATATCAAATAAAGTGTATGTTGTACCTACCACGTTGCCGTAAAATGTATCGACAAAATTTTCGAAGTAACTTTACATCGGACAAATAAACGTTGGAGAAACAATGTACCGAAGTAAGATGTTCGGTGTTGAGATACGTCGAACAAAAAAACCTTCGCAGCAACAAGTCATTGCACTATGAAAACTTCGGTGTAAGGTTGTCGATCTATCAATTTTCGAAAAAAGGTGTTTCGAACACACGTAGGGAACCCCAAACAATCAGATAACCCGTCCCGGATTCGAACCTGGGACCACTTAGCAGGTGACTCCTTAAAATTGGTGTGTACGCCACTGCGCCACAGAGGTCGTTAATGCAGATCCAGATCCAGATCGCTATATATACTGGTAATTTAGCCACCTCTGGCAACTAAAATTACGATAAAATTTTATCGTAATTTTACCTTGCCAGGAGCACCAGTTCAGTGTCAAATCATAAAACTATAAGAATGCTATAACTTCAGTTAGTTAATAGGAGACTAGCTGTTGCCCGCGACTTTGAACGCGTGGAATATTGAATTTAAAATCAAATCAAATTATGTATCAAAATTATCCCTCGGGAACCGTAGTCTATATGTTATTCCAACGAATAAACTAACACTGTGCCAAATTTTATTCAGACCCTTTGAGTCGTTTTAGCGTGAAAGAGCAACAAAACATCCAGTCCCAGACAATCATACCATCACGTTTATAAACGTTTCCCAGTGGTTATGACGACTCTCAGTCGTTGTCACCATCCACTGAGCGGATATTTTTTTGGTACATATTTGTACCCTCTTTTATGTATATTATACTTGTAATTGTCTCATGTGTAGTACCAAATATACCTTTCTTTTCGTTCTTTTCTTTCTTTTAAAATTATTTCAGCACCATCAATGTTATCTTATGTATTTATTACAATAACTAGAGTAAATTTATAGGATTTTAGCATACCTTCGTCTCCGTGTTGACATATTTGCACCTTAACAATATTTGCATAACTAGCAGACTTCTTTGAGCTGGCGAAAACTGAGTATGGCGATCTTTGACTAAAAACCTGGAAACATTATCATTGTTTTACTTCATGAGATTTATACAACAGAATTCATAATTTAAAGGTTATTAAAGAGAAATCGGTAAGTAGGCTTTTTCAACGTCCCGTTGGTCTGGTCGCTTAATACTGGGCCAAGATCTCGGGGTTCCAAGTTCGTTTCCCGGGTGGGGCAACAAGAGTTTAGAATTTTCGAACATGGCTCGAGTTTGTAATCACCAACCCGCATTTGGCAAGCGTGATGATTATGCCTGTACCCATCATTGCTGTGGTAACTTGAATTCAATGATTGAGGTCTTTTCCCTGCAGTGAGACTATATAGGCCGTTACTTTTCTTATTTACATTTAAAAAAGTAGTAAGTTCTGTCATAAAAATACTAACTGTTCCTCTCTTCTAGCTCCCTTCTCTTCTGTGGCATCGTAGAAGGAGGGTTCCAGTTCTATTCTACTGTGTTCGTATTCGTACAGTTGTTTCCATCGTCGCCGCCATTTTGTGTACCATTTTTTGTCCCTTTCTGCTTGTTTTTCATCATTCTGTAAAAGGTACAGGTGTGTTATAAATTTGAAGAAAATTATTAATCATCTTTATCAGCCCGCATTAGTTCACTGCTGGACAAAGGCCTCTCCAAAAGATGAATATACTTGCATATATTTTTTTAATTATATCAAAGACTTCAACTATGCAACAGTTTTTGCGTGATATTATTATGTATAATACAGACAGACGACTGAGAGCAATTCGAAAAACTGTTGTTATGGTTTCTGTTGCTGCATATATTGGTCTATTACAAGTTTATTATAAATATATAGAATATTATGTAAATTCTTACCCAAGCTCTTACAGATATGGTTATAAACCTTTTTGTTGGCAGTTTCATTCCTATCACCTCTGCTAGCCTCATCTCAGTCTTCCAGGGTATGTGGATCTTCAGAAACCACGTTTTCTCGTCAAACGATAGACATTTGTTTTCTAATTCTAATTCTAAGCCTTCTCTTATGAGGTTTTCCTGAAAACGTAATAATATACAGGATGAAATTATAGCCACCTTCCAAATTTTAATATATCAATCTACGAGACGAAAAATAAATGACGTGTTTTTTCTTTAGGTATAGCCCAGTACAAAAATGTCAAGATAAAGCACTTAGAAAATGTCCGTAAAATATCTAAAAAAAAATATTCGGCCGCCTAGCAACACTTTTTTTACGCGATTCGCATTTCATTTATTCATTACGATACTATTCATACGTTTTTGATTATCCCTTTATACCTTATCGGGCCTAGGACCGAAAAAAATTAAAACTATATTGCGAAAAATATTTTCCTGTGAAAGCTTGATTTACATTTTTTACTTCATAAATGGGCTCTTAATACGATACCGAACGCCTATAAAAATTTAATTAAGTAATTAAAATTTCACCTTGAAAGTAGTTAAAATTTCACCTTGTATAATAATTGACAAAGTATAGTACCTTGGGGTACTACATGAATAAAACCAAATAAAATTATAATGATCATTCTAACACTATGTATCAGTGTAAAGTTAGTAAGCAGTATAATGACAGAAAACCTGGAATGTCCTCCTATGGTCCCTCTTCCTTGCTTCTGCCTCCGTCATCACACCATAATCTTCCTCTTCATATGCTAATACCATGTCTATCCTTCTTCTTCCGTCTCTAAACATAAGGGATTCGGGGTCCAAACCCTGGATAGGAAAAATAAAACATTAAGAAATTACTGTTTCAGATATGCCAATTGATATTCTGGGGAGATTCATCAATCACTATGTGTTATGGAGGTTTTCGACGCCTCCCCACCTTTAAGAGCAAAATCGCTTGCAGCTCGCGTCGTCTATTGTTCGAAAAGACGTCCCTTTTTGTGTAGTACTGCAAGCTATTATCGTTTGTAGGTGGTAAGGCGTTGTCTTATTTACAGGTCTATGTACAGTAGCCTGCACATGACGATATATATTTTTGTTGCAAATAAGCACTCATGTCAACGATGTTAAAAGGCCCTAGTGTATAACCTGATATGATATCGACTGACTGTTATCTTATTTACCTCAGGACTAGTTTCTCCCACATTCTCATCTTTTTCATTTGGATAATTCGGCAGTGAAGGTTTTCTGTCATCTTTGGTTCCGTAGTCTGAACTCTTGCTATTTGGTTTTGACTGTGAACACATGGAAAGAATAAATTTATTAGCCCTTGCACCTTTGAATTATTATGCAAACATTTGTACGTACAGCCATGGGCGTAGCCACGGTGGGGCGCTTGCCCCACCCTGGCTCTGACCTTTGAGGTACCTAACCAAACCTAAAAAATTTAACTATCTAGGTACTAACTAATACTTCATCACACTCGACACAAAAAAAATGCGATCAAGACAAAAAGTTATCCTTTTACAAAATCCTTTTGTTTTTTGTTCGTATGTGACTGAGTTGAGCTGAAAAGCTAATTGCCGCCCGCGCGCGCCGGCCCCATCCCGCGCAGCGCAGAGCTTCTTCCATTGCAGCGCTAGTCGTATTATTTACTCGTTTAGAAGACTTTTGTCTTGAGGCATTGTGGGATCGACGATGAGAAGACTCGACGTAGTTTCCCAAATGCTGCCCAACCCAACTGAATTCTTCTGTTCACCTTATCCTCAAAGTTGTTTCTACCTACCTGCAACGCCTGCCCAAGGTACACCAATATTTTTGAACAACTTCGAGGACGGCGCCGTGCACCGCAATCAGTTCCGGTAGTACATGTTCATTGAATATAACCTTGGTTTTATCCAGGTTCATCCGAAAGCCGATGCGTACAAAAGAGTTAGCCAGGTCATTCAGCATCTGTTGTAGGTCATGCAGCGTTTCTGCCATAATAACGATGTCGTCTGCAAATCACAAGTGAGAGATGTATTCGCCATAAATGTTGATGCCTCGTCATATCCTCCATTGCATTTGTGAAAAATTTTGGGGAAATGACGTCCCCTTGTCTCACTCCTCTATGCAACGGTATAGGTAGGTTTTGTTTGCTGATTCTGTATTTAGACGGACATGGTGGCGGCTTCGTAGAGACATCTCATCACTAGACGTACTGCCAATCTATTTGGCAATGCTGCAGGGACTCTAAAACGGACCATATCTCGATCGAGTCGAAGGCTTTCTCATAGTCCAAGAATGCTAGATACAAGGGCTAATTATACTCTTCGGTCTTCTGTATAATCTGCCGCACTGTGTGGAAGTGGTCTATGGTGCCGTATCCGCTCCGAAATCCAGCCTGTTCCGGTGGTTGGGATTCGTCGAGTTCTGCGCAAAAACATCTTATAGACGTGGCTTAGAAAAGAAATGGGTCGATAGTTCTTCAGCAGGGTTTTATCTCCTTTTTTGAAAAACAGAACGACAACACTCCTACTCCACGCCTCCGGATATCTCACTTCAAACATCCTACATACAGATACATGGTGCTACTAGGATGTAACCTTTCTGTATGAAAAAATATCCACGTTTAGACCGCGGGAATAGTTTGCTGGTTACATATTATTTTAGACTGCTGCCCCACCCTGAGCTCATGGCTGGCTACGCCCATGCGTACAGCATAATTTATGATGATATTGTCGTTAAAGGCTGTGATTGGCTTACAAAATAAAAATTATTCTACCCTTTTCTTTGTCTTGCCAGCTGCTTGTTAGTAGAAGCTTTAACAATCTACTAAAGGAATTGTGGTAGTAATGGCATTCTGGAATGACATATTTCGATTGTACCTTTTTTGCTACTTAAAATATCGCAAACTAAATATCTCGGAGTAATGGTTGACCAGCGCCTTACTTGGCACGCTCACGTTGATTTATTGACGGGTAGGATTCGTAAACTTTCATGGATTTTTAAGACTCTTAGGCACGTGGCCGACGCAGTTTTATTAAAACAAATATACATATCGCTAGCCCAATCTATCCTAACATATTGTATCACAATATGGGGTGGTTCTGCCAAAACCAAATTTCTGGAAGTAGAACGAGCACAACGATCATTGCTTAAAGTAATTTATCATAAACCTTATAGGTTTCCAACCGACAGTCTATATTCTCAATGTGGCCTGCTATCGGTGCGGAAACTATACGTCCTACACGCGATTCTAAAACTTCACGGTAAACTCCTTTACAACCCCACTAAACAGAATAAAAGAAGAAGGATACCAAATGTTGAACCTGTAGCCCAAGTTAGAACTGCCTATGCTAGGAGACAAGTCACAGGACAATCAGCTCATATTTACAATAAAATAAATAAAATTCTTAATTTTCACCCAACAACGACACATAGTTGCAAGTACACATTACAAAATTGGCTTCGAGGTAAAAACTACAATGAAATAGAGAACCTTATCCTATAATACATTCTTGGACTAATAGTATAACACCATTTATATATTTTTTTTAATCAAACAAAATATGATATAATAGATATACATACACATGCACGCTTACACACACACACACACACACACACACACACACACACACGCACGCACACACACACACACACACATACATACATACATACATACGAGTACATGACATTTCTTATACATTACAGTTTCAAGCAACACACAACAGACTACGAGTATTAACTTTAATTGTAAAATTTTTGCGGTTTACCTACTCATAACGTTTTAGTAATACAATGTATCTTTTGTTAATTTTTAAGAAAGAGTGGGGTTTCCAAACACAGGTATTATACTTAAATGGAGACTCCAGCCACTTGTATGTACCTTTGTAAAAGATACTGAATAAAGAATTTTGAATTTTTTGAATTTTTTTTTTGAATTTTTGTTACTTGCTTCAATGGCTGTGCATCATATTGGACACATATCTTGTGCTCAAAATTTATGTAAATAAATGATGAATTATTCATTAATTCATTAATATATTCTTTCATTTGTAGGTCGTACAGTCATAGTCTTTTTAGAACATATCAAACCTGAAAGCTAGGCAAAGGTGTGCCAGGTAGCGCTCGTGAAGGTTCCTTAGTCTTTGGGGAGAAGGCTCCAGCCACAGCAGTGACGTTCTTCACCAGCCGCCAGCCCAGACGAGCGCGTTCCGAGGAACTGCTAGATGTATTCGACTTGAGGTCCTCACGGAGGTATACCTGATTTCAAAAGAACTACCATGAGATTATGCTTGCACCTACCCATCATTGCTGTGGTAACTTGAATTTAATGATGGAGGCCTTTGCCCTGCAGTGGGATGATTACCGTGTGGCCGTTACTACCATGAAATTTATACAGTTTGAAACTTATGTGTTGCTTTGTTTGTTTGTTTGAAATGATTCAAGTGTTGACACTTCAGCAAATTAACATTTCGCTTTTAGTTGTTGCTATAAAGTTTAAGGCATAATAAGGAGAGGGAAAGTTAGAAGAAAAGAGTACCGTGCGATATTTCAAAAGTAAGCTGTGCATAGGAATTGGTAAGAAAAAGATACTGTCCATAATCAATAATTTCATTTAAAACCATTTGATCTTGCACATAAGAATTCTCTAGAATAGTAACTCTCCAACTATGACAGCTTCTATCCTGGTTCCACAACTGAACACTCACACTTTTACAAACAAAGCGATCACACGATTTGTCACTGCAATATGCAACTACGTCGCCGCGCGACGCTGTCAATATTATATTCTCCGCCCACCGCGGGTTTTAATAATGGGAACAATTTTTGGGATTAGTTTCGTTACAAGAGAATTATTATCATAGATCGTGCATTAACATTTATCAGACATTTGAAAACACATCACATTTAACAAACACATTTGACGGATGGACAAAACAAACACACAATATGATAAAGAATGTATGTAGAGCATACTTAATATGACGAAAACAATAAATATTCACTAGATTAATAACAATTTAATACGAGTACTATCAACACTCTGATAGTAAGTATTTTTCGTAAATCACTAGACATTATAAGGACCGATCGAATTCGAAATTTATGAATTTACGGGAGCACTTTGCGATGAAATGAGAGATTTATATTTATGTTGTAACTAGCGATTTTTAATAATGTAATGCAAAATTATACTAACGTGAGTTAAATTAATAAATATATCTTTAATTTCAATGTAATAGTAATTCATAATTAATTTGATTCGTGTTCCAGTCCTTCTGCGATCATGGCGCTTGCAAAAATGCCGAAATATCGGAAACTCATAAAAAGCAAGACACATGAAAGAAAATATCTCGAAACAATTAATTCATACGTAGTACCACTGACATAATAATAGGGGTTAAAGTATGAAATTGCCGATTATTTTCCCACTTTTTATTTTGTTTATAGCTCTTAAGTATAGTCATATTATTGCGTAATTCTTTTTGTATTGTATCAAAACCAAAATAAAGTAACTTTTGCCTAAAAAAAATGCAATACTAGTGCCTATTACTTCAAAGGAAGTCTTTGAAAAGACCCCTTACAATGTGTCAGCTGACCTTCTTGCTTCAATTAAGTATATTTGTATTATATGCTTTGATATTCAGAAATTTAAACACTATAATGCGTAGCTTTATAACCATCTAACTTTCACCTTTAATTGCATCGAAAACCGTTCAGGCGTTTTTAAAAAAACTAAAATTTGTTTGTATGGAAAAATGACTTTTCTCGATTTCGTCCATTCAAAACGGCAATTTCATACTTTAACCCCTAATACATAGATACACAAATGTATACACATCCTAAAGACAATGAAACGAACATTGATGATTTGATAATACACAAATTGTTAGGCTCCGGCCCCAACTACAGCGGGCGGCGGATGTTGGCTTTAAGATAAAAAATTGAGTCGCTAGAAAGTTTTAAGTTAAGTTGATAATAATAAAATATTGTATGTAGGCAGTGTAACAAAAGCCAATGCATCACAATAAGTAGTGCAATACAGTGTTATTATTATTTTTATTAAAACACTAGCTGTTGCCCGCGACTTCGTCCGCGTCAATTTCTGTTTTTTCACTGATGCTCGCTCCTATTGGTCGCAGCGTGATGTTATATAGCCTAAAGCCTACCTCGATAAATGGACTATCCAACATAACAATATTTTTTCAATTAGAACTAGTACTTCCTGAGATTAGCGCGTTCAAACAAACAAAAAATAAATAACATACGAGGTAAAGGTTTTTGCGTTTATTCTTATTTTTTAACTGATTCTCGTCGTATAAATTCGGGTAAACAATTTATAAAATAAGATTTTTATTTATTCTGTCACCAAGTATGGTTTTACTTTAGGTTTTTTCTATAAGTTTATATCCTTATCCCGTTGACATATTAAATGTCAACACTCAACGCGTTACTTGTTTTAAGTACCTCAACAACGCTTCAAAATTCAATATCTTTAATACATATGTTTTATTATTTTTTACTTTTACTCGTACTTTTTTATTTTTAACAAAAAATATTTCCTCGAATCATTTAATGATCAAACCATTACAAGTTCATCACCAATATTCAACGCGTCAACAATACTCAATGTATTAATATAGACAATGTCTCAACACTTTATGTTTTCTTATTCAATGTAACAATACTCAAGCCATCAATAGTTTTTTCTGAATACTCAGCGCATCAATACTTACTCAATGTATTATCATACAATGTTCCAATACTCAAGGCATCAATAGTTATTTATGAATACTCAACGCATCAGTACTCAATTTATTATCATACAATGTTCCAATACTCAAGGCATCAATAGTTACTTATTAATACTCAACGCATCAATGCTTAATGTATTATCATACAATGTTCCAATACTCAAGGCATCAATAGTTATTTATGAATACTCAACGCACCAATACTCAATTTATTATCATACAATGTTCCAATACTCAAGGCATCAATAGTTACTTATTAATACTCAACGCATCAATGCTTAATGTATTATCATACAATGTTCCAATACTCAAGGCATCAATAGTTATTTATGAATACTCAACGCACCAATACTCAATTTATTATCATACAATGTTCCAATACTCAAGGCATCAATAGTTACTTATTAATACTCAACGCATCAATGCTTAATGTATTATCATACAATGTTCCAATACTCAAGGCATCAATAGTTATTTATGAATACTCAACGCACCAATACTCAATTTATTATCATACAATGTTCCAATACTCAAGGCATCAATAGTTATTTATGAATACTCAACGCATCAAGACTATACAATGTGCTCTCTCGCATCCGCCCGCTATAGTCTAGGCCGTAAATTACGAATCTGTACCTTTTTCTCACTGGTGTCAAGAATAGGCTCACTCTGAAAATAGTAGTGATACAAAGTAAATAATGTGAAGTAAATCAAACTAATATACACCGTGAAATTTTAGTGGTTGTTTTCCCGCAACAGAACGATTTACCTTTAGTAGCACCATCGAATCGTGCGAGTTATTTTTTGAAAATAAAGATATCGTTGTTCTCAACTAATCAAAAAAATAATCATCAACTCAAAAGCGTGAGATACGATAGTATCTTTACAAAATGTGACGTGTTTGGGTACTGCTTGCCGCACGAAATCAATGTTCAAAGCAAAAGAAGCTCTACGCACTAAGTAATACAGCATAAACTGCACCGCGCGAGGGGCAATGACCCCGGCCGGTAAACTATAAATATAAACTGCACAAATCTATTGTACTACTAAGATAGAATCATTTTACTGCGGGAAAACAACCACTAAAATTTCACGGTGTATAGATGAAAAACGTCTTCACCATATAAGCACTTACTAAGTTAGATGATTTTTGACTAAGAAGGTATAAATATATGATGTAAGTAGGTACGGTTGAATTTCCATTAGGGCAAGTATGAACTATGAAAAAAGCTACGTTTTTTTTAATTGCGGACATTTTGAAATATCGTTTTTGTATGGGACTGTGTATTTAGTTCTTTTTTTTGTGTATGAGTTAACAGTTGAAATATAGTAGAAAAAGTCATCGCATTGAGTGCGCCAGGTGGGCTTCGAATTGGGTGAATTGAAGAGAGCGTGGAATCGACCAATCACAGGGCTCGAAAGCAATAGATAACAAATTTTGTGAACTCTGATTGGTCAATTCCACGCCTTCTCCACTGCACCCTGCTCCGCTTCTGTGGAAATGCAGCTTAGAGGAAGAAGTATTTGAAATGTGACTATTTACTTCATTTTTTTTTTCATTTCATTTCATTTATTCAAAACACTTAATATTGACATGCTTTTGGTTAGTAGTATCTTAAATCCTATATTAGGTTTGTCTAGACACTATCAGTTCTCATATAGAATAACTTGACTGAGTAGAGTCTGGTTAAGTGTAATGTAAATAAATAAATAAATGTGGACCACATCACATACATTGTTCTGATCCCAATTAGAATAACTATTTAAAGCATATGTGTTTTGGAAACCAGGACCAACGAAGGTACCATTAACACCCAGACCCGTGAAAATGTAGAAAAACACATTTTTACTACATTGACCCGTCCGGGAATCGAACCCGGGACCTCGGAGCAGGCGACACCTTGAAAACTGGTATGTACGCCACTCCGCTACAGAGGTCGTCAAAGTAATGTAAAAAAAGTAAAAGTGACTTATGGGCATCAATTTAAAAACGAAGCCCATGTTATGTGACAATTATACACCACTACTTTTTAAGTGTATATCTAAAAAAAAAGGGGGTATCAGAACACGTTACTGAACATATCTGTGCAGTTAAAAGTTTAAAAAAAATGACCTAAAATTGTCTTTGAAATGTTATGATTATTACGTAAGTAATATTTTTTTAACTATTGTGGGCGGGGCAAGGGTGTGAGCGAGAGAGCATGTATGTTCGCTATCGCGGTGATTTTACGCGCGACTAATAAATGAGATTCAAACGCACAGTCTAAAGTTTTGTCCAAAGTATAGGACACAAATAAACCATAATAACTTAATTACATATGTAAATTTTTAACTTTTAACTGCACATATATAGTTAGGTAAGGGTAGAGATACGCCCTTTACTTTTTTAGATATAGTTAGAAAGTAGTAGTGCATATTACATAATGGCAGTGTTATTTAATCTATCAATAAAAATATTTTCTAAAAAATATTAAATATTTATTTATACTTTTAACTTTGTAACAGGCTGTGTCGCGCACACACGTATTATATTGCTGCAGCGGGGTCCCGTATGAATGAACCTTACACAGCTACATCCGTGCGCGTTACAGCGTGTTTCAAAATAAACAGCTGAACCAATATTTTATATTTTAATAAAAAAAAACACTGCAAAGATGCTATACATAATGGATATACAGGATGAAATTTAAACCAACTTCCAAATTTTAATATATCAATCTACGAGACAAAAAACAAATGACGTGTTTATTCTTTTGGTATAGCCCAGTACAGAAATGTCAAGATAAAGCACTTAGAAAATGTCCGCTAAAAATCTAAAATTTTTGATACGGCCGGTTAGCAACACTTTTTTACGCGTTTCGCATCTCATTTATTCATTACGATACTATTCATACGTTTTAGATTTTCCCTTTATACCTTATCAGGCCTAGGACCGTAAAAATTTAAAACTATATTGCGAAAAATATTTTCGGGCGAAAGCTTGATTTACATTTTTTACTTCTTAAATGGGCTTTAAATACGATACCGAACGCGTATAAAAATTTTGGAAAGTGGTTAAAATTTCACCCTGTATAGCGTGGGCTTCGTTTCCCATGTGGTTTAAAATTCACCCTGTATAGTAAGAACTAGACACACAGTCCGATATAAAAATGACACCCACAACTGTCTTCGACTGAAAGGTTGACACTTGACGTTGACTTTATGTCAGTGTCAGCTTTATGACCCGACCAAATGGGGGCTATCGCTAGTGAATTTGCCACTAGAGGCGCTTGTGTCGCGTGAGGTCCAATATCATTCACTTATCACTGGTTTTAGCGGGCTTTGTTGCATAAATTATAATTTCTTTAATTCACCTGCTGGAAAGTGATCTCCTTCGTAAAATATCGCAAATATGGATTATTTGGCGATTAATGTGAACGCTTTGAAAGCGGAATTAAGAAAAAGCGCAAAAATAGGCGGCCTCAAGAGCAACTATTTCAGAAGTTAGTTTGTTGATATCAAGATAGTTGTTTATAAATAATAAACCTTAGTTAGATTCAAGATATAACACTTTGTTTCGGCGCCAATCGCCTTTGACAGCTATACCTCAAGAAACGGTATACCTCAAGAAGCAAAGAAACGGTAGTCCCCATTATGTTGACATGCAATAGTATGGATACACACCGTGCTTTTTGAACCACCTGTGAATGAAACCCACGTTATTGGATCATTATGTTTAACATCATGGCAGTGTTATTATTTTTATATTAAAACTATATTATTTTAATTTTAAAATTTTGATTCTGACTTTTCATTTTGTAACACGCTGTGATGTAGGCCACAGACGTATTATTTTGCTGGGACGGGGTCTCGGTTACATGGACCTTACACATCTACATATGTGCGGGTCACAGCGTGTTTCATGAACCTGAACCGACATTAAAAATGTTTATTAAAAAAATTTTTGCCCAAAAAATTAAAATAATGCTGTCTACATGTTATACATAACGCGGGCTTCGTGTTACAGGTGGTTGAAAATGCACCGTTTGTATGGCGTGATGTTTTTATTCGATTTATACACCACTACTTTTTAAGTATATCTAAAAAGAAATGGGGGTATCAGAACACGTTACAGAACATATCTGTGCAATTAAAAGTTAAAAAAAAAATGTCCTAAAATTGTCTTTGAAATGTTATGATGATTATTACCTAAGTAATATTATTTTAACTATTGTGGGCGGGGCAAGGGTGTGAGCGAGAGAGCATGTATGTTCGCTATCGCGGTGATTTTACGCGCGACTAATGAATGAGATTCAAACGCACAGTCTAAAATTTTGTCCAAAGTATGGGACACAAAAATAAACCTTAATAACTTAATTACATATGTAAATTTTTTACTTTTAACTGCACATATATAGTTAGTTAAGGGTAGAGATACGCCCTTTACTTTTTAAGATATACTTAGTTAAAAAGTAGTGGTGTATAGGTTGTAAAATTATTATTTTTTGTGTTTGTTTTAAAATGTACCTTATTAGCTGGACTCTCCATGATGTTTGCCAGTGAAGTCCCGAAGGCTGATTCTGGTGCGAGGCTGTCTGATGATTTCCACAAGGTTCTGCTGTGTAACGGTGTACCCGGCAGGGCTGATTCGTGACTTCTTCTTCTGGGTCTTGACTGTAAAAAAAAGGCTTTTTTTTATTGTCTCATATTTTTTGGGACTTTGCTGTTGTAGCATCAGTCCCATATAGATAATATCAATGATATTTAAAAAGTATAGATAGGTTATGCCCTTACAAAACTATCGAAATATATGTGCCGCTTGCGAACAACTGCACACATGCGTAATTCTTATTTTGTCCTTGTCATACACTTGAAAAGAACAATTACTTTCTCTTTCATGGATTTGAAAAGACGATTGAGACGTTTTAGGGACGCATATTGAGAGCGCATGTAACATATCTATTACTTTTTAAATATCATTGGATAATATGCTAACATTTCTATGGCGATATACTTTGATTCAATAAATACCAGAGGTAATTTGCTAAGGTAAAGTGTTCTAGTTTTATGAGAATTGATTTTGTTTAGAACCTTTTAGAACATAGCTCTAGTAGTCCCCTTAATAAGTACGAGTATCATATTATGACATCGTTGAAACTGTCAGTCAAACAAAAGAAATAAGTACCAACTACATACAAAGTAAGGTTTTGTTATTACTGTTGCATTTACACTGTAACCGCAATACGATAAAACACGTAGTTCTAACTAAATGATTACCTAAATCTCCGGTTTGAAACTGTCGTAAAAAAACGCCAGCACTAGTTAAGGCTATATAGTTTCATAATAACGCTTTGAACAGCGTTGCTCAGACGCGCGTGCTTGGTATGCACTGGCTATCTTCTGTCAGAATTTTTCCAAGAAAAAGTTTGAATAGGCCGCCATTTTTAAAGTTGGCGCCAAATGTCACTGCACAGATATACCTACACCTATGGGTTTTGCGCGGGAAACGAAAAGAGAAAGATGGACTTTGTATCGTAATTTTGTGAAATTATCCTAAGCGGCATTTATTGTGCTAGAGTGGTGGCATTGTTATAATAATGTGTCAGTGAGTAAGATAAATCAAATAAAAGTGAGAAACAAAGAAACGGAGCGCCTATTTGACTCTGATCCACCTTCTCGCGTAAAACTCCTGTAATCATTAAAATGTATAAAACACCCATCCATTTCAATGAGTTAGGTTAGTTTAGGTTTAGGTTAGGTTAGGCTATTATGTTTATGTAAGTATTTATGATATTGTATGTATTTTAAATTGACATTATAACTAAAAACTACGCTGTATGGACTCATCCGAAGCCGATAAATTTTTATGAAAAAAAAAGGTGTAGGTACACCCACGGATTTAAATGGTAGGTACACACCTACTATAATACTGCATATAGATAAAAAAAAGATTTGATTTGATTCAAAGAATTAATAACTAACATCACAAACCTCATCTCCACCATCGGATAGGCTAAGTTCTGTCCTCGTCGTGGAAGTGGAACAGTCCATTTCGTTCCAAGTGTCGTGACCTGTCGCGCTGGCTGTGGGAGGCTCTGAACTGGTGCCATCTGCAAAATATGACAAAATTGTATTAGGCCCAATGAAATTTTAAAGGATATGTTACCTTCATAGTAATTCGCGTAAATCTGTTCCGAGCAATTCAAAACTGCACACATTTACAAGTTTCACTGATAAGCAGGACAAAAGATGCGAAATAGCACGCAAATAAAAGAGATGGCTATAATTTTTAATAATAATAATAGTAATATTTAGGCCATGCCTCACTGGGCCACACAGAGCCATCTAGTCCCAAATTAAGCTACTATTAAGTACCCTGTCGTATGGGGTACTAGACAACCGATAAACTTACTTATATATATATTTTTTGTAAATACATACTTATAATATATAGAAAACACCCAGACCAGTACAAACAGACATGTTCATGCATACAAATATTTGTACTGTGCGGGGATCGAACCCGCGACCCATGGCTCAGAAGCAGCGTTTACTACCGCTGATCCAAATGGTCGTCAAATGACTGCACTCGACGTGGACGTTGTAAAACCGGCCTAATTAGGGCGTATTTGAGTCTTCACAACGCGCGCGCTTATAACATTTATTTATTTATATTAACAAATATCTTTATTATATATTATTAGGTAAGGTCTCGCAAAACCTTTAAAAAGGTTTGACTGCGAGTACATAGTTATATTACATATCTGCCTGCTTTGTTCTAATATTCATTCATTAGGGTTGTGTCACATACTTTGTTCTGATCCCAATTTGAATAACTATTTAAAGCATTCGTATTTTGGATACCAGAAACAACGAAGGTACCACAAACACCCATACCCGAGAAAATGTAGAAAAACACATTTTTTCTACATTGACCCGTCCGGGAATCGAACCCGGGACCTCGGAGCAGGCGACACCTTGAAAACCGGTGTGTACGCCACTCCGCCACGGAGATCGTCAATACCTATACAGGGTGTTAGGTAAATGGACAAGCTTATCACTGAGCAAGTAAACACTATGAAGCTTATGTTAACATAATGCATGTAAATATTAGGGGTTGAAGTATGAAATTGCCGTTTTGTATGGACGAAATCGAGAAAAGTCATTTTTCCATACTAACAATTTTTTAGTTTTTTTAAAAACTCCTGAACCGTTTTCGATGCTATTAAAGGTGAAAGTTAGATGGTTATAAAGCTACGCATTATAGTATTTAAATTTCTGAAAATCAAAGTATATGATACAAATATACTTAATTGAAGCAAGAAGGTCAGCTGACACATTGTAAGGGGTCTTTTCAACGACTTTCTTTGAAGTAATGGGCACTAGTATTGCATTTTTTTTTTAGTCAAAAGTTACTTTATTTAGCTTTTGATACAATACAAAAAGAATTACGCAATAATATGACTATACTTAAGAGCTATAAACAAAATAAAAAGTGGGAAAATAATCGGCAATTTCATACTTTAACCCCTATTATATGGTGAAGTCAGAAATTTGATATCTGAATACGATCCCAAAATTAAATTCGCAGTGCGTCGCAGAATTCAATTTTCAAGTTAAATAAGGTTGATAGTGCAGTGCAGCGGTGTAAACGCCGCACCCGTACGTTCCATAGACTAGGAGAACCGCCATCCAACTTTTTCCTGTTTACACATTCCGGATTTTTTTTATAGCCTATGTCATGAAAATAATGTAACGAACGATACCTCATTTATAAAAATCCATTATACTGTTCGGGAGTGCCAAACAATTTTACATTTATATAAAGGGTAAAATTTATACCACTTTCCAAATTTTAATATAACAATTTATGAGGCAAAAAACATCGACGTATTTTTTCTTTTGGTATAGCCCAGTTTGAAAATGTCAAGATAATGCACTTAGAAAATGTCCGCCAAAAATCTAAAATTTTTGATACGGCATCCTAGTAACACTTTTTTTACGCGATGTGCATCTCATTCATTTAACTATTCATGAGTTTTTGAATTTCCCTTTATACCTTAACAGGGCTAGGACCGTAAAAATTGAAAACTATATCACGAAAAATATTTTCAGGTGACAACTTGATTTACATTTTTTACGTCATAAATAGGCTTTAAATACGATATTGAACGCATATAAAAATTTTGGAAAGTGGTTAAAATTTCACCCTGTATGAAATACAAACTCCCGAAAAACATACCCCCTACTGCCGCAGTCGGTAAAAAAACAAAAGACAGTGAATGTAAAAACAAAAGAATATCAATAAACAGGCGGCAGTTGGAATATAAAAGAAAATCGAATCAACAAAAGACATTTAACCTACCTACGAGTATTCTTTGTCTTTCTTTTGTTTTAATATGTTGGTCCGTAGGTTTGCCCGCTGTACCGATCAAGTAAAAATCACGCTGTTTAAAGCGTATTGTTAGAGCTTATACACGGGTAGCCTTTGGACCACCTACACTCAGAAATCGCTAAACGTCCTGCGTGTCCAATATAACAACGGTTTCAGGGCGCTGTTGGGCTTGCCTCGCTTCTGCAGTGCGTCGGTAATGTTTGCTCAGTCGCATTCTGACGGCTTTTTTGCCGTCTTACGCAAGAAAACAGCATCGTTACTGGACAGAGTACGGGCGAGCTCCAACAGCATCTTGAAGACTGTTAATTAAGCATTTCGTTCGGTTTCTGACCAAACAGGTAAAATAATAGTGTGTGATTTAAGATTTAAGTTCTATCACTATCTATTAACAAAAACTACAATCAAAATCTTTGCACTTCGCAATCATGATCTAAATGCAGTTAATTGCAGTAACTTAGCCAGCACGAAAAGCGTCTATACGACGTATGAAAATATTTTCTCTACTTTGAACCAAAACTTATCTTACCCTCTCTAAATCCCTCTTTCCTAAGTCGCCCGCCTTCATCGCTGTTCCTCCTCGACGACGCCTCACTATGACTGGTCTTAAGCCTCTCACTCTCAAATGTGACTCTGTCCACTGAATTCTTCTCGAAGTTTTGACTCACTACGATGGCGACCTTGTCCAGGTTTTGCCCAAGCTTGCTCAGCTGCGCCAGGGTACGTGGCGCCCTCTGGTGGAGCGTTGTGACCTTTTTGACAGCGATCTCTTCGACGCCATTTTCCATTTCGATCTAGAACGAAAAAAGAAAATTTAAAATATAATTGCCCCATGGTTTAAATTCCGGGCCAGTTCTTGGGTCGGGCAATAAAAAGTTTCGAATTTTCGAAAATTGCTCGGGTTTGTGATCAGCAGAGAAGAACAAAGAAATATCAATCACACTCGGATCAGGGGTAATAGCAAATATTAAACCTCAATCTTCTCAATTTGCACTTTCTCAGTCACTTATTTCAGAAATTTCAATGTCCAATTGTAGGCAATATAACGTAATATCAGTATATAAACTTGAAAAATTTTGTCTCAGGCGGGACTCGAACCCGCATCTCCTCGCATGCCGGGCGGAGGCGAGGAGATGCGGGTTCGAGTCCCGCCTGAGACAAAAAAAAAAATTTCAAGTTTATATACTGATATTATAAGTGCAATTAAGTTGCTAAAATATCAAATAAAGTAAATATAACGTAATTTACCCGTAAGATCCTCCATGAAGTTTGCTTTGAATTAACGTCATAACATGACCGACAGCGTTTTAGAGTTCAAATTTAAAAAAAGACAAAATTGTGGCTGTCTTGTACTTTTGTTAACTGAAATCGATAAATTTCGGTTTCTTAAGTGAAATACTAGAGATACTATTCATTTATACGACACACCGGTTTTCAAGGTGTCGTCTGCACCGAGGTCACGGGTTCGATTCCCGGGGTATGCAGAAAAAAAGTGTTCTAGTTCATTTTCTCGGGTCTGGGTGTTTGTGGTACCTTCATTGTTTCTGATCTCCAAAATACGAGTGCTTTAAATAATATATAACTCAAATTGGGATCAAAACAATGTACGTGATGTTGTCCACATTTATTTATTCAGTTATTTTATTTATTGCATCAAATTTGATGTGATTCAAGTAGCCTATAAAGAAAATCGGCTTGGATTCCTCACCCAAGGACTCTAGACTAAGTTAGCAGGCGGTGGTTCGCACCACTACAACACAGTCGTGGAGGTTTAATATTTAACTAATGATTTGATTATAAAAATAAAATAAAAATAAAATAAATGTGGACAACATCACATACATTGCTCTGATCCCAATTTGAATAACTATTGAAAGCACTCGTATTTTGAAAACCAGAAACAACGAAGGTACCACAAACACCCAGACCCGAGAAAATGTAGAAAAACCATTTTTTTCTAAATTGACCCGTCCGGGAATCGAACCCGGGACCTCGGAGCAGGCGACACCTTGAAAACCGGTGTGTAGGCCACTCCACCACGGAGGATTATACAACTGATGTAAAACAAAAGACTAGGTACACCATTAGTGACAGAAAAATGTCCACAGCAAATGAGCAGAACCACATTGAACAGTTAAATAAAATAAGTACACATTCTGTGATAAAAGTTCTCACCAAATAATATATTTTTTTTAAGACATGCCTCACTGGGCCACACAGAGCCATCTAGTCCCAAATTAAGGTACTATTAAGTACCCTGTCGTATGGGGTACTAGACAACCGATAAACTTACTTATATACATTATTTTTGTAAATACATACTTATAATACATAAAAAACACCCAGACCAGTACAAACAGACATGTTCATGCACACAAATATTTGTACTGTGCGAGGATCGAACCCGCGGCCCATGCCTCAAAAGCAGCGTTAACTACCGCTGATCCAAATGGTCGACAAAATGACCTGGCTGACTGAACTTTTTGATGCTATATAAACTTAGCCTTACTCTACCACCGCCCATTTAAGTGCACAGTTGAACACCTCTTTCCAAAATGGAGGTATAGTGTAGTAGGCCTATAATCATATTGCAGGGCAAAGGCCTCCATCATTGAATCCAAGTTACCACAGCAATAGAAGGTACTGGCATAATCACCACGCTTGGCAGGCGGGCTGGTGATCACAAACCCGAGCAATGTTCGAAAGTTTGTCATTTTTTGTTGCTCGACCCGGGGATCGAACCCGGGACTCCGAGATCTTGGCCCGGTATTTAAACCACGAGACCAATGGGGCGGTCTTTTACATATAACTTCAGAAAAAGAAATTTAATATCTTCATATCTGACCTTTGCCCTGCAGTAGGATATATATTTAACAGACTTCAAAAAAATAAGGAGTTTCTATGTTCGTCTGTATATTATATCGATGGGTTGATGTGACAGCAAGGGCGTAGTACAGTGAGTATTGACCCAAATCAATGGACATTAAAGTGACGTCATAACTGATCGATTTGACCGACAAGCCGACGCAATTACGGCTTTTATTATATCGGGGTTGTTTTAATAGGCATCTGGTGTTCATTAAAAGGTATTTAGGTTAGGTTAGTGAAGTTAAGCAATGAAATTACAATTGGTATTGGTAGCGGGCTCCCTTTTCGGCATTTAGGCTCTAGGCTACTTGGCCCATTATGCGTAGGGGGATTGGGGTGGTTAGTCTAACCATCCCAACTCCTTCCAGAAGCACAGAAGTCTTTTAGCGTCCTAAAAGACTTCGCCGGCTTCTGAAAGGGAACTCGGTGTGCCGAAGATATATTCCAAAATCACATGGGCAGCCGATTCTGCCTGTTCCAGGCAGTCATAGAGGTCTGTGACATTAATGGTAGAGATGTTTATTTAGGGGGATGTGTCCAGTCAGTGAACTCACTACTCTTCGAAGGTGGTTCCAGTTTAGGGTGATTAAATTGCGAGCCAGACGTGGTGAAAGAGCCGGCATGGCCTCTCTGGACTGTCTGCAGTTGCTGGTATTAGCCCAGCGGTCGTGTTTTTGACTAGGGTTTGATGTCGTAGCCATGACCTATATTGGTTAAAGGGGATAGGCAGGCCTAGTGAGTTGATCCGCGGCATCATTGCCCAGAAAAATTACATTGATAAATATTATTTTTATCTTTTATCTTTGTTTTCCCTTAAATTGGGGAAAAGTTTGTCGTGCTTATCCTCGTCGTTAAAACACTTTACAGTAGATCAGACTGGTCAATCTACTGACCACTAACGCTGTAAGTGTTCAGAACGTATAGATAAACTAAATTAAAATGTAAAATTAATGCGTGAGAAGAGGCGTGGAGGCGGATGGTTTTGGAATGGCTACAGGATGGCTATTTGCGCTCCTAAAATATGGACCGATAATCTGATGGATTTATTCGATATTTCCTGAGAAATCCTATTTCCAGCTGTGGGATGATGATGTCCAGATGTGGGCTACGTTTGACTAAGATGATGAATATTACACGACTATGATAATACTTATTTAGTAAAAATTAAAAAACTAAAAAACCACGCTTTTAAAACAGATTGAACTAAAAAATTAAAAATAAAACTGTAGTAATCAATTGAAAAATTCATATTATTGTACAAAAAGCGTGGGGTGCTTGTTATGATATCCACAGATATAGTAAATTATTGATAAAATATTTACGACAATCTAAATCAAGCCCCCCACGCTTTTTGTACAATAATATGAATTTTTCAATTGATTACTACAGTTTTATTTTTAATTTTTTAGTTCAATCTGTTTTAAAAGCGTGGTTTTTTAGTTTTTTAAACTATAATTTATTTTTTACTTTTTAGTTTAGTTTATAAGATTTGATTCCTTCTTTACCGACTGTAAGTCCAAACCTATGCAGGAAACATAATTGATACAGATCGCGCGCTAGCTCTATCTCTTTTACTCCCTCTTACAGAGGAAAACTGGGAAAACTGTTATTAAATTATTGCATTGTCATCGGTCCTTGATACGTGTGCAAAGTTTCAAATTAATCAAACTTCTGGAAATCGGTCAAATTTATGCTCAAAGATTCCATTACATACATAGATACATAGATAGATACAACCCAAGCTAATAAAAGCGTGGTAAAAAAAGTAAAGTAACAGCCTATAATCATATCCCACAGCAGGGAAAAGGCCTCCATCATTGAATTCAAGTTACCACAGCAATGATGGGAACTGGCATAATCACCACGCTTGCCAAATGCGGGTTGGCGATCTAAAACCCAAGCAACGTTCGAAAACGAAAAGTCGAAACTTTTTTGCTGCCCGACCCGGGGATCGAACCTGGGACCCCGAGATCTTGGCCCGGTATTTAAACCACTAGACCAAAGGCGTCATAATACTTATTTATTTACTTAAAACTTTATAAGTGAACACTGAGCAGATGCACAAAAGGTCCACCTTTTTCTAAATGCCATGGAATTATCTACCACTCAATCAATCAAATCAAATACATACAAAACTTTTCTTGTGATTCATTGAAACAAACCTCTATTGTGTCCACAGAACATGGTAAGCCATGTTCTGTGATAGTGTCCAAACTCTACGTTGTGTGCGTTTTCAATTTGTTGTTAAATTATAAAATTATTAATAATTAGTATTATGTTTTAACACTAAGTGGACTTAAAACATTTTCATTACAATATTCTTTTGTGGATTCCACATTCGACAAATAGTCTCTCGTTTTTGTAAGTAGGTTCACTATACTCAAAACAATACTTACGTAATTGAATTGTAATATTCAAAAATATTTAACAAATTGTCTAATAATCCATGAAGACATTCAAAATGAATACTCAGCTATTTCTATAGATAGTACAGAAGTAAATTTGTAGAATAAAATAGAATGAATAACATTTTGCTGGAATACATTTGGGATTGATACATCTAGTGTTTGGTGTGGTTTTGACGCTTTAGATAGTCATTTTCGCAAAATGTCATCACGAAAAGTTTTGGTCACTTTCGCAGAATGTCAGTTTCACAAATGGCACTTTCGCAGAATATCATTTTCGCAACCGGTCACTTTTGCGACATAGGTACACACAGCGGCACATCAGACTATACATGTTGACCTTGAGACCGTCTTTATGCCCTACGTAATAAAAGCTGTTATCGCAGTTCAACTGTTTAACTTGATGTGCTGTCGATTGTACATGTCACTCTCGCAAATCGTGACTTTTGCAGGTATTCACATTTTTTTTCCTGTAGGTATTTACTTTGGCCTCCTCGCAACACTTTTTTTACGTGATGCGCATCGTATTCCTTCATTACGATACTATTCTTAAGTTGTTGATTATTCCAGATCCCTTTATACCTAGCCTAGGACCGTAAAAATTGAAAACTATGCTGCGAAAAATATTTTCGGGTAAAATCAATGACATCAGTTTTAGTTTGCAGAAGGAAATAGGCACCAGGAGGCGCTTTTACACGTCCCAATATTTAAACCTACACCTCGGGACAAATCTGGGCTAGTGCCGAGAAGAAGCAGGAAAATCTGAACTGAAATACATTTTCACTTTGTAAATGGGCTCTAAATGCGATACTTAGCGGCTGTAAAAAATTTTGAAGGTGATGAAAAAGTCTGCCTGTATAATTAATGCGAAATAAAACTCTGTCTGTTACGTTTTCACTCCTTAACTATTGAACCGACTTTATTGAAATTTGGTTCCAAAAGACCTTGACATGGTCATAGGCATATGTTGCTATTCAAGATTGTGAAAGGAAAATAAAGATTTTTATTTATTTATTATTTGATATTAACTGTGTCCCACACACATCTTCTCGCCCGCGCGGTGTAACATAAAGTTCACGGGGCTCTGCCACGGGCAAAAAGCTTGTACTGCCTAGATTCCCACCTTTGCCGCCCCAAAGTAATAAACTTTTTGCCGCTCTACTGACCTCTAAAATTATAACACAATAACGTTAATTCCTTTTATTACAACTTATTCGGTATATTTTTAAGCTAAGAAAAACAAAGCTTTGTTTTTACTGCTCTAATTACCCTTTTTTGGGCCCATTTGTGCCGCCCTAAGCTTCAGCTTTTTCAGCTTAGCTATGGTAAATCCGGCACTGAGTCCCACTATAAAAAGATGTCGCAGGCAAAGTTGGTGTAAGCAAAAGTTGCATTGGTCTTATATGTATAAGTACTATATTTAACTCATCATAGTTCACGGGGCCAGAGCCGCGGGCAAAAGGCTAGTCCATAGAGGAAAGTTATGTATTATATGGGCTAGTCCCACCACTATAAAAAGAGGTCGGGGGCAAAGTTAATATTATAAGCAATAGTCGGTCCTTTAAGTATCTATACTACGAGTATATAATTTTCTTTGTTTTTGAATAAGTTTAATGTTTATTTTCATCTCATAAGTTTTTTTTACTGTCTTCGTCTTATTAGCATCATATATAAAGCTTATACTATTTATGGGCTACAGTCTAGTTACCGAGACGCCACCTACTGTACCTACCTATTATAAATAAATAAATAAATAACACTTCTTTACGTAATTCGGTAACTCGGCCGTGCTCCTCCAAACAATATCGTTTTCATTTTTAGGGTTCCGTTCCCATAAGGGTAAAAACAGGACCCTATTACTAAGACTTCGCTGTCTGTCCGTTTGTCCGTCTGTCTGTCAGCAGGTACCTCAAGAGCCGCGATAGCAGCACAGTTGAAATTTTCACAAATTGTGTATTTCTGTTGCCGCAATAACAACAAATACTAAAAACAAAATAAAATTTGCTTGCCCTTTTTTGTACGGAACCCTTCCTGCGCGAGTTCGACTCGCACTTGGTCGGTTTACGCTGCCCGCCCACGTCCGACTTTTTGTAGGTCCGATAATCGGGCCGATTTTACTATAGTAGACAGCAGCATTCACAATCATGACCGATTTTTTGTAGGACGTGTGCGTTGCTCCATTGCTATCAGTATGTTCTATTTTTCTCCAACAAAAAATCGGTCTCAGATTATCGGACGTGGGCGGGCAGCCTTAATTCTCTTTTTAGTACTAAGTTGTAGTTTGTCGTTATTTCTTAAGCTATGTGTAGGTAGGTATAAGCAATAGTTTGCCCTTTAAGTATAATATAACTCATCGAAACATCGACTTCGGTGAATCGATAGCAAATAAATTATTCACAGAAGCTTGTGTGAGCCCACGCGTGGCGACCATTAGAGTCGAGTTTGCATTTTAAACCGACTTTAAAAAGGAGCTTCTGTTTTACCATCATTACTGTGGTAACTTGAATTCAATGATGGAGACCTTCGCACAGAAGTGGGTTGATTATCGGGCGTCACTATAGACACACATCAAAAAAGTCTAAACAACACGCATCATTAGAACTTCTGAGATATTTTAACTATTGTAATTTATTTATATTTCTTTTATAAATACTAACTAAGAGTTTTTTTGCTGCATTACTGACTAAAGCAACAAAATCATTCATTCAATTGATCATTTAATCACATAACTAACTAAATTAATAGTAAATTGGGTGGGTGAAATGGACTCAGGACGCTGATCACGCACTGTGTGCATCGACTTTCTTAGCGTTTGTTTTAAAATGACGTTCGTGGTCCGTGATTTGCGTGTAACCCTAGTGTACAGTAACTCTTTAGCTACCAATACATGCAAAATTCACTGATGAGAGGTGTGGGGTGTGGGCGGGGAAAGCGATCTTATCGCCGCGCGGCGCAGTGCTCCCACGCCGCTAACGCGAGAGCACGTCCACGCATGAGTTGAGTTTTCTTTTTTTCAGTTTCAGACCACTTTTCAATTGACATTATATAATAAAAATATATAATTTATATATGTTTTTTATTTCAATCCTAAAAATATATGAGACCATTGTTGAAATAAAAAAACTATATAGATGTATTACAAATAGTTTTTTTTTTAATTCTTACAATATTGGCAAAAATGCCCGGCGTACCAGGGAAGTCTCGCTTTAAAGTGGCCGGCTGTCAAAGTGTTAATCATAGTAATTAACAATGTGTACCGTAACGTACGTAGGGTGAAATAAAGTTTATTTTACTGGCATTTCAACTGCCGGGCCCGAGTGAATCAGACTTTCGGCGGAAACCTGTGCCCAGCAGTGGAGAACAAAGTAGCCTATATCCTTTTTCAAGGTCTAACCTTATACAAGATGAAGTTTTAACCACTTTCCAAAATTTTTGTAGGCGTTCAGTATAGTATTTAGAGCCCATTTATGAAGTAAAAAATGAAAATCAAGCTTTCAAACCAAAATATTCTTTGCAATATACCTAGTTTTCAATTTTTACGGTCCTAGGCCCGTTAAGGTATAAAGGGAACATCAAAAAGTTATGATTAGTATCGTAATGAATCCGTATCAAAAATTTTAGATTTTCGGGGGACATTTTCGAAGTGATTTATCTTGACATTTCTGTACTAGGCTATAGCAAAAGAAAAATACGTCATTTGTTTTTTGTCTTGTAGATTGATATATGAAAATTTGAAAGGTGGTTAAAATTTGTACCTGTATTTGTACCAAGTTTTATAAAAATCGGTTTTGTATTTAAGGCGTGAAAGCGCAACAAACACTCACATTCACATTTATAATACTTATTACTAGCATACCTTGCGAACTTGTATTTGATTATTTTAAAATATGGCGTGGTTGGAAAAAAAACTTTCCAACGATTCTAAAACTTATTTATTATCCTATTCCGGGCCAAGCCAAATCCAAAAACACAAAAATCATAAAAATCGGTCCAGCCGTTCTCGAGTTATAAGTGGTGTAACTAACACAACTTTCTTAAATACATAAATTTTAACCACTTTCCAAAATTTTTGTAGGCGTTCAGTATCGTATTTACGAAGTAAAAAATGTAAATCAAGTTTTCACCTGAAAATATTTTTCGCAATATAGTTTTCAATTTTTACGGTCCTAGACCTGATAAGGTATAAAGGGAACATCAAAAAGTTATGATTAGTATCGTAATGAATCCGTATCAAAAATTTTAGATTTTCGGGGGACATTTTCGAAGTGCTTTATCTTGACATTTCTGTACTGGGCTATACCAACAGAAAAAATACGTCATTTGTTTTTTGTCTTGTAAATTGATATAGAAAAATTTGGAAGGTGGTTAAAATTTGTACCTGTGTTTGTACCAAGTTTTATAAAAATCTGTTTTGTATTTAAGGCGTGAAAGCGCAACAAACACTCACATTCACATTTATAATACTTATTACTAGCATACCTTGCGAACTTCGTATCGCCTCAGATTATTTGATTATTTTAAAATATGGCGTGGTTGGAATAAAATACTTTCCAACGTTTCTAAAACTTATTTATTACCTATCCTATTCCGGGCCAAGCCAAATCCAAAAACACAAAAATCATAAAAATCGGTCCAGCCGTTCTCGAGTTATAAGTGGTGTAACTAACACGACTTGCTTATATACATAAAAGAGATGTCCCGTAACAGGCCCAGACATTGTACAGTATTCTAAAAAATCAAGAAAAATCTACTGAATTTAGGAAAAATAAAAATAACTGTATATAACGTATAATTTAGCGGCTCAAAAATAAATACAATCTAATAAATATCGCTCTCAATCAGGCATACAAGATGGCGTTTGACGAAAAAAAAAGATAAACCATAAACTCTAAATGTCAGTCTGTAGCTGTCAGATTCCCTTTGTCAATATTTGACATAACCGTCCTTTTAAAGTTTTTGCCACTCCACTCGTCATAATCTCACGTGAAAAGCTATTATTATATCTTATTAGTACCTACAACAAGCACAAGTAAGCAAACAATATCACTTGTTCGAATCGAAATAAGCGATTTTGAATTTGTCAAAACTGACAGATGTCATCAAAGTGTTATCTTCCGCCATGATAGCTTTTGTTGTTTAATATTGCTATTCTAATAAGTTTCTTTTTGTTTGAGCCATTAAACGAAGCCTTTTTAAAGAATTTGGATAATAACAGTGTTGTAGGTATATTGCCCTAACTTTTGGCAATGTGTACAGGTTCTGGGCCTAGCCTCCATACAATTTGGGACAACTCCTTTTAACCACTTTCCAAAATTTTTGTAGGCGTTCAGTATCGTATTTACGAAGTAAAATATGTAAATCAAGTTTTCACCTAAAAATATTTTTCGCAATATAGTTTTAAATTTTTACGGTCCTAGACCTGATAAGGTATAAAGGGAAAATCAAAAACTTTTGATTAGTATCGTAATTAATGAATGAGATGCGCATCGCGTAAAAAAATGTTGCTAGGCAGCCGTATCAAAAATTTTAGATTTTTGGCGTACATTTTCTAAGTGCTTTATCTTGACATTTTTGTACTGGGCTGTACCAAAAGAAAAAATAGGTCGTTTGTTTTTTGTCTTGTAGATTAATATTTTAAAATTTGGAAAGTGGTTAAAATTTCATCCTGTATATAAGATTAGCAGGAATTACCACGGCAAAACTTTGGTCCTTCAGAATCTCTCATAAAAAAAAGTACTTGGTATAAATCTCGAAACAACGAACTCTTAACATAACTAGTTCATACATGAATTAATATTGATTAAACCGTGGTTTACTGACCTAGTAGAAGACCATCGATTTAGCTTACGTTGTATTGAAATCGAATCATCAATAAAATCACATGGTCAAAGCTAATCGCCAGAATGCGCCGCAAAATTGTATGGCTCATAATTTCCGGAATTCTCACGCATTTAAGTATTTTTCTTTGAATTATTTCCCACGTATCCATAGCATTATGTATGTTTACAAATTAAATATAATTTGCATCAATTTCTGACAAGATTTACAGAAGTAGAAGTAGTAGAAGTAGTAGTAGTAGTAACAGCCTATAATCATCCCACTGCAGGGAAAAGGCCTCCATCATTGAATTCAAGTTACCACAGCAATGATGGGTACTGGCATAATCAGCACGCTTGCCAAATGCGGGTTGGTGATCACAAACCCGAGCAACGTTAGAAAATTCGAAACTTTTTGTTGCCCGACCCGGGATTCAAACCTGGGACCCCGAGATTTTGGCCCGGTGTTTAAACATTTAAACGAATTGAAATCTAAACCACTTAAACAACTCTCCTTTGGTCGAGTGGTTAAGTAAGTACCGGATCAAGGAGTCGGCGTCTTGTGTTCGAGCCCCGGGACAAATAGACTTTAGAATTTTCGAACATTGCTCCGGTTTGTGTAGTGATTTTGCCTGAATACCATTGCCGTGGTAACTTGAATGCGATGATGGACTCCTTTCCCCAGGTAGTGGGATGATTAAAACTTTACTTTTTAATTTAAGCACTGAATTGGAAGCTTTATTAAACGTTTTTCGTTAGTTAAATTATTGTGAAAAAGTATTATTTATTTCTATAAAAACTGATATTATTAACTATGGTAGAAATCTCGAAATAACTAACTCTTACGATAGTGACCATGAAAGTTTAAAACAGTTTAGATATTAATCCCTCGATCGTGAGCTATTCCAGACACAATTGAAATCAATTGTTATCGTGGCACCCGAGTGCCTCCTGGGGGTTGAGGCACATGAATAAATAATGTGGTTAAGGGATTAAAAACTTAGCCCATCAAAGTATGTTTCGTATCTTACAGTAACTATAATATCTTGGCCGATAGGGCATAGTTTAAATTAATAATTCATCCCTGAAGGAAAACTACGGCTAGTTTTTTTATCGATATCATTATTCTACGCCCACCCTCTTACCTAGGGTGTGTCTTTTGTATCAGCGAGCGTCTGTTTAGTTGTTTCACGGCCTAAAACATTAGTTCTATTGCTCCTGTAAGAGCTCATTCACTGCTTCTAACTGTACATGCACACAATATTATAAAAGTGTATTAAATATTTATTTCTTCTATTCACATCAAAAGTTAGTCACACCCCTTATACGCCAAGAATAGATGTACTGATTGTAATGGATTCTACCCTGTCATAAATAGCATAGCAGAATAACTGTTAAATAATAGGAAATGTGACGACGAAACTAAAACTAAATGGAAAATAGTAGCGGTAGAATTTCACCGAACAAGCTAGTTGAAGGATAAATCCGACGCTAATCTTACAGTACCAAATTTTATAAACTAACTAGCTGACTCCGCGAACTTCGTACTGCCTCAGAATAATATAATTGGATTTTGACGTAAGACGTCACACAATGTCATTGGCATCAAATATGGCGTTTACCTTACCATGTTACACAGAATATTTGCAATAAAATAATATTGCGACTATAAACTGAGATGTAAGCTATCCTATCTTTCAAGTTGGATCAAACTGCACACGGTGTGTAAATTTGATTAAAATCGGTTAAGTAATTTAGAAGTCCATTGCGGACAAACAACGTGACACGTAATTTATATATATTACTAGCGACCCGCCCCGGCTTCGCACGGGTGCAATGCTGATACTAAATACACTACAAAAAAACTGTGAACGTTGTATATAAAAAAAACATAGTGGCCCGCTCCGACTTCGCACGGGTATGAAATATGTCACTGAAAAAATAATTAAAATCGATCCAGTAGTTTTGATTTATTCATTACTGCCCGTGGCCCGCACGTGTTAAATTTGTAGTAAAACAATTCCCCTTTCCCTAATATCCTTTTCTGATTTCCTGCTGTCTTTGGAATATCTAAATTCGTACACGACATTTTTACTTATTTACTTTTTACATTTTTAAAGTTTAGGTGGATTCAGGTTTCTTAGCAAAATAACAGGACAACCTACTCTCAACACCATTTTGTGAGGAGGGAGTCCAGACGGGTTCAAAGAGTTTAGAAATTCTGTAGGAAAATGAACAGCTTCTTCCAAATCGAGAACAGTATCGACCGAGTAGTATATTTTCGTCGGCGCATCAATCTTTGTAAGAATCAAGTTATTTACCTTATCTACTTGTTCGTTAGTTGGTGACAGAATCGCTCTTTCTTTAAACCAAGATGTTGTCTTATAACTTATGTTATCAATGTCAGGATAGACATAAATCAGCAATGTAATTAAAGTATTTAATTGGATAAGGATTAATGCTGTATTGGTTAAAATCGCTTGGAAAATTAGCCATTATTTGTCGTAAAAAGTAAATGACAAAAAAATGTTATTGTGGGATATCCATAACAGATAGACATACACCATCGCAGAGTTTTCTGTAGACCTTTTCAATATGTACAATACTTAGTACATTATTTGATAAATTTCGTAGGGTTTATAGCCTGCGTTTGCAATGTAAGCGGAAAAAAATGTGAATATTTACGACATCATATTAGAAACCTCAAAAATAACAGTACTTCTCCACTATTTAATGGATGTTATTATACATATGAACCTTCCTCTTGAATCACTCTATCTATTAAAAAAAACCGCATCAAAATCCGTTGCGTAGTTTTGAAGATTTAAGCATACAAAGGGACATGGGGACAGAAAAAGCGACTTTGTTTTATACTATGTAGTGATAGTGAAGATATGAAATTATATTGTTTCACCCTAAGGTTTCACCTTTTAAGGGTGTGATTTCCGAGATAATTACTATGTCCTTTTTCACGGTCTTATCTATTTTTAACGTAAGCATAACAAACAAACTCATATTCACTTATTATACATGTTTTAATAAGTAAGGATGCATATTATTATTGCAAAAAAGATTTATATTTCAACATCATCTTTCAACGCTCCACGCCATCTTACCAAACCCGCTCGCACTGACACCCCAATAAAAATTACGACCTACATTGAGTGAGATGCGTGGGAGTTGTCACGAAGGGGTCTGAAGCTGACCTATTTGGCAAGGCCGAAGGAGGAGGGGGGGGGGGGGGGGGGAAATTCCAATCATACGATGGATTTTCAGGGCTGAATTCTTAATGTAGCTATAAAAGTGAAAGAAAAGTGAAGGCCTATAATCATCCTAGTTCCTACTGCAGGCAAAATGCCTCCATCATTGAATTCATGCTATAGCAATGATGGGTCAGCAGTACCCATCATTGCGTACCATGCCAGTGCATAATCACGACGCTTGCCAAATGCGGGTTGGTGAAACCCGAACAATGTTCGGAAATTCGAAATTTTTGCCCGACCGGGGATCGAACCCGGGAAAGCTATAAATGTATTAAATTACTAGTACTTATCCGTTTCATTGGTGTAGTGGTTTAAATAAGATCTCAGGCCCTGGATTCAATGATGATTTGAAAATGCGAATCTATAATTTAAGCTATTTATAAAACTGCGTATTTCATGCAGTAGCTTTTGCGTGATATGAACTTAATGGGGACTACCGTTTCTTTGCTCACCAGTTGGCGCCACTGTAGACTGAGGTCCGGAGGTATAGCTGTCAAAGGCGATCGGCGCCGAAGCAAAGTGTTATATCTTGAATCTAATTAAGGTTATATTGTTTATAAATAACTATCTTGATATCAACAAACTAACTTCTGAAATAGTTGCTCTTGAGGCCGCCTATTTTTGCGCTTTTTCTTAATTCCGCTTTTAAAGCGTTCACATTAATCGCCAAATAATCCATACTTGCGATATTTTACGAAGGAGATCACTTTCCAGCAGGTAAATTAAAGAAATTATAATTTATGCAACAAATTCCGCTAAAACCAGTACAAAGTGAATGATATTGGACCTCACGCGACACTAGCGCCTCTAGTGGCAAATTCACTAGCGATAATTGCAATGATAACATCAGTTTTTAAAGTAACAAATTATGTCTCAGGCGGGACGCGCATCTCTATGCATAGGAACCGGGCGCGGCGATGAGCATGGAGATGCGGGTTCGAGTTCTGCCTGAGACTTTGTCGAGTTTAAATACTGATTATAAATCAGGTTTACTTTGGTATATTTAAAACTAACCATCCGTCAGAATTTTGCACGGGTTCACGAATGAAGATAATATCAAATTTCTGCTTTCACAATAGTATTTATATGCATGCATATTATGTGGTTTCGGCTTATTTTACCATTCACATATCATTCTGTCTGTATACATACATAACGGGTGTAAAAAAATCAAACGCAGATCCGAAAACCACGTATTGTCCCTATCACTAAGATCATTTTTTTCTTCAGGACCATACCTGGGAAACAGCTGGTTCCGAAGATATTGAGGGTCAAAGTCACAATTTGTTTTTCATTTTATTACAAAAAACTGTTGCCAAAGGTTATTTAAAAACTTTTCTCCTTACAAACATAGTGTTTTTTTTTTATTATTTCGTTCATAATAACGCTTTTTTAATTACAATACGCAATGTATGGCGGACGAATTTTGAACTTAGCAGCCATGTCCAGAGTCCAGCGCAGCGGTCCACGCTCCGGCTGTTAGGGGACTACTAGAGCTATGTGCTGCCCCCAATTGATTTAATTTTATTACTTCTAAACAAAATCAATTCTCGAAAGACTAGAACAGTATCATTTTAGCAAATTACCTCTAGTATAATATTTATTAAATCACTGTTAACTGCTTTTCATTCTGGCACTCTTTCGCATTTTACATTATTGTTAATAGCGGCCGCTTTTTGCGTTAGCGACAAAGGGGGCGTCCATAAATTACGTGAGGTGTTTTTTTTAATTTTCTGTCCCTCTCTCCCCCTCTGGTGAGATGTCGTGAGATTTTATTCAACCCCCTCCCCCATCCATCCCAATCTTACGTGGGATTTTTCAAAATGTGGGTTTCTTACGTAAACTTGAATGAAATTATTTTCTTTCGAACGAATTAGTGAATCTTAATCGTATTACGATTACGCTTAAGATTAAATCTTAAGCATGCATATGTACAATCTGGATTAAATGGACTAAAATAGTATAATTTTTTTTTGTTTTAATCAAAAAAAAAAATTGCGTGATATTTGCCGAGACCTCTCTCCAACGTAAGATTAGATGAGATTTGACTCGACCCCCCCCCCCCCCCCCTTAAACATCTCACGTAATTTATGGACGCCCCCAAAGTCTACTTTATAAACAGCTAAATGAAAAGTTTACTGTGATTCAATAAATACTAGAGGTAGGTAATTAGATAAAATGATACTGTTCTAGTTTTTTGATAATGATTTTGTTTAGAAGTAATAAAATTAAATCTTTAGTGGACAGCACATAGCTCCAGTAGTCCCCTTAAGAGCATTTTGATTCTCGCCGTACTTTGGGGTGGTGGGTTTTACCTCCTAGTGGTCCACCCTGGGCAACGGCATCTTTGGTTGTCTAACCAACGATGACGGCTAACAGATCCCTCTGCGGTGGTAGGCTTCGTAAGAAGCCGCCTGGATGCTACCACCCTCCTGCCGGAGTCCAGCGACAAACAGTTTTTCTGTGTTCCGCTGGTGTGTGGGAGAACCAGTGCCACTTCTGGGTAAGCTTGTTCCATCTTAGGCTTCTTTTTAACCGTAGAGTTAAGTAAGTATGTAGTCAAGAGCAAGCCCATTGGTAAATGAAATATGACCAGGAATACGAGTAGCATGTACCTACTTGAAATACAGGAGAAAATTACGATTCCCCTGGGATTACTGTCTGTTTCTCATATGTATTTTTTGTGCAGTGATAGTCTATACAAAATGACATGGCCCACTTTTCATTCTTAAACAAGGTTCCTGAGGGATAGAAAATATTTTGTTTCTTCCGAGGATTATAAAGCGAACAATCTCTATACTATATGTACTTATAAGTAGTATTGGGCGATTTGGATGTGTGTAACGTAGCATTTGCGTGACTAATTATCTCTATTGACCAGTGTAACTTGAGCCTCAATGCCCCTCGTTGCACGTTATGTAGTCTACAGAGAACAAACAGCACAACTATGTTAAGTTACAAATCTATTTAGGATTTAATCAAACTTATTGAATAAATATGTAAGAAAGAACAGATCATGTTAGCCAACTCAACTATATTTCATGTATAACGTTTAGGCACTATTAAGGTCTATATATCCTAAAAACTGTTTTTAATTACAATATGTTACTGTAAATGACTGTTTGATGCCAAAATAAATGAAAAAAAAAGTGTCGGCCTATAATCATCCCAGTGCTGGGCAAAGGGCTCCATCATTGAAGTCAAGTTACCACAGCAATGATGGGTACAGGCATAATCACCGCTTACCGAATGCGGGTTGGTGATGACAAGCCCGAGCAATGTTCGGTCGTGGCTTTAAAAAAAGCACCAACCACCAATCACCAACCCGCATTTGGCAAGCGTGGTGATTATGCCAGTACACCCATCATTGCTGTGGTAACTTGAATTAAATGATGGAGGCCTTTTCCTTGCAGTGGGATGATTATAGGCTGTTACTAGACTACTACTACTAGTTAAAAAAAGAATTATACATTAAAATATTTAAAAAATTTTTATTAAAATCTAAAAAAAGTCTCGTTTAGATTAGCTTAGCATTTGTCGTGACGGTCAACAGTCACAGCCATATCACGATTAGGAATTTTCGGGACCGTGTTCCTGCGGGAACTACACGGAAGTTCAGGATAAATTATATCATACTAGCTTATGGCCGCGGCATCGCTCGCCTTAAATTCGGGGTAACAATAAAATTTCACTGCCTCTTTTTGGGTGTGGATTTCCAAAAAAAAAGATGCACGATTTTTTTGTTAATCACAAATAGTACGCATACCAGTTTTTAGCTTTCTACCTTGAAAATAGCGGAATGCTCCATACAAGCTTTTACCCCACATTTTAGGCAAGTGGGGAATTAGAAAGAGACAAAAAGTAGCCTATGTCACTTTCCATCTCTTCAACTATCTGTACTTAAAAAATCACGTCAATTAGTTGCTCCGTTTTGCCGTGAAAGACGGACAAACATGTGGGCTACTTTCCCACTATTTACATTTATTCCCATAAAAGTTCATTAAATTTATTTATTTGTAATAATTTCATAAATATATTGTTGAAAGTGTTAGTATCCTGTATTAATAATATATATTTATTTATTTACAAATTAACATCAAAATATCGTATTTATTTACTATATATATATATATACAATGAAATACATTTACACATAAATTATGATGTACCAGTTTGTCGATATCGATATCGATAATGTTCGAAGTCGATATTTTCCCTCGCACTAGACGCGCAGTGTACATAAGGCTTATGTGCGTCGGCGCAGCAGCGGACGCACGGAGGTCGGTTAAACCAGTCGAGATACTATCACGACGCGGAGCGCACGCTTCTTTGCCTCACCTTATATACTCGCGAACTCGCTTGCTACGCTTATTTATGTTTTATTTATTAGACTATTTTCGCTTCTATATATCTTCCGCTATCTGTGTAGTGCTTCTCTTTCTGTGCACCTTCCGTAAAACTATTGTATTTCTTGTGTTTGTTGTGTCTACCCTATATATTGAAGATCAGAATATATGGACACTTGATCTACAGTAAGTTGTTGGCATTATTATTTACGCAATAAACCCACTGAACACCTAAACTGGTGACCCTCTATACGAACAATGAAGAAACCAGAGGCACTAGATAAAGCCGCCACGCAAGCGGGCACAAGCAATAGTGATGGGAACGAGTCGATAACCCAGCAGCCTATCGATGTTTATAAGGTTGGAATTCGAGTGCCACCCTTTTGGCCAGAGGAACCAGAGATTTGGTTTGCTCAAGTTGAGGGGCAATTCAGCATCTCCGGAATCAGCAATGACTCCACCAAATTCAATTACGTCATCGGCCAACTCGACAACCAGTACTCGCGAGAAGTCAAGGATATAATTATTAATCCTCCAGCGACCAATCGGTACGAGAAGTTGAAGACGGAGTTGATAAAGAGACTCTCAGCCTCCAATGAGAAGAAGCTGAAGCAGCTGCTGATGCACGAAGAGTTAGGAGACCGTAAACCATCTCAGTTTCTTCGGCATCTCAAGGGCCTCGCAGGTGTGAACGTCCACGACGACTTTTTGAAGACCATATGGCTCAGTCGTCTGCCGCGTGAGGTGCAGACAGTACTCGCCGGCCAAGCAGCCACCGCACCATTGGATGACCTGGCTGACCTTGCCGACCGCGTCAATGAGATCGCGCCTTCGTCTCCTGCAGTTGCATCCACGAGCGCTAATTTTCCTGGGTCGGTGCTAAGTGAACTTTCCAGGGAGGTCGCCGAGCTTCGAAAACAGCTTCAACAGCTGTCAACACAGAGCAACGGCAGGTCTCGCTCAAGGAATAGATCTTCTGGGAGGCGATCCTCGCCGAGGCAGCGGTCGCAGTCAAACTACCGAAAGCATCCGCTGTGCTGGTATCACCATAAATACGGCGACAAGGCGAGTAAGTGTATTCGACCGTGCGACTTCAAGTCGGAAAACTCCAAGGGCGGTCGATAATGGCGACTGACGATTGCCCTTCGCCAACTACTGGTCGCCTCTTCGTTACTGACCGATCGTCGAAAACGCAGTTCCTGGTCGACACTGGTAGCGACCTCTGTGTCTTCCCTCGGTCAGCCCTTCGAGATCGTCGTGCCAGAACGGACTTCACTTTGTGTGCAGCGAATGGAACAACCATTTCCACTTACGGTTACGTACATCTTCAATTAAATTTAGGTTTGCGTAGGTCATATGCTTGGCGATTTATTGTCGCAGAGGTTACTAAACCTATCATTGGTGTTGATTTTTTAAATTTCTATAACTTAATTGTAGATTGTCGCAATAAGCGCTTAATTGACAACACCACTTCTGTAACCACTATTGCTATACCTGCTAATTGTAAAAATGTATTTTCTGTAAAGGTCTTGACTGGTGAGACTCGCTATCATAAAATCCTTGATGAGTTTCCCGAACTCACACGACCAGCTGGTACATTACGCACACACACACATAATACACTCCACCATATACGCACGACCCCAGGGCCTCCAGTCTCATGTACACCTCGTCGCTTAGCACCCGATAAATTGAAAATTGCTCAAAAAGAATTCGAGTCTATGATTGCTATCGGAACTGCGCGGCCGTCAGAAAGTCCTTGGGCTTCACCCTTACATCTGGCGCCTAAAAAGGATAACGGGTGGCGTCCATGCGGCGATTATCGCATGTTGAACGCCCGTACCGTGCCTGACAGTTATCCGATTAGGCATATCCAAGACTTCACCCACAATATTTCAGGCTGTTCAGTTTTCAGTACTTTAGATCTTTTAAAAGCCTACAATCAGATACCTGTCAGCCCGGAGGATATCCAGAAAACCGCCATTACAACGCCATTCGGATTATTCGAATTTCCTTACATGACGTTCGGACTTCGAAATGCTGGACAAACCTTTCAGAGATTTGTGGATGAAGTCACTAGGGGGCTTGATTTTGTATATTGTTATCTAGATGACTTTTTAGTGTTCTCTAGAGATCAGCGCGAGCACGAGGAACACCTACGTAAAGTTTTCAGCCGCTTGAGAGACTACGGACTACTTATTAACACATCTAATTGCGTTTTTGGAGAAAAAGAGGTAAAATTTTTAGGTTACTCTATTTCTGCAGATGGTACCAGACCTTTCAATAATACGGTACAGGCCATCCAGGAATTCCCTGTCCCAAAGACCGTACGCCAGCTTAGAGCATTTTTGGGCATGCTCAATTTCTACCGAAGGTTCCTTCCACAAGCTGCCCAAATTCAAGCTCCCTTACATGCGTATTTAGTCGGTTCAGTTAAAGGTACACAGCCTATTAACCTCTCGGAAGAGGCTTTAGCAGCGTTTGAGGCGTGTAAAGAAAGCCTGTCTAACGCCGCCTTATTAGCCCATCCCGATTGTGCTGCTAAACTGGCCTTGGTGACAGACGCATCCGACAAGGCGATTGGTGCGGTCCTCCAACAGTTGAAAGGTGATGCCTGGCAGCCATTAGCCTTCTTTTCTAGAAAACTCTCTCCTTCACAGGTGAAATATTCTCCCTATGACCGGGAGTTACTGGCCATTTATGAGGCCATTAAATATTTTCGTCATATGGTTGAGGCACGTCATTTCATTGTCTATACTGACCACAAACCGATCAGTTTTGCATTCCATGAAAGGAAGAAAAACTGTTCGCCGAGGCAGTATAGACACCTAGACTTTATCGCCCAATTTACGACAGACATTCGTCATATATCGGGGAAAGATAATATTGTCGCCGATACGTTGTCGCGAATTGAGGAGATAGTAACGCCGATTGACCTCGAAACCTTAGCCAAGGGTCAGGCTTCTGACCCCGAGCTTAACAAATTATTAAGTGAGGGCTCAGCCCTGCGCTTCAAGAAACTTCATTTACCTGGAAGCCAGATTCCTGTGTACTGTGACATCAGTACCCCGACTTCCAGGCCTTTTGTACCGAAGTTCTTCCGCAAACAGGTGTTTGACAGTTTGCATTCCCTAAGCCATCCTGGTTGTAATGCTTCTGCAAGGTTAGTTGCAGAACGTTTTGTTTGGCCAGGTTGTAGGAAAGATTGTAGGGAATGGGCTCGAGCTTGCTTATCGTGCCAAAAAGCGAAGGTAAACCGTCACGTGACCGCACCTCTTGGCACCTACAATTTACCACGAGCCCGTTTCAGACAAATTCATATTGATCTGATAGGACCGCTTCCCCTTTCACATGGCTATCGGTATTGTCTGACGGCTATAGACCGGTTCACTCGGTGGCCGGAAGCAGTACCGATCGAAGACATTACCGCTGAAACTGTCGCTAAAGCCCTATTGTCGACGTGGATAGCTCGGTTTGGCTGCCCCACAGATATAACAACTGATCGTGGAAGGCAGTTCGAGTCAGCCTTGTTCAAAACTCTGTCGCAAATGACCGGCTTCGAACATAAGCGGACTACGGCCTACCACCCGGCTTGTAATGGCCTAGTGGAACGTTTCCACAGGCAGCTGAAAGCCGCTATTGTTTGTCACGCCAACGACAGATGGACGGAGACCTTGCCGTGGGTTCTTTTAGGTATAAGGACATCTTTCAAGGAGGATTTACAGTCATCTTCTGCCGAGTTGGTCTACGGGGAACCGTTAAGACTACCCGGTGAATTCTTTGAGCCCACAACGAGCGTTACTACGGATATATCCGAATTTTCCGCGCGGCTCAGAAATTTCGCCGAGAAATTACGCCCTTCACCAGCTTCGCGTCACTGTAACCCCAAAGTATTTGTATTTAAAGAACTGGCAACCAATGATCACGTTTTTCTTAGAGAAGACGCATTACGTGGTTCTCTTCAACCGGCATATTCAGGTCCACACAAAGTTTTGTCTCGTAGTGACAAAGTTTTTAGAATCATGCTAAATGGGAAAGAAGTCACAGTATCGATAGACCGATTAAAACCGGCCTTCATACTGTCTGACAAAGAAAACGAAGCTATACCACCAGTTAGTAAAGAAATTATTACCCGTTCCGGTCGCCGTGTAAGATTCCCGGATTTTTATCGCCCTTGACGGTCTCTGGAGGAGGGTGGTGTGGGCTACTTTCCCACTATTTACATTTATTCCCATAAAAGTTCATTAAATTTATTTATTTGTAATAATTTCATAAATATATTGTTGAAAGTGTTAGTATCCTGTATTAATAATATATATTTATTTATTTACAAATTAACATCAAAATATCGTATTTATTTACTATATATATATATATACAATGAAATACATTTACACATAAATTATGATGTACCAGTTTGTCGATATCGATATCGATAATGTTCGAAGTCGATATTTTCCCTCGCACTAGACGCGCAGTGTACATAAGGCTTATGTGCGTCGGCGCAGCAGCGGACGCACGGAGGTCGGTTAAACCAGTCGAGATACTATCACGACGCGGAGCGCACGCTTCTTTGCCTCACCTTATATACTCGCGAACTCGCTTGCTACGCTTATTTATGTTTTATTTATTAGACTATTTTCGCTTCTATATATCTTCCGCTATCTGTGTAGTGCTTCTCTTTCTGTGCACCTTCCGTAAAACTATTGTATTTCTTGTGTTTGTTGTGTCTACCCTATATATTGAAGATCAGAATATATGGACACTTGATCTACAGTAAGTTGTTGGCATTATTATTTACGCAATAAACCCACTGAACACCTAAAAACAAACAGACACATACACTTTCCCATTTATAATATTAGTATGGATTATATTATTATGATACGAGTATCTAGGCTACATTACTGCATTTTTGCGTGAAAGAGTATAACACACAAACACACTCTCGCGTTCATTTACTAGAATACTAGCTGTTGCTTTCAAGTTCATACACGAGGAATTCTGAAAGTACATTTTCCGAGATAAACGTAGATCATGCATGATCTATTTTGTCTCTTTCGTGTCAAATTTCATCCAGACACACACACAGAACACAGAAAAATGGTTAAATAGGCTATGTAGGCGGGGCAGGCGCTCCACAGAGGTTATGTGCAAATGCTCATACTTCTGCCCAAACAGTGAAAGTGAGTGCTGTAATTGATTTCTTTCGACGTCAAAAGAATTCACTTGTTTGGCGTTCTTTGAACTAATGTTTATGTGTGTGAAATCTTATGTTAGTGTGTAAAGTAGTAGTGCGGCGCAAGCGGCGACATCGATTCTCATACAAATGGCAAAAAATTTTTCTAACCTCTTTTTAAGCTATTGCATTGCTTCTATCGCGGGCCTTGAGCGTGGAGACCGAATCCAGAAATTCCGTAACGAAAATAACCTAACACTCGGGGCGAGGCACGATCGAACAATTTTGAATTTCCAAAATTTAAAAGAATTTAGAAGAAAATAAGGATTTTGACAGTATGGTTGCCTATGGTAACCATATCTGCCAAAATAACAGAAAAAATTAATTACTAAAGTCAAAATTTGAAAATACATAAAATTATAAAATAAGCTATTGCATAGCTTCTATCGCGGGCCTTGTTAGTTTTATAATTGCATAAGTTGATAAAAATGCTATGCAATAGCTTTACCGCGGCAGTCTCCGAGTGCCACACGTCTCTTTTTTATTTTTTTCTTTTATTTATTAAGGTTCTCCAATGATTGATTACATTGTTTTATAGTATAGGCCTAATACTACTTTATAAACACCACTTGCCTACAGAAAGAGTATTACTTATACACAATACAAAACTATCTAACTTTAAACATAATAAAATAAAATAATAGGGGTTAAAGTATGAAATTGCCGATTATTTTCCCACTTTTTATTTTGTTTATAGCTCTTAAGTATAGTCATATTATTGCGTAATTCTTTTTGTATTGTATCAAAAACTAAATATAGTAACTTTTGACTAAAAAAAAATGCTATACTAGTGACTATTACTTCAAAGGAAGTCGTTGAAAAGACCCCTTACAATGTGTCAGCTGACCTTCTTGCTTCAATGAAGTACCTATATTTGTATTATATACTTAGATTTTCAGAAGTTTAAATACTATAATGCGTAGCTTTATAACCATCTAACTTTCATCTTTAATTGCATCGAAAACGGATCAGGCATTTTTAAAAGCCAAAAAAATTTTTTGTATGGAAAAATATCTTTCTCGATTTCGTCCATACAAAACGGCAATTTCATATTTTAACACCTAATATTATAGGTACTACTATACTTACTTTAAACAAAACAAAATAATAATTTAGGTACTGTTAACTTAAAATTTTCCTGATTTTGGCAAACGAATCCGCGTTAATGTCAACCAGGTCACCAAATCTGGGAATTGGAGAATTAGCACCTAGCACTGAATTTCGAAGAGGAGGGCGAACGAAACGGAATAATTGGAGAGCGAGGATATTTGACTGGCACATATAGTTTAAATTTTTGGTGTAATGGAGAGCAGTATATTTTTTGTTGGAAGATTTTAGTTAAAAAGGACAGGTCCAGTAGAATTCTACGATTTTCTAGCGATGTGATTTTAAAGCGTTTGTCGTACGACCAAATACTTATAAACTTTTTCTTTCCATGTTTTGTGATACAGACACTTCGATTTGATTTCAAATAACATAATTCCCTCCGTACATACACATTTATAATATTAGCAAGATTAGTTAGATTTTGATAATAATTCGTATAACACGCGTCTCTAACAACACAATGCGTGTTTATCAAATTTTCGCCTTTCATAAGTCAAAGTTATTCAAAATGTTTGGCTTTTTAATTTGCACTGTGACGCTAAATACATCCGTATAAGGTAATTGCACTTTTAACCATAGTTCAGGTTACATTGGTTAATTCAACCAAGTAATGGATACAACCTTGATAAAGCTAACTCCGAAGGTTTTAATGCATCTGAAATTTGTCCGTTTTACACTGAAAATGGATTGAATACCTAAATTTCGATAGTCTTAGGGGAATTTGAATCCACAACATTTCGTTTGTCGGGAGCCTGCTGTGCTGCTACGACAAACGGTCCCGAGATAAACGGTCTTGTCAGATAGTCGGACAGTAAACAAAGTAATCTTAGAAGGGTTCCATTAGGGTTCCGCAACCAAAGAGTAAAAAGGGACATTATTACTAAGACTCCACAGTCCGTATGTCTACGCGTCTGTCTGTCTGTCACCAGGCTGAACCTAATGCACCGTGATAACTTAGGCAGTGAAAATTTGTGAAATTTTTACAGATAAATTTCTCTTGCCGCTATGACAACGAATACTAGAAACAATAAAATGAATTATTTGAGAAGGCTCCCATACAACGAACGTGGTTTTTTTGTTCAATATTGATAACGGCTTATTAAGGTAAACGCTAGGAATATTTACAGAAATAAAATAATTTAACTAAAATAAGGTACGAAGCTCTACGTGTGCGGGTCCGACTCACACTAACCTTTTTTTCCTTTAGAGGTCGATTCAATTCAGAAAAGTTTACAACAGCGCTATCATGTTAGGTGAAAATTTTCTCACATAAGTAAAGACTGATTTCAAGGAACCTTGTTATAATTACCTACTAGTAATTATTGACTGTCTACAATATTAGGACTAATAATACCTTCTAGATAATTGGTTCGTAATAACTACTTTGCTACTCGTCTTATGGGTGTCGTAAAGCGATTTAAATCCTGATAGACTCCTCCTCATCCTCGTTTATACATTGTTGCAACCATGGCTTCATGGTGCTTGCAACATAGCCAAAACGTAAGAAATTCATAAAAAACAAGTAACAAAACAAATTCGACGACTTAAAACAAATTATGTGGAGACCTTTTCTATGTAGTGAAAGAAAGAAAGAAAGAAAAAATATTTATTTGGCATCAGACAAAAACATAAAACACTTATCAATAAAAATAAAAATATAATACACATGATGCCAAAAGGGCCCCCGCTCAGCATTTGTCGTGGCAGCTTAACCCTTTGACAGGTATAGTCAATTTTAAAATTCATTGGTTTTGGACTGTATCGTAACGCCATAAGGTTTAAATTATGGTGGCAATATACTTGCCACTACCTTATAAAGGATTAATTAAGGCATGCCACGACGCTGATCTTCTGCGGGAGCCTACACATTTAATATAAAACAGGAAGTAAACTCAAAACAAATGAGTGACAATGGAAAAAAAATAAAAGAAAGAACATAATAATAAGAATAATACATACTAACGAATAAATAAAGTAAATTAAGCAGTGGGATGATTAAGTATAGTCCGTTACGTTACTGTATCTATTTCTTATAGATGCCATGAAAGTCTAAGGCAGTAATTACATCGATCGTAAATAGGTGCTCTATTGAACACAAACTTTTTTCTATATATTTACTCTAGGATCGATAATGGGCGTAGGCGTGTTCTTAAGTGGCGACCGAGGCTTTGAGAACGCAGGTCTGTCCTCTAAATCTTTTTCTGTCAGTACTCAGATAGAGCTGTAACAAACAAACCGTATGTATTCGGTACTGAGTAACGGATATTCCATGTAGTGCCGAGTAACGAATCGTTACCTAAAACGAACGACGAATGCATTTCGTTACTCGCATATTCCGTATTCGGTCACGAAAGTACCGTTAATGAGTATGTTTTACGAATGCGTGCTTTATTCGGGTTATTTGAAAAAAAAGCCAAAAACGCCTTACCCAGCTAATTTTGTAGTTTAGAAGTATTTTATCTATATATTACGATTGATGCAAATACGACTCGATTATTTGTTCCGTAGGTACTGTGTTATTAATGAGGTATCAAACAAAAATAACGAGTAACGTAAAGATACGAAAGTAATGGGTACTTTTGTCATTATTTCGTTACTTTTACACCTCTGCTCAGCACCATTCGGACTACTTCTACTCTTAGGATTCATTTTCATAGAAGCGCAGGCAAGCGGAAAAGGAGCGGTGGTGAACTGGCCAATGACAGTGTTCGAATTCAGTGGTCAGTGGATATAACTCCGCCTTTGTAGAACGCTGTCTTGTCTCTGTAGAAAATCTTCATTCTGAGATGAATTGGATCAATGTAGAGCTACTCCTTAACGAATAAAATTAAATAATCTAAATTAATCAACCCTTATATAAGTAGATCTTGTTCATACATACCTACATATAAAACATATGTTTCGAAATAAGAAGAACCTATTGTTTTTTCGGTAGAAGAAAATAAGACTATATTAATTAAAAAATATCAATCCTTAAGGGTAGAAAATTGGGGTCACGGATAGCCGTTAAAAGACCTGAAATAAAGCGCCAAATTTGAGTCGGTGCTTAACAAGAAATCATCGTGCACCGACTCATATTTGGTGGCACATGTCACACTATTCGTCGGTTGAATTATTTGTGAAATATGTTTGCTGTAACATTTGTGTCTTAAGATGAAGATTGAATTTTAAACAAACATAGTAGCGTTTCATTATTTTTGGCCTTTGATTTTACCTAAGTTACAAGTTACCCAACTTACGTACCTATTTAGTGTTAACACTACGTTTCTCCTTCGTTATAACTAGATATTTTATAACGAAGGAGAAACGTCGTTATAACTAGGTGTTTTCTATGTATTATAAGTATGTATTAACAAAAAAAAAGTATATAAGTAAGTTTATCGGTTGTCTAGTACCCCATACGACAGGGTACTTAATAGTAAGTACCTTAATTTGGGACTAGATGGCTCAGTGTGGCCCAGGCAGGCAAATATTTATTTATTATTTATTATATTTTGGTGTTAACATTTTTAGGGTTAAGTCTGGTTACGTATCTCAAATGGGAAGAACAGATCCTTCAAAGGATCACTTTGTCCGTCCCTATATAAATGTCTGTTAAGATTAAGACTATGTGGAGGTATTTGATTGAAATTAAAACCATATACTCAAGTCATACAGTCCTTTGAAGATGTGAAACAATCTAACTTCTAAGTTCAACTAAAAAAAAGATACGGCGATTTGCTTTTGCTGTAGAAACTTATTTTTCAACAACGGGTATATATCGGGATGCCTAATTATTTGTACTCCTAATTGCCATTGGCGCACAAACTATTAGCCTAAAATTTTTTCGCACATTTTTACTATTCCTAAACGTGTTTAGCCTATTTTCACTACTATATTTTCAAAATTAAACACTTTATATCGCCGTATTATAATTTCCCAATTGCGATATTTAGCCGAATATAATAGGGGTTAAAGTATGAAATTGCCGATTATTTTCCCACTTTTATTTTGTTTATAGCTCTTAAGTATAGTCGTATTATTGCGTAATTCTTTTTGTATTGTATCAAAAAATAAATAAAGAAAATTTTGACTAAAAAAAAAATGCAATACTAGTGCCTATTACTTCAAAGGAAGTCGTTGAAAAGACCCCTGACAATGGGTCAGCTGACCTTCTTGCTTCAATTAAGTATATTTGTATTATATACTCGTACTTTGATTTTCAGAAATTTAAATACTATAATGCGTAGCTTTATAACCATCTAACTTTCACCTTTAATTGCATCAAAAAAGATTCAGGCGTTTTTAAAAAAACTAAAAAAAATTTAGTATGGAAAAATAACTTTTCTTGATTTCGTCCATACAAAACGGCAATTTCATACTTTAACCCCTTTAAAATTTTTATTCGCAGAAAGTTAAAAACTTTATCAGCATTCATGCATGCTTGCAAAGAAGTAAGCATGCATGCAAGCAAGCAAGCAAGCAAGCATGAATGCATGCAAAAAAGCATGCATGCATGCAAAGAAGTAAGCATGCATGCAAGCAAAATGTATGCAAACAAGCAATCATGCATGCAAACAAGCAATCATGCATGCAATCAAGCAGACATGCATGCAAACAAGCAATCATGCATGCATCCAAACAATCAGACTTCCGTGACGGCTTCGGCGCTGCGGGGCTCCGGCGGTCCCACGCGTGCTTATCGTCGCAGATGGCTTACGCTCACCACCGCAGCTTCGGCTTTCTGGATTTTCCGCAGCGCCTCGCTTAACAGCCTCCTGCTCCTCAGCCCGCGGGCCGCCTCGCCCCTCCGCGCCTACGCGCTTTTGAATTACACTCTAGGGGTAGGGCAGACAAGACTGCTTGGGGTCGGTTTGTGAGCGATTCGTTTCTTAAACTTTTCGGTTTAAAAAAATAGAGCGTAATGCCAAAAAAAGATGCTAATACATTTTAGTGCTTTCGATATTAGACATACTGAAATTAGGGTTTTCAATTTTTAGACCAATCTATAATAGTGCGAAAACAACTGTTAGACTAGACAATAATTATACGTTATAAGTTTAGGCCAATACGGTTCGGCCAAATGAAATTAGGACTTTAAATTTTAGGCAAACCGAAGGGCACCCTTCAACAACACATAACTTCAACGCTTTGTCAGGTTGAATGGATGTATGTTTTACCAGCTGTTGCCGGCGACGTCGTCTGCGATGTATCAGGTAAGTAGTTATTTTGAACACAAACATATAATTATTTCTACCTAAAGTAAAAGTAGTAACAGCCTATAATCATCCCACTGCAGGGAAAAGGCCTCCATCATTGAATTCAAGTTACCACTGCAATGATGGGAACTGGCATAATCACCACGCTTGCCAAATGCGGGTTGTTGATCACAAACCCGAGCAACGTTCGAAAATTCGAAACTTTTTGTTGCCCGACCCGGGGATCGAACCTGGGACCCCGAGATCTTGGCCCGGTATTTAAACCACTAGACCAACGGGGCGTTAGCAATTTCTACCTATTCTTCTGTAATCTAAACATGCTGTATGTATACAATAAAAATAAAACTAATTAAAAATATATATATAAAATACTTCTGTAATCTAAACATGCTGTATGTATACAAATAAAAATAAAACAAATAATAGAAACAAAAATCTTAAAATAAAGTCGTTTTAATTACCACTCATAACTCATAACTCAACGCCCCGTTGGTCTAGTGTTTTATATTAGAGATGCCACGAATATTCGGCTACTATTCGGTATTCGGCCTATTCGACCACTTTTTTGATATTCGGTATTCGGGCCGAATAATACGTACTATTTTGCCGAATACCGAATATCAAATCATGAAAAAAAAAAAAACTTTAATAAGTAAAACTGATCGGTAGTAAGTTGATGGATAAAAACAAGCTTTTCAGCAGTTGTTGGTAGCAAACGAATACGCTTTTCGACGTAAATACCAGCTTTAGAAAACAACCCCTCACTATACACGCTACTCCTGGGAAAGGAAAGATAAACTTTAGCAAATTTCGAGAGGTTTGGGTACTGTTTTTCGTTTGCTGATCACCACTTGTAAAGATCAACTTTCCGATCTGGGTGAATTGTTTTGTTGTTTTATTTAATGTATTACCTAATTATAATAATCTGGCAAAGCGTGCCGTGACGTGATTTACTCGCAATTGAAACAAACAGTCAAATACCCGCCCGCGCACGAGGGAGACAGGCAGGTCGCGACTTGTCTTATTATTGTTTATGCGCTCGACAAGCATGTATTTGGTGCCGAATATTCGGCGGCCGAATATCCGGCGCTTCGGCCGACAGCGTTCCAAATATTCGGTATTGGGTATTCGGCCAAATCACTATTCGTGGCAACTCTAGTTTAAATGACGACCTTGACGACCATTTGGATCAGCGGTAGTTAAAGCTGCTTCTGAGCCATGGGTCGCGGGTTCGATCCCCGCACAGTACAAATATTTGTGTGCATGAACATGTCTGTTTGTACTGGTCTGGGTGTTTTCTATGTATTATAAGAATATATTTACAAAAAAAAAGTATAGGTATAAGTAAGTTTATCGGTTGTCTAGTACCCCATACGACAGGGTACTTAATAGTACCTTAATTTGGGACTAGATGGCTCAGTGTGGCCCAGTGAGGCATGTCTTAAATACCGGACCAAGATCTCGGGTTCGATCCCCGGGTCGGGCAACAAAAAGTTTCGAATTTTCGAACGTTGCTCGTGTTTGTGATCACCGCACCGCATTCAGCAAGCGTGGTGATTATGCCAGTTCCCATCATTGCAGTGGTAACTTGAATTCAATGATGGAGGCCTTTTCCCTGCAGTGGGATGATTATAGGCTGTTACTTTACTTTTTTAAATAACTCAAGAACGACTAGACCAATTTTTATGATTTTTGTATTTATTAATTTTTATTCATTTTGAAAAGAATAATAAAATACAAACATATGTCATTTTTGACGACTTCCCTGACGGAGTGGCGTACACACCGGTTTCCAAGGTTTTGCCTGCTCCGTGGTCCCGGGTTAAATTCCAGGAAAATGTAGAAAAAAAAGTAATTTTCTTCATTGTCTCAGATTTGGGTGTTTGTGGTACCTTCGTTGTTTCTGATTTCAAAAAAATACGAGTGCATTATAGTTACTCAAATTGTAATTCCTACCTATGTGATGATGACATATATTTTTTTTAATAATCAATGGGTTTGCTCTTGACTACATACTTTAATCTACGGTTAAGAAAAAGCCTAAGATGGAGCGAGTTTACCCAGAAACACTGGTTCTCCCACACACCAGCGGAACACAGATAAACTGTTTGTCGCTGGACTCCGGCAGGGTGGTAGCATCCAGGCGGCCTCTTACGAAGACTACCACCGCAGGGGGATCTGTTAGCCGTCATCATTGGTTAGAGAACCAAAGATGCCGTTGCCCAGTTGCATCTTGCCTTTCGAAACACGACAATAACCCGTAAGGGCTTTCAGGCCCAAGCAAATTTAGAAAAGACTCTTTCCTAAATTGACCCGACCGGTAATCGAACCAGGGACCCTTGCGCAGTAGGCAAACTAATGCACCACTACAGCAACCGGACCAGTAATTATTTGGAGGGATCTATGTCCTAGCGAACTGATGAAGATAAGATGAAGAAGAAGCGGCACAAGGAATCAAGACTTTGGTAAACAGAAAATGTATAAAGACATTTTTACTGGTTTAATCAAGGCAAGTTATAGATAGATACGCTCTTGACATTTAAAAAAAATCAGATCAGCAAAAAAGGACCTAAAAAAGTTAGAAAAAAAAACTGAATCGGGAATCGAACGTGTGACCTTTTATGTTCAAGGCGAATCTCCGCGCAGCTAGGGCAAGCACACATCAATAATACTGACAATACTATGTCAATTTACTTATTTAAAACAAGTTACTAGACTTTGAGGTATGCGATATTTGTAATTACGGATTATGCAAGTTTATAAAAATAAATAAATAAAAGACAATAATGGCTAAACTTTGCAATTGCATTCTTATAACTCCTCTTAGACGAAGCCAATGGCTTTAAGTCCGCCTTTCGATTTGATAAATAACGTGTCTACTGATTAAAGAAACCTGCATTGTCTTGCTTAAATAAATAAAAATTGAGATTTAATAATTATGCACTTAAGCAAGCCACCATTTTCACAAAGATAAACATAGCTGGCCGCAACCAATTTGGACTGAAAAACAATAAAGCTTACCTGGAACAGTTTTATCCAATCTCCATTTAACAAAAACAAAATTACTTCACATAAAACCTCACAACCCCATTAGTAGTGACACAGAAAAAAAAGAAAATCGTTCCTTTGTCACAATATTTTCCCGCGCTGCATGACAGGCGCGCTTCCGACGGCATTCGATTTTCAAATAAACTTCCAACATGGCTGAATGACACGGTAATGTGCTAGTGAAGCGGTGAAGGCCGTGAAAAAAATTATCGATATTTTATAATTGATTTGCTGCCATTTATCTTATCAGTCGTCTTAATAATAATCACGGGAGATTTTTTCCTCAGTGCAATAGGCAGCGTTGGCAAAGTGACCTTCGAAAATTTCATATTGCGTTGCTGTGCAGTGACCGTGACTGATTCTCATGCAGTCGGTCAGTTTCAGCGGTCGCTAAGATCGGTTTTATTAATCAATGTATGTAACGAAATCATTGTTCGCATTGGCCGTTTTATCTTTTTATTGGTTCAGTTAATATTGTGTGTGTTACTCACGCACAAAAGAAAATATCTTTTCACAGTTTTTTTGTCATACACAGATGTCAATTTATTAAATAATGAAGTAGAGTCTCTAATATTCGAAATATATATATAACAATGGATTAAATTTATCGATATGCATTCTGTTGCTATAGATCAAACAACCCTATCGATTCGAGTACTGTGTAATTTTGTTCTACGTCAGGAACATCACTTTACGTAGTCACTATAGTAAATAAACATTTTATTTATACCTTACGACCCTGTGTTAGGGTTTCTTTTTAATGAAATTTAAGAACAAATTGTCACAAACGTTTACCGAGGGATAGATTAAATCTATCGTATTAGTTTTTGTGTCTGTTATGAATTTTTTAACACACGTGGCTACGGAAATACTCTGATAGTGAAAATTTGTAGAGGCAGAACAAAAGGTATGTACCTACCTACTGAACTAAATTGGAAATTAGTTTCTAATCGATTTTAAAGGTCAGCCGGATGAAAGACCATATTTGCAGTTCTAAAGTCAAAGTAAAGACTGACAGTCCGTTTTTTATAGCGATTTTTATTGTTTGTTTTAAAATAAATAGCGATTTTATAGTAATTTTCGACGTCTGATGCGATAGGTATTTTGGTAAAGGAGTATATAGAGAACCGCCTTCGTAAACTTGTTCGTAAAGCTTTTAATTTGTTAAAATGTGTTTTTGGTAATTATTATACTAAGTCTAGTTATTGGTTTTTTTGCTCCAAAATAAGTTTTCATACATTTGAAAAATAAATAAATATCACCAAAAAGGACAAAATGATACATAAATTTGAAGTCGATTGTACAATCCCATTTACGTAAGACAACCCATACAATCATAGGATCTACCTCACAGTGCATGGTCTACCCTGGGCAACGGCATCTTTGGTCTAACCAATGATGACGGCTAACAGATCCCTCTGCGGTGGTAGGCTTCGTAAGAGGCCGCCTGGATGCTCCCACCTTCCTGCCGGGGTCCAGCGCCAAGTGCCACTTTCTGGGTAAGCTCGCTCCATCTTAGGCTTCTTCTTAAGGCGAGTACTAGAGCTAAGCACTGCCCCTAATTGTTTTAATTTTATTACTTCTAAACAAAATCAATTCTCAAAAAACTAGAAGAGTATTATTTTAGCAAATTACCTCTATTATTTATTGGCTCACAGTAAACTTTCCATTTAATTGTTTATAAAGTCGAATTTATCGGTAACGCCAAAAGCGGCCACTTTTAGCAATAATGTACAATACGAAAGAATGCCAGAATGAAAAGTAGTTAACAGTGATTCAATAAATACTAGAGGTTTTTTGCTGAAATGATGTTCTAGTTTTTTTAATAATTAATTTAGTTTTAAAGTAATAAAATTAAATCAACTGGGGGCAGCACTTAGCTCTAGTAGTCCCCTTAACCGTAAAGTTAAGTAGGTAATATGGTAAGAGCAAGCCCATACATTAAGAAAAAAAAAATGTGATGTTGGCTGGCAGGAGCTGGATGCGAGAAGCCGAGGATCGACCTAATTGGCGTGCATTTGGAGAGGCCTATGTCCAGCAGTGGACTGCAACAGGCTGATGATGATGATGATGATGTTGGCACAGCATAGCACCACACCTTCTCTACCGATGCGTATCGCAACTATCGCTTGATTCTCTCCGCAATGAATGGGTCAAGTTCGCCATGTGTGGCGATTGTGTCGTGTGACGCCGGTAAGTAGGTTCATTAGAAATACTTACAGCTATAGTGGGTTACAGCAGAAAATATTTATAGCCTTTTGCCTGTGACTACGTTTGCGGATATTTCTTTTTTAATTTAAAATACCTACCTTATGTTATGTCTTACCTCGAAGAATATGCATACAAAGTTTCATGATGATCGGTTAAGTAGTTTTCGCATGAAAGCGTAACAAACAAACTTATATTTACATTTAAAATATTAGTAAGAATATTATTTTGATCTCTAAGCGATATAAAAAAAATAGTTTTAAGTCAGTTTCTGTAGTTTTTACGTCAAGTGTAACAAACACATATGTAGGTTGTAGGTACAAGCCGACCATGGACTTCCTGAGTGGACTGTATGCGGACGAAAACACTTGTTGATTTCTTCAGAGTTTATTTCTTTTCTTGATAGGTGACCGTGAGAGCAGGGACAATTTTCGCCTGATCACGTCCTATTATTATTTACATTTCTTAAATTAGCCTAGTGACTATACAAAATTCGTGATTTTCCTTAGATAGACAAAGATAGAACACACATAGTCTCTTTTACTCTTTGGACACTTTCTCGATCCACCCACATAATAACTTCGGAGAAAAGAGAGGTCCGATATGTGTATTGCTATCTCTATCTTACATATTCTAAACCTACCTACAGGCTTCTTAACATTTTTTCCACTTACAATCCTACCTACATGGGTTTTTTCTACCGACCTTCAGAATCTGTTAGGGGGACAGGGACAGCCTATAGGATACCTCCGCCGCGCGTGAGCGGGACGGCCTACAGTTATTTTCCTTCACCCCAGTACCTTTAAACAACCATACCAGATCCTACCTAATACTTTAGATATTGTAAGTGGAAATAAGAAACCGGTTTGCTATTTTATTGAAATAAAACAAGCCCTGCGCTAATACATTTCCTTATAAACTAAGGCCCTAACAGAAATTACGTTTATTGTGATAAAATATAAAGTCTTTACATACATACATATTCAAAGCTAAAATAATACAATAATAAGGTTCATTACATACACTAAATATTAAATTAAACGAGATTGACGTGTGTCCGTAACAGTCTCCCCCCGGTGCAGCGCTGCGCAGTGCGAACCTCTTCATTCTTCTACCGGCAGGACAGCCAATCTCGACGTCGGTCGACGAAACACGCCGCCCTTGGTCCTTACTTCAACATTTCTTACTCCTCCGTCTGGTCCGGGATGAACACGTGTGACGACCCCTCGGGGCCACACGTTGCGTGGAAGCGTGTGGTCCACCACGATGACTAGATCGCCTGGTTTGATAGCGACCTCGTTGACGTCACGAGCCCCTCTTCTTGGTATGAGCTCGGGTAGGTACTCCTTCAGCCATCTGCGCCAGTACTCGTCGGCTAGACCTTGCGCGGCCCGCCATGTCTTCCTCGACGATTGCTCACACGGCCCGGTGATGGGTAAGCCGTGCGAACCACCCAGCAGGAAGTGATTAGGGGTTAGCGCCTCGGGATCGTTAGCGCTAACCGGTACATGTGTGAGTGGTCGAGCGTTCATGGTGTGCTCGACTTCCATCAACAGCGTCAGTAGAACTTCTTCTTTCGGCGCCTTCTCGTTAAGCGTGACACGTAGAGCGTTCTTGACAGAGCGTATCATCCGCTCCCACGCCCCGCCCTGATGTGGTGCTCCCGGTGATATGTAGCGCCAGTCTATGCGCTGGGTGAGCGCGAAGTCGCGCAGAGCCGGTTCCCACTCCGCCATTGCCATACGTAGCTCGCTGTCTGCGCCCCTGAAGTTCGTCGCGTTGTCTGAGTACATAACTTGTGGCTACCCTCGCCGTGCTCCCATGCGCCGTAGAGCCATTATAGCCGAGTCGGTGGACAGGCTAGCTACTAATTCTATGTGCACGGCCCTTGTGGTGAGGCAAGTGAAGAGCGCTCCCCACCTCTTTTCATGTCGGCGGCCTATAGTCACTGTCATTGGCCCGAAAAAGTCTAGGCCACAGTTTGAAAATGGTCTAGTGAAAGCTTCTAGTCGAGCTCGTGGTAGATCTCCGAAGACTGGTCTCCTTGGCTTCGTCTTCCTCAGGCGACAGAAAGCGCACTTGTAGGCTACAGCGCGTACAGTCGGTCGTAGTCGTAGTATCCAATATCTTTGTCGTAGGTCGTTGACGACGCGTTCGTTGTGCGAGTGGTGGGCGCGACGGTGTTCCCTATTGCACAACAACCGCGCATACGGGTGGCTGCCGTCCAATATTACGGGCGTAGTATCGGGGGCAGACACACCCGCTGCCCTCGTACGTCCTCTAGCCCGCAACACACCATCCCCGTCGATGAATGGATCTAACATCTTAATACGACTCGCCTTTATGTTGTAGCCTTTTCTTAGGCGTTCTAAATCTTCGCGGAATGAATCTTCCTGTGCTTGTTTCACTAGCCACGTCTCTGCCTTTTCTATATGTCGTATAGTCAATTCTCTAGTACGTTTACGACATTTCTCTATGAAAAGTAATACATATGCCATTGCTCTCACTAGACGTTCATAATTCGAGAAACGTCTCGCATCTGGCACGCTCCATAAGTCATTTGTAGTTACGTTACATATGACTTCGTTGTTTTCTTCATTATCGCCGTCTGCTGTCACATTCGGTGATGGCCATAGCTCTTCGTTTGAGTATAGAAACGACGGTCCGGTGAACCATCGGTCTTCTCGAGACTTTATATCGTAGTCGACTCTCGTTGCGTCGTCGGCTACATTTTCTTGCGTCGGCACCCATCTCCATTGGCTAGGATCGGTCAACTCCGTAATTTCACTCAGTCGGTGCGATACGTACGGGGTGTAACGCACTCTCTCGTTCTCTATCCAATGTAGAACCGTTCTAGAGTCCGTCCAGTATGTAACTCTATCGGGTTGCCATCTGTGCTCTCTCGTTATAATTGACGCAAGTCGTGCGCCGATCAGACACGCCTGTAGTTCCAGCCGTGGTATCGTCTGAGCCTTTATCGGCGCTACCTTCGCTTTAGCGGCGGCTAACATCACTCGTTTCGACCCATCTTCGTATTCCACGACCCAGTATGCGGCCGTAGCGTAAGCAGACTCGCTGGCGTCGCAGAATACGTGCAGCTGCTTTCTAGTCACTCCCCCCGTCTGAGAGTATAGACGGGGTAGACGCAAACTGCTTAGAGCGTCCACACCACTCAACCATATCTGGAATTCATTGGCTATTTCCTCGGGTAGCGCTTCGTCCCAGCTTGTGTCTAGGCGCCACACCTTCTGTATTAGTATCTTCGCTCGGATGGTGTAATAACTCAGTAGTCCAAGTGGATCGAATATTGACATGACTGCGCTCAGTGCTTCTCGCTTCGTAGGCGTTCGTTTCAATGTCTTCACTTCTTGCGGCACTTTGACTAGCACCGTGTTAAAACTTAGTTCGTCGTTGTTAGCGTCCCACATAAGTCCCAGCGTTCGTCCATATTGAGTCATAGCGGCACCGAGCTGTTTCGGTGTCGTGGCACGGCTATCAATTGGCAGCTCACGCAACACGTCCGGCCCGCTTGTATTAAAGGCTGTAAGCGTGAATCCCGCCTGCGCGTGTACATGACGAACTTCTTTGATGACGTCACTTGCTTCTTGTTGTGTATCGAAACAGTCGACCCAGTCGTCCATGTAATGGTTCTTCGTTATCGCTTCATGTGCTCTTGGGTACGTACTGGCGTGTTTCTTAGCGTTGTAATCACGTACGCTATGTGCTAAAAACGGTGAACTCTTCGCTCCGAAGATCATTGAAGTCATTTTATAACGCTTTGGTGGTGACGTTCTGTCGTCGCCTCTCCATAAAAACATTTGCGCCGGCTGATCTCTTTCTAAGATTTTTATCTGTAGAAACATCTCACTGATATCCGCGGTCACTGCTATGGCTCTTTCTCGGAATCTAAAAAGCATTCCCGCCAAATCTCTCAGTAAATCGGGACCTTCTAGTAGTGCGTCGTTCAGGCACACTCCATTGCTTCTAGCGGCAGCGTCGAACACTAATCTCAGTTTACCGGGTTTGTTCACATTGGTTACTGCGAAGTGTGGTAGATACCAAAGCCGTGGGCTATCTATCTCGTTGTCTTGGCTCTCTTTGGCGTAACCTTTTTCAAACATATTATTCATCTGTTTCGTGTATGCTTCTTTGAACTCTTTCGATTTGTCCATCTTTTTCTCGATTGCCATGAGTCTGCGCCGTGCTAGATCGTAGCTCGGTGGCATAACATTCACATTTTCCTTCCATGGTAATCCGACTTCATACTGTCGTTTGACATATCTTACTGAAGTTTCAAAGGCTTCTTTGGCACGAATCTCATCTGGATTTTCACGTTCTTTCTTTAAGATACCCAATGAATCTATTTCAAAGTGTTCTTTCACCATATTGTGTAACTCGTCATCCATGGCACGCGTCGTGCACTGAGTTAAACTTTGCTTGCCGTTGACATATAGCACAGTATTTTTCTCCTTTATCACATGAGACGGCGCTATTCCATGAATCACCCACCCCAGAGTGGTAAGTGATGCTACTGGTTCATGACGTTTGCCTATTAGCAGCCTTCTGCTGACTATCAGGTGCCAATTATCCGCGCCGATCAGGATACGCGGCTTGGCGCTTACATAACATACGTCTTCATTGTTTAGTACACGCATGTGTTTATATCTCAAACAACTTTCATTTATAGTTTGTCTATGAAGTTGAAGATTCTCCATTGTTCTCGCTCTCACCGCGTGCTTCTTATTGCCTTTAGCGATGATTTGAATCTCCACTTCCGTGCTTTTATGTGGCATGCTCTGTGCATTCACACTGCAAATGTGTAAGTCTCGAACTGGCCCTTCTGCGCCGACGTAATCTGCTAACTCTTTATCGATCAGTGTAATTGTTGACCCCTCGTCAAGTAAAGCGTACGTACGTACTCTACCCATAGGTCCTTCGACAGTGATCGGACATACTTTTAACAATACCTTGGACGCGTCTATCGAATGATTGACAGATGCGACCACCTCTTGGTTTTGTTCTGGACTCTTGCTGTCCCTTTCTAATGTATGTTGTGGACTCTTGCTGTCCCTCTCTGACATATGTAGCATTCTGTGATGACGTCGACCACAACCATTCTCATTACATACTTGCGCTTTGCATTTGAGACGCCGATGTCTATCTGATAAACATAGAAAACATAATCTTTCTTCCTTTAACCAGTTCCATCTTTGGTTAACTGTCATAGCTATAAACTTTTTACACAGTGACATCTCATGGTCTCCACCGCAACACAAACAGGGTTTCTTTTGTGCCGTCCTCCTTTCTTCGTCTGTGACGTACACTCCCGTATTTTTCTTTCTTAAGTTTGTGTTCGGTTTGACTGACACGACTTCTCTTTTTGTAGCGGAATAGTTCGACTGCGGCGTATATGCGTAGCGTAGCGCTTTGTTAGCCTCTTCCATTAGGAAATGTGACAAAGTGATTATCTCTGGCTCCGAATAGCTTGAGTATTGTACTGCATAGTCGCACCATCGAGATTTCAAATGCGGGCTAAGTTTATCAATTATCTCCCGTGTTAGCATTGGATTTCTCAGGTATCCTCTGTTGTCTATGGAGTCCAGCGTGCAAACAATATTCTGTACTTTGATTGCAAATGTATTCAAGTCACTGGCAGTCGGTCCTAGGCGCGGCAGACTCTTCAATTCATTTAGCGTTCGATCAATTATTATCTCCGGCCTTCCGTAGCACTGTTCTAGAGTTTTCATAATTATGTCTGTATCGGATGCGTATGATAATAAAGCTGCTACTGCTTCTTTGGCTTCTCCTCTTAGACAGCTTCTTAATCTAGCCAGGTTCTCAGCTTTAGTGTATGCGCCTGTCATGGTTGATTCTTGCATTGCTGCCTTAAAAGAAAGCCAGTCTGTCGGTGCCCCGCTAAATATCGGCAATTCTATTGCTTGTCGTGGTGTCGGTCGTCTTGACATTATTTTCTCTAATGTCGCTGCGAGTACCTCCGCCCCGTCCATCTTCATTCGAGGCTCTTCCTCCTTTTTATTCTCTTCTGGAGGTTGTGATGGATTCAAATGACGGTTTCTAACCATCTCTGTCATTTGAACATCTTTCTGTCTTTGTCGCTCTTGAGTAAGAATGTCGCAAGGCTCCTCTGTGGTGGGTAGCTGCGTTTCTTCGCGACGCCGGGACTGCGACTTGTCCAGCCAGTCGTCCACTCTGGCTTGACTGTCACCGGCGGGTATGCTCTCACGGTCATCGTCGTCGGTTTCCATAATTGTAGCTATTTCATATTCTAATCGTTTTTGAATTAAGCTTTTCTCCAGTGCGGCGAGCTTCTCTGCGGCCAATAACTCCGCTTGTCTAATTCGTGCGGCAACGCTTGACCCCCTCGATGACGGTGCCTTTGTCCGTGGCACGTCTGTGTCGGCGTTGGCATCTTGACGCTTTGCTATCGGTGCTGGGTCCGTCTCCATAATATATCCGCCTTCTGCGGGTACTTGACTCTTTGATGTTTGCACCGATGGCGATGCAGGTGGCTCTTCAAAATCACATCGTCTTGAGTTTTCCATTGCTTGACTCCCGGCGGCCTCAGCTTGTCTTCGCGTTGTTGGCTTCTTCTTACTTGCAGCCCCTACTCCTAACAATCCCGGACAGGTACGCTACCGTGGGGAGCCTGTCTGGGGATGGATGGTCGTGCAGGAGTGGAAAGGGAGGAACCACCCAGCAGAGAATGTACGCAGCCGTAGGGTGCTCTGTCCTGGCTGGAATCACCAGAACCCTCAGCAGTGCCTACAGTCCGGCCCCTACGCTTGCGCACACCGTACTGGCGTGGTCGGACTAGTTCGTAATCGTTTGCACGATATACGGCAGCTCGTCCGTTGACTGCACCGCCTGGGAACGGCGTTAACTCGGAACAAACACCGTTTGACACCGTTAGGTGGTGAATGCCCGAGCCGCGGTACACCCGCGTCTGGTTACACTTTCTTCTCTTCGTTACACGATGAACGGTTACGACGATGTTGCTGTCCTTGTCTTGCTGGCTTCACTGTTGCACTGATCTTCAGACTGATCTTGTTATCTTGCTGGCTTCACTTATCCGGATCGCATGGACCAGACCTTGTAGGTTGTAGGTACAAGCCGACCATGGACTTCCTGAGTGGACTGTATGCGGACGAAAACACTTGTTGATTTCTTCAGAGTTTATTTCTTTTCTTGATAGGTGACCGTGAGAGCAGGGACAATTTTCGCCTGATCACGTCCTATTATTATTTACATTTCTTAAATTAGCCTAGTGACTATACAAAATTCGTGATTTTCCTTAGATAGACAAAGATAGAACACACATAGTCTCTTTTACTCTTTGGACACTTTCTCGATCCACCCACATAATAACTTCGGAGAAAAGAGAGGTCCGATATGTGTATTGCTATCTCTATCTTACATATTCTAAACCTACCTACAGGCTTCTTAACATTTTTTCCACTTACAATCCTACCTACATGGGTTTTTTCTACCGACCTTCAGAATCTGTTAGGGGGACAGGGACAGCCTATAGGATACCTCCGCCGCGCGTGAGCGGGACGGCCTACAGTTATTTTCCTTCACCCCAGTACCTTTAAACAACCATACCAGATCCTACCTAATACTTTAGATATTGTAAGTGGAAATAAGAAACCGGTTTGCTATTTTATTGAAATAAAACAAGCCCTGCGCTAATACATTTCCTTATAAACTAAGGCCCTAACAGAAATTACGTTTATTGTGATAAAATATAAAGTCTTTACATACATACATATTCAAAGCTAAAATAATACAATAATAAGGTTCATTACATACACTAAATATTAAATTAAACGAGATTGACGTGTGTCTGTAACAACATAATTACAAACAAATGTTCGCGTTTTCAATATTATTAGGGAGGAAGTAGTGAGATAAAGATAAGACAAGAAGAAAGACATTAAAGCGAAAGGTCACACATTACACAGAGATAAGGAAATATTGAAGCGAAAAGTCACACATTAAACTTCTTCTTTAAAATATTTTACTGACTTAAAATAAAAAATAAAAATAGGCCACTAAAAATAAAAATTAAACATTTTTTTAAACCTATTTATATATTTACAATATTATTTTAACTAATACAAACTAATCAGTTTGAAGTCGGTGCCACGATTTCTCCGGATTTCAACATCAGATCCTAACTTGGGTAAAATGAGTCCACCTCGGAAGTGCACTCTTCCGAATAAAAAAATAAATTTGAAAATCGGTTTACAACTGACGAAGAAATCGATTAACACATGTTTTATTATCTATTAGCTGTTTCCCGCGACGTCGTCCGCGTCAATTTCTGTTAATAAGAATTCGATTATTTTTGCAACATTTTTCACTGATGCTTCGCTCCTATTGGTCGCAGCGTAATGTTATATAGCCTAAAACCTTCCTCGATAAATGGACTATCCAACACAAAAATAAATTTTTAAAATCGGACCAGTACTTCCTAAGATTAGCGCGTTCAAACAAACAAACAAACTCTTGAGCTTTATAATATTAGTATCTATACTTGAAGAGTTTGTTTGAATGTTTGACCGCGCTTATCTGAGGAGGTACTGGTTCAAATTGAAAAATTGTTTTTGTGTTGGATTGTCTATTTATTGAGGAAGGCTAGACATTATACTACGACCAATAGGAGCGAAGCATCAGTGAAAAATGTTGCAAAAATTATCGCGATCATAATAACAGAAATAGACGCGGCCGAAGGCGGGGTCAACAGCTAGTATCGTAATATACACCGCGAATTTCTAACTACCTCAAAAACGATACCTACGTTATGTAACCTTATAACATCTTGGCAGTGTTCTTATAAAAATAATCTTAGAATAATATAAAATAGTAGCTGTTGCCTGTCGTGACTTCGTTCGCGACTTTGAACTTGTGGACTAGCCGTACCGTCGTGTCCACGTTTCGGCTCAATATACTTATCTATAATTAAGTTAACAATCATGTTAAAATTAATTTAACTGTATGTTAATATACTAGCAAAAGAGCATGCTCGCGTTGTTGAGGAATTTACAAAAGCCTTATCTTAGTAATTCATAATCAATTTTCACGCTTCGCGCTTTTCAAACAGAAAACCTTTGCATACCTACATATAGTGAGAACGAAAATATAAATCCAATACAACCTCTGTGTAATAGCATACTCACCAGTTTTGAAGGTATCGCCAGCTACTAGGTCCTTTATTCGATTCCCGGACGAGATAAAAAATTATGTTTCTTTATTTTCTAGAGCCTGGGTGTTGTGTTAACTTACAGTAGGTACATGATAATTCTCCCGCCCTTCACAGGGAAGGAGTTTTGGGTCTCCTACCGGGCGCGTCCCCAGGTGGCGGATAGGGGAAAGCCCTCCAGACATGGAGGGTACCGGCCATTTGGCCGGCGTGGACCAAAACCCACACGGGAGACGCTTCCAGTGGGCTTGGGCAGCCCGCTGTTGAATGCGTCTCCAGACGGTGGTAGCGGGCTTCGGCCCGTGGCCTGTTGTGGCCGTTCGTGCTGGAGGGTGCGACGGCGGTGTTGCCGTTGGGGCGCCAGCCCCGCAGCGGACGGAAGTCGCTCGCTTCCCAGTATGGTATGGGCAGCGAGTGGGCGTGAGACGTTGGCGGCCCCTTGCAACGACATGCAATGTCATTGTAAAGGGTGGCCACGGATCGGGTCGGCGAGGTTGCTTGCGGACCCGACCCGAAGTCGTAGATGGGGGAGGACGAGAAGGCATACGCCGAACTCAACTTCCCCCCTCTAGCAGGCTAGTGGGCGTCGGGCCGGGGGGCTCAACGCTCGCATTGCACAGCTTGCCAGACTGGGGGTGGTTCCTGGTGTACAGGATCACCCATATTTTATGCCTGAGGCCCGACATAGGCCGTACGTAGGCGGTGCATGGAGGGCATCCTAAGGGAAACCCATACACTGCCAACATACGTTGCAAGGTACACCGCAGGTCTTTTTAGTGGGTATGCTTGTCGGGCACCGACAAGAGAGTCCCACATACCCTACTGCTGCCCCTGAAGCAGTAGGTATGCGTAATGCATTTTTTCCTGCGAAAACAAAAAAAAAAGGTACATGATAATTCTGATTTCCACAAAACAAGTAGGTGTACTTTAAGTAGTTCCTATTTTTTGATCAGAACAATGTATGTGATGGTATCAAAATACTAATATTCAAGGGTTAATTGATACTTCAAAAAAAAAAAGTTGTGCGTGTACTAGTGTACACACGTAAGAAGTGAAACTTCTTTATGGCGTGATTTTTCGAAAAATGATCTACATGCAACTTTCCAGAAACTGGTTAAACTGGTTAAATTGGTTAAATTGGTTAAATTGGTTAAATTGTTTAAATATTATTTCACTTTACCTTTTTGCTATTGTCTGAACCAACCGTGGTAGGGGCAAGAAAAAGATGGCGCGTAACCGAAAAATGTGACGAAAATTTGACGCAAAACGTGACGGTAAATTTTTTCCAACGCCGATAAAGAAGTTTCACTTCAAAAAAACTTCTTTCGTGATAATGTCACTTGCAACAGTTCTGATAAATTGGAAACATAAAAAATTTTTTACAATAAATTCAACCAACTTCTAAAAAGCAAAAAATAACACAGTAAAAAACGTTTTTATTTTAAAACTTATGTATATATTGACAATATTAAGAAAGAAAGAAAGAAAGAAAGAAAAAAAGAAAGAAAGAAAGAAATATTTATTTGACACAAAAATAAAGCATAAACATTAAGAAAAAAAAGGAAACAATAAATGTGCCAAAAACGTTCCCGCTCAGCATTAGCCGTGACAGCTAGATGCTTATCACGACGCTGATTTTCAGCGGATTGTGAGCGTGGGTCCGAAAGAAGCAGATTATTTATTATTATTTATTTATTATTATTATTATTTATTTAAACAAGCAATCTTGCAGGCTTACAGAATGATCCAAAGCGCCAGCAAGGTAATTGAAAGAATACACGATTATAAAATAATTGTCAAATATCAAATCATTAAATAAATAAATAAATAAATAAATAAATGTGGACAACATCACATACATTGTTCTGATCCCAATTTGAATAACTATTTAAAGCATTCGTATTTTGGAAACCAGAAACAACGAAGGTACCACAAACACCCAGACCCGAGAAAATGTAGAAAAACGCATTTTTCCTACATTGACCCGTCCGGGAATCGAACCCGGGACCTCGGAGCAATTAATTCATGCAATAAATTAATCTAATGTCAAAGTCAGAAAAGTAAATATGTCAAAACACAAATCAAATATCAAATCTTAAAATTAAATTACAATCAGTTCATGCATAAGTGCCTATTACTTCAAAGGAAGTCGTTGAAAAGACCCCTTACAATGTGTCAGGTGACCTTCTTGCTTTAATTAAGTATATTTGTATTATTTATACTTTGATTTTCAGAAATTTAAATACTATAATGCGTAGCTTTATAACCATCTAACTTTCACCTTTAATTGCATCGAAAACGGTTCAGGTGTTTTTAAAAAAACTAAAAAATTGTTAGTATGTAAAAATGACTTTTCTCGATTTCGTCCATACAAAACGGCAATTTCATACTTTAACCCCTAATATTAAACTCCGATATTGTATTAAAATTAAAGATAATTTTACGGATTTAACTCACGTTTGTTAAGGTTATTTTATTTTATTCCGACATTTCAAACACTTTACGTCAAAATTTTTGGGATGCCATTAATATTTTAGGGTTGCTCGTCAGTTGTGTAAGACTACGAACTTATGACGTCATAACGTCTGACGTCAAATTATTGGCACGAGATATCATTAATTAATCTGTAAGACCCGTAAGGTATGGTATAACGGTAGGTATACGTCATTTGTGCTACTACACCTAATAATAATGACAGGTAATGCTCCGCATCGATTTTAATATATAGATCATTCGACAAGGTGCTAACTGACCCCGCGAACTTCGTATCACCCTTAGAATAAGGTATCACCACAGAATAATGTAATTTGATTTTGACGTCTTAAATGTCATTGTCATATTTGTCATCAAATATGGCGTCTAAATGCGTTTACCTTACCAAAATACCTTACACCGCCATCTGTTACACTCGTATCGAACTTGTGTTGTTGAATAATAAACAAATAATTTGCAATAAAAATGAGACTATTAAACATCCTATCCTAAGTCCTATCTTCTTTCTATTAGGAGTGGGCGCTAATTCAACAAACAGTTTTTTTGAAAGAAAGAAAGAAAGAAAATTGATTTATTTGGCATATATAACAATAATATATAGCATACATAGCATTAATAAAAAATAAAATAAAATAAAAACAACAAACAAAATCACAATTTAAAAACGGTCTCCCGCTCAGCATTTGTCACGGCATGTTACATGCATGCATGCCACGATGCTGATATTCTGCGGGAGCCCGTACATAAATAAATTAAAAATAAACAAGTAAACAAAACAAAAAAAAAGACATATTTTTCAACAGCTTTTCTAAGTTTAACGAATTAAATGCTTTTCCATAACAGCAAAACCAGTTAAATATATTAACGGTTTCAGTCAACGATTTCCGAACGCATCGCGCATACCTACACCGCAAACATATACCTAGTCAGGTCATAAGTTCTGTCACATGTGTAAATGAAATAATTTAGACATGTTTATTATTTATGCAACCATTTATATAGCAAAATGAACTTAATACAACATAGATTCATATGGTAATAAAGTTTATATAAAATGACCCCCGAAATTTCGAATACAGGCCTTTAATCTGCGCGGCCAGTCGTCTATCGCAGCACGAACGAGGTCCATGTCAATATAGGCGGGTGCCTTAATCAAGGATGCCTTAAGTGACTCCAAATCAGGATGAGGCTTTGAGCAGGCCTTTTCCTCCAAGTGTTGCCATATCTTGTAATCTAACGAACTCAAATCTGGACTGGAGGAGGGCCAGTCTTGTGTGCTTTTCGCTCTATGAGCTGGCGCAGAATCTTGTTGGAATACCCAGTGCCTGTTATTAGACATGGTATGAGAAACAGGTTCCGCAAGGTTCTTGAGGACTGTATTTTGATACACAACTGCATTCGTTTTTACGCCTTTCTCACAAAAATGTACCTCAGTTAAGCTCCAATAAGAGACTCCCAACCAAACCATGAGCGAGGATGGAAAATGACCTCGTAGGACACGCGGAATGGGGACTACCGTTTCTTTGCTCACCAGTTGGCGCCACTGTAGACTGAGGTCCGGAAGTATAGTTGTCAAAGGCGATTGGCGCCGAAACAAAGTGTTATATCTTGAATCTTATTAAGGTTATATTGTTTATAAATAACTATCTTAATATCAATAAACTAACTTCTGAAATAGTTGCTCTTGAGGCCGCCTATTTTTGCGCTTTTTCTTAATTCCGCTTTTAAAGCGTTCACATTAATCGCCAAATAATCCGTATTTGCGATATTTTACGAAGGATATCACTTTCCAGCAGGTAAATTAAAGATATTATAATTTAAGCAACAAATTCCGCTAAAACCAGTACAAAGTTAATGATATTAGACCTCACGCGACACTAGCGCCTCTAGTGGCAAATTCACTAGCGATAGCCCCCATACGGTTGCCTGCTTCTTCACTGCTGTGTGCGTACACCTTATCATTTTGTTTGTTGTAGCTCTCTTCCACGATGAAATTATTTCACAGCTTTTATCACTGCTGGAGTCCTAACAGAGCGAGGGCGACCACTTCTTGACCTGTCATCTACACTAGAGTCTTCATTGTATCGTTTTATGGTACGATAAACGAATCTTTTGGTTATATTCATATTTTCAGTAAGTCCAAAATCTGAGTTGGCGCGTAACCGCAACGATGCAACGCAATAACCGCGACACGGTCACATGAATAAATATTCCCACCAGAATACAAGCTACCTATATGCGGCCCGCTGTTGTTCCACTCACACATAGCGCGGCGATGTACGCGTGACATCTCACCGACGCGTTCACCGACGCGTCGCCGGGGTAAGAACTGGTTTTCGCCGATTCAGTTGCGGTATAAATGACAGGGCTGCCGCCTGCACGTCGCGCGCATTAGACGACATTTATTTGAGTGATTTGGATGACGAAATGTTATTTTACCATTTCTATGATTCAATTATTTATATAATATTGATTATGGAAAATTGGTGTCAAATCTAAATATATAAAACAAAGGGTCAGTTACGCACTGCTATAGTTTGTTGCCGGATAATTATTGTATAGGAAATGTCTGGATCGACACAAGTACAAGAAATCGGAATCCTATCGGAAAATGCCATAAATATAAGCAATGATTCCCTATTTATTCATCGTAAAGACTTTAATGTAGGTAACGTATCTACAGGCCGGGTTCCTTAAAATACCGCCAGGTCCAGATAATTATGTTAATTTTATTGGTGAAATGGAAAAAAAACATATACCAAGATTATTTTAATAATGATCCGAGAATTCAAAATATTGGAAATCATATATAAAAATAAAATTATAAATTAATTATCTTTTGGCATGCCATGCGAATGTTTTTCGATCAGTTATTTAAGGAATTTGTATATTACATTCAGAATGTATCACACGTTAAAAAGAAATAAGAAATATTTAAAGAAAAATAAATTATTTAGGGTTAGCCATTTATAAACTAATTCAACTTTAGTATTATCAAATTACACTAAACCTTATATTTTATACCTTTTGGAATATTAGGTAGGTAGGTACTTACCGTATTTTATTTTTACTCCCTATTTTTTTTTGACTTGCAACAGGTGTCAGCCCTATCAGAATAGTTTAAAAGTTAAGAAGCTTGTACTCTGTAGGAATATTTACTCATGTGACACGGTCTTCTTTAAGTGTCCACTCCATATTTAAAAATGAGGAAAATTCTAAAAAGTATCATTTTTATTTTCATCAAAAATTCGAAATTCGAATTTAATAAACTTGTTTGTGGCCAGCATTCTAAATTCAAAAGTTTTTATTGTATGACACTTATGACCTGACCCGACTATGTACCGAATCTGCTTCTTTTCTAATTCAGTTAAATTTATCCCACCAAAAACATTCTGTAAAAAACTAGCCAAGTCTCGATGGAGCTGCTTGTTTATCTCTAAAAAGTAATGAAATCTAGACAAAGTCGTGCCAAGTGTAAGGTTCCTTACTGCGATTTCTTTATTATTATAGTTAACGTTGTGTGACTTGGCCGTTGAAGGATACACAAGGGTACAAAACCAGGTGCTCTATGACACCTTTGCACCAATCTGTCGCCAGAACCGCTACCCATTGACTATGGAAAGTTGTAAGTGATTATATGTCGTTACTTTTTTAAAACAATTTAAAACAAAATTTAAATTTATCTAAGTTCAGCAGTGGACTCCTATGAGCTAATGATGTGTCATAATAAATAAATCTACTTAAATATGTGTAACCTCACCTATTTTTAGATAGAAAAAGTCTAACAAAGTTATGACGATCGCCGTGTGTTTAATAATTAATCAGAAATGCCAGGAATAATTTCCATCAATATGTAATGTCGTTCGAGGCGTTGGTTGTTAGGAGTTCGTTCAATGGTATTTTATAATCTAGTGCGTTTTTGCTAGATGTAAAGGTAAATTTTTGTTAATTATCCCACGGAAACGCATTTTTTTTTCGGGATAAAATTAGCCTACGACTTATTGACAGACCTACCAAATACTCGAGCCCACATTATTTAACCATTACGTATAACATCTTGGCAGTGTTATTTTCATTTTTTTTTACAAAAATATAAATTGTTGTGACGCGCACAGATGTAGCTGTTTATGGTTTATTCATCAGGGACCCCACTGCAGCAAAACAATATGTCTGTGCAGCTGTGTGTCCCAGAAATGTCTGAATAAATATTAAAAGATAGCAAAATTATTATTTTTATAGATTATTTAATACTGCCATGATGTAATACATAATGGTCACATAACGTGGGCTTCGTGGGTGGTTGAAAATGCACCGTGTATGCACAAATAAATTCAGTTAAGTAAAAAACTAAAGATCCAATACTTTCAGCAAGTTGACCGATTTCGAAGATATTGTGATCATCATCATCATCATGATCGCAGCCAAACGAGCACTGCTGAACTTAGCCTCCCATAGGATCACCAAAACAATTGGTACCATACATACATACATACATACATATTATCACGCCTCCTTCCCAACGGGGTAGGCAGAGACCAAGGCCTTCCACTTACTACGATCCTGGCATACATCTTTCGCTTCTTCCACATTCATCAATCTCTTCATGCATGCTCGTCGGTTTAGAGTACTCTTGACCTGACCTTTCTTCAGAACATCCCCGATTTGATCGTGATAAGTTCGTCTAGGCCTTCCTCTTCCAACGTTCCCTTTCACACTCGTCTTGTAGATCTGTCTAGTCATTCTTCTCTCATTCATCCTCTCTACATGCCCAAACCATCTAAGCATCCCTTTCTCAATCCTTGTGATAATATCTTCTTTCACACCACAACGTTCTCTTATCACACTATTTCTTATCCTGTCACTCAATTTCACTCCTAACATACTTCTTAGCGCTCTCATTTCTACTGCATTTATTCTACTTTCATGCTTTTTCTGCCATACCCAACTTTCACTTCCGTACATGAGTGTTGGAACCAACACCCCTCTATGCACAGCCAGACGAGCTTTCATAGAAATCTTTTGGCTATTCACAAAGGCGTGCAGCGCACCATTCACTCTGTTACCAGCATTCACTCTCCTTTCAATATCACTTTCATACTTTCCGTCCCTAGTAAACACCGACCCCAAGTATACAAACTCATTCACTTGCTCCAGTTCATTACCACAAATCCGAATACATACTTCTGTCATGCTCTCCTTTTCAAACACCATAACTTTTGTCTTTTTTGTGTTCACTTTCATTCCCTTTCTTTCCAAAGCTTCATTCATAATAGTCACCATCGCTTGCAAATCCTTAGCCGTCGATGCAAGTAATACTTGATCATCGGCGTAAAGAAGACATTTGACGCGTAACTCATTCATTCTTAGGCCAAAATCACTCTCTTTCAGATCTGTCAGACAATTATCCATGAAAAGGTTGAACAGCCACGGAGACGTCACACATCCCTGTCTAACACCCTTTTGGATATTAAACCAATCAGTGTACACTCCGTTTATCCTGACACAAGCACTAGAATCCTTATAGAGGGAATTCAATGCCCGTATCAGCTTACTGCTCACCCCATGCACAGCTAATGCCGACCACAACTCATTCCTCACCACTTTATCATAGGCCTTTTCCAAATCTACGAATGCACAAGACTTTTTGGTTTGTTGCCTAATATCTTTCCGTAATGCATCGTAGGGAAAAGACCTGATCCGTACATCCCATTCCCTTCCTAAATCCCGCTTGTACATCCCATATTCTGTCATCTGTTTCTAACATTACTCTTTCAATCATCACTTTAGCATACAGTTTGCCGACAACACTGAGGAGGCTTATTCCACGGTAACTTACACAGTCTTGTTGTGACCCTTTTCCCTTGTACAACGGCACGATCACAGCCTTGCACCAGTCTCCCGGTACCCGACCGTTCCTCCAGCACAAGTTGAAAAGGCAGTACAACTGACTTGCTACTACTCCCTGTCCAGCCTTCAGCATTTCGACGGAAACCCTGTCATATCCCGCAGCTTTACCTGATTTCATACTTTTCAATGCTTTCATAATCTCTTCCATACTAATATCGCTTTCATGCTCACTCTCGTTCACTTCGAGAGGAGGTGCTTGCATTTGTGCTAGGCCCTCTTCTCTTTCAAAAAGACTTTCAAAATATTCCTTCCATCTTCTCAGCACACATTCTTCTCCTTTTATAATATTCCCATCCTTACTTCTGATTTTAGATAGCTCCGAGTTTGATTTTTTCCCTCGAGCTAATCTAATCGATTTCCAAAACAATTTAATATTGTCTTGGAAACTATCAGAGAGTCTTTTATCAAACTCATCCTTTTGCTCTTCTTTCTTCGTACTGATCACATTTTTCACTAGCCCTTTCATATTTTTATAAACCTTTCTTGCCTTATCCACATCCTCTAATGTCGCCTTTTGTATCCTTTGGTTAGCCTTGGTTGCTAACCAATCCAGCCATGCTTTCTTCTTATTACCTACAACCTTTTGCACTTCCTTATCCACCCACTCTTTCTTCTGCATTCTTCCTTTTCTTCTCTTACAGACACCACATACGTCAATTGCAACATTCACTACACCTTCCTTAAAAGTCTTCCAAAAACTTTCTATCTCACATTCCTTATCCAAATTAACAAATCGTTCTTTCAACCTTTTAACGTATTCTTCTTTCACTCTCTCCTGTTGCAAATTTTCTACTTTCACGCGTTCTAGATTAGTTCTGGGTTCCGCTGTCCTATGTCGCCATTGTTTGAAAAGACCACTTATCCTGGACATCACCAGGAAGTGGTCTGTATCAATACCGACACCGCGGTACGCCCTTGTATCCAGAACTTGCCCTTTCAGTCTTTCGTCTACGATCACAAAATTAATCATACTTCTTATGCCACATTCATCCCTTGTATACATATGGATTCTTTTATGAGCAAACATTGTGTTCGCTACTAAAAGATTCCATTCCAAACATACCTCAAGCAAACTTTTACCATTTTCATTTATTCTTTCATCACCAAACGTGCCTAAAACCCTTTCATACCCGTCACGCTTCACACCTACCCATCCATTAAAGTCGCCCAACATGATAATCCTTTCATTATCCTTACACTTCTTTAAAACTTCTCTCATGCTATCCCAGAACTCCTCTCTTTCCTTTTTGGCTATCGTAGACCCACTTACACCCAAATCCGTAGGTGCATATACACCTAGGACAAAAATTCGGGTAAGCCCTACTTTTAACCTAATCCAGAGGAGTCTAGGGGTCACACATTCATACTTAATCATACAATCATTCATCCGCGCAGACAAAATGACACCAACACCCTGGCAGCCTCTTTTGGCGCTGGGTACACCAGACCAATACGCCGTGTAGGGTCCATGCTTTGTGGTGTCACATTCCTTTCGCTTCGTTTCATTCACGCACAGAACATCAATTCTCCTGTCATCCATCATCTGACATACTTCATCTAATTTAACATTCAATCCCCCTCTAACATTCAAAGTAGCAAAGCGGCTTTCCTCAGCCCGCTTTCCGCCCCCGTTGGAAACGAGACGTGATGGGTTGCGAACCGCATCACCGCCTCATTGGGTGTTAAAATTAGTTGAGACCATTGCGTTCCCACGAGAAGCTAGGGAAATATACTCGAGCCTGGCAGAGCCCCGCGTACCAGACAAGGGTAAGCCTTATTCTGGGATCACCAGGCCCCAGGGCCCTTGGCACGCTATTGACTAGGCTCGCCCCTAGCCACGCATCCATCGGCACGGCAGACCTTGGATTGGCGGAGAGGATAGGAAAGGGAAACCCTGAAAGGAATGGGGACATAAGATAGGAAATGTATGATCATTGACAGGAAGAAGGTGTAAAGGATACTACTGTCTCGGAGGGCTAGGGATAATTCAGTAGTAGCTCGGGGGGCCGGGGTCGCGTACCCGTATACCATAACAGAATTTCCGGAACGGAAAATCAGTATGTATACCCCTGACCCCCTGAATCGGTACCACTAGTATTTAAACTTGAAAAATTAGGTCTCAGGCATGGTACAGCGCCGCGCCCTGTATGCGTAGAGATGCTTGTTCGAGTCCTGCCTGAGACATATTTTTTCAAGTTTTAATAGTGATATTATAATTGCAATTTATAAAATTTATAAAATCTCAGACTACAGACTTGCTGAATTAATTGAGTGTCGATACCACACTACGTATTACTACACCATAGAATATAGGTAGCCTTAAGCCACAATGATTAGAAAAATATGATTGATTTAAAAAAAAAAGTCTTTAAAGTTAAAAAAAAAATTGTGAAAATTCTTTAATTCCAACCATGGTCGAGTTGTTTTATGAAGCTTTTTGTAGGTAATAGGTTTAGTTTTTGTTCATCATTTTTATTAATTGACATGTCTTCTAATTGGAAACATAAAAAAACCGGGCCCTAGTACCTCCAATCGTAATAAACTCGATAGAAAAGGCAAAAAAATATCTTTAAAATTCAATATCTCCATAACGGTCAAGTTTCGGATACCATATTATGGGATCAATTCGATCAGAAATGACCTGATTAATAACGTCCTTCAATATTCTGTACGACTTTCCCTGTAACCCTGTATAATATACATGGTGTGAGGTGTGGTGTAATATGTTAAGGAATTTTATTTTACTCGGGAAACGAATAGAGAAAGATGGAATTTGTTTCTTAATTTTTGTGAAATTACCGTATGCCGCCTTTATTGTATTAAAGTGGTAGCCTAATCAAGTCATTAAAACTTAAATGATCTTTGAAATGTGTACTTTATTCATGAGTTAAGTTAGTTTAGGGTTTGGTTAGGTTAAGTTAAAGTTTAAGTAAGTGTTTCTGATATTTAATATTTCTAATATGAATGACCTAAAATCAATAATGGCAGTATTATTTCTGATCTTAGCCGGTTCTGAAAAAAACAACAAAACAAATATGTCAACTGTCAAGCATGGAATAGTGCTGCCGGACTATCGGTAGAAACTATTACAAACAAAAAGCTACAATATCGAGCGTCCAGAACTCCAAACGAGAATAAAAATTATATGAAAAATGTGTCTTAGATCAAATTCTGTAAACTTTTTATGTTGCTTAATGTCAAACTAAAAAACTAATAGACTCAGGCGTCACTTTGCGGAAATCCATAAGTAATTATGGATTTATAAAATTATTTTGCTAATGATTTCCGCTTGTTAACATCGGCCTAGGTACCTTCACCACACTACCCGCACTAACTATGATTTGAGCAAGCACCTGCACCACACTACCCGCAGTAACACTGATTGAGCAAGCACTATTTCATGCAGGATAACCTCCCTCAAAAATGCATGCAATACAGTTAATGCAATTATTAGTACCCAATACCGATACAATAAGAACCTCGACGCGTTTCGCCACTTCACGTAGCATCCTCAGGAGATGTTGTCGCCTTCGCTGCGCTCAGACGATGTCGGAGGTTTTTATTGTATTTTTGAGGGAGGGCACGCGGTTTTCCTGCATGAAATAGAGCTTGCTCAATCAATGTTAGTGCGGGCAGTGTGGTGAAGGTACCTAGATCAGTGTTAACAAGCGGAAATCATTAGCAAAATAATTTTCTAAATACATAATTAATGTCAAAATATTACTTCCCTCTCAATTTTTGACTTAAAAAATTTATATGGCAAAAAACCCCTTGAAAAGGTTGAGAAATGAGAAGTGAAGGTTGAATGTTCAATACCCACTATATATTTAATTTTATTAATAATATTTATAAAATTGCCTTATTTTAACTGATTGTAGTAATAACTGTTAGGCTCCCAAGTAAGTGTGTGGTTTCCGAACATAGCTGCAGGCAGCGCCCCTACCGGACGTCGAGAGACTCTAGAGTCCCTGTCAGCCATTACGCTACGATATCCATTTTCAATGCATTTGTACTGTACCGACTTATTAATTAATATTGGTTTAGAAATAAAACTACGTTAGAATACAGTGCTTAAGCTTATTTATTAATCACATACATGACAGAATGGCGACGAGGATCGGATTGTAAGGAAGTGATAGTGGAATATAACATCATAACCTGTGCAGTGAAATTTTCCCACGTGCCCATAAAAAAAAAATTGTACACCCTTTTATTCCTATAGTCCAAGGGTTCCTAGCCTGTGATGATAACCCGCTTCACACCTTCCTATTTCCCTCATTTGCATACGTACCTGCACTGCAATGGAGAGACAATTAGGAGAAGTTTTGTCACAAATGATGGAGACTATGCGAGGAATGCAATTACATCAAGCACAACTACAACAAGCTTTACAAAATAATGATCTAAATCGATCTACGGTTAGCGGCATCATTCTACAGCCTTACGATGAAAACAACGAATCATTCCTTCGTACCTTCAAAGATAACAAAACTACATTAACCTAAAAGGGGTAACAAATGCTTGTACTAAAACACAAATTTTCTTAAACTGCATTGGACCCAAGTACTATCAAGTACTTAAAAATATAACATCGCCAGGTACGCCGGAGGCGAAAACATACGATGAATTAGTTAATCTACTCAAAAACCATATCGCCCCAGAACCCGGGGAAGTTGCACAACAGCACAAATTCTGCCTTCGGCAACAACATGAATGTGAAAGCATTGCCAATTAAGTAGCAGGATTGAAAGAAATAGGGGGAAAATGTAACTTTGTCTGCAATCATTGCAACCATAGCACATTTGAGACTCATCTGCGAGTGCAATTTATACGAGGGCTGCGCAACTCTGAAATAAAAGAAAGACTTTTGCAAGAATCTTCTTCTACAAAATTTGATGATTTAATTAAGACTGCATTAGCAATTGAAACTTCCAAATCAGAATCCAAAGAAATGGTTCCAGACATGCCATCAAATATAAATAAAATATCAGTGAAAACAAAGAACCATACTTCATACAACACCAGGATTGAAAATGGAAAAAAAATTAAGTGTTTCCGGTGTGGAAAAGACAACCATACAGCAGTGCAATGCAGACTGAAGGACAAACTATACTGTAAGAAATGTAAGACAAAAGGACACATTAAGTCAGTATGTTTTAAAGAACAGAAACAGCTAGAGCTAGTGGATGAACATTCCATAGATGAAGAGGACAATATATATGAAATACATAACATATTCTGTAAAGGTAACATGCAAAATGATAAATTTAATAATACATTACAACTTAATAGAAAAGTACATACCTTAGAACTGGATACGGGTGCAGCAGTTACAACATGCTCTGCAGAATATTAAAGAAATCATTTTGGCAATTTGAAACTGAAAAATACACCAATTAAGCTAAGAACTTACACAGGAGAAATAACACATCCGTTGGGAACATGCAATTTAAATACTAAATACAAAAATAAAGAAATCGAAGGAAGAATGTTTGTCATAGACAGGGAAGTTGATCCAGTGTTAGGAAGAGAATGGATAAAGAAATTAAACCTACAATTTGATATAAATTTGATAGAAAAAGAAGAATATGATATTACAGAAAAAGAATTTTAAGAAAAATTACAAAAATTAATAAAAGAATATGAAGAATTATTTACGGAAGAAATAGGCAAAATAAAAGATTACCAAGCAGTATTCAAATTAAAAGAAGTTGCAGTACTAGTTATCTTGAAGCCACGCCCAGTACCATTCGCACTCAGAGCTCAAGTAGAAGCGGAAATTGACAGATTAGAAGGAGAAGGAATAATAGAGAAAGTGACTTATTCACAGTGGGGGACACCCATTGTTCCTGTAATGAAACAAAATGGGAAAGTTCGCTTGTGTGCAGATTACAGGGCAACATTAAATAAAAACCTGGAAAATGACAACTACCCAATTCCACGGATTGAAGAAATATTTTCAAAACTTAGCGGTGGAAATTACTTTTGCACGTTAGATATAAACCAAGCATATTTACACATGAAGACCAATGAAGATACAGCCGAAATGCAAGCCATAAGTACATGCAAAGGCACATACATTGTCAAAAGATTAATGTTTGGAGTGACAAAGATACATGGATCAAACCCTTCAGGGAATTAAAGGTACTGCTTGTTTCTTTGACGATATCGCTTTACAAGGAAAAACATACATGCAGTTACTAAAAAGAATAAGGAAAGTATTTGCAAAACTTAAGGAATGTGGATTACACCTAAACAGGAAGAAATGCCAATTTTTTCAGAAGTCAGTTACGTACCTGGGCCACACCATAAATGAAAAATGATTACATCTCACAGAAGAAAAGATAAAGGATATAAAGAATAGACCACGGCCCACAGACGTGTCATCTCTGCGCACATTCTTAGGAATGGTAAACTATTATCAACAATTCATTCCCAACTTGGCATCAAAACTGAATCCCTTATACAAATTACTACAGAAAAATACAAAATTTATATGGTCCACAGAATGTGAGACGTCTTTTCAAGAACTAAAAGAGGAGATCTGTGGAGAAAAAGTACTTACACCATTTTATGAAAACTTACCAATTACACTAGCCACGGATGCTTCACCCACTGGATTGGGAGCTGTGTTATCACACATTATGCCAGATAGTTCAGAACGACCTATAGCATTTGCGTCAAGATCTTTAACAAAGGCAGAGAAAGGTTACAGCTAGTTAGACAAAGAAGCTGCTGCATTAGTATGGGGACTGAAGAAATTTTTCCAATATTGCTATGGCAGGAAAATAATACTTATTGTGGACAATCAACCATTAGCTAGAATTCTACACCCAGAAAAGGCAACACCAGGCACCACAGCTATACGACTAGTACACTATGCAAACTTTTTGGCAGGATTTGATTATGAAATAAGACTAAGGAAGACTACAGAGCATGCCAATGCGGACTACTTTTCAAGATTACAACAACACGTGAATAAAAATGAAAACAATGATTAACTTACAGATGATGAAGCTTTCTACCTTAACCAAATTGCAGTAATGCCAATTACCCTAAAAGAAATTAAAGAAGCTACAGCCAAGGACTCAGAACTACAAAAACTCTACATAAATATACAATCTGGAAGGGAAGATACAAACAGATTACATGAATTCTCACTCCAAAATAATTGCATATTCTATGGCATAAGAGTGGTCATACCTAAAATACTACAACCTCAAATTTTAGAAGAACTACATACAGCCAACACTGGTATTGTAAAGATGAAAGCATTAGCCAGGAGTTATGTGTGGTGGAAAAATATTGACACAGATATTGAAAATATGGTCAAGCAGTGCAAGATGTGTTGCATCATGCAGAGAAACCCAACCAAAGTGCCGGTACATGTATGGGAGTACCCAAGAGAGCCCTGGAGTCGCATTCACATTGATAATGCTGGACCATTTATGAACCAGTACTTTCTTATTGTGGTAGACTACACAGTAAACACAGTAAACTAAATGGTTAGAAGTCATACCCACCACAACTACTACAGCGACTGCCACTATTAATATTCTAAAGAGGTTATACACTACATTTGGACTACCAATAACACAAGTGTCAGACAACGGAAGCCAATTTAGATCTGAAGAAATGCATTTTTTTAAAAAAAGAAACGGGAATACAAGCAAAATTTACGGCTCCATTTCACCCGGCTACCAACGGCCAAGCGAAACGATATGTTCAAACAGTGAAAAATAAGCTCAAAGCAATGATAAATGAAGAGGGGTCTATACAAGATAAACTACAAAGATTCTTGATGATGTACAGAAAAACACCTAACAGCACTACAGGATTAAGTCAAGGAGAAATGATGTTTAAAAGAATTTACAGAACAAGGATTGATTTAGTAAAAAGAACACAAGAAACAAAAAATAATAGTAATGAAGAATTAATGCTAAACAAGGAGTTTCAAAGAGGAGATAAAATTCAAACAAGAATGTATAACAGTAACAAATGGAAATTTGGTAAGATAATGGATAGGAAAGGTAAATTGCATTATGAGGTGGAAGTTGATGGGAAAATACATCAAAGACATGTAGATCAAATCTTAAAGACAGCATGCACAAGTGAGAATACTAAGGTACCGAGACACCTGCAAGAAAAATACACAGATACTCACCAGATGATACCGAGAGACTTGCAAGAGAATATACATACACCAAAATCACCTGAAACCCAATGCCATCCAGCAACCCCAACCCCTGAGATGGACAAGCCAGAGTTGGTACCAGAGATATCTAACCCAGCAACTGCTACCCCTCCAGCTCCATCCACGTTACCTGTTGGTACACCTACATCAGCCAGGATAGAACCACGCCGAAGTACCAGAGTTCGGAAACCACCTACTCGATTAAACCTTTGAATTAATAACGAGGGAGAGTGTTAGGCTCCCAAGTAAGTGTGTGGTTTCCGAACATAGCTGCAGGCAGCGCCCCTACCGGACGTCGAGAGACTCTAGAGTCCCTGTCAGCCATTACGCTACGATATCCATTTTCAATGCATTTGTACTGTACCGACTTATTAATTAATATTGGTTTAGAAATAAAACTACGTTAGAATACAGTGCTTAAGCTTGTTTATTGATCACATACATGACAATAACCAAAAAGATTTGTGAAACTGCGCTGGCATAAAGCGTAAAAAGCCCTGAATTAAATTCTTCGACACGAACTCAGCTTAATGGGTCGCCTTGTAAGTAAAGGTTGCAAGCGGGTTCAAGTCCCACTTAAGACAATCGAAAAAGTATTTCTCCATTAATCATTATTTAATATTATCTATTATTCAGTTTGTTAAACTCATTTTGGCAAAATGTCGAACTTTTGTTAAGGTTCTGATTTTTATATTGAAATAGTTATTTTTTTATCAGTTTCAGATAAAAGTTGGTTAGCACCTCAGTGTCAGATAATAATAAATCTCCTATTTTTAGTTAATTAAAGCAAATCCACATTAATACCTTGCATTGTTTAGATTTAGCAATGTTCGACGGAGTTCCATAAAATTAAAGATATCTACTTTCGTTCGAGTATCCTTCCCAACACTAGTGAGACTAGTTTCACCAGTGTTGCCAGAAGGTTACTTTTGAAAACTTTTAGGTGATTTTTTGCCAGCATTGGTTACTTTTAGGTTACACTAATGAAAAGGATTCGTAGAATTAACTTTTAATTTCTTACATAGAAGCAACGTTTTACATAAAACAAATTTTACATAAATCTTGTTATTTGAGTGCTATGTTCTTAAATCTTGCGACATTACGATAAGTTTTTGTGCCAGTTTTATCGTATCTTGGAGTTTTTGGTCTCAAATCTTGATGGGGGCATCCTCCCGTAGAGATCCATCTCTGTCTCGTCGAAGTAATCGAATAACGATTCCTCTCAAAGTTTTCGTTTATAGATCCCTAAGGCACAGAAAAGCCCCACAATTTGTGATAATATCCACTCTAATCCATTTTTTAAAATTAATTACACGAGCACGTACCTACATCCATACATTAACTGCAAAATCCCGTCAAAAATGATAACATTATAGTTAGGTATAGGTAGTGTTACTAAGGTTTGGATCAACCAAATATGGGAAAATTTTCGTAATGAATACCCACCGACCAATTTGGAACTACAATAACAACTAATGAAGAAATTGAAATTTATATTTAGAATAATGTATCAATATGAATAAATCAAGAAATGCGGGCAAGTGCTCAAAAACTCATCAATGTTTCCGTAAGCCATACAACTAACATTCAGTTCTATCAACCTTTTAATACCATTCAAGTAAAAAAAAATGAAAAGTTATTTTTTACACAAAAAGGTTACTTTTTTTATACTTCAGGTAACTTCTGATAAGACCCGACTGGCAACACTGAGTGTCACTGTCAAGTAGTGTCAAGCAAAAAATATACTTTGTTGTGTTTGTTTGTATGGAATCAAGTTTATTTATCCCTAATATGGAAAAAAGAGCACATAAACTTATGAAGAATCAAGGTTTAACTAGAGAAGAATTATTAGAACTCGATAAAACAGTAATGCAACTCTTAAAACATATATAAATATGTAATAACCTCTTTTAAGCATGTTGATAAGTGCTGCAAATGTTTGATAACCTATTGTAGATATGGATAGCTAAAAAATAACAATTTCTTTCCTTTGTGTGTACATATAATTATATTAGTGAAGTTTACATCGTTCTGAAAAGCTTGTAAAAACATGTTATGCCTAAATTCCTATTTAACTCAAATTATTTGCAGACCAGGTTGACTCATATAAATCCTGTTTTATTACTATTATGTGTGTATGTAAGAACTGAGGGTTCATTGCTTTTTCATTAGAGCTGTGTTATTGTCAAGTTATTTCATTTTGTTATTTGTTTAGAAACAGATTTCCCCTTTAATTCCTCGATTGTGAGTTATTCCAGACACAATTGAAATCAATTGTTATCGTGGCACCCGAGTGCCTCCTTTGGGTTGAGGGATTATCCAACATTGTCTTACAGCTTTACTAGTATACTTAAAAGCTTATGTATGCAGTATGAATTTTGATAGTTTAATTAAAGATCATTTAATCCCTCGATCGTGAGTTATTCCAGGCACAATTGAAATCAATTGTTATCGCGGCACGCGCGTGCCTCCTGGGGGTTGAGGGATTAAGCCACCTATCTTTAATTTTAACATATAATAATAATAATATAAATAAATATTTAAGACATGCCTCACTGGGCCACACTGAGCCATCTAGTCCCAAATTAAGCTACTATTAAGTACCCTGTCATATACATTTCAATGTGCACTAACGCTTCAAGCCCCAAGAGACAACCTCCATTGTGTCTGGAATATCTGATCGTCAAAGCGTTAAATATCACTCAATTAGCCAAAATTGTTTAATAGGTTTATCAAAAATCATTAGCATAACTTAAAATCTTATAACATGTAGTAGTATGAACAAAAGATATTGTTGTGTTTTGGCAAATACTCCTAAGAAAATACCTAATTCATTTTGAATTTTATCACTGTTTGGGCATAAAAACTGAAATATTGGATAACATAAAAAGAAAAATGTCGTACAAAATCCCTCTAAACTATGCTTTTTAATAATTATAACATGTTAAATATTTTTATTTTTCAGGATTTAGTTGAAAAAATTGTCAAATTGGAAGCACAAAATAAACAGCTAAAGGATATTATAGCGAAAAATGATTCTGTTGACTCAAAGTTAGAGAAAAAAGCAAACAGACCTTTTGACTTTTCAAAGTAAGTATACCTAATATACTTGTGTTTAAGTATCAGTCCAACATCTCAAGGCCGTGGGTTTGATCCCCAAGTCATGCTTTTGTTTAGTCTGGGCTTTGTCCGCACTAAGCCTCTTTATTGGGCCATTGTCCCCAAGTCAGGCAACAAGAGTATTGAATTTTCGTACATTACCTGGTTTGTGGACACCAACCCGTATTTGGCTAGCGTGGTGATTATGACTGCACCCGTCATTGCTGTGGTAACTTAAATTCAATGAAAGAGGCCTTTCTCTGCAGTGGAATGATTATAGGCCATTACTTTACTTAATATTTGATTTCCCAGATGTCACTACCGTCGAGTACTCCTTCGTATAATGTACTTCGGATGGGACTACCAAGGCTATGTAGTTCAGGACTGCATCAATCAGACAATAGAGCACCACCTCTTCCAAGCCCTCACAAAGACTTGCCTGATCGAGAGTCGAGAGAAGTCCCACTATCACAGATGTGGACGGACAGACAAAGGCGTCAGTTCCTTTGGACAGGTAATTAAAATTAATAGTACCTGAATGACCTCTTCTTTTACATACCTACTTACAAAATAAAAAGGTCAAAAGTAATTGTCTGGACTCAAACCAGGGTCTGCTGGTCTCCACCTGAAATATTACAACCTTGTAGAAGTGGCGGTTATAACCGAAATGAATTTATAGTAAGAAACATTTAGATCAATAGCCCCGAAACATACAAGAGTTGTTTGTATAAGTATTATATATAGTATTATATATTTTTTTATTTATTACATTTTAAACTCTTTATATGATAATTTAGCAACTTGATTGCTATTATTTTAAATTATTATTGTTCAAACTTGAAAAAATATGTATCAGACAGAACTCGAACCCGCATCTCCATGTAAACCGGGTGCGGTGCTAATTGTAATTTGGTAAAAAATTAAGCAACCGAGACTACGCTACGTCACAACGCGAATTTGCGCCCTGTACGCATGGAGATGCGGTTTCGTGTTCCGCCTGAGACATGTTTCCAAGTTTAAATACTTTTGAATTTTTCTTGTTAACACATTCCGGGACACAATGCTAGAATTTTTATTGTTAGCACGTTGACAGGTGGTTGGTGACCCGGAAAGTATTACGTGTCTCCTACAAGAATAGGTCTGGTTTAAGAGTTATTAAAGCCGAAATTTGAATGTCTCAGTAAAACATGCCACAAGACATCGGAGTCAAGGGCAAAAACGATTTTACTACTTTTATTCTCAGGTAATATCAATAATCCTCCGTAGCAATTTCTCACCGGAACACCAACAAGAACAAAGCTCCATCGACTCTGAGTTGTCATATTGTAAAATTCTAAACCGAATACTACCGAAGGACATTAAAGTAGTTGCTTGGATGCCTATTCCAGATGACAAAATGGAATACAGTGCAAGGTATTTGATATTTTACCATATTTTTGCATTGTTTGTAAAATTTCTGTTTTGACCCATAGTTGACTAAAGAATTATTACTAGCATTAAGTCCGTCATTTTGTATGTATTGTCAGAGAAAAGATGTTTAAATAAGTAAAAAAATATTTAAGAAACAACCAACCGTTTACCCGAAATAAAGGATTTATTAATATATAAAAAAAACCGGCCAAATGCAAGTCGGACTCGTGCAAAAACGCCAAAAAAACGCGATGGTTGTATGGTAGCCCACCTTAAATATTTATTTTATTTTGTTTTTAGTATTTGTTGTTATTGTGGCAACAGAAATACCTACATAATTTGTTAAAATTTCAACTGTCTAGCTATGGCGACTCTTGAGATACAGCCTGGTGACAGGCAGACGGACAGACAGCGAAGTCTTAGTAATAGGGTCCCGTTTTTACCCTTTGGCTACGGAACACTAAAAAACGATCAAAGATACCATAGCCAGCCTATATCAGATCACTGTTGGACAAAGGACTCTTCAACGAAATTATTTATTTCTTATTTTTTTAGGTTCGACTGCAAGAAACGTTCGTACAGATATTACTTTCCCCGATCATCCCTAAACATACCCGCCATGAGGGTAGCCTGCTCGCACGTGATCGGCAAACACGACTACCGCCATCTTTGCAAGATGGACGTCGGTAATGGCGTCACGGAGTTTTGGCGGGAAATATTCAAAGCTGATATTTTACCGGTTGAGAAAGAGAGCGATGATCGTATGTATGATTTTATTTTAGAAGTAGACCTTCGTTCGAGGCTTTCTTTGCGTGGGAATAGGCTATCTATTAGTATATTGCGAAAATTTCCCTTTTCCTAATTGTGATAATAAAGAAAAAAAAATTTTCTTACTAATCTTGAGTTTGAGAGAGAACATTTTTAATGTTTTTGTTTTTTTTAATAAAAATATCTCATTTTAAATACTTAGACATGAGGAACAGTTCGCGCATCCCGCATCATTTGTGGATCATGTCGTGTTAGACATAGAGAATCGATGACTTTTAAGCGTAATTATTAAAATGAAAAGTACATTCATATCGTGTTTTTAGTTCTATCATCCTATTATCTTGTAAAAGTAGGTAGAATAGTAGAGAAGTTGCCATAAACACGTCATTATATACAATCTTAAACCACAACTGTATCTGTTTACTGTTCCTTTTACTAATACATTATGTTACCTCTAAAATCTCGAGTAGCAATGTGCCGCAGATGTTTAAATTCGAAAAGCAATTTCACACATATAGCCACTGATTTCGATATGTAATATTTAATTACTTATATTTACCTATATTTTGAGTTACATTTCTTGCCGGGCCTGGGTTTTATTCTCATACTTCATGAGCATTGTCCTTTAAAAACATTTGTCATTTAAAGTATAATGAATATTTTGACGCAAAAAGTAAAGAAAAAGGCATATGGTTTAAAATATTTTCTCGATTCATCTTAAAATATTAGTATCTATACACAAAACTGTTGCAAATGCTTTGTACTACAACTGCTTTGGGGACTACCGTTTCTTTGCTCACCAGTTGGCGCCACTGTAGACTGAGGTCCGGAGTTATAGCTATCAAAGGCGATGGGCGCCGAAACAAAGTGGTATAACTTGAATCTAATTAAGGTTATATTGTTTATAAATAACTATCTTGATATCAACAAACTAACTTCTGAAATAGTTGCTCTTGAGGCCGCCTTTTTTCTTAATTCCGCTCTCAAAGCGTTCACATTAATCGCCAAATAATCCATATTTGCAATATTTTACTCATAAGAAGGCTCAAGATGCTCAGCGAGCAATGGAGAGAGCGATGCTTGGTATTTCCCTACTCGATCGAATCAAGATAGTTACGAGGGCGGGTCAATAAGTCCGTGACTTTTTGAATTTCTGACCTCTTTACTGAAAAAGCAACACTACTCCTGTCAACAGGTATTTGTCAGTTGATTCCTATCAAAATTTGAACTTGCTGCGTCAGTTAGTTTGTGTTTGACAGCTATTTTTATCAGACTACCCAGTAATTTGAGGAAAAAATGGAAAAAGGTGAATTTCGTGTGCTTATTAAGCATTATTTTTTGCGAAAAAAAACCATTACCGAGACCAAGGCTAAGCTTGATAAATACTATGGGGACTCTGCACCATCGATTTCAATGGTAAAAAAGTGGTTTACTGAATTTCGTTGTGGCCGTAAAAGCACTGAAGATGCCGAACGTCCTGGACGCCCAGTTGAGGTCTCTACACCCGAAACAATCGAAAAAATTCACGATATGGTGTTGGCCGACCGAAGATTGAAAGTGCAAGAGATTGTGGAAGCCGTAGGGATCTCGCATGGCTCAGTGGTTTCAATTTTAAAAGATCAATTGGGCATGAGAAAGCTTTCCGCAAGATGGGTGCCGCGTTTGCTCACAGTCGACCACAAACGCAATCGTGTAACAACTTCACAGGAAGGTTTGGCGTTGTTTAATTGCAATATGGAGGAGTTTGTGCGCCGTTTTGTAACCGTGGACCAAACATGAATCCATCACAACACTCCAGAGACCAAACAACAGTCAAAACAGTGGGTTTCTAGGGGTGAATCGGCGCCAAAGAAGGCCAAGGTGGGTTTGTCAGCCAATAAAGTTATGGCGACTGTTTTTTGGGATGCACGTGGGATAATCCACATTGACTACCTTCAAAAGGGAAGAACAATCAATGGGGAATATTAGCCCAACTTATTGGACCGCTTCAATGACGATTTGAAAAAAAAACGACCTCATTTGGCCAAGAAAAAAGTTCTTTTCCACCAAGACAATGCAAGGGTGCACACATGTGCAGTTGCCATGGCAAAAATCCATGAATTGGGCTATGAATTGCTCCCTCATCCACCCTATTCTCCAGATTTGGCTCCGAGTGACTACTTTTTGTTCCCAAACCTGAAGAAATGGCTTGGTGGAAAAAGATTTGACTCCAATGATGAAGTCATCTCGCAAACAAAGGCCTATTTTGAGGACTTCGACAAATCATATTTTTTGGAAGGGATAAAAAAATTGGAGAAGCGTTGGACAAAGTGTATAGAGCTCAAGGGAGACTACGTTGAAAAATAAAATGATTTGTTTATCAAAAAATCTGTATTTTATTCCAAAAATCACGGACTTATTGACCCGCCCTCGTATTTATAAATAATAAACTTTAATTAGATTCAAGATTTACACTTTGTTTCGGCGCCGATCGCCTTTGACAGCTACACCATTTGGATCAGCGGTAGTTAACGCTGCTTCTGAGCCATGGGTCGCGGGTTCGATCCCCGCACAGTACAAACATTTGTGTGCATGAACATGTCTGTTTGTACTGGTCTGGGTGTTTTCTATGTATTATAAGTATGTATTTACAAAAAAAAAAAAAGTATATAAGTAAGTTTATCGGTTGTCTAGTACCCCATACGACAGGGTACTTAATAGTACCTTAATTTGGGACTAGATGGCTCAGTGTGGCCCAGTGAGGCATGTCTTAAATATTTATTTATTTATTTATTATTTATTTATTATTTATTTACCTCCGGACCTCAGTCTACAGTGGCGCCAACTGGTGAGCAAAGAAACGGTAGTCCCCATTAGATGCGCATCGCGTAAAAAGTGTTGCGAGGAAGCCGTATCAAAAATTTTTGAATTTTTCCGAGATTTTCTAAGTGCTTTATCTGAACATTTCTGTACTGCGTTATATTAAAAGGAAAAATACGTTATTCGGTTTTTGTCTCGTAGATTGTTGTATTAAAATTTAGATGGCTGGTGATTAATAAATAAATAAATTATTTATGTAATCATAAAAATGGTTGTTTGTAAAGTAGGTTTACGATCGAGATGTTTACGTGATAACGTCTTATTGGTGATATAAGTTTTTGGGAAGTAAGGAATTAATGAAAATAACAATTTTTTCAAATTTTAAATTACATCTTAAACATTCAACGAAAACTTAACCGCACGAGAAAATCTCCATTCGTTTGTATGCCGCTAGAGTGAGAGAGACGGAAGATCGGTCCACTCACTCGAACGCTATGCCAGCCTCCGCTCGTGAGGATTCCGCGTGACAAGTTTCACGGAATGACTGGCAGCGCTCGAGATGAGACAGGAGATCCGTCTCTCTCTCTCTCGTTATACCTGCGATCGCGCTCGTGAGGTTTTGGTGTGACACAAGTTTCTGAACATGTCACCCGACCCGACCGAAAGTATTTAATTTATAAGTATGAACGTTTGATCTGGTTATTTTTGTTCATTTTTTATGCCTAGTTTGATTTACTTTTGATAATGCTGTATACGCCTGTGATGTCATATCTTTTGTCGCTAACTTAACATGTGTTTTATTCATTAAAATGTATACTGATATTGTCGATGGTGTTTAATAAATAAATATATTAATTAACCAGCTGTTATTATGATCGCGATTATTTTTGCAACATTTTTCATTGATGCTTCGCTACTATTGGTCGCAGCGTGATGTTATATAGCCTAAAGCCTTCCTCGATAAATGGACTATCCAACACAAAAAGATTTTTTTAATTCGAACCAGTACTTCCTGAGATTAGCGCGTTCAAACAAACAAACTCTTCAGCTTTATGATATTAGTACAGACAGATTAATATTTCATTCTGTATATTATTACAGCAACAGCGATGTACTATTTGCTGATCGAAGGGAATGCGTTCCTCTGGCATCAGATGCGGTGTATCATGGGAGTCCTACTGTTGATTGGTCAGAATAAGGAGGACCCTAAGGTCATACTGGAGTTGCTTGATATCGAAAAGAATCCTAGGTAAGAATAAACCTAACTAAAAGTAACAGCCTATAATCATCCCACTGCAGGGAAAAGGCCTCCATCATTGAATTCAAGTTACCACAGCAATGATGGGTACTGGCATAATCAGCACGCTTGCCAAATGCGGGTTGGTGAGCACAAACCTGAGCAAAGTTCGAAAATTCGAAACTTTTTGTTACCCGCCCCGGGGATCGAACCCGGGGCTCCGAGATCTTGGTCCGGTATATAAACCACTAGACCAAAATACTAATTGACTAATATTATTAACTAAACACCTGTTGGTCTGTCCGTCTCGGGGTCAGGTAACAAATATTTTCGAACTTTCAAACAATGCTTGGGTCATCACCAACCCGCATTTGGCAAGCGTGATTGTGATAAACTTTTAAATGTAATATATAATATTAGGGGTTAAAGTATGAAATTGCCGTTTTGTATGGACGAAATCGAGAAAAGTCATTTTTCCATACTAACAATTTTTTAGTTTTTTTAAAAACGCCTGAACCGTTTTCGATGCAATTAAAGGTGAAAGTTAGATGGTTATAAAGCTACGCATTATAGTATTTAAATTTCTGAAAATCAAAGTATATAATACAAATATACTTAATTAAAGCAAGAAGGTCAGCTGACACATTGTAAGGGGTCTTTTCAACGACTTTCTTTGAAGTAATAGGCACTAGTATTGCATTTTTTTTTAGTCAAAAGTTACTTTATTTAGTTTTTGATACAATACAATTACGCAATAATATGACTATACTTAAGAGCTATAAACAAAATAAAAAGTGGGAAAATAATCGGCAATTTCATACTTACACCCCCTATTATATTTTACAGGAAACCACAATACAATATGGCATTAGATGTTCCGTTAAATCTGTTTCAATGCTCATACGATATTGAGGATGAAAAGCAATGGGTGTACAGCAAGGACGAATTGAGATCTGTGATCACCCATCTTCAGAGTGATTGGACTATACAGAACATAAAGTAAGTATCATTTCAAACGGTTTTTAAAGGTACCACTAATTTAGTTTTCCGATGAAAAAGGTACACTCGCCATATTGTGATATATGTGGAACATTGGAAGATGTACATCATTTACTGTCGGAATGTGTTCGAAACGAAAGCGTAAGACAGTCATTGATCCAAGACTTGAAAATTAATAAATAAGACGTTGGCTCTTTTCAGGGTATTTTGGCCGAACCTCTGTCGGATTCTGCCAAGATGCTCTCCGCGTTAATAATAAGTGGTTCATAGTTAAAAGGTTAAATAGTCAATAGTACACAAAGATAAGGTTAACGATAGGACTGGCATGTCTAATGTTAGACAAAAGTCCTTAAATAAATCTAGAAAAAAAAAAGAAAAAAGGTACCACTAGAGCTATGTGCTAAACCAACATTTTGAGATTAATTAAGAATACAATTCTTTGAATGTCGTAAGTAATAGGGGTTAAAGTATGAAATTGCCGATTATTTTCCCATTTTTTATTTTGTTTATAGCTCTTAAGTATAGTCGTATTATTGCGTAATTCTTTTTTGTATTGTATCAAAAACTAAATAAAGTAACTTTTGACTAAAAAACAAATGCAATACTAGTGCCTATTACTTCAAAGGAAGTCGCTGAAAAGACCCCTTACAATGTGTCAGCTGACCTTCTTGCTTCAATTAAGTATATTTGTATTATATACTTTGATTTTTAAAAATTTAAATACTATAATGCGTAGCTTTATAACCATCTAACTTTCACCTTTAATTGCATCGAAAACGGTTCAGGCGTTTTTAAAAAAACTAAAAAATTGTTAGTATGGAAAAATGACTTTTCTCGATTTCGTCCATACAAAACGGCAATTTCATACTTAACCTCTAATAATAAGTCCCACTTAAGACATATTTTTATTCAAGAAATTGTACGATCAATTGACACTCATTTGCGGGCACTACTAGAGCTGATTGGTGCCTCCAACGATTTAATTTTATGACATCTAAACAAAATCAATTCTCAAAAACCTAGAACAGTATCATTATAGCAAATTACCTCAAGTATCGTTCAGGATTCGTTATTTCGGGAAGCTCCGGCATATATTCGCGTCCGAAATACCTCGGTGTCTCAAAGTCTTTGACCAGTGTGTGCTGCCAGTAATTACCTATGGGAGTGAGACGTGGTCGTTTACTATGGGTCTCATAAGAAGGCTCAAGAGCAATGGAGAGAGCGATGCTTGGTATTTCCCTACTCGATCGAATCAGAAATGATGAGATCCGCAGGAGAACTAAAACAACCGACTCGCTCGAAGGATTGCATCGTTGAAGTGGCAGTGGGCGGGACACATAGCGCGGAGAACCGATGGCCGTTGGGGCGGAAAGGTTCTCGAATGGCGACCGCGTACCGGACGACGTTCCGTGGGCAGGCCCCCTACAAGGTGGACCGACGATCTGATCAAGGTCGCGGGAAGCCGCTGGATGCGGACAGCACAGGACCGATCGTTGTGGAGATCCTTGGGGGAGGCCTATGCCCAGCAGTGGGCGTCGTTCGGCTGATATGATGATGATGATGATGATGACCTCAAGTATTTATTGAATTACAGTAAACTTTTCATTCAGTTGTTTACGTCTTACGTCAAAATTCAATTATATTATTCTGAGGCGATACGAAGTTCGCGGGGTCAGCTAGTAATTATACAGGGTGAAATTTTAACCACTTTCCAAATTTTAATATATCAATCTACCTACGAGACAAAAAACAAATGACGTATTTTTTCTTTGGGTTCATCTCAGTACAAAAATATCAAGATAAAGCACTTAGAAAATGTCCGCCAAAAATCTAAAATGTCTGATACGGCCGTATCAGACATTTTGGCCTAGCAACACTTTTTTTACGCAATGCACATCACATTCATTCATTAGTATACTGATAATAAGTTTTTGATTTTCCCTTTATACCTAAACAGGAATAAAACTGTTAAAATTTAAAACTATGTTGCGAAAAATATTTTCGGGTGGAAACTTGATTTAAATTTTTTACTTCATAAATGGGCTCTAAATACGATACTGAACGCCTACAAAAATTTTGGAAAGCGGTTAAAATTTCATCTTGTATAAAATTTTGGTTCAGCTACCTATTTATTTTGAAACACGCTGTGACGCGCACAGAATGTATCTGTGTAAGTTTAATTGAACCGAGACCCCGCCGCAGCAAAATAATTCGTCTGTGCGCGCCATAGCGTGTTACAAAATTAAAAGTCTGAAACAGAATTTAATATTTTTTATTGATATATATTTTTTTAATTTTTCTATAAATGTGGACAACATCACATGCATTGTTCTGATCCCAATTTGAATAACTATTTAAAGCACTCGTATTTTGGAAACCAGAAACAACGAAGGTACCACAAACAACTAGACCCGAGAAAATTTAGAAAAACTCATTTTTTTTCCTTCATTGACCCGTCCGGGAATCGAACCCGGGACCTCGGAGCAGGCGACACCTTGAAAACCGGTGTGTACGCCACTCCGCCACGGAGGTCGTCGAATTTGATATTGATAGATTAAATAAAGCTGCCATAATAGTCACATTACTTGGGCTTTCTTATCCAGGTGGTTTAAAATGCACTTTGTGTATTGATTTCAGATCAACAATGATAAAAGATGCTCTACACCAACTAGAAGCGGAGTATACCAAACTGTGTGCGAGCGAGACGGGACCGTGTGAGCAGGATAGAATCATGTCACATACTGATTGCCTACTGCAAGGCGTAAAACCTAAAGTGTATACGTCATTGTTGAAGAGGCAGACATGTTGTAAGTATGAGAACTGTTAAGGAATCAATTTTAGACATTTTGGGAGCTGTTCATTGTTATACGCCCCGTTGGTCTAGTGGTTTAAATACCGGGCCAAGATCTCGGGGTCCCGGGTTCGATCCCCGGGTCGGGCAACAAATAGTTTCGAATTTTCGAATGTTGCTCGGGTTTGTGATCACCAACCCGCATTTGGCAAGCGTGGTGATTATGCCAGTTCCCATCATTGCAGTGGTAACTTGAATTCAATGATGGAGGCCTTTTCCCTGCAGTGGGATGATTATAGGCTGTTACTTTACTTTTTTTCATTTTTTTTTTTCATTGTTATGTGAGGGTAAAGGAAAAAAACACTGAGAGGCTGTCCACAAATAACGGGGGTTCTTTCTTTAAGTGGCATTGGGCAAAATATTATGGGAATTTTCGTAAAAATGCGTGACAAGGGAGGGGGGGAAGGGCGTCTGAAAATCTCAAAAATCATGTGACAAATTTTTTGGATGACTCCTTATTATCACGAAAAGAGGTGTTTTTTTTATCAAATAACACGCGTATTTATTTTAGAAACCTATTTTTTTTATGATGTTAACCAGACCAGCGTTTCCCATTTGCCGGGTCGCGACCCGGTACCGGGCCATCAAAATAAAAGGCCGGGTCGCAACATTCCCGCCTTGTTTATAAAATAATACCTACTATCGATCGACGCACGGTAAATAATATTGTTGGCGCCATCTATCGATTCATCACGCAAGGTACGTTCGTAAGTGAAGTTGCAACAGCTGTGACGTCGCGCTGGACTTTTGTATTGTCACTATAATATATACGATTTGTTAACCGACATAAACTCTGTATTCTGTAGTAAATAATAAACGGCTTCATTGGAAAGACCTGATCCTGACCTAAAAGTCGATAAACGAAAGTCTAAGCTCGAAACAAATATTCTTCTTAAACTTTCGTCATCATCGGAAACTTGAATTCTTCAAGCGTGGTAGTAGAATTAATAAAACATTTTTGCTATTAATATTAGGGGTTAAAGTATGAAATTGCCGTTTTGTATGGACGAAATCGAGAAAAGTAATTTTTCCATACTAACAATTCTTTAGTTTCTTTAAAAACGCCCGAACCGTTTTCGATGCAATTAAAGGTGAAAGTTAGATGGTTATAAAGCTACGTATTATAGTATTTAAATTTCTGAAAATCAAAGTATATAATACAAATATACTTAATTGAAGCAAGAAGGTCAGCTGACACATTGTAAGGGGTCTTTTCAACGACTTCCTTTGAGGTAATAGGCACTAGTATTGCATTTTTTTTTTAGTCAAAAGTTACTTAAAAATACTCGATATGTGTGTACTAATCAAATATTACGTAAAACCCTAATTGTTAAATCCGTTATTCATCCCACTTCTGATGTTTTGAAACCAAAACCGTTATGTTGTTGTTTTCGATTACTGAATTTGTAATTTCGTTATTTTCGTTGTTTCAGCAAGCTTAGACGAGAGGATCGAACATTACAAGAAGAAAAGAAAAATGTAATGAGACCTTCTGTTACGTTTAATAATAAATAAATTATTGGTATATGTGGATATTTGTCTTATTTAAACTACCCTTTACTAGACGATATCTGTCCAAGAACGAAAACTAGAACTAAATCAGTTTTGTTTCTGAAAATAAGCCCCAAATGGCTCTTTTACTAGGAGCTGAATACGCACCTGAGAGTCCTATCTGAGCATTTTCAAATAATTCTGTCTCAAAACTACAAGAATTATGGCCTCATCCTATGTGTCAACTATAATAATAACTATAAAAAGATAAAGAATGTAAATATCTTGACTTAGCTCATGAGGTTGTCGACATGTGGCCCGTGGATTCAGCTGTCATTGTACCGATAGTCGTCTCTGCCCACGGACTGACAGCTAAGAGCCTTGATAAACACCTCAAGAGGATCACGTTAGGCGCTTGGGTCAAGTGTAGGATACAGAAGGCAGTAGGCACTCTTGGACGCGGCCCGCATGTGAGGAGGTTCCTGTCTCTGGAGCCTTAACCACCGGTAGCTTGGACCCTGATCTCGATGCCGGTTGGGAACTATTTTTTATATTTTTAAATGTGTTTATTTTTTATAAAGATATTTAAAAATGTAATTTATGTTGAACATATGTTGAACCACGTTGAACTATGTTTAATATTGTAACAGCTTTGTAACATTATAGAATGTCATAAATTGAATTGAACCTATCATGGAATTTTTGCCTCCATTGATAAAATATACGAACGAAAAACACAGTCCTATACAGAATGACTTATTCATCACTATAAAACGTAGTGATTACTTGCTCAGTGCATCACTAGGCGTTAGGTATCGTATTTAGAGCCCATTAATGAAATATTTTTCGCAACTTAGTTTTAAATTTTTACAGGCCTAAGCCTGTGAAGGTATGAAGGGAAAATCAACTAATGAATAGTATCGTAACGAATGAATGAGATGCGAATCGAGTAAAAAATGTTGCAAGGAGGCAGCATCAAAAATTTTAGATTTTTGCCGGCCATTTTCTAGGTGCTTTTCTTGACATTTTTGTACTATGTGGGCTATACAACAAAAGAAAAAAAACGTTATTTGCTTTTTGTCTCGTAGATTGGAAGGTGATAAGGAATTTAATTCTGTATAAATGTCATGGTCATGTATCCTGAATATTTTTTATTTTAGATTATTTTTCAACTTAATACACGTTTGTTTTATAAAATCAGTTAAAATCAGTTTTATTTCTGCAAATAGTCCCCAGGAGGCGCTTTTACACGTCCCAATATTTAAACCTACCACTGCTTATAGTCTATCGAATATGCTATACTAGATAACATTATCAGATAGGGAGAAAGTGAATGATACAAAATGAGAACTGGAGCTTAGACTAGGATAATCCTAAATTTCTGAATTTCAGGACTATCTCACTCAAGTCTATTTAAATGTCTTAACGTCTCAAGAATGCAATATGATTGAACTGCAAATCGTTGCTCTAACTTTCTATTCAGGCGTTTTCTTCGCGTTAACTCTGTGGTTAAAGCAGTATTTCACTTTCGCACTTACCTATCATCTATGGTATTAGTAAAGCTATATCCTTCATGGGAAAGTTGTTTAGTTCAGGCACTATGTAATAACAATGTTTAACATATATTTAACTAACAACACGCTTGTATTTAATGGCCAGTGTGATAGGGAGAAAGTCGTTTAGCCTGGAATATGGTAGTAAACCTTTAGCAATCATAAATGGTGATATATGAATTTCCTGGACTAAAATAGTTATGGTATTGAAGTATTTATGTTCAATTTGTGAGCTGGGAATTTACTGGGTACCTTTGATTAAACATATTAATTACATCTCTATTTCTTAGTAAGTAGGTACCTAAGTATAGTACATAGTAATACACTTAGCTAAAGTTACTGCAAATTGTACCAATCCCAAATTATGTCTTACTAAAATATTAACGATTTATGTATGGGCCCATTTCTTAGATAGCTTTATCTTCTACTATATACCCATATAAAAATGTTATGTTGGTTTGTGTACGCTTCAAAAACTCAAAAAAGTTCTGCACCGATCGAGATGAAATTTTAGCATGATATATAATCCGCATCAAGGATTGTTTTTATCTACCTAGGTATTTATCCGCGACCGCGAAAAAAAAGGCATAATAAACAAAAACCATTCAATCACAATGTGCCACAGCGAAGCGTGTAGCAGGGAACAGCTAGTTACACTATATAAATTTTTGGTGTTGTGTTGTGGTTTTTTGCCACTAAATTACTTTGTAATACTTAGATAAAATTTAAGTGCCTTAACTGACCGAATATTTGTAAAATCTATTGCTGTCGCGCAGTCCCGAACGCCTTCACCGCAGAGATTCCTTTTCCAAAACTAGACCGATTTAAATACTTTTTTTATTAAGAATTAATTTTTTAGATTTTTGGATGCTCACATCTCTTTTATTATTTAATTTATGAAAAAATGAAAACATAGAAACATGCTAATAGTGGCCGTAGATTTTTGTTATAAAAATTAGAATGGCATTATCCAGGGAGGAAACAGGGGACTACGTTTGTATGGAAAAACGGCCCTTATAAGTATCGAATTGAAGTCATCCAATGATGTAGGTAATATAAGGTCACTGTGCTGTAACATGCAAAAAGCGACCGATTTAACCTCAGCAGCGAGAGTTTTGTATCCGTAATTGTCCCCATAATTATTATGGCATTGTAAGCACATTGAAACCGTGGCTTAGTACGCAAAACCGGCCGCGGCGAGTGGTGCATGGCGCTTGGCGCTATTTTACTATCACGAGGCTTCAAGTCAGTATTAGAAGGCCGCTACGGACGGAAAGCGGTCTACCGCGCGAAACGGTTTCAACACGGATTCATAATCAGGAATTTCCTGAAAACACACGTTGCTCAAGAAAAACTAAACGCATTTTACCTACATTTCGGCGCTACCAAAACTTTTCGTCATAACTTTTTTTCGTTAACCGGCATAAGTTAGAAGACGTGATGTCGCGTGTGAGTATAACGGAGACGGAATGACATCGATTGAGTCGGGTATTAAAATTTTGACAGCTCAATGAAAATATTTACGTGACGTGACTAGAGAAACTTGCAGGTCTTTTTGTGAAGTAAAAAAACCTAGAAAGTTATTATTAAGTTGGAATTGTAGGAATAATATGTTAATTCAAGTGTAAAACGAGTTATAAAGTGTACAAAAAAGGTGCTAAAAAGTGTACAAATATTACAAAGTGGTACGTATTTTTTTGTATATAATCGCTAGTCCAGTTTTACATTATAAAATATTAGATTATCTATTAGTTAAATGTTGTGGAAAACTTTTAATTTCATTTTCGTGCTACGTCCTACGCCCTAATAGTGAATGGTCATGAATTGGCCTGGCTTTAACAGTTATGTCACCGATTATTCATTATAAACGGGCAAAAAATGAGCGTGAATTCATTGAGTTTCAGGAAACCGAGTCGGTAATTATAATTTTCTACGAAAATGGACAGTAATTAGGTTGTCTGTGTTAAGTTTTGAATGCAGCAATCATTCAGGTGCAATTTTTGTATCCCTTGCAATTAAAGTTGTTGTAAAATGCGATTTAACAAAGAAGAAACTAATTAAGGATTGGACTTTAATTTAATTTTCAACTGATCTTCGATAATTACTTAATAACTATTACCTTCTTGACTTTTCGTGTAGATAATTAACCATAGATTTCACATGACAACAAATTAATCTCAAAGCCCATGGCTCCAATATTAACTCGCACAGAACAAATTTTCGTGTAAAGTAAAAATCATTTATTCCTAAAACTTCTTTTTAATAACTTCGTTACTATCGTTTAAGCTCCACTTATGTTTTCGTATTATGTTCTTTATTAAATTGTAATTTTCATTTTCGCCCTTAACCTCTCGATTGTATGTTATTCCAATAAAAATTAAAATCAATTGTTATCGTGACTGCCAGCGGTATGATTTTTAGGAGTTATAGTATTAAATATAATATAGGTACATTATTCTTATTCTTTTGACTACCATTTGGATCAGCGGAAGTAAACGCTGCTTCTGAGCCATGGGTTGCGGTTTAGATCCCCGCACAGTACAAATATTTGTGTGCATGAACATGTCTATTTGTACTGGTCTGGGTGTTTTCTATATATTATAAGTATGTATTTACAAAAAAAAAAGTATATTAATAAGTTTATCGGTTGACTAGTAACCCATAGGACAGGGTACTTAATAGTAGCTTAATTTGGGACTAGATGGCTCTGTGTGGCCCAGTGAGGCATGTCCTAAATATTTATTTATTTATTTATTTATTTATTATGTCTTAAATGTATAATACTTTAAAATACAAATATTAATTTTACATTTTTACATTCAATGTTTACATTAGTCAATTTTCTAATCAGCATGTCTTGTTGACACTGTTTCTTTACCATATTTTAAGATTAGTTTATATAAATATTAGTTTTCATCAAAAATAATTAAAATGACAAACAAAATATGTCATTGGTCATTTATTGGTATTAGAAAGAGTAGATGTATCCAACTGCTCATCAGCTCTCCAATAATAATCTTTTGGGTAGGTAGGTACACTAGTTTGATTAATGTTCATCTATTAGTTTTTTTTTATATATTTTTAGTTAAATACTGGGAACTCTTATGTTGAATAAAATTTTTAGCTAACATAATTTTTCTTTGTTTCAGATGTAGACCCAGATAAAGTCAAAATGGCATTTACTTTATTTTTAAATTCCAACGAATTTTTTTAATTGAGTCATGTAAACTTTTTAATTTGTTTTGAGCGAGCGGCCAGTGGTACTTGATAGTATGTAAACTTGAAGTATTTGTGTAAGGCCAGTATTAGATTTAAAAAATAGTTCTAGAATGTGTTTGTGAGTAACGGAGTCACAGATGCTGATGCCCAACGGAGTGTGTTTTATCTTTGTGAGTATTTTTAAATTTTCCTACATTTGTAAATTTAATAGTATTTTAATTAATAATAAAACCGGCAAAGTACGAGTCGGACTCGCAACAGAAATACATAATTGGTGAACATTTTAACTGTCTAGCTATCGCGGCTCTTGAGATACTTCCTGGTGTCAGAGCGACGGACAGACGGACAGACAGCGAAGGCTTAGTAATAGGGTCCCGACTTTTACCCTGTGGGTACAGAACCCTAAAAATGAACACTATATCGCGCTGGCGGAAACTGAGGCCCAGTTGTGGGATAACGTAATATGATTACATACATACATAGAATTCCAACATTTTAAAAGCTGGAGTGAATAGGCTGCTTTTGGGTAAGCTCCCCTCATTGTAGGCTTCCTCTTAACTCTAGGGGTGCAGCCTATCTCCTTTCTCGAAATCTAATCTATCTTTGTACCAAATTTCATCAAAATCGGTTCAGTTGTTTGGGCGTGAAAGCGTAACACACGGACAGACAGACAGACAGTTACTTTCGCAGTTATGATATTAACTAACTTTGAACTGGACAAATCCGTGGCGGAGTGGCGTACGTACCGGTTAAGTTCTCAAGGTGTCTCCTGCTCCGAGGTCCCGGGTTCGATTCCCGGATGGGTCAATCTAGAAAAAAATGTTTTCTCGGGTCTGGGTGTTTGTGGTACCTTCGTTATTTCTGATTTCCAAAATACGAGTGCTTTAATTAAATTACTCAAATTGGGATCAGAACAATGTACCTATGTGATGTTGTCCATATTAACGAAGTTCCTTATCGCGCGTTGCGAAAGGGGGCTAGACGGAAAAAATTGTAACGACACTTTTTGACCGACACTTTTTGCTATAGTTGTAAGCCGTGCGGCGAGAGAGAGAGAGAGAGAGAGAGAGAGGGAGAGAGCGAGGGAGAGTGGGTGGGAGAGGGAGAGGGAGAGGGAGAGAGAGAGAGAGAGAGAAAGGGAGAGGGGGAGGGGGGGGGGAGAGACGAATAGGGAGAGGGATAGGGAGATAGAGAGAGAGAGAATTAAAAATCAATTTAAAATAAAATAAAATTTTACTAACTACAATTATTATTCCTTCACTAAAAATGAACTTCGTTCAAGTTTTTATTTATATTATTTATTTATTTATAACTTTCTTTGTGTCCTGTGGCCATTAATGTCATAATCACCAGTCTTTATCAGTCGCTGGATCCAGGCCCCGTAAGAAGTATTTGCCATAATCGCCACACTTGGCACTTGGCGGGCTGGTGATCGCAGTTTTGCCAGTGGTGTAGATACGGAGCGGCCTTGCCTCGCATACCGGGCGCGAGCCAAGGCGAGGAGATGCGGGTTCGAGTCCCGCCTGAGACATCATTTTTCCAGTTTTTATACTGATACTATAATTGAAGTTTGTTTTTTTTAACGCGCTAATCTCAGGAAGTGCTGGTTCGAATCGAAAAAAATATTTTTGTGTTGGATAGTCCCTTTATCGAGGAAGGCTTTAGGCTATATAACATCACGCTGCGACTAATACGATCGAAGCATCAGTGAAAAATGTTGCAAAAATAATCTCGATCATAATAACATAAGTTGACGCGGACGAAGTCGCGGGCAACAGCTACTACCTATCATATAAAAAATAATGATGATTATGACAATTGACTCGGAGCCTTACAATCACTAGATCCTATCTCAGAATTATTTTAATGTTTTTAACTTTAAATATCTATTTTATATAATTAAATTGATTAATATGTACAGCAATGTATAAAAAAATATTCTGAACATGCCAGTTACCAATATTTTTTCGTGTGCAAATGTGTTTCACTTGTGACGCTGGTACAAAGTTACGTCGTCTGTTTCAGTGAGAACTGTCATTCTAATCAAGCTATATTTTAAGGACTAAATATAGTTTACTTTCCCTATGCTCAGACTGACGACCATTTGGATCAGCGGTAGTTAACGCTGCTTCTGAGCCATGGGTCGCGGGTTCGATCCCCGCACAGACAAATATTTGTGTGCATGAACATGTCTGTTTGTACTGGTCTGGGTGTTTTCTATGTATTATAAGTATGTATTTACAAAAAAAAAGTATATAAGTAAGTTTATCGGCTGTTTAGTACCCCATACGACAGGGTACTTAATAGTACCTTAATTTGGGACTAGATGGCTCAGTGTGGCCCAGTGAGGCATGTCTTAAATATGTATTTATGTATATGTATGTATGTATTAATATCAAATTTTCACGTGTATCAAACCTTTTTAAAAATTGATTTAATTAGCATGGCTATGGGCAGACCTGTATTATGTTATTTTTTTAATTTGTTCCAGTTAATTGTACAGGCTGATGCTAACAATCGACCCAAAGGCGCTTAATGGTTTACATGGTGAGTCAATATTATTAATGATTAAACGAACTTACCTGAGTGAAGTTCTATCATAATTACATAATTATACGAAGCGCTTAGTCCTCAATCACTAATTATACTTCGCGCTTAGTCCTCAAGATTAGTATTACAGATTATAAACAACATGTAGTTACGCTTTAGTGTTACCGCTTTTACACTGTGGTTGAGAGACTTCTTTAACTCCTGTTTTTTTTTTGTGTTGGCAACTCCCTCAAACCATAGACCGCCTGACTCAGCTTCCTCTGGTCATTTAGTTTAGAGCTCTGATTTTTGATGTTGCATATTAAAACATTTCAAGCATGAAAGCATACTAATCTCTTCGGACTAAGCGCTTCGTATAATTATGATAGAACTTCACTCAGGTAAGTTGCTTTTGTCCCTTTTGCGTACCGGACGATGTTCCGTGGGCAGGCCCCCTACAAGGTGGACAGACGATCTGGTCAAGGTCGCGGGAAGCCGCTGGATGCGGACAGCACAGGACCGATGCCCAGCAGTGGGCGTCGTTCGGCTGATATGATGATGATGATGATGATGATGTCTCTTTTTGTCGTAGCGCTTTGTCTCACTTTTGATCTAATCCCGACTCACCGGGACTTTCCCATCACTTAATTTTATAGCAACTAAGTATATAAAACTCTTGGTCTGATCTAGTATCGACTATCAACCTATCAAAACTTTTCCGTAATCACATAATTCTGTAGAGGCGTAACTAAGAAAAAAAAGTTCCAAGAAATAGAACCCATGGGCAGGGCGTTGAATAGGGACAGCGCGGTGACGCGATCTTGACGCGTCCAATCGCGCGCTCGCTTTGTCTGTAAGAGTGTCAGTGTTACGTTGTGGTCGCTGTGAGTGTGTGCGTGTGAGTGGAACCGAAACCAAAGGTGTCATTGTTACACAGTTCTATGTCCAGAGATTTATTATTCTTGGGTATTATATACCTTTCAGTTCATAATTTAAATCGTCCTCATTATTACCACACGCCTACTTTGTATCTACCTACGGCCACTGATGGGCTTAGGGTAGGACGATAGGAACAGCGCCCGTCCGCATGCAGCGGCGAACTAGAGGCGCCGCTCGATGGTCCGCTATGGTCTAGGGATAGCTGACGTCATTGCAATAGTATCGATAGCCTATCGATGTTATCGATATTAGCGATAGCGATAGCGATATTGCTTCAGAACAATACTATCTATAGTATCGATAGTATTAATTAATTCTATAGTATCGATAGTTACTATCGATATTGTAACTAGTATTCGAGGTCAACTATCGATAGTTCTGCAACTATAAGGCGAACGGTAATTCTTGCCATGTCTCACGCTGCCGCTACAGTTCAGCAATTCTACGAGTGATGCCGGTTGCCTTAAGACTAAGACTGCCCATGGATTTCTTCATATCTGAATTTAATTATGTATATTAAAACCGAAAAAAATCAGAATATCCTCCTCATTGTTTATTTATTTAGTTATTGCATTTTGTTTACATAATAGATGTAACAAAACCCTGTAAGGATTTATGTAAATAAAATACTTAAATTAATTCGGAACTATAAGCTTATACAAACTTTCGACATAGTTATTTTGTAGTTAGTAGGAAAAGAAGCCGTGGTATGCCCATGCCCAGCCTACACTTGTCCGGAAGCAGTGGTAGGTTTAAATATTGAGACGTGTAAAAGAGCCTCCTGGGGCCTATTTGCAGAAAAAAAACGCAATTTACTGTATTTATGCTTTCTAGTCTCTTAAAGCAGATTCCAAGCGTTTAGGTACAGTTTTTTTAGCGTATGACTATTCTAAAAGGATAGTATGTCTTGGCAAACCCTGAGAGCCCAAATTCAAATGGGGCATCGAGGCTCGGGGCGCGGTATTTAAGCTTTCATTCAATTTGGATTTGGTTGCAAAAACTGCCGTCGTAATTACTTTTTAATTCTTACCTGTGAGCAGCTTCCAAGTAAAAGCACCTCCAAGGGCCTATTTGCAAAAATAAAACTGATTTTCCTGATTTTAGGTAAGACCGTAAGATCTTCTAAGGGGGATGCTTGATCTCCTTAGCCCTGAATCCGCAACTAATAGTGATCTGATTCAAACTCAGAAGCACATCTCTCGTTAGTTAACAAGGCCAATAAGAGGTCGCTGCGAGCTCTAACAATAAACCTTTACGCTTGCGACACGCCCCGCACGATGCGCTGTTAACACGCTCACTGCGGGGCTCAATTTCACAAACTTTTCCGCAGTGCTATAGGAGGCCCATATGCCTTAAATGTATCATTTTACTGGTGCTTTTAAGGCCTATCGACATCTTACCGACTTAAATACTTAAAATGCAATATATTCAGGGAAAATCAAATAATAAGAAAAAAAAAATAGATCGTCATGGAGCTGAAAAATCATGCTGTCTTATTCTGCGTTCGCCCGAAGATCTGACGTCGGAAAAGCCATAAAAAAAGAAAATGTTTAGAAGGCACATCGACCTTCTATCGCACTGAATTATATGTTAAAATTATGTTAAAGCTAGTGATGTAACATAGGAAACAAACTATTAATATTTTAAAACACTTTTAATAAACAAATTAAACATGTCTGTCATAAAAACACTTTAAACACATTGGTTGTTTGCAGCCAACACAAAAAGATTTAATTTTTTTAACTTTTTTATTCGCTTCCCGGCTGTTCATAGTGGTACGCAGAATGTCGTAACAACCCAGTAGATTACCTGCAATAATACAAAAGTGGATTCATAACTAAACTAACCTACTTTCAACGCAGCGCACACACACACACACACACACACACACACACACACACACACACACACACACACACACACACACACACACACACACACACAATATAATATTGTTTACTACCTGCACCTGCAATAGAAGTGTCCTCCGCGGTGTCACTTAAATTTTGACAAATAGCTAAATTAAGCATTTTCCGACATCTTTTATTTCCACGAGTCATTTTTTCTGCAATCGTAATAATCACACTCTACTTATATTACACTGCAACGTTTATTCTTACGCGACGTACGTGCAACACTAGATCATAGGTCACAAATCATAGATAGGAATAGGTGCGGGGAGGGATCGAAAAGCCTATCACAGCATAAGAGGTCTATAGACCCTTTATCCGCACTGAATGATGATTTTTCTCTTTCAGTGCGGTAAGGGGCTTATAGACCTCTCGAGTATTTTTTGGTGTTTCGAGTTCCAGATCAAAATGAAAACACAATCATATATTTATCTCTTTCAAACATTTAGAAATCTACAAGTTATGGCCTTCGCACCAGAGGGAGATCACAGTATTTTTCCCCGCACCGTAGGAATGTACACAGAGGAGGTCTTTAGGCCTCCTATCGCAATGAGCGTGTTAAGGGCGAGTACCGCTGTTTGAGAATGTCATTTATTTTTAAGCTATTGCATAGCTTCTATCGCGGGCCTTGAGCGTGGAGACCGAATCCAGAAATTCCGTAACGAAATTTTATACCCTAACGCCCCGAGTCGAAGAATTTTGAATTTTAAAAGAATTTATAAGAAAATAAGGATTTTGACAGTATGGTTGCCTATGGAAACCATATCTGCCAAAATAACAGAAAAATTTAATTACAAAAGTCAAAATTAGAAAATACATAAAATTATAAAATTAAGCTATTGCATAGCTTCTATCGCGGGCCTTAAGCGTGGAGACCGAATCCTGAAATTCCGTAACGAAAATAACCTAACACCCCCCACTCCGACCGGCACAGCGGTGATACTTTTTAGTTTTATAATTGCATTAGTTGATAAAAAATGCTATGCAATAGCTTTACCGCGGCAGTCTCCGAGTGCCACACGTCTTTTTTTTAAGCTATCGGCTTATTATACCATTAACCTAACAACCTGTATATCATATACATATTAGGTATTAGCTGTCCTTCCCGACTTTGCACTGGTTTATTTAATAGTGTACAAAAACATTGTAACAATATTGAGTATTTAACCCTTTTAACTTATTTTATGTGGATATTTCCATAACAGGTTCTATCCCATAAAACTATTAAACATTTTCTTCTATAAAAACCTTATTACCACACACACAAAAAAAAGAATTACCAAGTTTGGTAAAGTCGATCAGATGTTATGCTCGTAAAAATAAGTAGTATAAATTACGGTGATTCATTTTTAACCACAGAAAGACAATATTGATGTCTTCAAAAGATACAGAGATGTTATAGGTAGTAACTAAATACTTTAAGATTCAGCGCCCTTGGCCTGAAAGATTTGCCATCCCATAAATGGATGGAAAAATAATAACCAACACACTTAGTAAGCAATAAACATTTTGAATTTGAATTTGAATTTAAATATAAATAATCGAGTTACAAATACTTTTAACATGTCAATACAGCCACCATCTCCTTAAGTGCACTAAGATGCGCGGTGATTGTACAAAGCAAGGTTATTGGGCGCGCCTATTAGAAGCAATAAGTGCAAAGTTTTCCTAATGTAAAGTTTTTATCCTTTTTGCTGTCGGTTTTTTAGGGTTCCGTACCCAAAGGGTAAAAACGGGACCCTATTACTAAGACTTCGCTGTCTGTCCTTCTGTCTGTCTGTCCGTCTGCCTGTCACCAGGCTGTATCTCAAGAACCGCGATAGCAAGACAGTTGAAATTTTCACAAATTATGTATTTCTGGTGCTGCAATAACAAAAAAAATACTAAAATCAAAATAAAATAAATATTTAAGGGGGGCTCCCATACAAAAATCCCTACTTTTTGCCTATTTTTGTTCGATATCAATAAAAAGTAGCAGGTAGGCACTACATTAACTAAATTTATGTAGGTAACTACTGTTGTTTACCTAGTCTATGGTACGGAAACCTTCGTGCGCGAGTCCGACTCGCAATGGGCGGATTTTTAAACTGTCATTTTCTCACTTGACTTCGATTGAATCAACGTACTTGTTACGTTCATGCTTCATATTATCCCAAAATGGAAACTCAACCATACTTACAGTGGCTTGCACAACAGAGGCCTTACTCTGCAACACAATGTCCGTATATTCGAATCATCTCTGTATCACTCATACCAATGTCTTAGAGTATCTGAAAGAGACAGATATATCCGTAAATACGAGCTTCGTGTTGCGTAGTAGGGCCCCAGGCTACACATTTTCGTTGCATAAAAATAACAGCCTTTAATCATCCCACTGCAGGGCAACAAGGGCCTCCATCATTCAATTCAAGTTACCACAGCAATGATGGGTACTGGAATAACCACCACGATTGCCAAATGCGGGTTGGTCGTGGTCACAAACCCGAGCAATGTTCGAAAATTTAGAACTAGTTTCCCGACCCGGGGATCGCACCCGGGACCAACTGGGCGTTCCACTAGACCAGCTGGGCGTTGGGCATCTTATCAGCTGCAGACAGCAGCTAAAAATAAAAACGGATTTCTTCATATTTTTTTCCAACCACTATCTTTAAGATGTCAAAATCAAATACTATTCTAAGGCGATACTAAATTCGCGGGGCCACTATTAAGAGGAAACACAAGGGCCGTTTTTCCATACAAACGTAGTCCCCTGTTTCCTCCCTGGATAATGCCAGTAGAGCAATAATTTTTATCATAGAAATCTATGGCCACTATTAGCATGTTTCTATGTTTTTCGTTTTTTCATATAATAATTAATAAAAAAGATATGAGCCCTCAAAAATCGAAAAAATTCGCCAGATTTTCCGCTGTTTTGGCAAAATTTTAGAAAAAAAGGAAAACATACGTACACGGCTAAAGCCTTTCTTTAATTTTTAATGAAAAAAGTATTTAAATCGGTCTAGTTTTGGAAAAGTAATCGGGGGACCACGAAACGTTGATTTGGTGTGTTTTTAGTAGGTATTTTCGGTCCAAGAAGCAGTTGTCTCTATCACACTGCGGTGAAAAATTGGAAAGGTACTTGCTCAAAATCAAAATCATAACAAAAATGTTGATTGCTTATTCCTGTATTTAGTAAAGCTGTTATGTAGCAATTACGAACATATAATTAAATTGCATTTATTTGTACAGATGTTATAGTAGCCATGTAGAAGATGCTTCGGTGATAGCAAGGTCGTCTTCATTTCGAATGTTCGTGATCTTTTAGACCTTAATTAGATGAACCATTTGAATCACAAGTAGCTGAATAAATCACATTTGTATGGCATTTGCGACCTCCGTGGCGGAGTGGCGTACACACCGGTTTTCAAGGTTTCGCCTGCTCCGAGGTCCCGGGTTCGATTACCGGACGGGTCAATGTAGGAAAAAAGTGTTTTTCTACATTTTCTCGGGTCTGGATGTTTGTGGTACCTTCGTTGTTTCTGGTTTCCAAAATACGAATGCTTTAAATAGTTATTCAAATTGGGATCAGAACAATGTATGTGATGTTGTCCACATTTATTTATTTACTAGCGGACCCGACAGACGTTGTCCTGTCTTAACTATGAATATTGATTACGAAATGGTTGAATAAAAAAAATGTTACCCATTGTTTATTATTACCATTATTACGTATTATGCTTTATGCAGATAACAACATTCTTTGTTGTTTTTTTTCTGGCGGGTATATAAATAGTTTTGTTGGTATATAGACACGGTATCAGGCGACATACTATCACTGGCCATGTGCAAAATTCAGTTTTTTTTTACCCCCTATTTGACGATATTAGCAGCACGCATTCTGTCAATTTTATGTCATTAAAAAAGAATATTTACACCATTAAAAAAGTTTAGATTGTCAATATGGTTACATAACAAATAATTGAGTATGGCGATACAGTTTTCTGTAATTTTCTAATTATCCGCGCAAATTTTCTTATTTTTTTCTTTCATAAGAACATTATCCTGAGAATAACAAACAAAACATAAAAAGAATTAGCGAATCGGTCCAGCCGTTCACGCGTGATGCGATGACCAAGGGAAATAGGGATTCATTTTTATATATATTTATTATTATTATTTATTATATTTATTGACTATAAAAAACCGGCCATATACCTACCATTGACTAGGTAAACAATAGTAGGTAAGTACATAAAATTAGTTAATGTAGGGCCTTCCTGTTACCATTTACATATTAATATCGAGCACAAAATGACTTTTTTTATTTAAATTTTATTTATTTATTGTTATTGCGGCAACAGAAAAACAAAATTGTGAAAATTTTAACTGTCTAGCTATCGCGGCTCTTGAGATACAGCCTGGTGACAGGCAGACGGATAGACAGAAATACGGACGGTCCCGTTTTTACCCTTTGGGTACGGAACCCTACAAACGAAAGGTTACAGAATCTTAGTGTCGTGTAGTGCCGGAACTTTAAAAGTATAGCTCCACCCCTTTTCTATGGGTGTCGTAAAGGCGACTAAAGGAGTACTGCCAGAAGAGAATGGGCTGCAGCGTCTTTTAATTCCCTCCGCCATTGGCCAAACTGCGATCGCAAACACGTCTGCCAAGCGTGGCAGTTATAACTAAAGCCTCCTTTTGGAGACATGCCTAGCAGTGAACTGTTATAGGTAGGCTGGATAAAATTAGTTTTGATAATGTGTTCGCAATATTCAGATCTGATTTTCGAATTCCAATTAGGAATTACTCCAAGAAAGGTATTCGGGTAATGGATTATCCCTATTCCATGTGTCTAAACCCAGCGGGATCCCATGTCTTCCAGACTTATGAGTGAAACAGAGAATTAGATCTGGATATGTTCTACTGAATTATGCTGAAAACAGAATTTGTTCCGTATCTCTCTCTCTCTCTTTAGTCGGTCCCTCATGTCTGAGGATCGTGGTCAGCTTCGGAGTAGCATCTGAAGCGGATGATCTGCCTCCATCGGTTTCTGTTCAGCGCGTCCTTTAACACCGTGTAGAATGTGGAGGATGTCCTTATTTGGTCGATCCATCTTGCTGGCGAACGACCTCGCGACCTTTTACCTTCAGTGTTTCCAACCACTATCGGCTTTTCAAGGTTGTCGTCTCCTCTGCGCGTTTGTTTAATAAACAGATTTGTTCCGTATAATAAACAGAAATATAAGCTTCTCTAACCGACCTCGGGACCTGTAAGCGGGATATTTACCAAAACTACGTTTGGTGATCCATAAATTGGTATCAACTTCCAGATCTATATGTGTTCTGTTCATAAAAAAAATCATTCTTCTAACATTAGAAGAATGTTTTTTTTTATGGATATATTTAAGGACATCCTTAATTCAGTCACAATCAAGCTGCAAAGAAACCTCCAGTCAGCGGACTTTTCTCCTAAAGACGTTATTATTGCAGCTTTTACACTAAATTAATAAAATTTAAACTATTTACGACTTATTTTACCTAGTATATAAACTTCAAAAATTTTGTCTCAGGCGGGACTCGAACCCGCATCTCCTCGTTCGAGTCCCGCCTGAGACAAAATTTTTCAAGTTTATATACTGATATTATAAGTGCAATTAAGTTGCTAAACTATCAAATAAAGTATTATTTTACCTATTTGTACATCTTTTATTAAATTTTATTAATTTAGACTTCCTTAAATTTATCCGACCGGGAATCGAACAACAGTCTCCTAAAACCCTCAATCCTGAAAGCACAAACTCTATCAAAGTGAAACATAAATATCCTATACTTAATATAGGCCGTCGTATAACATGGCGATCTAGACCACTGGTCTAATAAAATTTTTCACTAGCCATCCCTTTCGCTCGCATGCGAAACACGATCGTGCGAAAGAGACACGAGCCATGCTCACGCGCAGCCAAACTGTATCGTGGGAACTTAGCATTTTGTGCTTTCACCGAACTATATCCAAATGTTTGTGATGTGCGTTGCGAAGGCTCGCACGAATTGAATGTGGGCTCAGTAGGTTCACTTTGTATGTAATTAATTTTACTAGCTGTCCATCCCGGCTTTGTACGTTTACCAATAAAGATAATACAAGCAATGGTCTGTTAATGATCATCTTCAGACCATTACAATCATAAAAAAAAAAAACATTTTTTTATAGACTAGCTGACCCGGCTAACTTTGTACCGCCTTATTTTTTTCGTGAATATTTTAAAATTATTTGTTATGATGATATACGATGGATGTTTTCACTCTTTCACACAAGAACGGATTTTATGTAACTTTCCTGTAATGTAGCTTAACCATCGAAATAACATTATGGCTATAATTTATTTCCAAATTCCATGTAGTTCCCGCGGGAACACGGCACAACAAATGTTTTTTTAAGCACATATTCGTTTCTTACTGTACGTAATTTTGGAATTGACTAGGTTCCAAATAAGGAATCATAATGAACCAACTCACGATCGTGGTTTACTTGTTTATGGCCTAATCAGTGCGTGTTGCAAGTGATGACTTATGGAACTGAAACGTGATCGCTTATTATGGGTGTCATAAAAAGGCTCAAGGTCGCACAGCGGGCAACAGAGAGAGCAATGCTTGGTTTTTCCCTGCGTGATGGAATCAGAAATGAGGAAATCAGTAAGAGAACTAAAGATGACTGATCTCGCTCTAGAAAAAGGTTCTGGAATAGCGACTGCGTACTGGACGAGGTTTTTTTTTTTATAATCAATGGGCTTGCTCTTTACTACATACTTAACTCTACGGTTCGAAAGTTTGAAAGTGGCACTGGTTCTCCCACACACCAGCGGAACACAGAGAAACTGTATGGCTGGCGCTGGACAGGCAGGAGGGTGGTAGCATCCAGGCGGCCTCTTACGAAGCCTACCACCGCAGAGGGATCTGTTAGCCGTCATCATTGGTCAGAAAACCAAAGATGCCGTTGCCCAGGGTAGACTACTAGGAGGTAGATCCCACCACCCCAAAAAAGAAGAAAAGATCCCACCATCCATCTGTGGGTAAGCCCTTAGCTTCCACTATACACACCACAGTGGACCGACAATTTGTTAAAGGTCGCCTGGATGTTGGTGATGCAGGTCCGATAATTGTAGAGACCTTTGGGGAAGACCTGTGTCAAACAGAGGGATAGCTGAGTGAGATAATGTTGATGATGAATGAATACTGGGTCTTCTGCATTCGTCTTATGTTTGATACAAGTTTTCAGTGTTGTACCACGTTGTACCAGTAATTAGTTAGGACGTTATATAAATCAACATAGATCAGTGATTTATAATTTGTTACCTAATTGGTACAATGTCTTGATTGTCGAAGGCATTTTACATAATTCAGCTCGAAGTAAATTATTCGTTAATTATGGCAATCTTGTGGTTTCGCCTGATGAAATGCGGAGCTGAAGTGGCAGGGGGACTTATAGTAAGAAGAACCGATGGCCGTTGGGGCGGAAAGGATCTGGAATGGTGTCCGCTTGGCGAAGGTCGTGGGAAGCCGGTGGATGCGGCTGGCGCGGGACCGATCGTTGTGAAGATCCTTAGGGGAGGCCTATGGGCGTAGTTTGAATAGATTATGATGATTGTGTTTTTGGATTTTATATTATTTGCAATAATGACGCATATTGTCAACCAACGAAAAAGTTTTGATGTAAAAACTAACCCGAATGGTTGAATATAATTGACAGCTTTCGAATGTTTAAAAATAATAAACTTTTTTCGCTGAACTTAAATGAATGAATTTCGATGGTGATCTTATTTAATGTAGGGTGCAATGTCGCGTTTTGGGGGAGGACTATGTCCAGATGTGAACTGTATAGCGATGATGATGATGATGATGAACCTGTTATTATTTATCCAGTATTCGTAAAACTAATATCGTATTATCATATCTCTCCCTTTTGTTCCAGGATGAGAGGGAGGGCGCGGGGCGCCGGGAAGGCGCCGTGCTGCCCACCACGATGGAGGTATGTATTCACGTTTAGTTTCTGCGCTGGTTGATAGATGGCACTACTTGAGTGTTAAGAGTTTAGTGCCGGCGCTAGTCGCTAGATGGCGCTGAGGGCGTTATCTGATTTGCGCTGTTAAGATTCGTTTAGACCAACACGATCATTCAAACAATGAAACAATAATATACACCGCTAATTTTTAACCGTCTGCCAAACGAAGCCCTTAGCCCTCGTTATAAAACTATTATCTTGGCAGTGTTATTTTTATTTTATCTATAAAAATAATCATAAAAATTTTTCAAATATTTATTCAGAATTAGTTATTGCGCTGTTCAGTAGATGACGCTACTTATATATTAAAGTTTCGCCGCTTCTAACTGGATTGCGCTTTGAGTAATTTCTGAATCGCGATGTTGATATTGGGTTAGGCCAACGTTATCAAAATACAAGTTATGTTTTTAATGGGCTTGCTCTCTGCTTCACACTGTTCCTATTTCAGAGGAAGTCTACGATGGAGCAAGCTTACCAAGAAACGTCGTTCGAAATACTTTTAATAATGATTAATATCAGCCGTTCGACGTTCCCACCACACCCAGATTCGAAGCAATTTTGTCATTTATTTCATAGGTTGGCAAGATATCAGTCAATTTAGTCAATTTGCGGTTTTGTAATGATCGATGCAATAATATTGCCTCCGTCCATCGAGTCGCACGAGTCATTAACTTTTATAAGTGTTTGATCGCTGTATTTTGCTCTAATGTCACATATAAAAATTCACCGCTGCCTACCCCTCTTAGGGCTCTTTTGTCACGGGCATTGCGGGTGACACGCATTTCACCTACATTGCAGGCTATATTTGATAGATCATATTGGGCACGAGTGATCTATCAAATAAAGCTAGCAATGTACTCGAAATGCGCGCCACCCGCATGTGTACCCGCGTAACGATGAAAGAGCCCTTAGTGTGGTTTTATAGTCACGCTTACGCCCGGCCCGCGCGGTTGTCAGCGTCGCGTCGCGGGCCATGAGCTTAGCGTCTCTTGGATCATTATTACATAGTTAGACGCGGATGGCCCGCACGACGTCTTAGGCGGGTTTTAGTGTGAGGCTGACCGTCGGTGCGGATTGCTCCGTGCGCCCAAAATGTATGAATTTCATATCCGCGCGGGCGGTCGTCCGCACGGACCCGTCAGCTTCACTCTTAACCTCCTTGAAGTTAATACATATTGGTTGGCGCCTTATAGTATTATTTATACTCTAAGGTTGGCGCGGAGCGATCCGCACCGACGGTCCGCGTGACACTAAAACCCGCCTTACGTTTACCGTCTTACGGGCCGCGCTTACCAACCGCGTGACTATAAAACCACCCTTAATTCTAATTCAACTGTCCTTTGTCTGAAGGTGTCTGAATCACTTCAAATGTAGCTCTTAAAATGTCTCTTGTGTTATATTTAATTTAGTGTACCTTTATCTATCTATCCTTATTTATATTATAAACGGGAGAGTAACTCTGTCCGACTGTGACGCTTTCACGTCACTAACGAACCGATTTGAAGAAATAAGGTGCAAAGATAGATCAGTCCCAGTATAACCCAGTGTTGCGCACAGGTTTCCATCCGGCAGACTCTAAGAAAACCTAGTAAAATCAGTTCTATTTATACATGATGACTTTTTCGTCACTTTCTAAATTTTTATAGGCGTTAAGTATCGCATTCCAGCAAGACCAGCGTTGTGTGCCCGTGCACACAACATACGCTGAGATGGATGTTTTTCTGTCGGGACCTTGAGACTCGTATACTTGTCCTACTTGTTTGTGTTCTTGTTTTGGTGTGTAAGAAGTACTTTTTATGTTGTCATTATTATTATTTTTTTGCTTTTACCTCGTTTTTAATGTATTTTAAGCTATTGCATAGCTTCTATCGCGGGCCTTGAGCGTGGAGACCGAATCCAGAAATTCCGTAACGAAAATAACCTAACCTAACACTCGGGGCGAGGCACGATCGAACAATTTTGAATTTCCGAAATTTAGAAGAGTTTAGAAGATAATAAGGATTTTGACAGTAACCATATCTGCCAAAATAACAGAAAAAATTAATTACAAAAGTCAAAATTAGAAATAAATAAAATACATAAAATTATAAAATTAAGCTATTGCATAGCTTCTATCGCGGGCCTTGAGTGTGGAGACCGAATCCAGACATTCCGTAACGAAAATAACCTAACACCCCCCGACCGGCACAGCGGTGAAACTTTTTAGTTTTATAATTGCATAAGTTGATAAAAATTGCTATGCAATAGCTTTACCGCGCCTGTCTCCGAGTGCCACACGTCTTTTTTTTTTTCTCTGGGTCTCGTCAAATAAACGAATCTTTATCTTTATCTTTATTATTCAGAGCCTATTTATGAAATAAAAAATGTAGGTTGAGTTCTCACCCGAAAATAGTTTTCAATTTTTACTTTTCAGTCTGTGAAGGTATAAAGGGATGATCAACAACTTATGAATAGTTATCGTAATGAATGAAAGAGATGCGCATCGCGTAGAAAAGTGATGCAAGGAGGCCGTATCAAACATTTTAGATTTTTGGCGGAAATTTTCGAGGTGCTTTAACTTGACATTTTTGTACTGGGCTATATATATATATATATATATATATATATATATATATACCAAAAGAAAAAATACGTCCTTTGTTTTGTGTCTCGTAGATTGTTGTATTAAATTTTGGAGGGTGATTAAAATTGCAGCCTGTATTTGCAAATAGGTCCCTACTGCGAAACAAACCAATGAAAAAAGATCCACTTGAAAACCTCCTTTTTACCGTCTGTTGTGTTGTAAAGCATAGAGTATTAATTAAATGTGCACCTATAGTGATGTAACCGCAGTTGTCGATGTTGGTTCAAACTGTTATCTATCGGGAGCGACTTTCACAAACGCCACTGTGATGTACTCGTACTAGTTACTGGGTGGAACTGATATTCTGTATTAGGTATTGAATTGGACACTGGTATGGAAGCGTGATTTTACTTGTGTTTAAAGATATTGTGGTTTCTAAGTAAAACTTTTGATTAAAAAAATTAACCAAAGCCACCAATTTTGAGCTGTTCAGAAATGTTATTAATCTAAATACAAAAACAAAGTTCAGTTTGTTTCAACTCTAACTTTAGAACAGCTGCACCAATTTTCATGGTTGATTTAATTGTCCCACTCTCGAAAGAAAATGTATTTCTTAATTTTTTTTTCTTTTACGCCATATGTATTTGATGACAATGAAATATTATGACGTTAAAAACTTTTTTATATTCCTAGGCGAAGCGGAGTAAGTGGGGTCAGCTTGTTTTTTTTATAAAAGTGTACTTAGTTATAGTTTCCTCAATAAAACAAACCGAAAAGTGTGATCAGATTTCTCACCAGCTTGTAACGGTCGCGGGGTTTCTACTATCAGGACGTTACTTCCAGGAAAATGAATGACACCAGTTATTCAGCTAGTAGTGTTTTACCCGGACTGTTATGACAAAAAGTTACGAAGTTATACGAGATCAAAGTTTGACGGTCTAATATTTTTGAGTTGATCTGTTTCTTAAGTAGTTAGATCTAAAATGAATAAAAAAAAATACTTTTAAGCTATTACATAGCTTCTATCGCAGGCCTTGAGCGTGGAGACCGAATCCAGAAATTCCGTAACGAAAATAACCTAACATCCCCCACTCCGACCGGCACAGCGGTGATACTTTTTAGTTTTATAATTGCATAAGTTAATAAAAAATGCAATGCAATAGCTTTACCGCGGCGGTCTCCGAGTGCCACACGTCTTTTTTTTAGTACCTACTAAAAAAAAACGCAAGACTTTATAAAGTCCACTTTTCTTAAACAGATGAAAAAGCTGTCGGCCATATTTCAATAAATACCTAGATCAAGTGGAGACCGCGTCTCGGCAAACGTAGTGTAGGAGGCCCTCAGGCCAAGTGAAGTGATGATTTGCGCAAGAGCTAGATGCGAAAAGCCGAGGATTGACCCAAGTGGCGTGCAACTGGAGAGGCCTATGTTCAGCAGTCCACTGCGATAGGCCGATGATGATGATGATGACCTAGATCTAAACAAACATTTGACTTTAGGCCTCCCCTGAGGATCTTCACGTAGATCGGACCCGCACCACTTGCACCCCGCGGCTTCGCCAAATCTTTCATCCACCTAGTGGGGGAAATGGGTATCTATCCGCTCCCGCAGATCGTCGTAAGGTGCGCGGTCTCCATTCCAGAACCTTCCCGCCCCAACGGCCATCGGTTCTTCTCACTATGTGTCCCGCCCACCTTTACTCCTCACACTTTAGCTCCTCAATTCTTCGATGTCAGTTATCTTAGTTCTCCTACGGTTTTCCTTATTTCTGATTCTATCACGAAAATACCAAGCATTGCTCTCTCCATTGCCCGCTGTGCGACCTTGAGCCTTCTAATGAGACCCGTATCGGTTCGATAAGTCATCGCTGGCTGGTGTTATCTTTGATATTCCCTCGTAATTGGAGTAGTTTAGCAATCGGTAACCAGTTCTTCATCGTTTGAGTGACAAATCAATAGATCAATTAGACGAAATAGGTGCGCGGGAGTTGAATTGGCTAAGGTTGTCAATGTTGCCATTTATTTGAATTTAATTACCGCTTGATTTTGCCCGCGAATTCGTACGCATAGTGTTTTGAATTCAGCCACTAAAGCGGTATTACAGCTGCATCGTGCCAAATTTTACCCCTCATAAGAGAAAAATTTGCACAAACTTTAAATTTCATTTTTATTTTTATCTAATCAACAGCCTGAAAAATAAACTGCAGGCTTTTAGCTTTAAAAAATGACCTAACATACCACTGCTTCGGGACAAGTGTGGGTTAGTGCCAGCTTTGCCAGACGTCCCGATTTTGGCGAGACGTCCCGATTTTTTTATCATAATTAAATCTCCCGCGCGGGACAGATGCCTTACTCTGCAACACGAAGTTAGTATTTACGGATATATCTGTCTCTTTCAGATATTTTAAAACATCGGTATGAGTGATAGGGGCAGATGGATTGTGTTGCGTAGGCCTCAGGTTCAGTCCCGCTTTTCGGGAATAACTAGACCGTGCCTGAAGAGAAAAGGGATACTTTAAAAGAAGTTAAATCTTCACAGAAGTATCATGTAAGTTGCAATTTGTAACTATCACTTCTCAGACTATTGTTTGAAACGTCATTTTTTTCTAATGAATAAAACTATTAGATTTTTTGTTTTTTTGTTTTTTTATTTAGAAGACGATAGGGTAAATCGGATTTATTTTAAAATACATTTCCTATGGGTATTTTTACTATCTACTGTCACGTAAACGTAATTTGAACTCAAATAAAAAAGATAAATATTCATAAAATTTTGATTATACGAGTCTGTATACGTTTTTTTTAACTGTGTCCCGCTTTCGACGAAAATAACTTTTCCACTCAAAAAGTTCCTAAATCCAGTCTTGGTAAAAAACACTGGTTAGTGTCAAAAAAAGCAGCAAGAAATTTGGTCTCTATACAGCCTTTTTATAAACATCTATCTGTCTCTGTCACACACTAAGATATTGGCATGAGTAAAAGAGTCAGGTGAAATCGAACATACGGATATGGTTTTGTAGAGTAAGTCCCCAGGTTTCTCGATACTCTGAAATTGTATCGCGAAATATCGGCCTTGTGAAATTGTATCTGAACGTCATTTACCATAGAATTGCTACATACTTTGGACAGTGCTCTAGTATTGTATGGAAATGTTGCTTTTATTCTATTCTAGTATTAACATAAGTATCATTGTTTAATGGCGTGGACAAACTGATCCTATCTATGCTTACGTAAACTGGTCTTGTTGGTAACTAAAAATTTAACAGTGGCGGTTTCAGAATTTTGTGTCGGTGGGGGTTGAACCTGGGTGAGGGTAGGTTTTATCAAGGAATTAGTTACTTACTTCCGGTGTGTAGTAAAGTAGCGGCGTATAATCATCCCTCTGCAGAGCAAAGGCCTCCATCATTGAATGCAAGTTACCACAGCAATGATGGGTAGGTACAGGCATCATCCTCTTCTTGTTAAATGCGGGTTGTTTAATGTCCGAAAATTCCAAAATCTTGTTGATCTGACAGTCTGATCAACAAGATTTTGGAATTTTCACTGACTTAGGGATCGAACCCTGTACTCCAAGATCTTTTGGCCCAGAATTCGATTTGTGGTGGGAGAATTTGAATTTAGAGTCTTTTTCGAGGTGTGGGGGGGGGGGGGGCTTTGACGATCTGATATTCCAGACACAATTAAAATCAATTGTTATCGAGACAACCGGTTGTCTCATGGGGCTTAAAGCGCTACGCCCTGTTAGTCTTGAAAAGTATATCTATTAAAGTTAAATATTAATTTGCTTTTCAATCAAATTGCTAAGTATTAGAATTTGTGCCAACACTTCGGCATCGCTGATCTTTGACAGTCGAGATGCGTACGCGTCATTGCCGCGCCTGCGCCGCGCCCCTAACCGGCTGAGGGAGTGTTCAGTTAATACATACTACGGCTATACTATCGTTATAGCTCAGCGTGGCTTAGTAACGAGCTGTTGCAAAGCTACACTATTATCATCATCATCCTATCGCAGTCCACTGCTGGTCAGACATAGGTCTCTTTAGTTGCACGCCACTTAGGTCGATGAAAAAACTATTATGACCAAAAAAAAAATAGTTTTATTTCTGTTAATTGCCCGCGGGAGGCGCTTTTATACGTCCCACTATTTAAACCTGCCACTGCTTCGGGATAAATGTGGGTTAATGCCGGGATAAAGCGAAAATAACGGTCACTATTTGTCAGCCTCTTTTCAAAAAAATATATGCCAGTGCGAGCTAGGTCAATTAATGATACATAATTACATAAATGATAGAAATGTAAAGAACCATACATTTCTATCATTTAAGTACTTAATCATTAATAATTTTCACGACCTTCTTGGCGGAGTGGCGTACACACCGGTTTTCAAGGTGTCGCCTGCTCAGAGGTCCCGGATTCGATTCTCGGACGGTGTGTGAAATGAGTTTTCTACATTTTCTCGGGTCTGGGTGTTTTTTTTTTTAATTTAAAGAGGTACTGGTTCTCCTACACACCAGCGGAACACAGAAAAACTGTTTGGCGCTGGACTCCGGCAGGAGGGTGGTAGCATCCAGGCGGCCTCTTACGAAGCCTATCACCGCAGAGGGATCTGTTAGCCTTCATCATTGGTTAGAAAACCAAAGATGCCGTTGCCCAGGGTGAACCACTAGGAGGTAGATCCCACCAACCCATAATTTATTTGGTACAATAAAATTATGAAAATGTGTCAGTGTTGTGTTTAGCTTCCTAAATTTCCCACCGCTAGATTCCTAAATCTACATTAATTTACATCAAAAACTTAATTGTTACCTACAAAGGAAATGATGTTACAACGATTTGGCAAAGGTGTGAACTAACTTTTGTACTACGGAAAAGTTGCCATGTTATTTTATGCTTTAATATCTGATTAATAAGGTCTACATATTTAGAAGTTAGCAAGTTATAATAAGCGGTTGCAACCGGTCGTGAGACCACGTGTGAGGTCTGCATGCAACGTTGCAAGGTAAGGTTGGGCCACACAGTCCGCGGTTTGAATAATAGGGGTTAAAGTATGAAATTGCCGATTATTTTCCCACTTTATATTTTGTTTATAGCTCTTAAGTATAGTCATACTATTGCGTAATTCTTTTTGTATTGTATCAAAAACTAAATAAAGTAACTTTTGACTAAAAAAAAATGCAATACTAGTGCCTATTACTTCAAAGGAAGTCGTTGAAAAGACCCCTTACAATGTGTCAGCTGACCTTCTTGCTTCAATTAAGTATATTTGTATTATATACTTTGATTTTCAGAAATTTAAATACTATAATGCGTAGCTTTATAACCATCTAACTTTCACCTTTAATTGCATCGAAAACGGTTCAGGCGTTTTTAAAAAAAACTAAAAAATTGTTAGTATGGAAAAATTACTTTTCTCGATTTCGTCCATACAAAACGGCAATTTCATACTTTAACCCCTAATATTATCTTTACAACGAACTGAAAGTAGGCACGGCTTGATGTGCAGTGAGTTCATGTATTTTTGTTAGTTAAATTAAATACAGGTGACTTTTTCATCAAATTCTAAATTTTTTATAGACGTTAGGTATCGTAATTTAAAGCCCATTTATATTGACGACCGTAGCCGACGAGCCGTAATTTTGACGACCTCCGTGGCGCTGTGGCGTACACACCGGTTTTCAAGGTTTCGCCTGCTCCGTGGTACTGGGTTCGATTCCCGGACGGGTGGGTCAATGTAGAAAAAAAGTGTTTTTCTACATTTTCTCGGGTCTGGGTGTTTGTGGTACCTTCGTTGGTTCTGGTTTCCAAAATACGAATGCTTTAAATAGTTATTCAAATTGGGATCAGAACAATGTATGTGATGTTGTCCACATTTATTTATTTGTTTATTTATTTATGAAGTAAAAAATGTAGGTCAAGTTTTCACCCGAAAATATTTTTCGCAACATAGTTTTAAATTTTTATGATCCATAAGCCTGTTAAGGTATGAAGAAAAATCAACAACTTATGAATAGTATCGTAATGAAATGAATAGTATCGTAATGAACAAATGAGATGCGCATCGCGTAAAAAAAAAATGTTGCTAGGAGGTATCAAAAATTTTAGATTTTTGGCGGACATTTTCTAGGTGCTTTATCTTATCATTTTTGTACTGGGCTATACCAAAAGAAAAAATGCGTCATTTGTTTTTAGTCCCGTAGATTGTTGTATTCAAATCTGGAAGGTGATTAAAATTTCATTCCGTATACCAGAGCATAAAGTATCTGAAACTATGGAGAAATATCGCCCTCAATACGCGCCTTCGATATTTGTAATCTAACGATACTCGTACTGCGTTACTGTTTCTGTTGTAGTTGATGTTAGGCTAGTGTTGATGTGATAGTATGTACCCGAATGAACTTTGCTCTGTATTTTGTTTTTGGTAAATCGTGACTTGCAGAGCATACCGGTGCATAAGCCACTCCGCCACGGTGATCGTCAGTCAAAGAATGCTGTAATTTGATTTCCAAAAGTTTCCAAAGATTTTTGATGTCCATGCGACCTGTGTTTATTGTTATAAGAATATAAAAGATGTTTGTTTTCGTTGAAATTTTTTTTTTAAAAGTCACGATTTACCAAAAACAAAATACAGAGCAAAGTTCATTCGGGTACATACTATCACATCAACACTAGCCTAACATCAACTACAACAGAAACAGTAACGCAGTACGAGTATCGTTAGATTACAAATATCGAAGGCGCGTATTGAGGGCGATATTTCTCCATAGTTTCAGATACTTTATGCTCTGCATACAAGAGTTTCCTTGCTCCGATTTGATTCCCGGACTGGTGAATGTAGAAAAAAAAGGGCATTTTTATATATTTTCTCGGATCTTGGTTTTTCAGGTGATTTCCACAAAGCAAATGCTTTAAACATACTCGTATACATACATTGCTCTGATCACAAAGGTAGTAACATGTATATGATGTTGTCAACATTTACTTATTATTATTTATTTATTAAAATGATAATCAAAATCGCTAGTCGCCGTCGTCGACGCCCCAACCACTTGAACTGAAGATGGCAGCGGTTGCGCAAGCGTCGTGCGCGCCACGCCCGGGTGTTGGTAGTTGGCACTCGCTTGCTGCAGTGGATACTATGTATATCGCCCTCAATACTCGCCCTCGATATTTGTAATCTAACGATACTGCCGTTGAACCGACAACCATTCGAGCAGACGAATTCTGGAGTGGAGACCGCGTTTAGGCAAGCGTAGTGTAACGCCCTGCGACTCCATATACTGGTCACCTTAAGAGAACTGTTGGCAGCAGCTGGACGGGGAAAGCCCAGGATAGACAATTGTGGCGTTACTTGAAGAAGGCCTTTGTCCAGCAGTGGACGGACAATGGCTGTTGATTAAACGATACTGCTACTGCATTACTGTATCTTTACACTAGAATTAATTAGTATTTATATATGAAAAAAATTGTCTTAGGCAGAAGAATTGAACCCGCAACCCCATGCAAACCTTGCGCGGTGTTTTGCCCGTTAAGCTACCGGGACAATTACGTCACGTTAATTTTTCAAGATCGTTTTTAGCGTTCACAGCGCAGTTTCATCTATGTTAGGAGTTTGCACTAAGAGTGTGGATAATTGCTGAACTCACTGTACATAAACTCAAATCATATATTATCAAAGTTATTTTAATGAAAAAGGGCTACTATACTTTTAATGATTATATAAATCATAGGAACTTGTGGCTTTAAATTGTCCCAGCTCGCACTGGCCTAATAATATATCTTATGTAAACATATTTATTTAAAAACAGGCAACAATAGTGGCCGAGTTTCTTGCGCTGCTTCTTCTCGGCACTAGCCCACATTTGTCACGAAGCAGTGGTAGGTTTAAATATTGGGACGTGTAAAAGGGCCTCCACACCTGGGCCCTATTTGCAGAAATAAAACTGATTTTACTGATTTTAACATTCGAAAGAACCATCGATTAAATATATAGTTTTTTTATTTCTTACTATTTAATAAAACTGTATTTCACGCATACGAAATCGCGGGAAAAAGCTAGTTATTAAATATGGCGAGTTAGTACCTAATCGTGCGTTCCACCTTCCACCGCACCCTGTATTAATTGAAGATAGCGGCGAGGTTGTGAAATCGCCAGCCACGCCCCAGAGTTTCGCATTCAATTATAGTTGCGACAAGTAGCCTGAGCTACAACTAAGAGTGGAAAACTTAGAATAAAGATGTTCTGTATTGTGAGATGGATTATTATTATTTATTTATCTATACTAATATTATAAAGCTGAAGAGTTTGTTTGTTTGTTTGTTTGTTTGAACGCGCTAATCTCAGGAAGTACTGGTTCGAATTGAAAAATAATTTCACTAGTCAGAGGTAAACATATTAAAAGACTTTGTTTTGAAACTTTAAGCAGAAAAATTGGTGGTGTGAATTTGAAATATAATTTCTTGATACAATTTCTGTCTTAGGTGGAATTATTGTAAAACTATACGACAAAGTTTATGCCAAAAAAAACCGTATTTCTCGTTGACCTAGAACTATAAAATTTTATACATAAAAAAATCGGGAGAACCCCGGAAAAAACTGCGAGAATCGTTTCCTGAACTATTTACAAAAACAAGATACATTGATAAAAGAAATCATCAGTCACAGCAGGTAGAACATATTGCTTATAAAAGATAAATTGAAATATATTTTATGCATTTTTTCCTGTATTTAAAAATATCACGGATTGTTTACGCTCTTTACCTTAATTTACTTCAATTATAATATGTTTGTTTCCATTTGCTGCGCGTGGCAGTTCCCTCTAGAATCTAGGTATCTGCGGAAGACCAGCGTTGTGGCATCCTTTAGGCCGCGACATATGCTGAGTAGATACCTATTTAGTACCATGTGTTATAAAGTGTTGTTTATTTTAATTGTTGCAAAATTTTGTTGTGGTACTGAATAAATTTATTTCTATTCTATTCTATTCTATATTTTCAATTACTCCTTTCAAATTACGGTAAGTAACTCTTCCAAAGCGATACATAATTTGTACCCTTTTTTTTTTTTTTTTTTTTTTTTTTTTTTTTTTTTTTTTTTACGCGAGGAAAATGCTTTTGTACCCTACCTCAACCCTATTTCTTTAACATTCAAATTGGTTTTATTTTCCAAATTAAACTGAGACTAACTTCAAGATACACATAACGAACAAGTCTTACAATATAACTTAACACTGAACGCTTTGTCGTGTTGTTCCAGGCGTGCGTGCCTCCCATCCAGCTGGAGCCAGTTGACCTGAGTCTGAAGCGGCGGTCACCAACACCGCGACGACGCGCCAGATTTGCTGGTAAGTAACCTTCTTGATATCGTGTGGCACATTGAATGAATAGCATCATCCATTCTCTTCCTACGGGTGTCGTAATAGCAACTGAGGAGAAGGGTGGCGGGATCTACCTCCTAGTGGTCCACCCTGGGCAACGGCATCTTTGGTTCTCAAACCAATGATGATGGCTAACAGATCCCTCTGCGGTGGTAGGCTTCGTAAGAGGCCGCCTGGATGCTACCACCCTCCTGCCGGAGTCCAGTGCCAAACAGTTTTTGGGGCATTTCACGCCAAGCGAACAACGAAAAAAAAGTGAGGTTGTGAAAATTGTCCATACTCTGGTCAACTATACTTCTATGAGATATGGATTAGCATGCCTTTTTTTCTTATTCTTCGTAATGGCCGACCGTGTACCGTCAAAAGAAGGTGGGCAGCAGCGTTGTCTCTCCATCTTTGGCCAAACTGCGATCTCTAAAACCCTGTACATGAAAGTATGTAGTATGTATGGCTGATCAGCCCTTGCATTCTCTTAAATACGTCACTTGTCACGGCTTTTTATTTGGTAGCGAAGCGCTAGTGTCGATCAGCGTTAAAAGAGAATACCAATCGTGCGTTCATTGCTGTTACAGCAGTTGTAATCAAAGCTGTTATGACATTTGCACTAAGAGAATCGCACTGCTGTACCTATCTGTCTTTTGTGACACTGGTAGACTACTTTCTTGGCCGACTTTGTCGCTGCGCTTGTGGCTGTAATCACGGATGTCTCAGCCCTCACATCGACCGCTGTTGTCATGGCCTTTTGTTTTGTAGCCATGCGGCGCTAGTGTCGATCAGCGTTAAAAGAGAATACCAATCGTGCGTTCATTGCTGTGACAGCTGTTGTAACCAAAGCTGTTATGACATTGGCGCTCAGAGAATCACATTGCAGCAATTTCTTGCTTTGAAGCAGCATTTTATACCCAGAAGGCTCGTCAGTCAGTTCCAATAGTGCGATTCTCTTAGTGCAAATGTCTTAACAGCTTCATATGACACTGATTGTGTAATATGTTTTTTATTGATTTTACACACTTAAATTATAGTTTAAAAAACTAAAAAACCACGCTTTTAAAACAGATTGAACTAAAAAATTAAAAATAAAACTGTAGTAATCAATTGAAAAATTCATATTATTGTACAAAAAGCGTGGGGTGCTTGTTATGATATCCACAGATATAGTAAATTATTGATAAAATATTTACAACAATCTAAATCAAGCCCCCTACGCTTTTTGTACAATAATATGAATTTTTCAATTGATTACTACAGTTTAATTTTTAATTTTTTAGTTCAATCTGTTTTAAAAGCGTGGTTTTTTAGTTTTTTATACTATAATTTATTTTTTACTTTTTAGTTTAGTTTATAAGATTTGATTCCTTCTTTACCGACTGTAAGTCCAAACCTATGCAGGAAACATAATTGATTGATCTTTTACTCCCTCTTACAGAGGAAAACTGGGAAAACTGTTATTAAATTATTGCATTGTCATCGGTCCTTGATACGTGTGAAAAGTTTCAAATTAATCAAACTTCTGGAAATCGGTCAAATGTATGCTCAAAGATTCCATTACATACATAGATACATAGATAGATACAACCCAAGCTAATAAAAGCGTGGTAAAAATAGCAACACCACATCTCTTACTGTGGGTCGCGAGTAGGGATGTCGGTCTCGGACTGTTGCAGCCAGTCCCGGGACTCCCGAGAAATTCGAGACCAGAGGTGTTTTTTTTTCATTCACTAAAATGGCTCTAAAGTTATGAAAATGTGTCAGAAATTGCGCAATTTATATTATTTTTACAATAAATTATGTAGGTTAAATATGTTTATGACAATTAGACTTAGTTTTGGTAAAAATGAAAGATACCTACTAGAGTATGAAATTATGTAATATGACAATTGACAACCTGTAAGAGAAATCAATTTTAAAAAGATAACGAGAATTGACTGCTGCTATGCTATCTTGAGAATAAAATGAAATAAAAGATCATACTCATTGTTAAATCTTTTAATTAGAATCGACTTCTTATCGACCAGACGAAATATTACAATAAACTTAAAGAAAATTTTATTTTATTTTATTTTATTTAAACACAAAACAGTTTACAGTTGAGATGGTACAAATTTTATACATAATATGATTAATATCCTAAACTGTAAGCCAAAACATGTGCTTGAGAAATTTACATAAGAATGAGTTACATCGTTTCGCAAATTTAAATATTACTGTTATAATATTTTGTTCTAATTTATTTTTATTTTTATTTTATTACACACGAGAGTTTGAGAGAATGGATGCTTGTTGCTATTATTAAAACTACTACTTACTTTGATATTATTTTTACAAATTAGATAGACTTTACAATATTGTAGCTTATACATTTTATGTGAGACTAGCTGTTTCCCGCGACGTCGTCCGCGTCAATTTCTGTTAATAAGAATTCGATTATTTTTGCAACATTTTTCACTGATGCTTCGCTCTTGTTAGTCGCAGCGTAATGTTATATAGCCTAAAGCCTTCCTCGATAAATGGACTATCCAACACAAAAAGAATTTTTTAAATCGGACCAGTACTTCCTGAGATTAGCGCGTTCAAACAAACAAACAAACAAACAAACTTTTCAGCTTTATAATATTAGTATAGATTCGATACCAACTTAACAAAGCAAATACAATAATATTGTAACTTGCTATTCATTCTTATTTTTAGTCTCACTTTAATAAAGAACATTGCTTTGCAATACCTAATAGAGATCCATATAGGGCATTAAAAAAATCAAAACGTTGCTATAATAATCATGTCACGTCACAAATTAATAAGTAATTATAATCAGTCTGAAGTGAAGTAGTTGAAGTAGAACGAGTTAAGTAGTAGTACCAGAAGGACACGGGCAGCAGCGTCTTCTCTATACTTTTGGCGAAACTGCCATCGCCAACCTGCGTCCCAAGCGTAGAGGTAGGGTCAAAATCCTCTTATATTCATAGTGGACTAAAAAAGGCTGGCCAAAATATTGGGACAAAAATCATCTGGGAACTATTTGCAGTAATAAAACTGATTGTTCCTATCTTAAGTTATCATACGAATGATGTTGATCATACAAGCAAATTACATGATTCATTTTACAACTCGGCAATGTTAAAATTACTCGATTCTGCTAACTAACTAATATTTATCTTGATTGTACCTACATCTGCCATTAGAAAGGGAACACATCTCGATCGATGCACCGCCAATCGCAGAGGTCGAAATAAAAAGGCGTCGGCGCTAGTGGTGTGTTGTAGTCGATATTATCGATTGAAAAATATTAAATAAATCACCTTCATATTATTAAAGGGTATACACAGGGAGCCTATAATAACGTATAATCGCCATAGCTCAAATAATTGCGACACAGTAAGAAATAACCGATGGCCATTGGGGTGGATAAGTTCTGGAATGGCGACCGCGCATCAAACGACGATCCGTGGGTAGGCAGGCCCTCACCAGGGGACCGACGGTTTAATTTAGGTCGCGGTGAGCTATTAGGTGCGGGAGGCGCGGGACTGATCGTCGTGGAGATCCTTAGGGGGAGACCTATGTCGAGCTGAAGGCATCGCATGGCTGAGATGATGACGTTTTTATTAGTTGCGTATTTTTCGTTCGGATTTATTTATGTTTAAAATCCCAGTTACACAATTACCTATACACCGTGCTTTTTAAACCACATTCAAAACGGAGCTTACGTTATTGGACCATTATGTATAACATCATGGCAGTGCTAGTTATAGCTTGTTTTTTTTTATAATTACGTAATTTTGATTCATACTTTTATTTTTGTAACACGCTATGACGCGCACAGACGAATTATTTTGCTGCGGCGGGGTCTCGGTTGAACGGTCCTTACACAGCTACATCTGTGCGCGTCACAGCGTGTTTCAAAATAAATAGCTAAACAAATATTGTAATATACCTTATTTGTTATTTTAGCAACTTAATTGCACTTATAATATCAGTATATAAACTTGAAAAATTTTGAGATGTCGAGTCCCGCCTGATACAAAATTTTTCAAGTTTATATACTGACACTATTGTAATAATTTAATAAAAAAAATTTTAGGTAATATAATTAAAAAAACACTGAAAAAATGTTTTGCATAATGGGCACATAACGTAGGCTTCGTTGTAAAGGTAGTTAAAAATGCACCGTGTATTTTATGGTATGAAAACTTAATAAAAAACCGGCCAAGTGCGAGTCGGACTCGCGCACTGAGGGTTTCGTACCAACTTTAACTGAATTAGGGGTCCACTTACTTCCGTTTAGCCAAAATATAACAGTATTTAATTGACTGCAAAAATTTTGTTTTTCATAGTGTTTGTATAAAGAACAAAGTTATATTTGCGGTTGTTAAAAATTTGATAATTCTCAAAAACTACTGGTTTGATATAGTTCAAACTAATTTTCGTTGAAAGTATTTGCTAAAATCAGCATACGAGTAACATATTTTTTTCAAAATTTTCACTTGCTTTGTTTAAAAGTTAAAAGGGGGGACGGGACACACCCATTTTACCACTTTGGAAGCGTCTTCTTCGTCCAAACGTCGTCCATCTTCCATATGTTAGACCTTTAGAAAAAATGGTTCTAGAAACCTCCATGTCATTTTAAAAGACGTATTCATAGATACCCCATACGCATAAGTTTAAGTAAAAAAAAAATGTTTTTGTTTTAGTTCTATGTATGGGAAGCCCCCCTTAAATATCATTATTTTTTATTTTTTGTATGAGAAATGTTAAGCGGTCAGCAGGAGAAAGGGTCCTTGTACCGAGTCGTTGTTCTTACAGACAAATATACCCTTTCCCCGAATCACCCAAGGATAATGTAAATCAATCGATTGTCCACAATCGAACGTTCCCCATCACTAGCGAAACGTGATCGACCGAGGTCGCCAAGACTACACGGATGTTTTCCCGGACCTACACTAATTGTGTGTTTATATATCTTTAACTATTTTTTGACTACCATTTGGATCAGCGGTAGTAAACGCTGCTTCTGAGCCATGGGTCGCGAGTTCGATCCCCGCACAGTACAAATATTTGTGTGCATGAACATGTCTGTTTGTACTGGTCTGGGTGTTTTCTATGTATTATAAGTATATATTTAGAAAAAAAAGTATATAAATAAGTTTATCGGTTGTCTAGTACCCCATACGACAGGCTACTTAATAGTAGCTTAATTTGGGACTAGATGGCTCTGTGTGGCCCAGTGAGGCATGTCCTAAATATTTATTTATAACTATATTATATTAAGATTCCCTCCCCCCCCCCTTATATGATCTTCACTACGTGTTAAATAGAATGTTCAGGACAAGGGCTTCTATCATTGAATTCAAGGTGCCACATCAATGATGGGTATAGGTATAATCACCACACTTGTCAAATGCGAATTGGTGATCATCACAAAATCATCACAAAACTGGTGTAGTTTTATGAAAATTGATTTTGTTTTTAAGTATTAAATTAAAAAAATTGGTTGCAGCACATAGCTCTAGTAGTCCCCTTAAGCTTGATCTGGTGGCAGAGTATTCCAAGCCTAATATTACAGGACTCTGACGTGATTTGCCGTCATTACCATCATAATAGGACAAGTTTATCACTATTCAAAGCTGTGAATGGATGCCAATAATGTTGTAGACATTTTTGACATCCACTTACACTCACAATTAATTAATTCAAACAACTTTCCCTTTTTTAGGGTTCCGTACCCAAAGGGTAAAAACGGGACCCTATTACTAAGACTTCGCTGTCTGTCCGCCTGTCCGTCTGTCCGCCTGTCCGTCTGTCCGTCTGTCCGTCGCTCTGTCACCAGGCTATATCTCAAGAGCCGCAATAGCTAGACAGTTGAAATTTTCACAAATTGTGTATTTCTGTTGCCGCAATAACAACAAATACTAAAAACAAAATAAAATAACTATTTAAGGTGGGCTCCCATATAACAAACCTGTTTTTTTGGCCTTTTTGGTACGGAACCCTTCGTGCGCGAGTCCGACTCGCACTTGGCCGGTTATTTTGTAAATTATTAATCGTGTTTGAAACTCAGCTGCAACGCAAATTCCCATAGTTGGATTTAATCATGTCATTTTTTGTCGTCTCGGGTGAATATTACAAATTCATTTATTTCGGAAAACAAAGATCCAAATTAATACCTAAAGCAGGTATAAATTTTAATTTAACTTAACTAATTATTTAGTCATGCTCTTCATCCAAATGGCAAAGGCATTTCTCGAGGAAAATACCTGAAGATCCATCACCATCTAATTCGGTCATTGTTCGCGAGAAGTGTCTTTCCAGCAAAGGCCTCACAAGATGTAATTCCTCTTTCACTGGTTTCAGAATGGTAGAAATGTAGCTGCACCAGACCACAAAAATATTAAAGTGGTTTATAAGAAAAAAATGTTTGGGAATATCTGTTGCACTCGCAGAACATGGAAAAAGGTTAGAAAGGCGCCACAGAGGTTATGAGCAAATGCTTGTAAATGAGCGCTGTGATTGGGTTTGGATTCCCTTGATTGGCGTTTTTGAACTCGTTTATTAGTACCGTAGTCTACCCGTGACCATGAACGCTGTAAAGGGTTCGAAACATCTTCTCGTACTTTCATTTTGTTTAGTATTATTTACAAGCGGCGACATCGTTTCTCATACAAATGGCGCATCACAGCCTTTTTAACCTTTTCCCATTTTCTGTGCCTGCACTAAACTAATCTTCGGACACTGTACACTTAAATCGCCTAAACATGAATGTCTTAATCGCTAATACTAAATCTAAAAGCAACAATTATGTAGCCGGTCGGCCGTAGATAATCCGACACGGCTTTAAATCAACCAACAAGAGTGTCCTACTTGTGTGGGAATATCGTTGCGTGGACGGGTAGTTGTATCGTGATAGTGTTAAGTATTTACCTGTTCAAAGAGATCGATATCAGTACAATCAGTAAATTAAGTTTAATTTCTGCGAATAGGCCCCTGGAGGCGCTTTTGCACGTTCCGATATTACATAGAACTAAACATGGCGAATACCTAACACACCTGCGATTTGCCGATGATGTAGTTCTTATGGCTGAGACCTTGGAAGACCTGAACATTATGCTCGAAGATCTCGGTAATGCTTCTCAAAGAGTGGGTCTTAGGATAAACTTGGACAAGACGAAAATCATGTTAAATGCCCATGTTGCGCCCGCTCCAGTTAACGTTGGGAACATTGCACTCGAAGTTGTTGACCACTATGTTTACCTGGGACAGATAGTCCAGTTAGGTAAGTCCAACTTCGAGAAAGAGATCTCTCGTCGAATCCAGCTCGGATGGGCAGCGTTCGGGAAGCTCCGGCATATATTCGCGTCCGAAATACCTCAGTGTCTCAAGACGAAAGTCTTTGACCAGTGTGTGTTGCCAGTAATGACCTATGGGAGTGAGACGTGGTCGTTTACTATGGGTCTCATAAGAAGGCTCAAGATCACCCAGCGAGCAATGGAGAGAGCGATGCTTAATATTTCGCTACTCGTTCGAATCAGAAATGATGAGATCCGCAGGAGAACTAAAACAACCGACATCGCTCGAAGGATTGCATCGTTGAAGTGGCAGTGGGCGGGACACATAGCGCGGAGAACCGATGGCTGTTAGGGCGGAAAGGTTCTCGAATGGCGACCGCGTACCGGACGACGTTCCGTGGGCAGGCCCCGTACAAGTTGGACCGACGATCTGGTCAAGGTCGCGGGAAGCCGCTGGATGCGGACAGCACAGGACCGATCGTTGTGGAGATCCTTGGGGGAGGCCTATGCCCAGCAGTGGGCGTCGTTCGGCTGATATGATGATGATGATGATGATGATGATGATGATGATGACGATGAAACATAGGCTTTTTACCGTGGGACCCGGTAGGTGGCGCTGCTGTCGGTTGGGTTGAAATTTAGTTTGTGTATTTCCATAGTTTCGCAGACACGAATGTACTAAGCTTACTTAATCTATCTTTCTTTATGCCACCGCTAGGCAGAGCCGCGATGAAGAGCTAGTGTATAATATTTGTATAATTTATATCAGAAAGGGTCTAACTAAGTTTGTCGGTTGTCTAGTACCCCATACTATAGCTAAATAGTGGCTTATTCGGGATTAGATGGCTCTGTGTAGCCCAGTGTGGCCTTCCTTGAAATATTATTGTTTATATTTATGTACTAGCGGAGCCCGCGAACTTCGTATCGCCCCAGAATAGTATTTGATTTTGTCGTCTTAAATGTCACTGTCATCAAACATGGCGTGATTGGAAAAAGATATCAAGAAATACCTTTTTTAGGGTTCCGTACCCAAAGGGTAAAAACGGGACCCTATTACTAAGACTTCGCTGTCTGTCCGTCTGGCCGTCTGTCCGTCTGTCCGTCCCTCTGTCACCAGGCTGTATCTCAAGAGCCGCGATAGCTAGACTGTTGAAATTTTCACAAATTATGTATTTCTGTTGCCGCAATAACAACAAATACTAAAAACAAAATAAAATAAATATTTAAAGGGGGCTACCATACAACAAACCCGATTTTTTGGCCTTTTTGGTACGGAACCCTTCGTGCGCGAGTCCGACTCGCACTTGGCCGGTTATTTAATATTTTTAAAGTGCTATCTATCCTGTTCAAATGTACAAATCCAAAAATAAAAATGGCTCCTTCCGTTTTCGAGTTATAACATTGTGTAACAAACACGACTTTATTTTATAAAGATATGATATTTCTTATATTAGGGGTTAAAGTATGAAATTGCCGTTTTGTATGGACGAAATAGAGAAAAGTCATTTTTCCATACCAACAATTTTTTAGTTTTTTTAAAAACACCTGAACCGTTTTCGATGCAATTAAAGGTGAAAGTTAGATGGTTATAAAGCAACGCATTACAGTATTTAAATTACTGAAAATCAAAGTATATAATACAAATATACTTAACCCTTAACTACCTACCACCTATTATTGTCACACAACCGCCTATCATACGTCCGTGGGACCCAAAAATAATAAAAAATATGTTTACTATAAACATTAAGGGAGGGAATCAATTTGAATAAAAATTCTGTTTTTAACATTACTAACCTCTTTATTTAAAAAAAGAGGAAAATGAAAATTAAGAATACTTTCATAATAACTTCGAATAATTGGCCTAATCTCTTGTTTTTGGCTTTACACTTAACACTTAGGGTAAATGAGATCTAAAAAAAAAAATGAAGGAATAGGAAATTATTCTTATATTTTTTCTATATAATTCAATCAACAAGAAACTTAAAAATATATATATATTACTTATTATAATAAATATTAAACAAAATTGCGGGCTCTAAACTCAGAACTTTTTACGACAGCAAAGACAGAATATCTTGTTCGAGCATTCTAGGCAAATTGGCGCTTTGCATTCGAAACACATGTATTTGTGTTTTGCGTTTGTTTTTATATTCGCAAGTGGAACAGTTTTTAAGAACCGCCAATCGCTCTTCACATAGTTTATTTGTAATACAGTTGGCCCTTCACATTTGGAATCAGAAGCGCCACTTTCTTCCAGTACACTATTAATTTCGACCTGTTCCACATTGCTGCAGTCGTCGTTTGCATTCTGCATTCGTAAATCATTGTCTGATAAATCTTGTTCTAACCAGCACTCAATAACAGCTTCACTAAGAGCCATTATAATTAAAACAATAAAATAATAATAATAACGTTACCTCCTAAAAGGGGTCTCTCAGACCCACGCTGGTATTAATTTACTCACCTGAGGTAAACGCGCGCACGTCTTACCTTGACGAGCCATTGTTCGGTACTGAGGGACGTGGGGAAAAGGTACGGGATCGAACGAGTCGATGCAACTCTCCAGCGCAAAAATATTCACAATTATTATGTCTAGAAGATCTGTGAGACGTATGGTAGGCGGTTAAGGGTTAATTGAAGCAAGAAGGTCAGCTGACACATTGTAAGGGGTCTTTTTAACGACTTCCTTTGAAGTAATAGGCACTAGTATTGTATTTTTTTTTTAGTCAAAAGTTACTTTATTTAGTTTTTGATACAATACAAAAAGAATTACGCAATAATATGACTATACTTAAGAGCTATAAACAAAATAAAAAGTGGGAAAATAATCGGCAATTTCATACTTTAACCCCTATTATTAATGATTTGTTACTTTGTTATTCAAATTAATTGTGCTTTTAAAATTTTGAATTCATGTTTTTCCCTCTATGGCATTGGATACTGGTATGCCTGGCATATTAGATGTTTGGGATGATGTTAAATAAATAAATAAAAAAATAGATATTTAGAGTAGCTTCATAATACATTGTCGAGAACATTGTTTACGTCTGTAAAACCATTATTTATTTCTCAAGAAAAGTTACGTACCCATATTCAATACTAGAAATAAAAAATACACTTGCCGTTCCACGTTTCAGATTACGAAAAGTGGGGAAATCGTTCATTGGAAATTGTATTCGTATTTTTTAACAGATAACCACAGTCTACTTGTACTGCTGAAATTCCATAAACTTAAATCTTATGTCAAAATATTTTTAATGAAAAAGGGCTGATAAACGAATTTATTAATTTTAAATTTAGGAATGGAATGAAATTGTAAATACTCGTATAATGAATTTATTATTTTTTGTGACATTGTATAGTGAATATTTATTTACGGACATAATAGACCGATTTATAAAAAAAATAATTATAACTTTGTATTTCCTTTTTTTGTTTTCATGATGTAGGTAATTGTATGCACGCCTCTCTGTAAATATTGCACACCAAATAATAATAAATAATAAATAAATATATAAGACATGCCTCACTGGGCCACACTGAGCCATCTAGTCCCAAATTAAGGTACTATTAAGTACCCTGTCGTATGGGGTACTAGACAACCGATAAACTTACTTATATACTTTTTTTTTGTAAATACGAGTACATACTTATAATACATAGAAAACACCCAGACCAGTACAAACAGACATGTTCATACACACAAATATTTGTACTGTGCGGAGATCGAACCCGCGACCCGTGGCTCAGAAGCAGCGTTAACTACCGCTGATCCAAATGGTCGTCAAATGTTTGGTTAAATGTGAGATGCCATATGTATTTCCACAAACTAATGAACCACATTTACTGCAATCAAGATTATTTATTTATTTATTTTATTAATAAACGCCCTATTGACTAGCGGTTTAAGTATTGATCGCGGAGTCCTGCTAGGTTCGATCCCCTGGTCGAAAGTTTCGAATTTTCGAACATTGCTCAGGTATGTGATCACTGACCCACGTTTGGCAATCGTGGTTATTACGCCTGTACCCATCATTGCTGTGGTAACTTGAATTCAATGATGGAGGCCTTTGTCCTGCAGTGGGATAATTATATTCCCTTACTCTATGTTAAACGTATTTCGTGTTATAATGTAAGAGTTGGCGTGTTTCTTTACACCTATTTTACTAACATTTGAATAAAACGAAGGCTGCAACGGTCTTCAGGTCATGCTATTGAGTAAAAACTGCACTTGTCTTGTTTTAACTATGATAATTTGATCCCTATTCCGTTGGGAATAAGGGACAGATTGTAGAGTAGGGTGGCAAAGTTTTAAAATACATAGTCCTGACTAAGTCTGTCTAGTATCTATCGGATACCACGAGCAATTCTTGTATGTACTCGTATATGTAAAATCTGAATCTTGGAGACGGCTTACTGTATAGTCTTCGAAACGTAGGGATAAAACTAAAAACACAATCTAAAATTCTGATGAAAGTAATGGTCTATTACTTCGATAGTTCAAAATCTCGCAAACACTCGACGGATTTAATAAACGTAGAATAAGTTGTAATCAATATAATAAGCAATTATAGTTACAAAACGAAAAATATTGTTTTTTAAAGGATGTTTGTTTGGTTAAACGATTATAATTATAATCGAAAGACGTTGTGTCAGGTAGCATATTAAAAGATAGGTTAATCGACTCTATTAAAGAATGTTATCAAATCACAAATGCACATCAGCCCACTCGTAAAATATCCCAACTGGACAAATGCCTGTCCATAAGGTCGATTTTTCAATAATCTTCACGTTTGGCAAGCGAGTTGCCCATTACAGTTTTATCAAGATGCTGCAGTCTGCACGCTTTCTTCTGGTAGCACTCTTTACCTCTTACGATACTTACCCCCGTATTTATAAAGAAGTAATTACTTATTGCTTAAGAAAGTCATAACTTAAAATGTTCATACCTAGTCCTTAAGTGAAAGAAATTGGTCACCATTAATAGTCATATTATTTGGCTAGAAATGGTAACTTTTGGTAGTTATAACTTCTAGTAATTTCTTGATTAAGGCATACAAATCGCCTCTCAAGTAATTACTTTTTAGTCAAGTAATTATTTTTACTTGTTTATAAATACGGGGGTTAGAGGACGAAAAAAAGGGGCAAATATTTATTTTAAAACCGGCACTACAACTATTCCATACAATTGTATGAAATAATAAAATAAGTATCATCTCATTAAAAAGGCGACACAGCAGTAATTAAATCAGGTCCGGTTTAAAGAACGCATCATGGCCACCCTTATTACTGTTGTTAATACGTTTACCTCACCTCACAAGGAAATCATTTGAGGCACAAACTGAAGCGGTTTATTCAAGCGATTCGTTAGAAGAAGATGTAAGCTTGATAGTACGATTTGTGGTTAGAAGAATTAATCAATTGCACTACACGAAGTTCTTGTGTTCTTAATAATTTTGACGACCATTTGGATCAGCGGTAGTTAACGCTGCTTCTGAGCCATGGGTCGCGGGTTCGATCCCCGCACAGTACAAATATTTGTGTGCATGAACATGTCTGTTTGTACTGGTCTGGGTGTTTTCTATGTATTATTAGTATATATTTACAAAAAAAAAAAGTATATAAGTAAGTTTATCGGTTGTCTAGTACCCCATACGACAGGGTACTTAATAGTACCTTAATTTGGGACTAGATGGCTCAGTGTGGCCCAGTGAGGCATGTCTTAAATATTTAGTTTAGTTCAGTTTAGTTTAGTTTAATTATCCTGGATGCGGTAATTCTGGTTAGTGATGATTCATTGCATTTTTTGTTAAAAAAGTAAAGCAACAGCCTATAATCATCCCACTGCAGGGAAAAGGCCTCCATCATTGAATGAAAGTTACCACTGCAATGATGGGTGTACAGGCATAATCACCACGCTTGCCAAAATGCGGGTTGGTGATCACAAACCCGAGCAACGTTCGAAACTTCGAAACTTTTTGTTGCCCGACCCGGGGATCGAAACCGGGACCCCGAGATCTTGGGCCGGTATTCAAACCACTAGACCAACGGGGTGTTTAATTTTTGTTAAATTATAGTTAATTTAATATTTAACCAAGCTCTAATTTGTTACATCTATTAACACTACAACATCTCTAATTTGTTACGACTTATTTCAATTGACGAAATCTTTTACGGTATAATCAGAACCAATTTAGATGAAAGTTAATGAGATACTTTATTTGATATTTTAGCAACTTAATTGCACTTATAATATCAGTATATAAACTTGAAAAATTTTGTCTCAGGCGGGACTCGAACCCGCATCTCCTCGCACTCCTCCTGCTTGAAAAATTCGCGCCGTGTCGCAGTGTCTCGGTGGCCTTAATGAGATAGTTTGAAAAGACAACCTCAGAAAATACTTTTTATGTTCTGAAACTCTGAAATGTGGCCCACATCACATGCATTGTTTTGAACCCTTAGTAAGTAACTAGTTAAATCATTAGTTTTGTGGAAAACAGAAACTATGGCGATACCACAAAAACCCAAACCCGAGAAAATGTAGAAAAAACTGTTTTTTCTTCCTAAATTTATAAATCCATAAAAAAATACGCGTCGAATGAATAATAATAATAATAAAATAATAATAAAAATCTTTATTTTGGAACCTCTAATGAGAACCTCCTCTGATTTTCGTCGGCTACAATTTCGCTTTGAGCCTTAGACTTGGCTGTGCCAATCTGCGTGCTAACGCTCATCTCAATGCTAACCCGATGCGCTGAGGTCGAAAACAATACAGTCGGCCATTTTGCCACAGCCTATAAAAAACCGCCAGTACGCTCGCCCAAGAAAGTAGTCACACACACACAAACACATACACACACACACACACACACACACACACACACACACACATACACACATACACTTTCTTGTTATGTTTAAAATAGACACCTAAGGAAATTAATTATTAAGGATGAGGAAACTGGCTTCTGTCTCACAGATTTAATCTAGCACAGAAGTCAGGGACTAAGTCAAATGTATTTATTTCTGATTAATAAATTTATTTTTCATTTATAGTCTACCAGTGTCACAAAAGACAAATAGGTACAGCAGTGTGATTCTCTTAGTGCAAATATCACAATAGCTTTGGTTACAGCTGTAACAGCAATGAACGCAAGATTGGTATTCTCTTTTAACGCTGATCGACACTAGCGCCGCATGGCTACCAAACAACAAGCCGTGACAACAGCGGTCGATGTGACGGCTGAGACATCCGTCGTGATTACAGCCACAAGCGCAGCGACGAATCGTATTTAAGAGAATGCATGGGCTTAAGACGCTGACATGAGCCAAATTCAGCTCAATGAAGATTGTTTTGCTTTAAGCCTATGGCTCGTATTGTTGCCAAATTCTATGTAGTTGTAATTGATCATATTTTTGAGCAGGTGGTTTCCAAAACACGATTCTAATAACTTTTCTCAATAGAAAATAATCTCAAAGTAGCCTCTAAAATTCATAAATTACCATTTTTCTCAGCAGTCCGTATAACAATGATAATAACATTTTGCTATATTCTATATTACATGTTGCTTAAGCAAATGGCTGATTTAGATTTTTAATAAAATGGCAATTTTAAATTGCGCAACGAATTTTGTTGTTTGTCACCTAGGCCCTACTATTCCATGCGCTTTTTCTCTGTCACTCCTACAGGAATCGGCAGTGACAGCAGCGGCGCGTTGCAAAGAAATTCAAAGGCGAATAAATTTGTGGGCGTATTCATTGCTCAAGGTCATTGGCTGCAGTCAGCGTCTTAAGTCTCAGCCATCATATCAACTGCCGCTGTCACTGCAGGCTCCATAAAGGTGGCTGTTCGCGCCCGCGACATAGACAAGCGATCGAGAAAGGAGACTGGAAACCCGACCATCATTTGACGCTATGTACCTAATGTATGCGCGTCAGTTCGCGAGTGAGACAGAGACAGGAGACAGAGAGCAATAGAGCATACATAAGTGATGGTCGCGGTCTCCAGTCTCGGTCTCCTGTCTCGGTCGCTTGTCTCTGTCGCGGCGCGAACTGCCACCTTAAGTCATCACTGGCAATATATTGCTTAATGGTATAGCGCCGCGCCCAGTATATGCGAGGAGATGCGGGCTCAAGTCTCGCCTAAGACATATTTTTTTTAAAGCTTAAATACTGATATTGTACTGGCTGATCATATTTGTCTATAGTCACACAGCGCATCGCGTTAATTGACCGGCCACTTAATGTAAATGGTTTTATTATAACGCTTCTGTTGTTAATTGATAAAAGCGCAATTTTAAACGAAAACGTGTTGTTTCGAGGCCATTTGAATTCAGAAAAAAAAACGGTCAAGTGCGTATAGGGCCTTATATTTGAATACTAGCTGTTGCCTGCGACTTCGTACGCGTCAATTTCTGTTATGATCGCGATTATTTTTTTCACTATTGCTTCGCTCCTGTTGGTCGCAGCGTGATGTTATACAGCCTAAAGCCTTCCTCGATAAATGGGCTATCCAACACAAAAATAATTATTCAATTCGAACGCAGTACTTCCTGAGATTAGCGCGTTCAAACAAACAAACTCTTTACCTTAATAATATTGGTATAGATATTTAAAAAACAAATTATCAATATACTTTATTTGATATTTTAGCAACTTAATTGCACTTATAATATCAGTATATAAACTTGAAAAATTTTGCGGGACTCGAACCCGCATCTCCTCGCATGCCGGGCGGATGCGAGGAGATGCGGGTTCGAGTCCCGCCTGAGACAAAATTTTTCAAGTTTATATACTGATATTATAAGACTATGAATTTCGAATCATAGTGTGATGCGCACGGACGTATTATTTTGCTTCGGGTCGGATAAATGAACCTTATACAGATATGTCCGCGTTCATCACAGCGTGTTTAAAGTATTGATAATTTCAGTATATAAACTTGAAAAATTTTGCGGGTCTCGAACCCGCATCTCCTCGCATGCCGGGCGGATGCGAGGAGGTGCGGGTTCGGGTCCCGCCGGAGACAAAATTTTTCAAGTTTATATACTGAAATTATCAATACTTTATTATCCTAAACTTATGACAATAGTCTGCCGTAGTGTATAGTATCCGTAGTGTAGTATGCTGACTGCTGCACGGTGTATACCGTGTAATTTGAACCTAGAACACAAATAATCTTAGAAAAATAAAATATTGATTCAGTTATTCATTTTGAAACACGCTGTGATGAACACGGACGTATCTGTATAAGGTTCATTTATCCGACCCGAAGCAAAATAATACGTCCGTGCGCATCACACTATGATTCGAAATTCATAGTCTTATAATATCAGTATATAAACTTGAATAATTTTGTCTCAGGCGGGACTCGAACCCACATCTAATCGCCTAATGGTATGGCACCCGCCCGGCATGCGAGAAGATGCGGGTTCGAGTCCCGCCTGAGACAAGATTTTTCAAGTTTATATACTGATATTATAAGTGCAATTAAGTTGCTAAAATATCAAATAAAGTTCATAGTCTTACTTATTTACATTTTTCTATGACTATTTTAATTAATAAAAAATTTAAAATGCTCGGATTTACCAATGAAGATGATGCAAGCAAATGATCTGTTTATAAAAATGTATCGCATTATAAGTATATCTAAAAAAAATTTCAAACCACTTTCTTCCTTACAAACTGTTTCCTGACAATTACAAACGTAAAAAAAAAACAATTATCTAATTTGGTGCTGTCGATCGGAAGTAGACGGCCGGTCCCAATAATCTATCTATCTTCAGTTTTGGCATATCGGAGATAGAAAACATCTTCTGTCTCTGATTTTGCCGTCCAGAGAAACAAAGACAGAAGTTGTTTTCTATCTCCGATATGGCAAAACTGAAGATAGATTATTAGGACCGGCAGTTAGTCATCCATATTTTAAAAGAAAGTCGTGTTAGTTACGCCACTTAAAAGATTTTTATGATTTTGGTGTTTTTGGGTCTTCGTCGGGAATAGGTAATGGTAATGGTAACGGGCTCCCTTTTCCTCATTTAGGCTCCACTTGGCCCATTATGCGTAGAGGGGGATTAGGGTGGTTAGTCCAACCATCCCAACTCCTTCCAGAAGCACAGAAGTCTTTTAGGACGTTCACAGGCTTCTGAAAGGGATCTCGGTGTGCCGAGGATTGATGCCCGGTGGGTGGCTACCCCTGTGCATTCTAAAATCACATGGGCAGCCGATTCTGCCTGTTCCAGGCAGCCTCTACATAGGGGGCTGTCTGTAGCACTAATGGTGAAGAGATGTTTATTTCAATTTCAATTATTTCAATTATTTATTCAAAAACAATAATAATACAATAATACAACTAATCCAGAATAAAAACACGAGTATCAATAAAAACCATCTTAAATTAAAATCATTATCCTAACTAAAACAAATCACCAATACCAATAAACTACATTGAATTATAATTATTATCATGAAAATTATTACTTACTATTATTACATGTCAAGTATTGTTATAATGTCAATTATCATTTGAATGTCAATTAATTAAATAATTCAATTTATCAAAATTAATTCTTTTAAATTTGTTTCAGTTATAAATTCACCAATAGCATAAAAACATTTTTCCAACAAGAAACATTTCAATTTTGTTCTGAAGCCACTTTGATAAATTGTACTCTTCAGTTCAATTGGTAACTTATTAAACAATGCAACAGACTGATAATAGGAACTCTGTCTTACTATTTTTAAATGAGGAACACATTTATTAATAAAATCTTTTCTCCTCGTGCTTTCACGGATATCTTTTTCCCTTGGAGTCTCATAGTCACTGATGTGCTTCGCAAAATTTGTCAATAAAACTAAAATGTCAACGTTCCAATGTTGGAACAGTCAAAATTCCAAGTCTCTTAAAATGCTCACGACACGAGTCTTGTTGCTTTATACGGACCATAATTCTGATCGCTCGTTTTTGTTGAACAAAGGCTTTATGAATATTATATTTGTAGCTTCCTCCCCAGAATAATATGCTATACCGCAATCGCGATTCAGCCAAGGCATAATATACCAGCTTTAGATGTTTTTCATCCGCTTCGTCACGTAAACTTCTTAAGACGTAACAGGCAGAGCTTATCTTGCTCTCGATGTCATCCAATTCACGTTTCCATTTGAGGGTATCATCAATTTTCACACCTAAAAATTTTGCGGCATGAACTGTTTGTACCTTTTCACCATCCAACTTAGCATCTAAGACATCCCTATTACTTACATTATTACGAAACAGCATAGCATTCGTTTTACTTGTATTGATTAAAAGACCATTTACATTAAACCAGTCTTTCATAGTTTCCAAGGCATTGTCAACAACAGATTCCAAACTTTCGATTCCTTTAGCAGATATTATGGCATTTGTATCATCTGCGAACAGTATTAGTCTTATCTGGTCGTTTGACTTAGTAACATGATGTATAAAATCGTTTATATATATTATAAATAGTAAAGGACCTAGAATTGAGCCCTGTGGTACACCTACTTTAATATCTACAAGCTTAGATTTGGTTACCACTTCAGACCTACTGTCACTATCTAATGATTTAATTTCTACAAACATCTTTCTGCTCTGTAAATATGATTGAAAGAGGCTTAACGCATTGCCCCTTACACCATAATGCTCTAATTTTCCCAAAAGCAACCTATGGCTTATGGTATCAAAAGCAGAGCTTAGATCGAGAAAAAGTGCGGCAACCTTCATTCTTTCATTTAATCTATAAACCACATCGTTTACTAGCGTGTATATAGCATCTTGAGTTCCTATCTTATTTTGATAGCCAAATTGACTTTTGTTAATTGCCTTGTTCAAAGTGAGGTGGGAAATAAGTCTTGATTTTATAATCTTTTCAAAAACTTTTGAGAATGACGGCAGTAACGATATGGGTCTGTACATTTTAGGATCCAATTTCGAGCCTTTTTTAAAAACTGGTACAACTTTAGCAATCTTAAACTGGTCCGGGAATAAACCTTCTTCCATACATTTATTGAAGAAGCAGCTAAGTGGTTCTGCAAGAATGTCTATATTATCTTTGATAATGGTGATAGGCACTTCATCATACCCACAGGACATTTTAGCTTCCATTTTTTGGACAATCTTTTTAACTTCCTCCCCTGTAGTGGGTCTTAAACTCATCTGATCCGTTATGCGGTCAATATTGTTACGAACGTGGAGTTCGGGATTTGGATAAAACACCGTTGACTTATTAGAAGATTTTATTAGGCGATGAACAGGTCGCAGATACTATCAGAAAAGCCAAATCACAAGAATCGTAGTCCGGTGGGTCGCTGAGGTCGTTGGTTCCAAAACACTATTAGCCAATCCGTAGAGTAGTCCTTAGATCCGTTGGTATCGCTAAAGTCGTCGTTACTTCGCACTAGATCACTTTTCGCAGGTATCGCACCGAAAGCTCAGAATGAACTGACTCGGCGTCTCAAGTCCTGTTATTTATATATCTCAACATCGACGCCGGTCGTACATACTAGAATGTTCGTTTTCTAGAAGAAATTACAAGGACGTTAAACGTAAACAACTCTAGTAAGTTATGCCATTTTGTGCCTTAATCTGTAAACTTAAAGTTCAATGTCGCTTGCACTAAGGTCTTGTTATTACTTTGTGGCCGAACTTAGGTAGTTATGTACATTCCTCTAGCGATATCTCGAACCTTCTAGCATGACCGCGACAATATTTTGATGCAGATATGCTATGGCAATTCCTTCATCAACAAAAACTTTTGTCAGACTATGGTCAAACTGCTGAGCGAAAACATCAGCAATTCTTCCTGGTTCTGTTATGACTTTATTAGTTACTTTTAGTTTCAGTTGCGATTGCGTCTTATCTGCCAAATTCCTGTGACGGTTGATTAGCTTCCATACACTTTTGGATAAGGTTTTGGAGATTGCTATGTATTTTTGTGCAGCGTTTTTTTTTGCAAGTAGTATCACTTTCCTGTACAGTGCTATATATTTACTCCTATACTGAGCAACCGAAACATTGTTGCATTGTCCTTTTCCCACACATAAGAAGCGCTTCATTTGGCTAGATACCTTAATACCCTTAGTTATCCATTGTAACCCGATTTGGCGATTCAAATTTATTGTCTTTTTTTTCAATTTAATGCTGCTCTGGAAAACAGTAAAAAACTTTTTTATAAAAGTGTTTATACCCATAGTATTCCAGTACTCTTTAAGAAGATTATGTCTAAAATTTAATTTATTCCTTATTGTAAATGCCCTTTTGATAGCACCAATAGAAGAGTTCTGATTTTTAGTTCCGTGACAAGGTACAGCAACACTACATAACAATCCTGCGTGTCCATCTGACAGTCCATTATGGTCCGTATAACAATGTAATATGTTGTCGTCCGAAATATTAGTTAATATATTATCAATGCAAGAATGCGAGTCATTTCTAATAAAAGTCACATCACGAATAAGTGGTCTAAAATTATAGCAAGTCAAAAGGTTAACAAATTCTGTTTTTTTCCTACTATCAGTCAACAAATCAACATTAAAGTCACCACAAATTAAGCATTTCCTATTGAAAAAATGCTCTAATAATTTTTCCAATCTTTCCATGAAAATTTCAAAATTTTTATCATTAGGAGTTCGGTAGCAGCTACAAATACAAATTTCAGTTTTTGTGTCTTTTAGACAACATATTTCAAAGCTATTCATTTTGTACAAAGTTCTCGATATCGGCAATTCAATACAATTCAAATCTTTGCTGCCCAATATGAGTGTCCCTCCTCTCTTTTTATTAACTCTGGTATTATAAGACACAACTGTATAATCACTTAAATTAAGCAAAGGTATCATAGTCTTATTTAAAAAGTGTTCACTAATACATAAATAATAATTTTTTTCATTAAGAGTGGCTAAATACAATTCTAGTTCCAATTTTTTATTATTAATTCCACACAAACTCTGAAAGAATACATTAAGCTGCACATTGTTACTTAAAAAAGCTTCATTGTGCTGAGAGGCATATAACCTTTCTTTCTGACATTTTAACGGTGTTAGATTACAGTCACTAGGAGTTACATTTTTATTAATTATAGATATGTCAACGAAAAAACTGCTCATGGAAAAAGTTATTAATGTCATCTATTTTACTAGTCAGGTTTTCAAAAATTTTATTAATAACTGTTCCGTTATACATATCAAACATAGAATTATCATAAAGAAGATTTCGATTTGAGTCAATTAGATACAAATGTTCATGAGTCATAACGTCAAGATATAGTAAATTATTAAAATGTTCAATTCGCCAGTTGTACATACTATTAAGTTTTCCAATTTTATACGTTGGGTAACACATTATCACATTAGTATGTCGCAAAGGCTGTATTATGTTTCTTATATGTATAATTATATCGATATAATTTTTAGTCCTTATGAAGTCTTCTTCGCCAAGTAATATTATGCAGAAGTCGTTTGTGGTGAATCCTTCCAACTTCATGTCCAACCCTTGTAGTTGATGCTTAATGTCACTTTTAGGTGTCAAGTAGTGACACAGAGAATAATCCTTGAAATAATTTTGCGCTCTTGATAGAATATTGGTATGTTTATTTGTGCTAAGAATACATAGTTTACTCTTTATCTTTGGCATTGATAAGGTCTGCTGTTTCGGGGTATTTATATTATTACCAATTGATGGTGACTTTGATATAATTTTCTCATCTGATGACGGCTGCCTTGATTCATTCAATTGAGTTATGTTCAAATCTTGACCATCATTAGGCTTAGGTTTCTTTTTGCAGGTGATTGTGGTTGGTGTTTTGCAAATATGCGTTAATTGTTCGATTTTTAGTTCATACTCTGCAAGTTTTTTATTTAAAGTATGGTTTTCTGAAACCAAGTTAGATATTTCATTCTCGGCTATTTCTAATTTTTCTTCTAGATTTCGTAATTTTAATTTGAGTTCGTGCATATCTTCTAGGCAATTTGAACGCAGTGTTTTAAAGCTTCTATTTAAATCAATTGTAGGTGTTGATACTAAGGAAGTGTATTGTTCCTCTTCGTCTGTTAAAGCTTCAAAGGAGTTTTCGGTGGGGATATTGATTTCATGCTTTTTGCGAAGTGTTATATTTTCTTGTTCATTAGTGCTAGTTTCTGGTTGCACGGAGTTCCTGCGTTGTGGTGTTGAGCGGCAGGAAGGAAAACATTTGTAACTCTTTTTATTTGTCGGTGTCATAATTTTGAAGCGCTGAAATGTGACACTCGTGCAGTCCAGGTGAAACTGTTTATCACACAACGAACAAGTCAAACATTGTTTATTAGTAATAGGCTTGTTACACTTTAAGCAACTAGGAGCCATCTTCAGGCCAATCAGTTTAATTCCCAAAACGTTCACTTACAATCGATTTTAAAAATTAAAAAAAAATTATTTTTTTTCAAATAAGGAAATTTAAAAGAAAAGCAAAAAAAAATTTTTTAAATAAAAAAAAACACCCCTTATTTGAACCACGGACTATAACGTAGACGGTTAATTTACGCAAATGTTCGTGCGATCATTGCCTCAATCATTGACTTTTATCTGTAAGTCTGTGATGACTCATTCCAAAAATCCGTTTGCTACACTGTTTGTTTACCGTCAAAATACTCACAAATTTAACACTTTGGAATTGTTTTATATAATAGCACTACACTTGTAACTTTTAATCTTGTTTTTTCAACACAGTTAGATGACAAAATGGTTTTACTTCACGTACATAGAATCTTTAAGTGGTTATTCGCATTATTACTTTTTATTACAATTTTAATAACGGAGCTTAGGCAGAACCAAACCACACGGGTGCGGGACGCGCGGTAGAAAAAACTTTATTTAGAGGGATGTGTCCGGTCAGTGATCCCACTACTCTTCGAAGGTCACTCCTGTTTAGGGTGATTAAGTTGCGAGTCAGACGTGGTGAGAGAGACGGCAAGGCCTCTCTGGATTGTCTGCAGTTGCTGATATTGGCCCAGCGGTCGTTGTGTTTGACTAGGGTTTGATGTCGCAGCCATGACCTATATTGGTTGAAGGGAATATGAAGGTGTGGCCTGGGGCCGAGAATCGTAAGATCTGATCCCCTTTTAGCGAGTTGGTCTGGTCGGGAATAGGATAATAACAATGATATTTAAAGTTTATTTTTTTAAATATCATTAGATAATAAATATTAAAAACGTTGTTAACAGGTTTCGCTTTGTTATACGATTTACCTAACACCCTGTATAGATAAAAACGAACGAACTCTGTCATATCTTACATACATGCCCAGTACTCAGCCACTTCGATGGCATTATCCGTCGCCTCCATTAGCTCCCCGTGAGTGCAGGTAGTCGGGCACGCGGGGCAAGATGGTAAATGGGCCATGGTCTGCGGATTATAACCGCACTGGCACCGCAGGTCCTGGCCCTGTGAAAATCCCCACCTGAAGCGATTTTTTTGCTCCGGCCGACCTGAGTCCGACTTCCATGTCGGCCTCGGCAGCTTGTGCCCAGGCGAAAAACGAATAAATTACCTGATTTCTCCTTGGACCGGTTATACGACCATTTGGATCAGCGGTAGTTAACGCTGCTTCTGACCCATGGGTCGCGGGTTCGATCCCCGCACAGTACAAATATTTGTGTGCATGAACATGTCTGTTTGTACTGGTCTGGGTGTTTTCTATGTATTATAAGTATGTATTTACAAAAAAAAAGTATATAAGTAAGTTTATCGGTTGTCTAGTACCCCATACGACAGGGTACTTAATAGTAGCTTAATTTGGGACTAGATGGCTTTGTGTGGCCCAGTGAGGCATGTCTTAAAAATATTTATTATTTATTTATTTATACAATAAGTATGGACTTTGGATGACAAAAGCAGACGATCGACAATAGATATCTATTATACTGCGGTTTCGGACACATCCATTAGCTATCATTACTCTGCTAAAGCTTTGTTTGATAGTATGCACACAATTTTGAAAAATCATTTTTTTTAAATTTTAAAATAAATAATGTAGTGCCTACATGTTGCTATTTAGGTATTGATATCTAGCAAAAATAGGCCAAAAATGGCGTTTTTGTATGGGAATGTTATTTTAATTGTTAATATTTATTATTAAAGTAAAAATATAACTGAGTTTTTTGTGAATATTTCAAGTGCCTACCTGTTGCCATTATTAATATCGAGCAAAAAAGGGCAAAAAATGGCGTTTGTTGTATGGGAGCCCCTTAATAATTTATTTTATTTTATTATTAGTATATTTTTGTTATTCCGGCAACACAAATACAGAATTTGCGATAATTTCAACTGTCTAGCTGTCGCGGCTCTTGAGATACAGCCTGGCGACAGACAGGCGGACAGACGAACAGACAGCGAAAGCTTTGTAATAGGGTCCCGTTTTTACCCTTTGGGTACGGAACCCTAAAAACTAAATACACACTCAGTCACCAAGTGAACATTTAAGTAATCTTTTACTTAAGCTGCATTCATTTTGAAATCACAAATATGTTGTTTTTATTACTTATTCTAACTTTGATTATTGTTCGCACTGAAAAACTCAAGACATTTAATAAAGTAACTGTTTATTTATAACCCACTGCAGGGAAAAGGCCCCCCATCATTAAATTTTAGTTATCATAGCAATTATGGGTACCTACACAGTAGAAAGACATTTACTTCCAATAAAATAATAATTAAAAATAATAATTAAAAACTAAAATATTTACAACTTAAAAAAAACAAAAAAAAACATATAAGTGTTAAAAAAAACTACAAATAAGTTTTGGACATTATCACTTACAGTAGGTACAGTGTTCTGGCTCCAAAGTAAGTAACTATTTAAATTCTTTATTTGATATTTTAGCAACTTAATTGCACTTATAATATCAGTATATAAACTTGAAAAATTTCCCGCCTGAGACAAAATTTTTCAAGTTTATATACTGAAACTATTTAAATTGTTTTGTGGAAATCCGAAACAATGAAGGTACCACAAACACCCAGACCTTAAAAAATATAGAAAAATAACATTTTTCTAAGTTTAAGTAAGTGAAAAAGGAAAATTAAGTAGCTATTTACACGTGTTTTATGAAAATCCGAAACAACGAAGCACCACAACAGACCTTAAAAAAATAGAAAAAAACATTTTTTCTAAGTCTTAGTGAGTTTCTGCCCGTTCACGGGGGCAGAGCCGCGGGCGATGAACTAGTATGAAATAACTATAATATTACTCATCTAATTCTATTCAACTCGATTTCCCAGGCTCCAAACATTCATATTTCACATTAAATTTAGTTATAAATAAGACTTAAGTAATAATAAGGCGATATATTACATTTTAAGCGGATATCATAAGAGCCCCTTTACTCTGGTTGCTAGCACTGTCATGGCAGTAACGCGACGTTGAACGCGAAGAAATGTCGAAAAAAGAACAGGGTTTTTGATGTGAAACATCTATAGGCGCACGTGAGACCGATTTCTGGCGTGGCGACGCGTCGCCACGCGCAATCGACTGTGCGTTTCTCTCTCACTCGATCCGGCGTTAAGCCATCTCTTTCGCTCCACTGAGCTCGCAACTTAACCAACTTAACCAACTTAACCAACTTAACCAACTTAACCAATTTAACCAATTTAACCAATTTAACCAACTTAACCAATTTAACCAACTTAACCAACTTAACCAACTTAACCAACTTAACCAATTGAACCAATTTAACCAATTTAACCAATTTAACCAATTTAACCAATTTAACCAATTTAACCAACTTAACCAATTTAACCAACTTAACCAACTTAACCAACGTAACCAATTTAACCAACTTAACCAACTTAACCAACTTAACCAACTTAACCAATTTAACCAATTTAACCAATTTAACCAACTTAACCAACTTAACCAACTTAACCAACGTAACCAACTTAACCAACGTAACCAATTTAACCAATTTAACCAACTTAACCAACTTAACCAACTTAACCAACTTAACCAATTTAACCAATTTAACCAATTTAACTAATTTAACCAATTTTACCAATTTAACCAATTTAACTAATTTAACCAATTTCTGGAAAGTTGCATGTAGATCATTTTTCGAAAAATAAGGCCATAAAGAAGTTTCACTTCTTACGTGTGTACACTAGTACACGCACAACTTTTTTTTTATTTAAAAGGATTTAACTCAAATTTAAAGCAATTTAAATATTGACTGAAAATGCCACCTCTAATAGTAAAAAAGGCATAATAAATACATTCCAAAAAAATGGGGTATAAGGCTCCAACTTGCACAAAAAATAGAAAAAAAAAGCTTAGAAAAAAACTTATTGCACAAAAAATAGAGTACAAGGCTTTTAGAAACTTAATTACATACAGATGTTTAGAAAAAACGCTATTTAAACAATAAGTATGGCTTTAAAATGAAAAGTCTAATAATAACGTCTTATGCCTGCGAACAACGCTGAAGCAACTGCAGTGTAAAGGACCTCTTAGCTTTGGTCACTTAATGGTATACTTAAATGGGTGACAATGTTGTCTAAAATATCACTACTGCTTTATATGTATTCAGGAATCGATTTTAGGATTGATACCACCATTGTCTTGTTGAGTTTGTCAATAAGGCATAATGATGTCGAGTTATTTTCGCATAATTAAACTATATTCATAGTTATTCATAAAATAATTAGATATACAATAGAGATATAGGCATGTGAAAGAAGATATTGTCACACGGATTGAGAAAGGGATGCTTAGATGGTTTGGGCATGTAGAGAGGATGAATGAGAGAAGAATGACTAGACAGATCTATAAGACGAGTGTGAAAGGGAACGTCGGAAGAGGAAGGCCTAGACGAACTTACCACGATCAAATCGGGGATGTTCTGAAGAAAGGTCAGGTCAAGAGTACTCTAAACCGACGAGCATGCATGAAAAGATTGATGAATGTGGAAGAAGCGAAAGATGTATGCCAGGATCGTAGTAAGTGGAAGGCCTTGGTCTCTGCCTACCCCGTTGGGAAGGAGGCGTGATAATATGTATGTATTTATGATATAGGCACAAAATATTGGTAAAATTAATGAAACCATACACAGGATAAAATTTTAACCACCTTCCAAATTTTAATATAACAATCTAAGAGCCAAAAAATAAATGACGTCTTTTTTAGGGTTTCGTACCCAAAGGGTAAAAACGGGACCCTATTACTAAGACTTTGCTGTCTGTCCGTCTGTCAGTCGCTCTGTCACCAGGCTGTATCAGGCTACAAGAGCCGCGATAGTTAGACAGTTGAAATTTTCACAAATTATGTATTTCTGTTACCGCAATAACAACAAAATAAAATAAATATTTAAGGGGGGGGGGGGCATACAACAAACGCGATATTAATGATGGCAACAGGTAGGCACTTGAAATATTAAAAAAACACACACATATATCTAAATTTTCGATTTAATTTAATAAATAATAAAATTAAAATAATATTTATATTTATGGGGATGGGAGCATTTTTTGCCTATTTATGCACGATATCAATAAATAAATACCACAGTTGTTCACCTGGTAAATGGTACTCAACACTTCGTGCGCGAGTCCGATTCGCCCTTGGCCGATTTTATTTTAAGTTTTCCTTTGGGTAGACCATTGCCCATCTGTGAGTGTTACCTATCTAGTTAAGAGAAAGATTTAATCTAACACTGTATATTACCCATAACAATGCAATAACAAAGTCCTAGTACAAGCAGTATTTCTTATATATATCAGTCGTTCGAGAAGCAATCTGCACAGCAATAGATGTTGTGGATAGATACAAAACGCTATAAACGATAAAACACTACTGCTTCTCTCTGAATTCTCTGATACATATCTCCAAGATAAGACTAGTAGTACAGCTGAAGCGAGGCTAATCAAAGCTATTTAAAATGAAAATATTGTTTTAAAATAATTAACTTTTCCCCTCGACTACGTCTCGCGTAGACTTTGGAATTGGGTTGAGAGAGAACGGAAAATTGCTTCAAAAAAAAAGAAAAGTACAGTAGGTAGCCATTTGGCAGCGACATCTATCGTCTTGTGTTACTTGACTTCATACAAAAAACAGCTTCTATGCCTTGATCTTTCAGGAACTGCGTGAAATTTGGGGATAAAATAAAACCTATGTATTATAATGATGTCTTAGTTACATTAGAGGAAAGTTTCATCAAAATCCCTTCAGAGGTTTTGGTGTGAAAGAGTAATATACATCAGATAAATACGCGGGATCACCACAATTTTGTTGCGACACGATACAATACGAGCCTTTTGGTGTCGGGCAAAAACAAAATAACACCAATCCATCTCGTTCTGAATGTCGTAAACGTCTAAAAGAATTCAGCCAAAAGAAGACGGCAGCAGTGCTTTCTTTCCATCATTATTTCTTTCGATCCGAAAACCGTCTTCCGAGCATTGCGATGACAAAATCCTCCTTTGGTAAAGCGCATTTAGGCTGATGCTAAAACCAACTTCATGCATCTTTTGTTCGTTCATCAATAAAAGTATATATGTATGGGAATGTAATAATTAAAGTATATATGTACCCCAAAGATTTTTTTCTGAGGCGTGATAATGCTTTTACGCATACTCTGCGATGGCAAGGGCCAACGCAAAGTTTTTGGGACTCGACTGGTGTCAGCGGACTCTTCCCACTAAACCACCCTCCGCGTCCTCCGGTGTCATTACTGAGTTAGAACCACGGGTTACCGCCGCGGGTGTTATTGCCCCCGGGAAATCATCCGCTTCTACCTCTGGCTGTGCCCCACTTGAGCAGCAATTTCCATCCGGTTTAAGTATAGCTTAAACCTATCTAGCAGTGTAGTTACACCTCAATTTTCGCAAATGGCGTGGCGTAACAATGGCTACCGAATGTATAAATTCACGCGTAAATGTTGAAAGTAAAGTGTGAGAATCAATTTGTTAGTGTACTCCAATTTATAAGCGTTGGGTATAAGCGAAGCGGATAGCGTTATCGAATTTTCATTTAAGACGTTGGATTATATTTACGAATTAACTAGCGTTTAGTAGAGCTTTTCATTGTGTTTTGATTTTGCCGAGTTATAGCGTTCTTGGTCACCGGAGAATGCTTGTAAATAAAAAAAAAACAGCTAATATCGTAAGTATATCATTAATTTCAGTGTGCAGCAATGTGAGCAATGAGAATGTTCTGTGACAACATAGAACCATACTTTCATTTTTTCATGTGTGATCTGGGATGTAAAATAAAAAAAGATACCGAGATAATGCCTATACTCATTATTGCTGTGGCAACTTGAATTTGTCTATAAAAGCCTGCAGTGGCAATGGGATGAATAGCAGCCGTTATTTTACTTTAATTTTACATACATATGCCAAAAAGGATGCCTACGCGGCGAATGGGGTGGTGGGATCTACCTCCTAGTGGTCCACCCTGGGCAACGGCATCTTTGGTTTTCTAACCAATGATGACGGCTAACAGATCCCTCTGCGGTGGTAGGCTTCGTAAGAGGCTCTCTTGATGCTACCACTCTCCTGCCGGAGTCCAGCGACAAACAGTTCTTCTGTGTTCCGCTGGTGGGTGGGAGAACCAGTCCCTCTGGGTAAGCTCGCTCCATCTTAGGCTTCTTCTTAACCGTATGTAGTCAAGAGCAAGCCCATTCTTTATAAAAAAAAAAAAGAATTTTGAAGTTTTTTTTCTAAATCCGTAGTAGGAATTAAGAAGTATCTCCCGCTTCGCTCGTGGTCTTGCAGTGTCCAATCATGGAGTCCAATCAGTAGAACCAATCACAGCAGTTAAGAGACTGCCAACGATACTGTTGGACTGTTATATCGGGCCACAAGAACAGTGGAAAAAGTTACTTACTTACAGAGTATCTGGGGAGAGTATTTTGGAGACTTCTTTATTTAGTCAAGTAGTTTTAAAAGATTTTTTGTGAGTTGTGTTCGACTAAGAACACTTCTCACAAAAAATCTGTTTCATGTAATTTTAAATTCTCACGTATTAATCTCACGACAGAATTTTCCAAGGCGCGTATTACAGGCTTCTAACGCGACATTTTTTTACGACTATCATTTTCCGTTAAAAGCTAGGGGTAAATTTGTCTTCCGAAGCACGAATATGATCATTCAGCCCTTCTAAAAGCCAGACAATATAGAAAAGATCGTTATTCTATTTTGAGCCGACCACGGATCGAATTCTTGTGTAACTCCACCGCACTATTACACTAACACTAGCGCCGCATGGCTACCAAACAAAAAGCCGTGACAACAGCGGGCGACGCACGTTACGGCTGAGACAACCATGATACGAGAGAATGCAAGGGCTGTATACACCATAGATCCGCCCGTTTTGTGGCCCTCCACCCATGGGCCATATAAAACTCTGACCGCGACAATTAAGATACAAATCTATTGCTGCAATAGATTTCAGCTCCAAGGGGAAAGCTGCGGACAATGCTACTTAGGTATTTGGGTCACACAAGATACTGAAGGGAGGCAATAGTAGACCTTCAATCAAGTTAGCAAGTTTAATGCATTATTGAAACAGGGAAACTATATGAAACCTATAGAACTAAAATTAAAGGAAACATTGAAATGAAAGATATGTTTACGGATTTAAAACGCGCTTATTTTTGATTTAACCCGACGTTTCGAACCTTTTACAGGGTTCATGGTCACGGGTAGACCACCATGAACGCTGTAAAGGGTTCGAAACGTAAAAAATAAACGCGTTCTAAATCCGTAAACTTATCTTTCATTTCAATGATAGTGTTCGCGTAAACTTAAGAAAACAGTATGTTAAATGAAACACTTTACAGATACATTTTGGTGATTTATTTTTTCTATATGTATAGTATATTGTTATATTAAAGTGCAATAAACACAATCCTTGACAGTGATTACGACTGATTGGGCGAACTCTTATAAAGGGTCCTTATAAATACCCTTATTCACCCTTCACGCCATTTCTCAAAGCCAAGCCTCCCGACACATAAATTAGACACTTTTTTCCTACAATTACTAGACCTTAAAGGATATAATGAGAGTTTAAGTAAAAGAAATAAAGGTATAACCAAATAGGGTAGCATGAGTTTACTTTGAGGACTTGCAAACGCGCGGAAGTGTGTGTTAGTCGTAAGTAGCGGCCTATAATCATCCCACTGCAGGGCAAAGGCCTCCATCATTGAATTCCAGTTACCACAGCAATGGTACTTTAGATTTTTGGGGTGGTGGGATCTACCTCCTAGTGGTCCACCCTGGGCAACGGCATCTATGGTTTTCAAACCAATGATGACGGCTAACAGATCCCTCTGCGGTGGTAGGCTTCGTAAGGGGCCGCCTGGATGCTACCACCCTCCTGCCGGAGTCCAGCGCCAAAGAGTTTCTCTGTGTTCCGCTGGTGTGTGGGAGAACCAGTGCCTCTGGGTAAGCCCGCTCCATCTTAGGCTTCTTCTTAACCGTATAGTTAAGTACGTAGTCAAGAGCCGCCCATTATTTATAAAAAAAAAAACAATAAAAACCTTTCAGGAATAATTAGTTGGTTATCACAAGCCCGAGCTATGTTCGAAAATAGGAAACTCTTATCTCCCCAACCCTCAATAAAAGTCTAGTCCCTATCAATAAAAGTAAAGTAACAGTCAACAAATACAAATCTTGGCCCGGTAATTACACCACTAGTCCAACGGGGCTTCTGTGTATACACACATACACTTTTGCCCACAAAAATGAGACATAAACTAGCCAAATGCTTAGTTAACCTTAGGCGAAAATCATAAATATCAAAGATCGAAAGGTGATTAATCTAGAATGCTTTCTGAGCAGTTCCCGATAGAATTGGACCAGGAAAATGCATGAATAATTGATGGATTCGCTTATTAGGACCGTACAGGACCGTATTCAGCGTCATATTGGGGCTTGAGCCCTACACCGCCCTAGGCTCCCCAAAACTCTTGGTCTATAAATGTGCCTAATAAAAATTATTCCTATTTATGGTACCGAATATAAATCATAATTGGTACCATAAATAGGAATAAACTAATATTTGGTCTTGGAATATTTAAAAAAATCTAGCTGACACAGTGAACTTTAAACCGCCCCAGAATAATTAGTGCTTTGATTAGATTTTGACACCATAAGTGCCATAGGAATAATATGTAAAGAAAAACGTTTTGTATTTTAATTTGTATTATGGGTATTCATGGTAGAGACAAACAAATCCTAGAGCATTAAAATCGGTCTAGCCATTCTTGATTTATAAGTAGTGTAACTAACATATTATTAGGTATAGATGTTGATCGAATATAGTAACTCCCCGTTGGCCTAGTAGTTTAAGTACCAAGTCAGAAGCTTGGGGCCTGGGGTTGATCTTCGGGATGAGCAACAAGAGTTTTGCACGTTCGAACATTTCTCGAGTTTGTGACCACCCGCATTTGGCAAGCGTGGTGATTATGCCGGTACCCATTATTTCTGTTGTAACTTGACTTCAATGATGGAGGCCCTTGCCCTGCAGTGGTATAGTTAAAGGCCATTACTCTAGCTTTGATTTAAATTAATATGACCAATAGTAGAGTGTACGAAGGCCCCCAGGTTGGACCTAAGTGTATCCCTGTCCGAACTAGATCTCGATAATAACCTACCCATTATTATTGGCGCGCTGAATTAATGTGACGTTTCGGCAACGCTCACGAGAGCTGATCTTGATTTGGTACGCCATAAAGTTGGTGAGTAACATTATTGTGACTCTTACCCAGTAATATAACACGCACGATTTTCTATAATTGACAAATATAGAGCTGTGTGCGTTATCCTTAAACTTATGGATGTGTGTATGGATGTTTGGTTATCTTTCACGAAAAAAAATATACAAAGGATTTAAATAAAACTTTTCAGTAATATGGTTACGTTTTCAGAATAACATATACTTAGGCTTAGAGTATATCTATACTCTAAGTACTTAGGCTACAATTTATACCGAATTTTTGTGTAATTTACCCGGAAACACGGGGCTTAATAGTTGTATTTTGTGTGAAGCCACGTGATATAATTTTTTAAAGCAAACATTATTGACGACCATTTGGTTCAGCGGTAGTAAACGCTGCTTCTGAGCCATGGGTCGCGGGTTCGATCCCCGCACAGTACAAATATTTGTGTGCATGAACATGTCTGTTTGTACTGGTCTGGGTGTTTTCTATGTATTATAAGTATGTAATTACAAAAAAAAAAGTATATAAGTAAGTTTATCGGTTGTCTAGTACCCCATACGACAGGGTACTTAATAGTAGCTTAATTTGGGACTAGATGGCTCTGTGTGGCCCATTTGGCATGTCTTAAATAATAAAAATAAAAAAAAAATTGGTTTTTCTCTAATACTGAAATGCAAGTTAAAATCAGTTTTATTTATGCAAATACGCCCCAGGAGGCGTTTTTACACGTCCCAGTATTTAAACCAACGACTGCTTCCTGACAAGTCTGGGCTAGTGGGACAGGACAAGGACAAGGCGGCTATAGGACAAGCAGACGAAGACTCAGTCAAACGCTAGTATTTCGATAAAACAAACTCTTTGTATCGACGAAAACACACCTCCACACATTATTAACATTATTAATTTCTCTACGAACCTTATAAATATTCGAAGGTTCAAATCATTGATGGGATATAAAAAAAAAACCGGCCAAGTGCGAGTCGGACTCACGCACTGAGGGTGCCGTACCAACTTTAACTGAATTAGGGGTCAAGTTACCTCCACTTAGCCAAAGTACCACAATATTTAATTGACTGCAAAAATAACTTTGTTTTTCATAGTGTTTTGTTTTGTTTTGTTTGACAAAGTTAATTTTACTACTTTTCTTTTTTACTTCCTTCCTGTTATGTTTTATATATAAAAATTTTTGACAAAGTTATATTTGCGATTGTTAAAAATGTGCTATTTCTCAAAAACTACCCGTTTGATCTCGTTCAAACCAATTTTCGTTGAAAGTATTTGTTAACATAAAATAATATTTTAACTTGCTTAATTTAAAAGTTAGAGGCAAGCACACACACACATTTTTCCACTTTGGAAGCGTCTATCTTCCAAAACTTTTGGACAAAACGGTTTTAGGATTCTCGATGTCATTTTAAAAGACCTATCCATAGATACCCCATACGCATAGGTTTGAGTTAAACATTTTTTTTGTTTTAGTTCTATGTATGGAAACCCCCTTTAAATATAATTATTTTAATTTTTTTGTATGAAAATCGTAACGCGGTCAACAGGATACATCTACCTACCAAGTTTCAACTGTGTAATGACAATACTTTCAGAATAAAGTGGCTGTGACATACGGACAGACAGACAGACAGACAGACAGACTTGACGAAACTATAAGGGTTCCGTTTTTTGCCATTCGGCTACGGAACCCTTAAAAGTCGTGTTAGTAACATAACTTATAAGTCGAGAACGGCTGAACAGATTTTTAAGATTTTTGTGTCTTTGGATTTGTCTCCCTCGGTAATAGGTGATGATAATAATATATATATAAAAATGAATCCCTATTTCCCTTGGTCATCGCATCACGCGTGAACGGCTGGACCGATTTCGCTAATTCTTTTATTGTTTTGTTTGTTATTGTCAGGAGAATGTTCTTATGAAAGAAAAAATAAGATAATTGCGCGTAAAATTAGAAAATTAAAAAAAACTTAATCACCATACTAAATTATTTGTTATGTGACCTAATCGCTTTTGACATTTTTACCTTTTTTAATGTATGGCGTTTGACATACCATTGATAGAATGCGTGCTGCTAATATCGTCAAATAGAGGGTAAAAAAAAAACTGAATTTTTCACATGGCCAGTTATATCTCGCCTGTTACCGTTTTGGAATACCAACAAAACTATTTATATAGCCGGCAGAAAAAAAAACGACAAAGAATGTTGTAAGTATTTCATAAATAATAATAATAATAATTAATGGGTACGTAACATTTCTTATTTATTAAACCATTTCGTTATCAATATTCATAGTTAAGACAGGAGGACCACGTCTGTCGGGTCCGCTAGTAGGTGATAAATATTAAAAACGTTGAAAAGTTAACGTTAAAAATAAATTGTATTTCTCTTTAAATTTTTCAACCACGACATACCTATTTGATGACAATGACATTTCAGCTGTCAAAATCAAATACTATTCTGAGGCGATACGGAGTTCGCTAGTATTGCCTATTATTTTCCCACTTTTTATTTTGTTTATAGCTCTTAAGTATAGTCATATTATTGCGTAACTCTTTTTGTATTGTATCAAAAACTAAATAAAGTAACTTTTGACTGAAAAAAATGCAATACTAGTGCCTATTACTTCAAAGGAAGTCGTTGAAAAGGCCCCTTACAATGTGTCAGCTGACCTTCTTGCTTCAATTAAGTATATTTGTATTATATACTTTGATTTTCAGTAATGCGTAGCTTTATAACCATCTAACTTTCACCTTTAATTGCATCGAAAACGGTTCAGGCGTTTTTAAAAAAAACTAAAAAATTATTAGTATGGAAAAATGTCATTTCTCGATTTCATCCATACAAAACGGCAATTTCATATTTTAACACCTAATATATCGATGGCAGTGGTTTTAAAAATGGCTCTCAAACGTTCTATGTTTACGGCGCAGTCGTCTTAAAAACGTCTTTCTGTTGACCGTCCAATTCAATTACTTGTAAGCGATCGTAACACCTCTCTAAGAGTGTTTCCCACGGTAGCTGACTCGCCAAACCGGCAATATAGGTCAGATCTTTGTCGCGGACTAGCCGTCAGCCATCCTAGTTTATTCGCACGAGTAAAGGTTTATTGGGACGAATACGGTGTTAAAATACACGGCTATATTAAGGGAATTAGACTTATGTGCTGCCCCCCAACTGATTTAAATGTATTACTTCTAAACAAAACCAATTTTCAAAAAACTAGAACAGAATAACCTTAGCAAATACCTCTAGTATTTATTGAATCACAGTAAACTTTTCATTTAGTTGTTTATAAAGCCGAATTTTTCGCTAACGCCAAAAGCGGCCGCTTTTAGCAATAATGTATGTACAATACGAAAGAATGCCAGAATAAAAAGCAGTTAACAGTGATTCAATAAATGCGAGAGGTAATTTACTAAGGTAATAGTGTTCTAGTTTTTAGGGTTCCGTACGCTAAGGGTAAAAACGGGACCCTATTACTAAGACTTCGCTGTCTGTCCGCCTGTCCGTCGCTCTGTCACCAGGCTGTATCTCAAGAGCCGCGATAGCTAGACAGTTGAGATTTTCACAAATAATGTATTTCTGTTGCCACAATAACATCAAATACTAAAAATAAAATAAAATAAATATTTAAGGGGGGCTCCCATACCACAAACCCGTTTTTTTGGCCTTTTTGGTACGGAACCCTTCGTGCGCGAGTCCGTCTCGCACTTGGCCGATTATTTGAGAATTGTAGTTATAAATTTAATCAATTGGGGGCAGCACATACGACATAGCTCTAGTAGTCCCCATATAGGAAGAGGTATTTTTGTTACCTGATATGTAATCAGTGCCAGGAAAACATTCTTACTAAATGAGCACCCATAGAACGAGTGGTGGATCTTATTACGTTAGTTGCAATTATCTTTAAATATAAAATTAAATGTGGACTAAATCACATACATTGTTCTGATCTCAATTTGAGTAACTATTTAATGCAATCTTATTTTGGAAATCAGAAACAACGAAGTTACCACAAACAGCCAGACCCGAGAAAATGGAGAATACCACTTTTTAAGCTATTGCATAGCTTCTATCGCGGGCCTTGAGCGTGGAGACCGAATCCAGAAATTCCGTAACGAAAATAACCTAACCTAACACTTGGGGCGAGAAAATACATAAAATTATAAAATTAAGCTATTGCATAGCTTCTATCGCGGGCCTTGAGCGTGGAGACCGAATCCAGAAATTCCGTAACGAAAATAACCTAACACCCCCCACTCCGACCGGCACAGCGATGATACTTTTTAGTTTTATAATTGCATACCTAAGTTGATAAAAATGCTATGCAATAGCTTTACCGCGGCAGTCTCCGAGTGCCACACGTCTTTTTTTTTTCATTGACTCGTCCGGGAATCGAGCCCGGGGTCTCGGAGCAGGCGACACCTTGAAAACCGGTGTGTACGCCACTCCGCCACGAAGGTCGTTAATATCATTTATTCAAATCGTTCATCAGTACCAACATTGGAATAAAATAAAATAACTTCTCTAAACTAAATAACCGAGCAGACGGTACGGGTTATTCCTCGAGTACCCCGATCCCGGAGGGCCCCGTCCCGGAGGACCCCGAATGCGATAAATGTGATTATATTTATTTTTCTATTGTTTTCAACTTGTACAGTTGACAAAAAAAAGTATTACTTAAATGCATTTTAAATAAATGTCAAATCATAGTTCTAAAAACAAAATGTATCAAAAATTAAAAAAGAATGATAGGATTATAAATATGAAAAATATTGTTTTCACGCCATAGTCATACGCCTGCAGAAATTTGTAAAAACCATGTTTAAAACTAAGATGATAAATATTTACCGAAGTTTTTTTTTTTCAGGTGTTGCCATACCGACATCGTCCAAGCTATGCAAAGACTTCGATCACAGATCTACACTGCTTTTCGAGTGAGTTATTGTTTATATTTTATACTAATATAATACTAGAGTTTGGCCAACAAAAGCTGAACCTAGCAAAAGGCGGGAATTACAAAAAATCTAAATGTTGCATCACCTACCATATTTTGAATAAACAATTTTGATACTTTCCCTGTTTTCTTGTTTTTGGTAAATGTCAACCAATTTCAATACTAAGCCTTTGGTTTTTAATTATGGATTTAGGAAATTATTTTGCTAATGGTTTCCGCTTGTTAATATACCGGCCTAGATACCTTCACCACACCACCCGCACTAACACTGATTTGAGGAAGCACCTGCACCACACCAACACTGATTGAGCAAGCACTATTTCATGCAGGAAAACCGCCCGCCCTCCCTCAAAAATGCATGCAGTACAGTTAATGCAATTATTAGTACCCAGCACCAATATAATAAAAACCTCAAAACCGCAAAGTAACGCCTGAGTCTATTAATTTTACCTTTGATTTTTAATATAAAGTCGGTTGACTTTTAATTCTTACTACGTTAGATAACTCTAGTGATACTCGTAGTGACCATGAAAGTTTAAATCAGTATAATATTAATTAATGTATAAGCAAATTATAATCATGCTAGGAACACTAGTTTGGAATACAATCTAGCTTGAGACTAATATAATGTGAACTAAAAATGTAATATGTTTTGATTGTACTCTGTATTTGTTCTTAATAAAAATAAAATAAATAAAATTCTTTTACACGCACACTTACACTGTTAAATTAGGATAAATCCATTGTAGTTACATGTTTATTTTAATAGCAGATATAAACGTTTCCCCCCGAAATCATGTATCAACATCAATCAATCCTCAACAAACAACAGTTTGAATGACACTTTCATAATGTCATTATAGTTAATGTTGCTATTTCAAAAAACCCTGGGTTCAGCTTTCATTAGACAGACTCGAGTTGTTGACGACTTCGTATTTTTGTCGGGATTTAAAATAACCTAAGGTCTATTCTGAGACCTATCAAATATACAGAAATAAATACATGTAATTGGGCAAGCGTGTAAACATAGTGACACGAGATTTTGATAAATTAAATTTAAAGGTCCAAACAAATATGAAATAGAACTGTACTGCGTTTTTCCGCCTTAAAATAAAATAGTTGTAACTGCCTCTCCCATAATATTAAATCTATGACCTCTCCATATATTGGTGTCGTAAGAAGGTACTAAAGGAGCGTTACCAGAACCAGTCTTCTCTCTCTCTCTATCATTAGTCAAACTGCGAAAAGTGTGGTGATTATTAAAAAAAAAAATACTTTTAGAGGCCTATGTCCAGCAGTACTGCTGTGTGATTAGAGTGAGACGGCTCCTCAAAGGCCTCGGCTGTCTTAATTGCTAACCTTCTGTTTATTTTGAAATGTTTATCATTTCAGATCGAATCACCAAGTGCCTAAAATCAAGGTTGGACCGGACCTCAGAAGCGCGAGAAAACCGAAACAACATTCGAATAAGTATGTTTAAATATTTTTTACTTATAAAATGGATGTCTTGTGATACCCCGTCTCCTGACGAAAGATGGTAATCATTGTGGTGTGTGAGTCACCTCACCCCACATTAGTATGTATGTTAGTATATAAACTTAGGTTAAGAGGAAATACAACGGCCGTTTTTCCATACAAACGTAGTCCCCTGTTTCCTCCCTGGATAATGCCAGTAGAGCAATAATTTTTATCATAAAAATCTATGGCCACTATTAGCATGTTTCTATGTTTTCTGTTTTTTCATAAATTAATTAATAAAAAAGATATGAGCCCTCAAAAATCGAAAATATTCGCCAGATTTTCAGCTGTGTTCAAACATCCCGAAAACAAATTTGGCAAAATTTTAGAAAAAAAGGAAAACATACGAACACGGCCAAAGCCATTCTTTAATTTTTAATGAAAAAAAGTATTTAAATCGGTCTAGTTTTGGAAAAGTAATCGTGGGACTACGAAACGTTGATTTGGTGTGCTTTTAGTAGGTATTTTCGGTCCAAGAAGCAGTTGTCTCTATCACACTCTGCGGTGAATGCGTTTGGCACTGCGCGACAGCAATAGACTTTACAAATACCTATTTTTCAATTCTCTCGCTCGTTGTTTCCTCCTAATCCATTTAACAATACATTATAATTGTGACGTTTAACATAACAACATCTTTTATTCCGTAACCCGGCGTCCCACATTGCATCGTTAAAAATAGTTACATTCGAGGCCTGCTATAGCCTATTACTAATAGAGCAAACATGGAATATAAGTATTTAACTTGAAAAATTATGTCTCAGACGGGACTCGGACCGCATCTCCTCGCATGCCGGGCGCGGCGCTTTACATTTAAGCCACCGAAACACTGCGTCACAGCGCGAATTATTCAAGCATATTCTGTAGCTGTAAGCCAGCGTTGTTTCATCAAATGTTACTAGTTTGCACCCTTAACACCCGAAACAAAACATCTTCGCAGATGTTTGACAGTCAGTTAAGATGAATCGCTGTAAGCCAGCGTTGTTTCATTAAATTTTAGGAGCTTGCACCTTGAAATTTTTTCAATTGCAATTAAATTGCTTAAATATCATAATATAAAGTAAACATGGAATACTTTGTTTGAAAGATAGCTACACGATACAAATAAGTTACACGATATGAAAGCCATTATCTAAACAGCGTTTGCCATTTTGCCATGCTGCCAGTCAAGCGTTTCGACAAGCCCTTGTTCAGCTGTGGACTTATGTGATGTGATTATGATGATGAAACTCGAATTATTATTATTTTCTGAAAAGGAAGTCTACTATGTATATTAAAAGTTCAAATTGCCATTTTCCTCTTTAACTGAAGTCAGTTAAAATGACTCGAAATTCTGACTTCAGCCTTATATTATTCCAGACTAAAACCACCGACAACCCAGATCTCAGAACAAGCCCCGCAAATGCATCAAACGTCACAACTGTCAAAGCCGCCATTCCTCCCGCCAATTCTACCGTTCGCGCTCCCGCCAAAACCGACTACGGAGGTCGAAATAAAGAATTTCCTTTTGAATACAGCGCTACAGAACGCCTTGACGGGGTCGTTGAACCAGTTGACTCAGAGGAAAGCATTCGCGAAGGCGGAGAAAGAGATGGAGATAGTTGTCGATGATGCACAGAATAGGAGGAGACTACACAAATGTGATGTTGTTGGGTGTCATAAAGTTTATACGAAGAGTTCGCACCTGAAAGCACATAAAAGAACGCATACTGGTAAATATGTTTTGTTTTAATTACTAGAATTTAGGCTGCTAGGTACACTTTTACAAGTTGCTAATTCTTTAGTTTTTTTTTTGGTTTCGGTCTTTTGTGACGTGTAGCCGAAACTATAAAAAAGCGCTATCCCTTTCTTTTCTATGGGTTTTGTAAGAGACGACTAAAGAAGTACAGCGAAGAAAAGACGGGAAGCAACGTCTTTTTTCTACCTTGGTTTATTAAGCGAGGCAATTGCAAAATGCTCTTTTTGGAGAGGCCTGTAGACAGATACAGGCTGATGATAATAATTATATTATGTTAGTTATAAATACAATTCTTTGAATACAAATTTCAATTGCCTTAGGTTTCACTTAAACCTACAAACATACACTTATTGAGCGTCTCTCCTAACCAATTGTGCTACCGCGACAAAGATGTCTGGTCCCACCAAAGGCGATCGATTTTTTCAAGGACTGTATTTTCAATTACTATCTGACAGAGAATGCCACGGCATTGTTTCCCCTTTTGACTTGTGCCATAAAGTTTAAATGTCTTAGCAATTAATGTGTTTTATAGGTGAGAAACCATATTCCTGTGGATGGGCGGGGTGTTCCTGGCGCTTCGCCCGTTCGGACGAGCTCACCCGCCACACCCGCAAGCACACCGGCCACCGCCCCTTTACCTGTCCGTTGTGCCGACGCTCGTTCGCAAGGTCTGACCATCTCGGACTACATATGCGGAGACATTAAGATGAAACACAACGGCCGTTTTTCCATACAAACGTAGTACCCTGTTTCCTCTCTGGATGAAGCCAGTAGAGCAATAATTTTTATTACAAAAATGTATGGCCACAATAAGCATGTTTCTATGTTATCCGTTTTTTCATAAATTAATTAATAAAAAAGATATGAGCCCTCAAAACTCGAAAAAAAATTCGCCAAATGTTCCGCTGTGTTCAAACATCCAGAAAACAAATTTGGCTAAATATTAGAAAAAAGGGAAAACATACGAACACGGCCAAAGCCTTTCTTTAATTTTGAAAAATTATTTAAATCGGTCTTGCTTTGGAAAAGTAATCGGGGGACTACGAAACGTTGATTTGGTGTGCTTTTACTAGGTATTTTCGGTCCAAGAAGCAGTTGTCTCTATCACACTCTGCGGTGAAGGCGTTTGGCACTGCGTGACAGCAATAGATTTTACAAATATCTATTTTTCAATTCTCTCGCCCGTAGTGTTTCCTCTTAACAATAAATGGGAACAAAAACTAAATGCACAACATCGGTATATAAGGTCACCTCGTATCAAATGAAAATATTTTAAGGGCCGGTTCAGCATACTAAATAAATATTTATTTGTAAATCTTCTTCTTCTGGTACCTCTCCAACTAGTGAAGGTTGGCAGTCAGCTCCGCATATCCCACTCGGTCTCTTGCTAGATAAAAACTCTGAGGCACTGGCAATCCCCGTCCATTCTCTGATGTTACGCAACCAGGATTTTATTTCTCCGGCCAACTGCTCTCCTTCTTTTTGTGAATGAAAAAAAAAATATGCATAAGCTACATTTTTAGGAAATCACATGAAACACATTTAAATTAAGGAGTAAAATAAGACATCCCATTTTTCATTATGTGCAGTGCTTGACCTTGTCCTTGTCCGATATATGCCTCGGTCGATGAGTTAGTGAGACGGAGGCGATGACGTGGGGATTATTGAGAGTACACAGGTGCTCTTTAAAATAATTATTCCTTTTATTAGAAAAAAATAAATGATAACCAGCCAGATTTTTTTAAAATAATTATCGAGGTGACCTTATGTAATAAAAACTAAATACACACACAGACCGATGCAAAAATAACACTTAAAACTGCCCTCGATTGAACGATTGACGTTGATTTTATGCCAGTGTCAATTTTACAACCCGGCCCAATGGGGGCTATCGCTAGTGAATTTGCCACTAGAGGCGCTAGTGTCGCGTGAGGTCCAATATCATTCACTTTCACTGGTTTTAGCTGGCTTTGTTGCATGAATTATAATTTCTTTAATTTACCTGCTGGAAAGTGATCTCCTTCGTAAAATATCGCAAATATGGATTATTTGGCGATTAATGTGAACGCTTTGAAAGCGGATTTAAGAAAAAGCGCAATAATAGGCGGCCTCAAGAGCAACTATTTCAGAAGTTAGTTTGTTGATATCAAGATAGTTATTTATAAATAATAAACCTTAATTAGATTCAAGATATAACACTTTGTTTCGGCGCCAATCGCCTTTGACAGCTATACCTCCGGACCTCAGTCTACAGTGGCGCCAACTGGTGAGCAAAGAAACGGTAGTCCCCATTATATCGACACGCAAGGGTATACCGTAACCCTATCACATGGGTAACCTTTTCAATGGGCTTTCCTTTTTGATAGGGTTACTCTTAAAAAGGGGTTTTCCGGTCCCTGCATATGAGGAGGCATTAACAATGACTGGAAACATTAATGTAACAGAAACTATACAATACACATTAAGTGACAGAAGTTCGTGTTTACGAAGACAGTTATTTAATAAAATCTTTAAATTCTTCATAATTCTAAGTAAGAAACGCGGTAAGATGCAGTTTGATGGGCCATTTCTAGATACTATTATATTTTTATAATTTAAAGACCTATTAGAGTAGCATGAATAAAAAAATATACATAATTGCACCAGACAATATAATACCGTTATAATATTGCCATCTGTCAAAGTGACAGAGAAAGCAATACTATTATAATAATAGTAAATGAGACAGAAATAAAATAAGATATTGCACCCTTCAGATGGGACATGGGGATTTTGTTTATGATAATCATCATTTAAAAGAACGCACATAATTTTTATTTTTTTCAAGGAAAACAAACAGCTTTTATATAACAATAAACACAGGTCGCAAGGACATAAATAAACACAGTAAGCCTAAAGTTTTCACCGATAAGTAATAAAAAGCATAATTCATAATCTGATACAGACTCTCTATAAAGAGATAGACAGGAGAGAGATCATAATAAGGGATCATTTTTATGCGATTATTTTTGAGATACAGCGAGTCGGATTCGCGCACGACGGGTTCCGTACCATTATCTATAAAAACGGTTTTTTTTTTTTATGAAAACCTATGCTGAGGCAGAAGGCCGTTACAGCTTCACCGGGCGGGTTTTAGGCGAGTGCGGAAGGCACTCAACCCAAAAGCGGCCTGCTAGCGGGTACCGAAACGAGTCGAGGTCTCGCTCGCGCAAGGGCCCTGTACTAGCGGCGTGATCGGACCGTACCGGGTGCCCGGCCAAGAGGTCGACCCGACTAGTGGTTGCATCGCGTAGCTCGGCGCTGCAACACAGACTGGTCTGTGCATACAGACCGATCTACGCGAGCCCCGTTCTAGTGGGCCCGATCGAGGGGGGCAGACCAAGCCTCAAGGGCGCCTCTGTAGGCTCGGACCTCGGGTTGGGCCGTCGTCCGAAGGGCGGACTGGGATATAGAATCGGCAAAAATCATGTCTGTTTTTATAGGAGTCCCCTGAAATATTTATATTATTATTATTTTTCGTAATTGCTGTTGTAGCGGCAACAAAAATATATCACCAATGAAAATATATTTCAACTACAACTATGACGTCGAATGAGATACAGCTTGGTGACAGACGGACATCAGAGTCTTAGTAAGGGATCCGTTTTACCCTTTGGGTACGAGATAATAAATAATAAATAAATAAATAAATGTGGACAATATCACATACATTGTTCTGATCCCAATTTGAATAACTAGTTAAAGCATTCGTATTTTGGAAACCAGAAACAACGAAGGTACCACGAACACCCAGACCAGAGAAAATGTAGAAAAACTCATTTTTTCTACATTGACCCGCCCGGGAATCGAACCCGGGACCTCGGAGCAGGCGACACCTTGAAAACCGGTGTGTACGCCAGTCCGCCACGGAGTTCGTCAAAGATCCTTAATAGAGATGATGAGATGACAATTATACTGTCAAATACTTATTATTTGACAATAATAGTAATATTGATCTACAGTCCATTGTATTTTTACAATGATTTATACATTATGAATTTAGAAGTATACTCTAGTGACAATAATGATACCACAGCGGCATTATTTTAATAACTTAAGGCCAGTAACTTTTTACATTTATTTTTATAGTTTTTTTAAGTGTAATTTTAGTTTAAATGTATGTAGGTACGCGATGTTTCGATTGACTGCACCGAATTGGTTTTTTGGTGTGTTGTCAGGAGGAGGTTCGTATGGAAGAAAATGTTTAATAATTGTATGAAAATTAAAACGGTTTTAGAAATATTGACATGAAAAGTGTTCACATGGTTATACAACGTGTTCCTTTTGATATCCCATAACTCTAAGGTTATGTTCTATAGGTAAAAATAATATAAAACGCCCTAGAACATGTGGTTCAAAAATCAATAGTTTCGAATATAACATCAATTTTAGTTAAATTAGTTGAAAAAATGTAACCAGTATGGCGAATCCTTAGTTTTGCGAGACGTTGGCAAACTTACACTAAAGTGGAGTAGTAAAGTAGTGGGAGAGCGTAATTTGTTTAAAACATTGTGATATGTGGGTGTTTCATTGATAAGTAGGTACGAGTAAATCGTTTTCATACAAAAGTTCATTCATAACAAGGTAAGGGTGTTTTACATAAACAGTCGTGACTTCTTAGAATTATTTTGTATGAAAAAATTAAACAAAAAAAATTTATAATTGAAAAATGATTCATATGCAATTTGATTCTTTACCATGGTCTGTTTAATGCCCTAGAGTTATGGGATATGAAAAAGGAACACGTTGTATGCAGACCATTTGCTTGCATTACCTTTTGGTGAGCCCTAAGCCGGGACAGACATATTTTTTGTAAAGAAATGGCGCTAGTTCTTACCCGTACTTAATAATTTAATTAAGGCAAAGGCCTATACATTTGTAGTCCTTAAGTTAGTTTACATTGTCTATGCTCAAAAAATATGTTGCACAATTTATATTAATATAAAAAAAGTTGATACTTATACAGGGCTATTGTGGCAATATTAGAATTAAAAAAAATACATATTTTTCCTATGTTATTGTGAAATCATATTAAGTAAACTGTGTTCTTTAGGTTGTAGAAAAAATTGTTTTTGTTTTCAGATTTTATGTGCAAGTGATAATTAATTATATCTTATACACTTAGATAATTATATTTAGATTATAATTAAGACTTGACAAATAGTAATTTGGGGCCAGTATTTTTGAAATTATATAATATAAATGGAATATTTTTAGAATAGTTTTAAGAACTCTAAAATAATTTTATAATGTATCGAGAAATAGCATGAATGTACACAGATTATTAATGACCACAATTATTTTAAGGGGTCTAACTCAATATTTGTGAAGTCCGTCGGAAACTTAATTATGTTTTTTTATAAATAAAAATAGATGTATTAACAATATGGCCCAACACTTGCTCAAAGTTGTATAATAAAACCGGCCAAGTGAGAGTCGGACTCGCGCACGTAGGGTTCCGTACCAAAAGGCCAAAAAAAACGGGTTTGTTGTATGAGAGCCCCCCTTAAATATTTAGTTTTTAGTATTTGTTGTTATTGCGGTAACAGAAATACATAATTTGTGAAAATTTCAACTGTCTAGCTATCGCGGCTCTTGAGATACAGCCTAGTGACAGAGCGACGGACAGACGGACAGACAGCGAAGTTTTAGTAATAGGGTCCCGTTTTTACCCTTTGGGTACGAAACCCTAAAAACCAAAAATGTCTTTAAAATCTGACATCTAATAAAGTACTAAGAACGGATATTATACCTCGAAAAAACTCAATTCATTTTGTACTCTGTTTGTTGAGAAATGCACGAAAACGTTGGTTTGGCTTCCTTGATAAAGGCATTTTAAAATAATTGTTCTTACTAAAAATATCGTATATATACAGGGTGCTATTATCTTAGTAATAAAAAAAGGTTTTTATAAAAAAAAAATATGTTGATCTCAAATTGGAAATTCCTATCTCTCTTGATTGACCACTTTTGATCTCAATTTTGATTTGGAAAAGAAATGATGTACCTTATATTTAGTATGGTTTATGTTACATATATTCAAATTAATGTATTAGATTGGTATGTTGTAAACAAGATTTTGATATATTTATTTTAAATGGGTTTTTCAGCAATCAAATTGCCAGTTTGAAAATACGATATCTTAAAAAAAGTGTACCACTTTTTAATATAAAATTTGTGTCAATTTATTTACTCAGTTCGAGCGGTTAGCGTACGTAGAGTCACCTGTGTTCGGCTATGTCCAGACAGCATCGAAAGTCGCTAATACTTCAGTACCATGTCAAAGTATCAAGTTTTTTAATTTGCATGAGATTTTCACTAACACGAATTATTAAGTACTTCGTCATAGTACGAGTACTAAAGTGTTTCAATGACTTCCAATCCAGACCATACTTTCCAACTACGAAACGTTATGTTTTTATCAATAGCTAACAATCAGTGATCTTTAGTATAAAATCTATACTGATATTATAAAGCTGAAGAGTTTGTTTGTTTGTTTGTTTGAACGCGCTAATCTCAGGAAGTACTGGTCCGATTCAAAAAAATATTTTTGTGTTGGATAGTCCATTTATCGAGGAAGGCTTTAGGCTATATAACATCACGCTGCGACCAATAGGAGCGAAGCAAGTGAAAAATGTTGCATAAATAATCGCGATCATAATAACAGAAAAGGACGAGGACGAAGTCGCGGGAAACAGCTAGTTGTTTTATATTTATATAGCTTTCTTTAAATGTTATTACTGAGAAACGCTCTATTATAAAGAGTCAATTTATACAGTCAATAATAATAATCAAATACCGAAAAAAATTGTGACCACCCTGTATACAAAGTCTGAATAAATAAATTGTTTGCAACATTATCATCTACTATGATCAGATTATTACGCCTTTGCGGTAGGTACTTATATGTTGTGTTATTTTAATTTTAATTTTATATTTTAATTTTAATGTTCTAGCATTTTAGTGGCCAGTAATGCAACTATTAATATATGCAGCACTATAAGGCTGGGGCTTGACTCGGAGCGTGCTGGCGCAAATATTCTTAACAGTTTAGCTAAAATCATTTTTTTTTATTATATTATTATATTACTGACATGTATATACAACATGAAGGTGTGAAATTATGGATAAGGAGTTTTTTTGTGGACGTTCAACAAACCGAAATAATTATTTTTAATGTAATTATTTTCGAAAGTAATGCTGAAAATAATACAATGAGAAAATAAACGAAATGAGCGAAAAGTGAGATCAGAGTAGGTATGTGTGTGATATAAAAATAAACAGTAATAACAGAGGCCAAAAAAAATTTTGTTTATAGGAAAACTCGTTTTGTGGGTAAATATGGTGCAGCTCTATTTCTTAGATATATTCAGATATTTTGTTAAAATATTTGTACCGAAATAAAACGCTGCGTATCAAGCCACAGCCTAAAAAATAGATTCCTATTTTGTACTTTTCTATTTTACAACTGTAGCTTAAGACTTAGTTATATTTGCATTGTTTTTCAAATTTTTAAAAGTTTTCGGTTATTTTTAATCTGGTTTTAATAAATCGACTGAAAATGCTACACTATTGACTTGTTTTATTTTAGTAATAATACAAACATCGTCATTTACGTGCCCTGTTCCAAGGTCATCTGGGGTTTCCTCCTCCATAAAATCCTATAAGTCGTCATCGACTCGTCTACCCCTTACACCGCTAATGTAAGGTCATAGGGAAAGGCAAAAGTATAAAAAACCGGCCAATGGCGAGTCGGACTCGCGCACGAAGGATTACGTACCAAAAAGGCCAAAAAGACGGGTTTGTTGTGTGGGAGCCCCCCTTGAATGTTTATTTTGTTTTTAGTATTTTTTGTAATTGCGGCAACAGAAATACATAATTTGTGAAAATTTCAACAGTCTAGCTAACGCTGCTCTTGGGATACAGCCTGGTGACTGACCGACGCGACGGACAGACAGCGAAGTCTTAGTAATATGGTCCGATTTTCACACTGGGTACGGAACCCTTAAAAGTAAGTATGTAATGAGACGTTATATTCTTATCTTATTATTAAATATAAGCTCTTCCCGCGTGAAATCCACGTCATATCGCGCGGTCGGAAACCTGTGCCTAGCGGTGGCATATAGTAAGATAGATTAGGTAGGCTTAATACATTCGTGTCTGTGAAACCATGGAGATACACAAACAAATCTTCAATCCAATCGGTCAAGCTGTTTAGTAGTTGACATACCGACAGCAGCGCCACCTACCGGGTCCCGCGGTAAAAAGTAGCCCATGTTCATCAGGGATAATGTCGGCTTCTAATGGTAAAAGAATTTTTCAAATCGGTCTAGTAGTTTCGGAGCTTATTCAATACAAACAAACTGGTTATTCCCAGTTGCCCCTACCGGCATCGCCCCCACTGGGGGCAACTGGGAATTTGTAAAAAATAATGTTCGGCGCGACTTACTACTGTTGCAGTTGTCACCTCGACCGTAGTAGGTATTTCTTCGCAGGAGTTTAATTATTACTTGTAGTAAAACGGACATTTGTTTATACTGTTCGGTGGAGCAATAGTTAGTTAAAAATGTTTACTAACAGATAGACTATAGCAATTGTCTATTTAATAACCAAATAATAATTAATAGTTAATAAACAAATAAATAAATAAATAATAAATATTTAAGACATGCCTCACTGGGCCACACAGAGCCATCTAGTCCCAAATTAAGTACCCTGTCGTATGGGGTACTAGACAACCGATAAACTTACTTAAAATTTTTTTTTTGTAAATACATACTTATAATACACAGAAAACACCCAGACCAGTACAAACAGACATGTTCATGCACACAAATATTTGTACTGTCTATTTAATAACCAAATGTTACGTTCATTGTTTTAATATTAGGGGTTAAAGTATGAAATTGCCGTTTTGTACGGACGAAATCAAGAAAAGTCATTTTTCCTTACAAAATTTTTTTTAGTTTTTTAAAAACGCCTACACCGTTTTCGATGCAATTAAAGGTGAAAGTTAGATGGTTATAAAGCTACGCATTATAGTATTTAAATTTCTGAAAATCAAAGTATATAATACAAATATACTTAATTGAAGCAAGAAGGTCAGCTGACACATTGTAAGTGGTCTTTTCAACGACTTCCTTTGAAGTAATAGGCACTAGTCTTGCATTTTTTTTTAGTCAAAAGTTACTTTATTTAGTTTTTGATACAATACAAAAAGAATTACGCAATAATATGAATATACTTAAGAGCTATAAACAAAATAAAAAGTGGGAAAATAATCGGCAATTTCATACTTTAACCCCTATTATTATGACAAGCGTTTCAATTGAGGACTTTATTATCTTATCTGTGATTGAGGGACCAACTATATCGTTTGAAACTTTTGAATGGCTAGTTTTACAAGCTACAGATTCAATTTACAATACTTTTACTAACTGTCAGTAATACCGATATTTTGAATATTATGTAAAGAAAGAAAGAAAAATTATTTATATAGCATCAGACAAAACAAAATACACATATCAATAAAAATATAAAATAAAATACACTAATCCACAACACTTAAAAAAAATGTATATTTCTTTGATTATTAGACAACCATTTGGATCAGCGGTAGTAAACGCTGCTTCTGAGCCATGGGTCGCGGGTTCGATCCCCGCACAGTACAAATATTTGTGTGCATGAACATGTCTGTTTGTACTGGTCTGGGTGTTTTCTATGTATTATAAGTATGTATTTACAAAAAAAAGTATATAAGTAAGTTTATCGGTTGTCTAGTACCCCATACGACAGGGTACTTAATAGTAGCTTAATTCGGGACTAGATAGCTCTGTGTGGCATGTCTTAAAAAATATTAAAAAATATTATTATTTGATATTATTGTGGTTCTTTCTTATTGTAAATTAATCGCGATCAATTGAGGGACCACCTTCTACATGCTTCTTCTTATTGAGTAAGGAGGAAGGAGTGCCAATTAATGAAATTAGTTTTACAAATCTTTTACTAAGAGTAGTGGGGTGGTGGTGGGATCTACCTCCTAGTGGTCCACCCCTGGGCAACGGCATCTTTGGTTTTCTAACCAATGATGACGGCTAACAGATCCCTCGCGGTGGTAGGCTTCGTTAGAGGCTGCCTGGATGCTTCCACCCTCCTGCCGAAGTCCAGCGCCAAACAGTTTTTCTGTGTTCCGCTGGTGTGTGGGAGAACCAGTACCTCTGGGTAAGCTCGCTCCATCTTAGGCTTCTTCCTAACCGTATAGTTAAGTATGTTGTCAAGAGCAAGTCCATTATCTATAAAAAAACAGAGTAGCCATTTACAGCAATCGTAAATTTTGTAGATTGATCGATACCTGTCAGGCACGACTGATGGTCCACCTTTTTGAATGAATATATATGAATATATGATTATTTGGCACTTCGAAAAAAAGTTTACAAAAAAATAATTACGTACAATGAATGTGCCAAAAAGGCCACCACTCAGCATTAGTCGCAACAGCCTAAGGCATACTGCGACGCTGATTTTCAGTGGGTTTCCTTTAAACGAATATAACTATCGAGTGCAGACTATTATAAATGGGAGGTTCAATTTACAATCGTTTGAGGACTTTTACTATAGGCTGACACATTCAAAAGCTCAAAATTCCAATGAGGACCCTTAATGGGAAAGCACATCCCCGACCGTCCGAATGCCATGGTCGCCATGGTGAATATACCTTCTAAATTCAATATTCATCACGCACGAAGCCGCGAGTAATTAAATATTAGTCAAATTAGTCTTTTTTAATTGAACAGAATACCTTCACGAAGGATGATCAAGGAATTTTCTTTATGAATATTTCTTGACAATATCGTGACAGATAATTTAACATAACTGTCAGAAAGCTAAAAATGTGATCCGTCCGCTACGATGTTTTTGTAAGAAAATGTAAATAAACTACAAAAAAATACAAAATGGCGTAAGTAAAATTTGAACACATTTATTTCTTAACGGATTAACAGTCTTAATGTAGATTTTGTTTTGTCTTAGACGGGAATCGAACCCGCATCCCCATGCATACCGTACGCGGTGCTTTGTCCATTTTTGATATTTTTATTTTTTTATTTATTCATAGCACACAAAACAGATTACAATCAAAGTGAATATCTTATTATATCATGCATATAGTACAGGTCTAGATCATAATCCAAAGATATATGTGCCTAGAAGCTTAAAAATTGATTTTATTTGTTTATTTATGCGCTAAAGAGCGCTACACTTAAGAATCAATGCCAAACTTAGAAAAAATTACACAAGTTAAAATTTTTAAAATTTTTTTAAGAATTCGTGTGAAAACCAGATAAACAAAATGAGAGAACTAATTAATTAGATACTTATTTATAAACAAATCTTACTTAAATGTGTGTTTAATTGTCTCCGAAACTGAGGCAGCGTGAGGTAGAATATATCTATTCTGTTTATTGCAAGAATTTCATTGTATTGGCGGCACATCCGAACTATGGGGTTGTAGTAAGAGGTGTTATTAGAGAAAAAATATTATAATTACGATTGCGGACTCTAAATCTGGTGTTGAAATTCAGCAAAGAAAGAAGATTAGAGGAGTCCATCTGATGGTGCAGTATTTTATAGAGCAAGACAAGGTCAATCATCTGTCGGCGCATGTATAGAGGACTTATGTGGAAATAGCTTAAAAGCGTTCTTTGTAGGACCCGAGTTTTCGGCCCATGCCACATCTATAACCGAGGATTTTTAGACAACGCCTCTGGACACCCTCCACACGATAACTATGTACCTTGTAGAAGGGAGACCATAGCCGAATTATATTCAAGAACACTACGTATTAGCGAGTAATATAAGTAAATTAAACTCTTACTTTGTCGAAACTGTTTGGTGGTCCGAGGTGTTACCGAGACAATACGTTACTGCGTGTTTTTTTACCCGACCTCTCTCGCCTAAGGAGCGCAGCGAAGGCTATATCTCCTGAGGATGCTACGTGAAGTGGCGAAACGCGTCGAGATTTTTCATATATCGGTATTGGGTACAAATAATTGCATTAACTGTACTGCATGCATTTTTGTGGGAGGACGGGCGGTGTTCTTGCATGATATTGTGCTTGCTCATTCAGTGTTAGTGTGGGCTAACTAGTATTATATTATCTGTGGTGTGGGTATTGTGGTGAAGGTACCTAGGCCGGTGTTAACGAGCGGAAATCATTAGCAATTTATTTTCAAAATCTATATTTATTATAATAACAATGAAACCGCTGAAAATATCGTATAAAGTATTTAACAAAATAAGTTATTAAAAGGTTATTATTTATTACTTAAAGATAAAAAAAATAAAAACTACATACCCAATCAACGACAGAAAATCGTCCTCACCAAATGCGTGCCACTAAAACATTTTCGTGCCTTTCAACTTAGTAGCATTCATCTAATATTAGGGGTTAAAGTATGAAATTGCCGTTTTGTATGGACGAAATCGAGAAAAGTCATTTTTCCATACTAACAATTTTTAAGTTTTTTTTAAAAACGCCTGAACCGTTTTCGATAAAATTAAAGGTGAAAGTTAGATGGTTATAAAGCTACGCATTATAGTATTTAAATTTCTGAAAATTAAAATATATAATACAAATATACTTAATTGAAGCAAGAAGGTCAGCTGACACATTGTAAGGGGTCTTTTCAACGACTTCCTTTGAAGTAATAGGCACTAGTATTGCATTAAAATCGTTTTAGTCGGGTGACATGTTCAGAAACTTGTGTCACACCAAAACCTCACGAGCGCGATCGCAGGTATAACGAGAGAGAGAGACGGACCGATCTCCCGTCTCATCTCGAGCGCTGCCAGTCATTCCGTGAAACTTGTCACGCGGAATCCTCACGAGCGGAGGCTGGCATAGCGTTCGAGTGAGTGGACCGATCTTCCGTCTCTCTCACTCTAGCGGCATACAAACGAATGGAGATTTTCTCGTGCGGTTAAGTTTTCGTTGAATGTTTAAGATGTAATTTAAAATTTGAAAAAATTGTTATCTTCATTAATTCCTTACTTCCCAAAAACTTATATCACCAATAAGACGTTATCACGTAAACATCTCGATCGTAAACCTACTTTACAAACAACCAATTTTTTTTTAGTCAAAAGTTACTTTATTTAGTTTTTGATACAATACAAAAAGAATTACGCAATAATATGACTATACTTAAGAGCTATAAACAAAATAAAAAGTGGGAAAATAATCGGCAATTTCATACTTTAACCCCTATTATTATGACAAGCGTTTCAATTGAGGACTTTATTATCTTATCTGTGATTGAGGGACCAACTATATCGTTTGAAACTTTTGAATGGCTAGTTTTACAAGCTACAGATTGAATTTACAATACTTTTACTAACTGTCAGTAATACCGATATTTTGAATATTATGTAAAGAAAGAAAGAAAAATTATTTATATAGCATCAGACAAAACAAAATACACATATCAATAAAAATATAAAATAAAATACACTAGATAAACTTGAAAAATTTTGTCTCAGACGGGACGGGAAAAAAAAATATTTCAAGTTTATATACTGATACTATAAGTGCAATTAAGTTGCTAAAATATCAAATAAAATATAAAATACACTAATCCACAACACTTAAAAAAAATGTATATTTCTTTGATTATTAGACGACCATTTGGATCAGCGGTAGTAAACGCTGCTTCTGAGTCATGGGTCGCGGGTTCGATCCCCGCACAGTACAAATATTTGTGTGCATGAACATGTCTGTTTGTACTGGTCTGGGTGTTTTCTATGTATTATAAGTATGTATTTACAAAAAAAAGTATATAAGTAAGTTTATCGGTTGTCTAGTACCCCATACGACAGGGTACTTAATAGTAGCTTAATTTGGGACTAGATAGCTCTGTGTGGCATGTCTTAAAAAATATTAAAAAATATTATTATTTGATATTATTGTGGTTCTTTCTTATTGTAAATTAATCGCGATCAATTGAGGGACCACCTTCTACATGCTTCTTCTTATTGAGTAAGCAGGAAGGAGTGACAATTAATGAAATTAGTTTTACAAATCTTTTACTAAGAGTAGTGGGATGGTGGGATCTACCTCCTAGTGGTCCACCCCTGGGCAACGGCATCTTTGGTTTTCTAACCAATGATGACGGCTAACAGATCCCTTGCGGTGGTAGGCTTCGTATGAGGCCGCCTGGATGCTTCCACCCTACTGTCGAAGTCCAGCGCCAAACAGTTTTTCTGTGTTCCGCTGGTGTGTGGGAGAACCAGTACCTCTGGGTAAGCTCGCTCCATCTTAGGTTTCTTCTTAACCGTATAGTTAAGTATGTTGTCAAGAGCAAGCCCATTATCTATAAAAAAACAGAGTAGCCATTTACAGCAATCGTAAATTTTGTAGATTGATCGATACCTGTCAGGCACGACTGATGGTCCACCTTTTTGAATGAATATATATGAATATATGTTTATTTGGCACTTCGAAAAAAAATTTACAAAAAAATAATTACGTACAATGAATGTGCCAAAAAGGCCCCCACTCAGCATTAGTCGCAACAGCCTAACGCATTGCATACTGCGACGCTGATTTTCAGTGGGTTTCCTTTAAACGAATATAACTATCGAGTGCAGACTATTATAAATGGGAGGTTCAATTTACAATCGTTTGATGACTTTTACTATAGGCTGACACATTCAAAAGCTCAAAATTCCAATGAGGACCCTTAATGGGAAAGCACATCCCCGACCGTCCGAATGCCATGGTCGCCATGGTGAATATACCTTCTAAATTCAATATTCATCACGCACGCGAAATTATTAATAATAACACGAAGCCGCGAGTAATTAAATATTAGTCATATTAGTATTTTTTAATTGAACAGAATTACTTCACGAAGGATGATCAAGGAATTTTTTTTATGAATATTTCTTGACAATATCGTGACAGATAATTTAACATAACTGTCAGAAAGCTAAAAATGTAATCCGTCCGCTGCGATGTTATTGTAAGAAAATGTAAATAAACTACAAAAAAATACAAAATGGCGTAAGTAAGATTTGAACACATTTATTTCTTAAAGGATTAACAGTCTTAATGTAGATTTTGTTTTGTCTTAGACATTCGCATACCGTACGCGGTGCTTTGTCCATTTTTGTTACTGAGACAATACGTTACTCCGTGTTTTTTTACCCGACCTCTCTCGCCTTAGGAGCGCAGCGAAGGCTATATCTCCTGAGGATGCTACGTGAAGTGGCGAAACGCGTCGAGGTTTTTCATATATCGGTATTGGGTACAAATAATTGCATTAACTGCACTGCATGCATTTTTGTGGGAGGACGGGCGGTTTTCTTGCATGATATTGTGCTTGCTCATTCAGTGTTAGTGTGGGTATTGTGGTGAAGGTACCTAGGCCGGTTTTAACGAGCGGAAATCATTAGCAATTTATTTTCAAAATCTATACTTATTATAATAACAATGAAACCGCTGAAAATATCGTATAAAGTATTTAACAAAATAAGTTATTATAAGGTTATTATTTATTACTTAAAGACAAAAAAAATAAAAACTACATACCCAATCAACGACAGAAAATCGTCCTCACCAAATGCGTGCCACTAAAACATTTTCGTGCCTTTCAACTTAGTAGCATTCATCTAATATTAGGGGTTAAAGTATGAAATTGCCGTTTTGTATGGACGAAATCGAGAAAAGTCATTTTTCCATACTAACAATTTTTAAGTTTTTTTTAAAAACGCCTGAACCGTTTTCGATAAAATTAAAGGTGAAAGTTAGATGGTTATAAAGCTACGCATTATAGTATTTAAATTTCTGAAAATTAAAATATATAATACAAATATACTTAATTGAAGCAAGAAGGTCAGCTGACACATTGTAAAGGGTCTTTTCAACGACTTCCTTTGAAGTAATAGGCACTAGTATTGCATTTTTTTTAGTCAAAAGTTACTTTTAGTTTTAGATACAATACAGAAAGCAATAATATGACTATACTTAAGAGCTATAAACAAAATAAAAAGTGGGAAAATAATCGGCAATTTCATACTTTAACCCCTATTATTAAACATAATTCTAAGTCATACAGAGGCCTGGAACAGTTAGTAGGTTTGTAAAACTCGGACACCACTTCAATCCTTGAGAGAAAACCACTACATGAAGAAATACCAACCGTAGCGTAGATTGATTTTTGACTAGCTTCGAAACGGAAGCTAAGTAGAATGAGTTTATGTAGGTACATACATATACTGAAAAAAAATTTTTTTCTTATCGCTCCGTAGTTCAGTACTTCCAACACCAACATCGTGTGTAAATATAAATCTGTTAAGATGATACATACAGCTTTTAAATCTGTTTTTAATCAAATAAATAATACTAAAGTAAATACCAATTATCACAATCCACTACAAAAAGTATGGAACTGTGTTCAGAAATTTATTTTCTATCTGTAGAAAATTGTCAAAAGATTTTATTATAATGTATCGTATATAACATTATGCTGTAACCTAGTACTTTCGTAAAACTCAGGGTCTTGCGCGAGTTAAGTCTTGCCAACGCCATCTGTTAGTAATAGTTAGAACGAACTGCTATACATTGTGGTGAAAACGTCTTTAGATTTACATTGATAAAAATTGTCAGTCTGAGCTTCTTAAGGACCATAGGAGTAAAAGGTTTTCTTGTTTTGTTATTATAATAACATTAGGTACTTATTTTATTTCGTTTAAAATAAAAATGGAATATACGGTTCGATAAAAAGTTACTAGATGGCGCCACATTGTTGCCATACAAATATAAATTCAGGTTTCAAGTACGTAATACAAAAAAATTGCATAAGGTTTTCGTGTCCGCAAAATCGCAAACTTACAATCAAAATCACTGAAAAAGTTATCACTAGGACCTAGAAGGCCTTTAACAAAAACCAATGTTGTATAATTTGTATGTATTTATTTATTGATTTAGGAATAAGAAATAAACTTTGTTTCGTCGATTATAAATCAGATCGGATTAGATTATAAATCCACGAAACAAAATTTATTTGTTATTTTAATTTTATAGATACAAAATCAAGTAGTTTAAATTCAAAATACTGATTTACATTGGTGCAATAATAAAACATCACTAATAACCGGCCAAGTGCGAGTCGGACTCGCGGACGAAGGGTTCCGTACCAAAAAGGCCAAAAAAACGGGTTTGTTGTATGGGAGCGCCCACCTTAAATATTTAATTTATTTTGTTTTTAGTATTTGTTGTTATTGCGGGAATAGAAATGCATAATTTGTTAAAATTACAACAGTCTAGCTATGGCGGCTCTTGAGATACAGCCTGGTGACAGAGCGACGGACAGACGGACAGACGGACAGACGGACAGACGGACAGACAGCGAAGTCTTAGTAATAGGGTCCCGTTTTTTCCCTTTGGGTACGGAACCCTAAAAACCAGAACAGTATCATTTTAGCAAATTACCTACCTCTATTAGTATTTATTGCATCCCTGTTAACTGCTTTTCATTCTGGCATTCTTTCGTAGTACATTATTGCAAAAAGCTGCCGCTTTTGGCGTTAGCGACAAATTCGACTTTATATACAACTAAATGAAAAGTTTACTGTGATTCAATAAATACTAGAGGTAATTTGCTAAAATGATACTGTTCTAGTTTTTTGTTAATTTATTTTGTTTGACAATTAAATCAAACTTAGATCTACTTAGTAGTCGACTTAATGATAATATTGATAAACCACAGTTGCGTAGTGTGCCAGCACTGCCAGGGTCGGTTCCTGAGGGAAGACAGCATTGCTGTACTGAAGGGATATAGCTACCACAAGAAATGTCACAAATGCTGTAAGTATTTGCCTATCCGCTACATTATTAGCTATACAGGTCACCCAATCCGCTAATTTACAAATGGCTTAATAGAATCGCAATTGCATCTCAATTGTATATTTTGACACATTTATTAAGGTAGTAATGTGGGATCACAACAATGTAGTTGGGGCCCCAATTCCGCTAATTTACAAATGGCTTAATAGAATCGCAATTGCATCTCAATTGTATATTTTGACACATTTATTAAGGTAGTAATGTGGGATCACAACAATGTAGTTGGGGCCCCAATTCCGCTAATTTACGAATGGCTCAATAGAATCGCAATTGCATCTCAATTGTATATTTTGACACATTTATTAAGGTAGTAATGTGGGATCACAACAATGTAGTTGGGGCCCCAATTCCGCTAATTTACGAATGGCTCAATAGAATCGCAATTGCATCTCAATTGTATATTTTGACACATTTATTAAGGTAGTAATGTGGGATCACAACAATGTAGTTGGGGCCCCAATTCCGCTAATTTACAAATGGCTCAATAGAATCGCAATTGCATCTCAATTGTATATTTTGACACATTTATTAAGGTAGTAATGTGGGATCACAACAATGTAGTTGGGGCCCCAATTCCGCTAATTTACGAATGGCTCAATAGAATCGCAATTGCATCTCAATTGTATATTTTGACACATTTATTAAGGTAGTAATGTGGGATCACAACAATGTAGTTGGGGCCCCAATTCCGCTAATTTACGAATGGCTCAATAGAATCGCAATTGCATCTCAATTGTATATTTTGACACATTTATTAAGGTAGTAATGTGGGATCACAACAATGTAGTTGGGGCCCCAATTCCGCTAATTTACAAATGGCTCAATAGAATCGCAATTGCATCTCAATTGTATATTTTGACACATTTATTAAGGTAGTAATGTGGGATCACAACAATGTAGTTGGGGCCCCAATTCCGCTAATTTACGAATGGCTCAATAGAATCGCAATTGCATCTCAATTGTATATTTTGACACATTTATTAAGGTAGTAATGTGGGATCACAACAATGTAGTTGGGGCCCCAATTCCGCTAATTTACAAATGGCTCAATAGAATCGCAATTGCATCTCAATTGTATATTTTGACACATTTATTAAGGTAGTAATGTGGGATCACAACAATGTAGTCGGGGCCCCAATTCCGCTAATTTACGAATGGCTCAATAGAATCGCAATTGCATCTCAATTGTATATTTTGACACATTTATTAAGGTAGTAATGTGGGATCACAACAATGTAGTTGGGGCCCCAATTCCGCTAATTTACAAATGGCTCAATAGAATCGCAATTGCATCTCAATTGTATATTTTGACACATTTATTAAGGTAGTAATGTGGGATCACAACAATGTAGTTGGGGCCCCAATTCCGCTAATTTACAAATGGCTCAATAGAATCGCAATTGCATCTCAATTGTATATTTTGACACATTTATTAAGGTAGTAATGTGGGATCACAACAATGTAGTTGGGGCCCCAATTCCGCTAATTTACGAATGGCTCAATAGAATCGCAATTGCATCTCAATTGTATATTTTGACACATTTATTAAGGTAGTAATGTGGGATCACAACAATGTAGTTGGGGCCCCAATTCCGCTAATTTACAAATGGCTCAATAGAATCGCAATTGCATCTCAATTGTATATTTTGACACATTTATTAAGGTAGTAATGTGGGATCACAACAATGTAGTTGGGGCCCCAATTCCGCTAATTTACGAATGGCTCAATAGAATCGCAATTGCATCTCAATTGTATATTTTGACACATTTATTAAGGTAGTAATGTGGGATCACAACAATGTAGTTGGGGCCCCAATTCCGCTAATTTACAAATGGCTCAATAGAATCGCAATTGCATCTCAATTGTATATTTTGACACATTTATTAAGGTAGTAATGTGGGATCACAACAATGTAGTTGGGGCCCCAATTCCGCTAATTTACAAATGGCTCAATAGAATCGCAATTGCATCTCAATTGTATATTTTGACACATTTATTAAGGTAGTAATGTGGGATCACAACAATGTAATTGGGGCCCCTATTCCGCTAATTTACAAATAGCTCAATAGAATCGCAATTGCATCTCAATTGTATATTTTGACACATTTATTAAGGTAGTAATGTGGGATCACAACAATGTAGTTGGGGCCCCAATTCCGCTAATTTACGAATGGCTCAATAGAATCGCAATTGCATCTCAATTGTATATTTTGACACATTTATTAAGGTAGTAATGTGGGATCACAACAATGTAATCGGGGCCCCAATTCCGCTAATTTACGAATGGCTCAATAGAATCGCAATTGCATCTCAATTGTATATTTTGACACATTTATTAAGGTAGTAATGTGGGATTACAACAATGTAATCGGGGCCCCAATTCCGCTAATTTACGAATGGCTCAATAGAATCGCATTTGCATCTCAATTGTATATTTTGACACATTTATTAAGGTAGTTATGACGTGGGATCACAACAATGTAATCGGGGCCCCAATTCCGCTAATTTACGAATGGCTCAATAGAATCGCAATTGCATCTCAATTGTATATTTTGACTCATTTATTAAGGTAGTAATGTGGGATTACAACAATGTAGTTGGGGCCCCAATTCCGCTAATTTACAAATGGCTTAATAGAATCGCAATTGCATCTCAATTGTATATTTTGACACATTTATTAAGGTAGTAATGTGGGATCACAACAATGTAGTTGGGGCCCCAATTCCGCTAATTTACGAATGGCTCAATAGAATCGCAATTGCATCTCAATTGTATATTTTGACACATTTATTAAGGTAGTAATATGGGATCACATCAATGTAATTGGGGCCCCAATTCCGCTAATTTACAAATGGCATTTCATTACATCTTGTAATTTAGTTGGACACACATTGATATTAATTTGTACTAACGTCCTACATTCATCCCACTGCTGGAGAAAGGCCTCCATCATTGAATTCGAGTTACCATATCAATGATGGGTACAGGCATCACAACGCTTGCCTTGGTAGGTGATCACGAACCCGAGGAGTGTTCGAATATTCGAAACTCTTGTTGCCCGAAAATAGTGGTTAGTAACGCTCCGTTGGTCTAGTGGTTTAAATACTGGGCCTAGATCTCGGGGTCCCAGGTTTGAATCCCGGGTCGGGCAACAAAAAAGTTTAGAATTTTCAAACGTTGCTCGGGTTTGTGATCACCAACCCGCATTCGGCAAGCGTGGTGATTATGCCAGTACACCCATCATTGCTGTGGTAACTGGAATTTAATGATAGAGGCCTTTTCCCTGCAGTGGGATGATTATAGGCTGTTACTTGTAATTTAGCGGGACGCACTTTGATAGTAATTTGTACTAACGTCCTACATTCATCCCACCGCAGGGGAAAGGCCTCCATCATTGAATTCGAGTTACCATATCAATGATGGGTACAGGCATCACAACGCTTGCCTTGGTTGGTGATCACTAACCCGAGGAATGTTCGAATATTCGAAATTCTTGTTGCCCGACCCGGGGATCGAACCAGAGGCCTTACTCTGCAACAGAATGTCCGTACATTTGAATCCATCTGTCTCTGCCGCTCATACCGTTTTTTTAGAGTATCTGAAAGAGAGATATATCCGTAAATACGAGCTTCGTGTTGCAGAGTAAGAGGCCAGAACCCTCGGAGTCTTGGTCCGCTCGCTACTTACAACTACCGATTAAAATTTCCCGTGTTACTCTTGTCCACTCCGGTGTTACTTTAAATCCAGGAGAAAATTCTGGGTGACGACTCGAACGCGAAAGATATGCTCATACCTCTGCTTTATGTGAATGTATGTTTCTTTGTTTAGTTTTTTCGTAAAGCTAATAATTGATAAGTGTATTTACAAAACTATCTAATCTAATACACATTACATAATTAAGTCATTAAGTCTACCACAGTTAAAAATGTTTAGCGCCCCTGCTTTACACTCCGTAACTCGACTCGGCTTTTGTTCACGCCCGGGAAGTCTTTTGTTTAGCTTATCTGGCCGTTGCACTTGAAGTGAATACTTTTGAACGCACGCCTATCTCGCTCTTTTTAATATTGAATACATATTATTGTCCGTACTTGCCTGTTCGCACGAGTTGCACAGATCGCTTTTTAACTACGAGTTCTGAGCTGTCTTATCTATTGTTTATTTTTCGCACGCATTTAATTATCTGCTACTATTTTGTTTCTTATTATAAATGTATAAAGCAAAAATGGCTAATTCACGTTTAAATATCTATTATCAAAACGTAAGAGGGTTACGAACCAAAGTTGATACATTTAAGCGTAATATTTCATTATCTAACTATGATATACTTTTTATTACTGAGTCTTGGTTGCTGGATGGAATAGCCGATAGTGAAGTTTTTAATGACCAATTTGTCGTTTGGAGACGTGATCGTGAGTATGATTCCCGAGGTCAATCAATGGGCGGAGGTGTACTATTAGCGACGCGTAAGGAATTATTTGTTACGCCACAACTGACGTTTCACTGAACCGCCGAGGATCTTTGGCTTACCTTATCGCTTAATAATGATAACCAACCACCTACTAAAGTTCATCTTTGTGTTTTATACCTATGTAACCAACATTTGGGTAATTCTTTTTCTCAACAATTAGATAATTACCTTAACAAACTTAACATCATAATGCTACAAAATCCATTAGACAAATACTTGGTTATTGGCGACTTTAATATGAGTAGCATTAAATGGCATTTAAATAACGATCTGTCATATAGCCCGTCGGACTTCCGTACAACTGATGAATGTTTACTTGTGGATGAATTGAATATGCTCGGTTTGGCTCAATATAATGGCGTTTTGAACAGTCAGGGCAGAATCCTGGACTTGGTTATTTCAAATGAAATTGTGAATGTGAAGGAATGCCAGGATCCCTTGGTACCCATTGACCCACTTCACGGCGCGTTGTTAATCACAGCTGATTTTATTTCTGTTGACAATTTGAAGCCAGCCTCAGCCACCAAACGTCTTTTTTATAAGGGGGACTACATTAAAATTAATTCCGAAATTATGAAAATCGACTGGGCGCTTGAATTTTCTACTAAGGCTGTTGAAGAAGCTGTCGATTTCTTTTATGATTTTATTAACTCTTTAATTGATAAATACATACCCGCTATTTTGGCAACAAACAGGATGTATCCCTCTTGGTACCCTAGAACTCTGATAAAGTTAATTAAAGAAAAGAACAAATATTTACGTAAATATAATACTTACAGTAATCGAGCAGATCTGGAGTCTTTTAAGTTACTACGAGACAGGGTAAAGATGCTTGAAAAGCAATGTCACCTTTCCTATCTCGAAAAAGTTGAACAATCTATCACTAAAAACCCTAAATATTTCTGGACCTATATTAAAACAAAAAATAATAATAAATCGAGTACTATTCCAAGCTGCCTTAACTATAATAATATCCAAGCAAACTCGGGTGATGAGATCTGTGACGCATTCTCGACATATTTTCTCTCAAATTTTTCGCAGGTTACGTCTAGTAATGCTTACTCACACCCTTTTTATCCATCTAGTACCCCTGTACCTCACATCGCCAATGTTGAAGTCATGCTGGACTCAGTAGTGAAGCATTTATTGTCACTTGATAGATCAAAGTCGGCAGGGCCCGACAAAATTCCAGCCTCTTTTCTAATAGCTACTGCTAATACAATTTCAGTCCCTATTGCGTTATTGTTTCAAAAATCGCTAAGTGAAGGTATTGTGCCGGCCATCTGGAAGTCCGCGTTCATAACGCCTGTGCATAAGAAAGGACCAAAAACAGACGTCAAAAATTACAGACCCATTTCAAAGCTCTGCATAATAGTTAAGATTTTTGAGCGTATTATATATGATCAACTGTATCCAGCTTTGAAGCATTCTTTTGGTCCCTTTCAACATGGATTTCTAGGCGGTAGGTCTACAGTTTCTAATCTTGTGCTCCTCAATGACTTTATTACCGGTGCTATGGATGCGGGCAAACAGGTCGACGTAATATACACTGATTATTCTAAATGCTTCGACCGGATAGATCACAACACACTTATGCTTAAGCTGGCCTTAATAGGAATCAGTGGCGACCTCTTGAGGTGGTTTTCTTCTTACATTGACCATAGATCTCAGGCTGTCGTAGTTAAAAACTACATTTCTGGCTGGGTTGATATACCTAGTGGCGTGCCCCAAGGCTCATTACTGGGGCCCCTTCTCTTCAACATAATGATTAACGATATAGACCATTTCCTAGTTTCATCACAACTTCTTTGTTTTGCGGATGATATGAAAATCTTCGCTACTATTTCATCTCAAGCTGACGCATTCGCTCTGCAAGCAGATATCTCTCGTCTTGAAGATTACTGTATTAGAAACGGTCTGGATCTTAATCCCTCCAAATGTTGTGTTGTTACTTATACCCGGAAAGTAAACATAATCACAACTACATACACACTTAAGCAACAACCGCTGCAGCGTTCCACAACTGTGCGAGACCTGGGGGTATATCACGATAGCAAACTATTATTTGATACCCATATAAATAAAATAGTCTCAAAGGCTTATCGAGCTCTTGGTTTTATCTTAAGATGCTCAACATCGTTTAAAGACCTCAAGACACTCAAAATACTTTACTGTTCTTTAGTACGAACTCATCTTGAATATGCCTCCCAGGTTTGGAACCCCATGTATAATGTGTACGTGGAACGCATTGAACGCATTCAAAAGAAATTTGTGAAGCATCTTTGCTTTCGTCTCAAAATTAACTACAGTTCTCAAAATTATATAGATCTATGTAAAAAACATCACCTAGTTCCATTGAATATTCGTCGTGATGTAGCAGACATAATCTTTTTGTTGAAGGTAACCTCGGGCATTGTAGATTCTCCAGATCTGTTATCTAGGATTATGTTAAACGCTCCATCTAGACGACTCAGATTTAACCCTCCTCTTTACGTTCCATCAGCCTCTACTAATTATCGCCAGAACTCGTATGTTTTGCGTGTTAGCAGTAATTTAAATAATGTATCCAAAATTGTTGACATCGACCTATTCGCTACGGGCGTAGCTAAAGCTAAGCGATTACTTTATGAACACTTGCTCCAGTAATTTGATTATGTTTGTACTTAGATTTATTCCACCTCCTGTTGCGGTTAGCGCATTTGTCACTCACAATACTATAATGTAAGTTTATACTTATTTTTTTCTTCTTTCTTAAAAAACAACAAAACAATTTCAATATTGTTAATTTATTGTACTTTTTGTCTTGGTAGCGTGTTTTAATGTATTAGTGCTCAATTATTTGTGATCCTACATTGTCTCAATCGGTGAGGACCTCTAATTGGCTTTAATGTTACTACATTTGTTTTACTACTGTGTTTTATGTAGCTGTTGGTCTTCCTTTAAAATAAAATAAAATAAAAATAAAAATAAATTAATGACCCTGACTCTGCGTTGAACTAAGCAAAACAAAGTTTTAATCCTAGCTTAGGATTTCAACATCATCACAGCTAAATATTAGAAGCACAGCTAGTCTTTACATTTAATAAGATTATAAGAAATTTAATAACCTTTCTAGAAATATATAAATTATATAATATTTCAGTTTGAAAATATTAGAAAAAAAATTAAACCTGGCCCTCTGCGAGCCGTAATTTTATTCCGACTGTGACCTGCGCCTGCGCAAAATAGCGAAATATGAACGAAATTCAATATATTCTACAAAGAACTGAAGAAAGTAGGCTTTGAAAATAACTAATTATGGATTTAGAAAATTATTTTGCTAATGATTTCCGCTTGTTAATATACCGGCCTAGATACCTTCACCACACTACCCGCACTAAAACTGATTTGAGGAAGCACCTGCACCACACTAACACTGATTGAGCAAGCACTATTTCATGCAGGAAAACCGCCCGCCCTCCCTCAAAAATGCATGCAGTACAGTTAATGCAATTATTAGTACCCAACACCAATATAATAAAAACCTCGACGCGATTCGCCACTTCACGTGGCATCCTCAGGAGATGTTGTCGCCTTCGCTGCGCTCCGACGACTATTTAATAATTCTAATTGCATTAACTGTACTGCATGCATTTTTGAGGGAGGGCGGGCGGTTTTTTTGCATGAAATAGTGCTTGCTCAATCAGTGTTAGTGTGGTGCAGGTGCTTCCTCAAATCAGTGTTAGTGCGGGTAGTGTGGTCAAGGTAAAAATCAGAATGAGGCCGGTATATTAACAAGCGGAAATCGTTAGCAAAATAATTTTCTAAATCCATAATTAGTTATGGATTTCCGCAAAGTAACGCCTGAGTCTATTAATTTTGAAAATAACGATAATACGTAATTAGTTGTGTATTTTACGACAATTATGCAGAAAACATTCTAAACAAGCCAAAATTTCCCGCCCGCCATATTGAAAAATACGCTATCGTAATATCTTATTTTCAAATCGTCTTTTGATATTGAAAAACTGATTCAATCTTAAAAATCTAAGCCTAAATCTTCAAATACTTTAAAGCATAAATATTTCAATAATCAAGTAAGTACTTACGACATTTTCTGAGCTTAAAACAAATCGAAGTAAAGCGTAAATTACAGTGAAAAACCGGAGCATATCATGGAGTCACTTTAGATTATTATTTTTTTAAATTTGTGTAACATAGAGTTGTTCCGATTGCACTATCTTTTAGTACGGTTAATAATCGACATATAATCGATTTTTCGAATGCAATTGATAGTCACAGCTCTAGCAAATACTGATAATAGAAGAGCTCCGCGAAATTAAAAAAAATGGCCCAAAAGTTTTCACGGGACATATGACTATCCCGTGATTTTGACATTTCTAAATTTGGGGTACGCAGGTGGTAGATCAACTTCGTTGTGTTATCACTGTAATGTATGTACGCGAATAACTTCTAATAATTGGATACTTATTTTTGTTATATTTGCATCGAAGAAATTATTTTATATATGGGTAAATGGAAAAAAAATATCTTCTAGAAATATTCTTATGAAATGTATTTAAGAGGAAACATCACGGCCTTTTTTCCATACAAACGTAGTCCCCTGTTTCCTCTCTGGATAATGCCAGTAGAGCAATATTTTTTATCATACAAATCTATGGCCACTATTAGCATGTTTATATGTTTTCTGTTTTTTCCAAAATTAATTAATAAAAAATATAAGATGATATGAGCCTTCAAAAATCGAAAAAAATCGCTAGATTTTCCGCTGTGTTCAAACATCCAGAAAACAAACTTGGCAAAATTTTTGAAAAAAAGGAAAACATTCGATCACGGCCAAAGCCTTTCTTTAATTTTAATGAAAGAAGGTATTTAAATCGGTCTAGTTTTGGAAAAGTAATCGGGGGACTACGAAACATTGATTTGGTGTGCTTTTAGTAGGTATTTTCGGTCCAATAAGCAGTTGTCTCTATCACACTCTGCGGTGAATGCGTTTGGCACTGCGCGACAGCAATAGATTTTACAAATACCTATTTTTCAATCCTCTCGCCCGTAGTGTTTTCTCTTAAAGGGTAAGTATAGTCATATTCAGACCTTTCGCTTGCCTTATCAATAATGTACCTCTGAATGAACTTGCGCAAGACCGGGACGAAAAAAGGTCCTGTTAAAACAATTGTTTACTGAAAATTTGATTCAGCAAACACCCAGCTCGAGAAAATATAGAAAAGCTCTTTTTTTTCTACATTTAGCCGATCGAGAATCGAACCGGGAACTTTAAAGCTATTATTTAGAATGACTAACCCCCGTATTTATAAAGAAGAATTACTTATTGCTTAAGAAAGTCATAACTTAAAATGTTCATACCTAGTGCTTAAGTGAAAGAAATTGGTCACCATTAATAGTCATATTATCTGGCTAGAAATGCAAACTTTTGGTAGTTATAACTTCTAGTAATTTCTTGATTAAGGCATACAAATTGTCTCTCAAGTAATTACTTTTAGTCAAGTAATTACTTTTACTTGTTTATAAATACGGGGGTTAGATCTGTAGAGAAACTAAGTATTGCTTGTAACTGAAGACATCATAGAGCAGTGTTTTGTAGAAGTGTGTATTAAGAATATTTATGCAAAACATACGGGTGAGTGTGTTTGTGTGCGTGTGTGTGAGTGTGAGTATGATTGTGTCTGTACGCTCGTGTATGCGTACGTACGCGTGTGTGTGTATGTTTTTATAAAGAAACGAAGACGCTTGAATATTATGCCACATATTTATTTCTTGACAAAACATTTTTTTTTTCGCTTTTTCAGATGTCTGCAGTGAAACAAATCTCCACAACGCCGAGGTGTTCCAAGGCGTGATCTTCTGCTGCAGCTGCTCCCAGCGCATATTCCAAGGCTGCTCCACTGCAAGGAAGACCAAGAATGAGAAAAGAAGTCAGAGCGCAAGAGAGAAGTCGCGGCCGAAGCGTAAAGAACGAAAGCATCATGTTGGTATTAGATTAAAAGAAACTAGCTTTTGCCGACGACTTCGTCCGCGTGAAGTAGTTATTTTTGGTATTTTTTTAAATCAAATAACATCATCCCCCTTTTTTAAAGTCGGTTAGAAATCGTAGCTAGTCTATATCCTTTCCTACGGTCTAAACGACCATCGTAAAAAATTTCATCAACATCAGTTTAGTGGTTTTTAAGTTTATTCATTACAAACATACACACACACAAAAATACAAATCTTCCCTCTTTAAATTATTTAGTATAGAAGTGTAAAATGTAGATGTAGATAAATAAATAATAATAAATTAATACGACCTGGCGTGCACACCGGCTTTCAAGGTGTCGTCTGCTCTGAGGTCCCGGGTTCGATTCCCGGACAGGTAAAAAAAGCGTATTAATACTTTCTCGGGTCAGTGATTGTGGTGCCTTCGTTGTTTCTGATTTCCAAAATACGAGTGCTTTAAATAGTTATTCAAATTGGGATGAGAACAATGTATGTGATGTTGTCCACATTTATTTATTTATTCTGTGTGGAAAACTGAAGCTAACTAAACTTCACCAGACTCCTTGTAGTCATACATAATATTGATGGATGGTGTTACAGAAAAGAAGATTAGAAAGGGCCAGGACACGTCATACAAACGGGGTTTTGGAGCTCACACGTCTTGCGGCCTCCACCGAGTCGGAGAGTACCAGTTCGGACACCAAGAACAGATCTAAACTATGGTAAGAATCCAGAATCTAGATAAAGGAGTACTAGCTAGCCAGAGCTAAAACTTGCAAGGCAAAAAATAAACCTTAATTATAATAATCTTTATTTTTTTATTTTTTTTATAAATAATGGGCTTGCTCTTGACTACATACTTAACTATACGGTTAAGAAGAAGCCTTAAATGAAGCGAGCTTACCCAGAGGTACTGGTTCTGCCACACACCAGCGGAACACAGAACAATTGTTTGTCGCTGGACTCCGGCAGGAGGGTGGGGTGGTAGCATCCAGGCGGCCTCTTACGAAGCCTACCACCGCAGAGGGATCTGTTAGCCGTCATCATTGGTATGCCCAAAGTAACTTACGATACGCTGTAAAAACATGACTTTAAAATTAATGCATTTAAAACACCATTAAAATGTTTAGTGGATTTTCATTTGCTGAGGACATTTCTCTGCCACTGTTTATATATTATGTATACTTAACTTACGTATGTTTTTCTGTTTGTTTTCAGTAACACTTTGGCTTTGTCAACAGAACTAGCGCTTCAGATAGGCAAAGAAATTTATGAAGATGTAAGTTGAAATTGATCAATAGTTATGGGGTGATTGTTGTGTGATGACAGAACATAAAGACGACCGCCGCGGCGGAGTGGCGTACACACCGGTTTTTATGGTGTCGCCTGCTCCGAGGTCCCGGGTTCGATTCCCGGACTGGTCGATGTAGAAAAAAAGTAATTTTCTACATTTTCTCGGGTGTTTGTGGTACCTTCGTTGTTTCTGATTTCCAAAATACGAGAGCTATAAATAGTCACTCAAATTGGTATCAGAACAATGTATGTGATATCGCCCACTTTTATTATTTATTTATAAAGAGCAGAAGCACCACCCCCTTCTCTTTCATCATCATAGCGTATGGCATATATTCTGCTTGGACCATATATCAATGTCTAAGACTTTCTACCCATAGCACAATGCTTCTTAGTGAACGGTTTCTGTCACGAATGTCAAGCTACGCTTTGAGCGGTCACTAGTTGGATGGGTGACCGTTTGTGGCATCATATCTGAAGCGCTTCCGTGCTACGGAGGGCACGTTAAGTCGTCGGTCCCGACTGTTGTCATCAGATAACAGTCGTTGAGCCCGGCTGGAAAAACGTCCAACGGCGAGGTTGCTACAGCGTGACCCTCGCCGTCCACCAACCCGCACTAGGCCAGCGTGGTGGTACTAAGGCCTTAACCCTTTTTCTTATAAAGGAGAAAGACCCGGGCTCAACAGTGAGCGTAAATCGGTTGCTTTTTTAAGTCTTTCAGCCAGCTTGAGGCGGTTGTGCATGTGTGGACTTCCGACATGCCACCGGGAAAGCTGCGAAATGGGCTTTTAACCACGTAGGAAAGGATTTGATTAGGTTCTCTGCAGTCGCAATGTGGTGACCCTTAATCCCCATTCATAGGGGTAATGGTTAGTCATCCCGTGGTTTGAACGGAATAGCTTCAATCAGGTCCAGGATTTGTCCATCAAAAGCATGTAGCTTCTTAGTGGGGTCATTTACGAGATTCGATATTTAACTTTTTGAACATAAAAAGGCCCCACTCCACCATGTCTCCGTTAGATCGAACTGTTTCATTTAGCTGAAGTAGCTGTAATAAGACTAGGTGACCAAGGGAATGCTACAAGAAGACGTGCAGCAGGCTAGAAGCGTCTTTTCTCCGCCATTGTTCTCTACCGTTCCCGCCTGCCAAACATGGCGATGATAGCATTAACTTCCTTTCGGAGATGTGTATTAAACAATAAACTAGTTTTGGCTTGCGATGATGATGATGAGGGTAATTCTTTATTTCAATTTGTTACTCTAAGTGTTGTACCTACACTAAAAAAAATAATGTGTTTGATTTGTTTCAGAATTCAAAAGATCTAAAGAAAGATAGTATAGGTGAGTTGGTAAAAGCTTGATGATAGTATTATAAACTAGCTGTTGCCCGCGACTTCGTCCGCGTCAATTTCTGTTTATATGATCGCGATTAACTGCAAAAGTTTTTCCCGTTTTTGCAACATTTTACACTGATGCTTCGCTCCTAATGATCGCAGCGTGATGTTATATAGCCTAAAGCCTTCCTCGATTCATGGACTATCCAACACAAAAAGATTTTTTTTAATTCGAACCAGTACTTCCGGAGATTAGCGCGTTCAAACAAACAAACAAACAAACAAACTCTTCAGCTTTATAATATTAGTATAGATGAGAAAATTTGGTTGGATGTTTGTCCACACTGCCGTTAGAAAATGATTACCTATTTACGGTAGAAATTGTTCACAAACATTTGATCACAAGGTTAAAAAAAATATATGTTAGGTAATATTAGTACCATTGACATATTTGTGACCATTCTGAGACACTATCTGAACGCAAAACCAAAGTGCGTGTCAATGTCCTTAAAATGTTAGTTTGGTATAGCTACTTTAATATTGACGACCATTTGGATCAGCGGTAGTTAACGCTGCTTCTGAGCCATGGGTCGCGGGTTCGATCCCCGCACAGTACAAATATTTGTGTGCATGAACATGTCTGTTTGTACTGGTCTGGGTGTTTTCTATGTATTATAAGTATGTATTTACAAAAAAAAAAAGTATATAAGTAAGTTTATCGGTTGTCTAGTACCCCATACGACATGGTACTTAATAGTACCTTAATTTGGGACTAGATGGCTCTGTGTGGCCCAGTGTGGCATGTCTTAAATATTTATTTATTTATTTATTTATTTTATGGTAAAGCCCAGTACAAATGTCAAGATAAACGATAGTATTTATTAGTTATTAATTTTCCCATCATACCTTCACTGGGTTAGGACCGCACAAAGCAAAAGGCTAAAACTTGGGTTGAAAACTAGACCTTAATTTTTTATTTGATAAATGATCCTATAAACGCCTATAAAAATTTTCGACGGTGATCAAAAAGTCATCCTGTTAACATCTAACAGTTCCTAACAAAATGTAACATTGTTGGTAAATGTTTTATGTTATAAAATATTTGTGAACATTTTCTAACGGCAGTGTGGGACCACTACTCAATCACTCTAGTATGACGGAACTGATCTGGTTGAAAATGTGTATTACATACTGTTTTTTTGAGTTTACGCGAACACTATATCTACCACAGAACATGGAAAACCTCTTTCTATGTTCTGTGATACCTACATTGAAATGAAAGATAGTTTACGGATTTAGAACGCGTTTATTTTTGATTTAACCCGACGTTTCGAACCCTTTACAGCGTTCATGGTCACGGGTAGACTATTCGAAATTACCATTTTAAAGACGAATAACACCTTCGTCTACCCGGTTCAGCTTACAAGTGTATGACCTAGTTTGGGACGCAAGTACCGTATCTTCCTCTTTTTATTACATGAGTAGATAAAAGGAACAGAGTTTAAGCTTGATACAACATACAACCGCATACAATCGGGGCATGTGTGCATGACCACTAGCCGCTGTCACGAACGCGGCGAGACTGGAAAAAAACGGTTTACGCTCGCACAGCCAGTTGACAATATTAATAAAATAATAATAATAAATATTTAGAACATGCCTAACTGGGCCACACAGAGCCATCTAGTCCCAAATTAAGCTACTATTAAGTACCCTGTCGTATGGGGTACTAGACAACCGATAAACTTACTTATATACTTTTTTTTGTAAATATATACTTATAATATATAGAAAACACCCAGACCAGTACAAATAGACATGTTCATGCACACAAATATTTGTACTGTGCGGGGATCGAACCCGCGACCCATGGCTCAGAAGCAGCGTTTACTACCGCTGATCCAAATGGTCGTCTAATTGTCACAAGTTGACGCTCATAAGAAGTTTAAACTCTGTTCCGTTTTTTACTTAATATTATAAAGCTGAAGAGTTTGTTTGTTTGTTTGTTTGAACGGGCTATGATAATGATAATGATAATGATAAATTATTTATTTCAAAGAATATGGTATTTACATTCGGATCTTAAAGCTAAAAGTTCAGCATATTCTGCCATTCTTATTGGCGTAGAAATATAAAACATTTAAATTAAATTATGGCAGGCATTAGAATATTACAAAATCAAATTTTAAATTATAATAGGCACTATACAACAATTATTATAAATAATATTAGCACATTCATCTCTTTAGTCGTCAGATACATTAGTAGTCAAACATATAGTCTTTCAAATCCGCATCCATAAATTCTTTGAGAGAGTAAAAGCACTCCTTTAGAAGCCAAGTATTTATTATATGTCTAAATTTGTTTAATGTCAATGCTTTAGTTTTATCAGGAAATTTATTATAAATTTTAATTGCATTACAGTATACATTATTAGTGAATATTTTCAGTTTTTGGTTTGGTATATATAATTTATTAGGGTTTCTGCTAATACTCTTTCCAAGCACTGTGTCATGTAAAGGAAAGAGGTTTGGATGTTTTTTAACGAAAATACAAATTTCTAGTATGTGCTGACAAGGTAGTGGTAAAATTTTTAGACGTTTAAATAATGGTTTACAGTGTTCTTGGTAGTCCGCACCACATAAGGCACGTATGCATTTTTTTTGCACTCTAAATGCTCTTTGTACATCTACTGAGTGTCCCCATATAATTAGTCCATAGCGTAAAATTGATGAAACATAGCCATGGTATGCAGATAAGGCAGTGTCTAAGGAAGTCACTAGTCTTAAACGACGTAGAGCGAATACAAATCTATCCAACTTTTTGCATATATTATCCACATGCCCCTTCCAGTTTAAATGTGTATCAATGGTTATTCCTAGGAATGTGACCGTGTCGACTTGCTGTATAGGTGTGTTGTTGTAATTTATATTAACACACATATCTATCTGATTATATGTTTTAAACTGAATGGCATTTGTTTTATCTAAATTTATTTTTAAGTTGTTGTGTTCAAGCCATTCAATAACCGTTCTCAGTTCCGAGTTAACAGAAGTCTCTAAATATCTTTTGTCTTTACATTTAATTATCAATGTTGTGTCATCTGCAAATAAAATACTTTTATGTTTTAATACTTTGGGCATGTCATTAATATACAATAAGAAAAGTAAAGGGCCCAGTATACTGCCCTGAGGAACACCTGAGGTATTAATTTTAGTGCTCGATTGGGTAATTATCTTCTGACCATTAATAATTTTGCATATTTCGGTCATTTGGTTACGTTTGGTTAAGTAACTCTGTACCCATTCGTAGGCTTTGCCTCTGATGCCATATTTGTGCAGTTTATAAAGAAGTTGGGAGTGACAAACATAATCGAAGGCCTTGCTCATATCGAGGAACAGACCCATCACTGTTTCTTTATTGTTTAAAGATTCAGTGATCTCCTTTACTAAAGAGAAACAAGCTTGAGTTGTAGACCTGCCCCTTCTAAATCCAAATTGATTTGATACTAGGACATCGTTTTTGGCTAGAAAACTCTCTATTCTCTCAAACATAGCTTTTTCAAATATTTTTGATATTATAGGTATTAGCGTAATTGGTCTGTAGTTTCCCATTTCAGTTGGGTCACCTTTTTTAAAAATGGGTTTTACTACCGATAATTTTAGCCGGCTAGGAAAAGTGCCTTGTTCAAAAGACTTATTAATTATATGACTTAAAGGTGAGGCTATGAATTCAGAGCACAGTTTAATTATTTTTGTATTTATTTCATCATAACCCGCAGAATTGGTATTATTCAATGATTTTATAATTTTCTTTATTTCATATTCATTGATTGGTTTTACAAACATGCTATTGGTTGTCTCTTTAATATTGTTATAATTGTGAAATTTATTTGTATTAATTAGATTATCGGTATTATTTTCAGTTGTCAGGTTAATAAAATAGTTATTAAATAATTCAGATATGTCATTCGGTTCATTGTAAATAATGTCATCATTTTTAATTATATTTATGTTATTTTTGTCATTAGTCAAATTAAAATTATTCTTAATAACGTTCCATGAAGCCCTACATTTTGATTTGGATTTAACAATATATTTATTATTACAGGTTTTCTGTGAATTTTGAACACATTTTTCCAAAATCTTCGTGTATTTTTTGTAATATTTAAGGTTGATTTTTTTTGTTATTAGTTTCATTTTGATACTTGAAATACAGTTGCCTTTTCTTAAAACAGCACTTTTTTAGGCCCCTTGTAATCCATTTATTCTTTATTGATTTCCTCCCGATTTTAACACGTATTAATGGAAAGCAAAGATCGTGAAATAGCTTAATTAAGTCGTGAAACATTTCAAAGCATTTATCACAATATTCCTCCTTATAAACCTCGCTAAAAGATAGAGAAGATATACAGTTACAGAACTTTACTACATTTTCCATGCAGTAGTCTCGACGATATTCAAACCAATAATTTAAGGGTTTTGAACTTATCTGTATTTTTGGAACCGGGAATGATAAGGTTTGTCCTGTATCGTGGTCAGATAAAGCTAAATAATGTACGTTTGCTTTAACTTTAAAATTATCAAAATTAGTAGCAATTTGATCTATACAGGTTTTCTTTCTAGTGGGTATGTTTATATGTGGGTGTAGATTATTGTTACTAAGAATGGCCTTGAGGTCCTTGGTTTGGGTATTGTCTTTTAAAATATTTATGTTCCAATCTCCACAAACTAGGACACATTTTTTATTATAATATTTAGTAACCTTGCTTAGAAGCAATGATAACTTTTCAAAAAAGATCTTAATGTCAGATTTTGGAGTTCTATAGATACATATAATGATTAGATTATGACTCCTTATTTCGATTCCACAACATTCGAAACTATAGGAGCAAGCTAGTTGATTTGCAATTGGTAGTAGTGAGTAGTTTAAGTCACTTTTTATCAGTATACACGAGCCTCCCCGTCGTTGGTCGTTTCTACAATAACAGGATGCCATTTTATAACCAGAGAGTATTAAATTACGTTCCGATCCTTTTTTGATAAACGTTTCGGTTAAACATATAAAATCGATGTCACGGTCTAGGCTATTACAGAGTTCTATAATTGTCAGCTCTAATATTTCATTTTTATTAAGGACTCCCGCAATGTTTTGGTGGAAGAGGGTTAAGAACTGCCCGTTTTTGTTAATTATTTTACCGATATTGGAGATCTTTCTCTCTTTGCGAAAAAATCCGACGTTTGACGTGTAATGGGTGTGTGAGAGCAGTCTTGTTGAGCATTACTTAGTGTCTTGTCAAGCACAGGGAAGTAATAAGGAATGGTACCTTTTTTTGGCGATGATCTTTTAAATATGTTAGAATTGTTTTTCGTCTTGTTATATTTTATTATCTCCCTTAAACCCTTAGATGACAGATACTTGGAAGTATAGTTGTCATAGTCAATTATGAAATTAATTTTTTTACATGCAAATTTTAGATATAAATTGTTATTAAGTAGTACTCGTTCACTATTATTAATTTCCACAAATTTACAATTACGTACATTTCTGCAAATGTTTGATATACATTTGTTAATTTTTGCAGTATTTAAGTATTTGTTGTTGTTAATATTTAGTACAATAATATTAATAAATCTAAATCTTTTTAAAATCGATGCAAATTCTATTAGAACTTTTGTCGGGTTATAATCATGTTCTCCCGCACACAAAACAATGTAATTTTGAGAAGAGTCTTCAACATTGTCACACCCTTTTAGTATTTCTTCAGCAGTTGCGTCTGGTTTAATGAAAGCACAAACTGAGTACTGACCGAAGGTGCTTCCAAATCTTGACTGGAGAAGCTGAGAACCTAATCCAACGCATTGTCGACCCCCAAAAATATATATATATTTTCCTGTACCGTTTTCAGTGCTCCGACTAGGAGCAGATTTTGGCGAGACCGAGGTTGATTCTCCCTCATCAGTAGGTTGCGTTATGTTTAAGTTTGGCGTAGGAGATCGTTGTTTCTTATGGTTATGTTGCTGTTTGTATGCGTTAAATATTAAATCGGATTTCCTTCGAGGTGTGCTTGTACATGAGCCCATGTTATGTTGCGTCACTTTTAGAGGGGTTGATTTGTTGGTGAGTAATTGCTGTAAAACTAAATTTTTTCTAAGTTGTTCATCAATTTTTCGCTGCATCTCTGTGACTTGAATATTAAGTTGATCAATTTCTAAATGTGCGCTTGCTAATTTAGTTTTTAGAATATTCATTTCATCCTGGAGCTCATTGTTGTCAGCATTATTTAAGTCTGGTAAACTCATGTGTATGTCGTCATTTAAGGTCGAGTTGTTGCCAGTCATAGAATCTTCTGCTGATCTGTCTAGTAATTCCACTGAAGATGCCCGAAGTTTTTGTCGATGCCGGATTGTAACGTTTTCATAATCTTTGTTGCTCCTATTAAGTGATGATGATGTAGTGTGTATAGATGGTGTAGTTTTATGTTTTGTTGCAGGTTTAGTCGGTATAATAATAATAATAATAATAATATTTAGGACATGCCTCACCAGGCCACACAGAGCCATCTAGTCCCAAATTAAGCTACTATTAAGTAGCCTGTCGTATGGGGTACTAGACAACCGATAAACGTACTTATATACTTCTTTTTTCTAAATATATACTTATAATACATAGAAAACACCCAGACCAGTACAAACAGACATGTTCATGCACACAAATATTTGTACTGTGCGGGGATCGAACCCGCGACCCATGGCTCAGAAGCAGCGTTTACTACCGCTGATCCAAATGGTCGGTATGCATCTATCACATTTCCAGCTTTTTCTACGTTCGGCATCCATTATGTTATATCTCGCAAATGTTACATTTGCGCACCCAAGATCCAATTTCAGTTTGCAGTGAGAACAAATAAGATATTCTCGTCTAATGATATTATGTTTACATAGGTCACATTTCGATTTCATATTGTTAATGTTTTTACTCTTGGATGTTGACATTATAATAATAGTAATATTTTTTCTTCTTGTACAATAAGCTACTTTCGCTTGAAAAAAGCGACAATAATATATATCACCGGTGAGGATCGAACGTAGGATTCACAGGTGATAGTCCGCTCCAGTAACCGCTGGTCCAAACCACTATGGCGATAAGCAGCGAATTTAAAAGTTAATATTAATGCCGAGCTTGGTTAACTATTTTTTATTTAAACAGATGTCGCTAGTAGCTTGCTTGCTACTGTCACTAAATATCCCTGTGTGAAAAGAACCACTCGTTGCTGATAGATGGCGCAACTATTGAATTTCTGTGTGGAGTTTATTATGTCCAGCCAGCTAAGGTTTATTTTTCCATATCATCAGGGCAAATTTAAATAAAATTAACCGTCTTTATCAACAATTTTGAGATTTAAAGTCATAAATTTGTGATATTAATATCCTAATTACGGCACACACAGTTCACTGTAGAAAAAGAACGTTTTGTATATAGTCACTTTTTGTTTAATGTACTGGTAGGTTTTTATTTCAATGTCACTTAGTCACTGAGTATATTAGTAATTTATCGTCGTTTGCATTGAATTTTCTACGAGATAACACTTGTACGGATAATGTCCACATCACTTCACTTAATGTTCATAAACTTATTCACTTTAAACGGAGTTTTATAATTATTTTGAGTTAACTAAGACGGAGCTAATGTTTACATAACGCCAGCGCCCTCTGGTCTTTCTCAGGCTAATCTCAGGAAGTACTGGTTCAAATTGATATTTTTTTTGTGTTGGATAATCCATTTATCGAGGAAGGTTTTAGGCTATATAACATTACGCTCCGACCAATAGGAGCGATGCAGCAGTGAAAAATGTTGCAAAAATAATCGCGATCATAATAACAGAAATTGAGGCGGACGAAGTTCAACCTTGTCGTTATTTCACTGATAGACCGTATATGGTTTAAACTCCTTAACACTTTCGATTCGCTTACCAAGTTACATGTCATTTCAGAGATGGGAATGACAACTGAAGTGACACAGGAGCTGCTGAAACAGATGAACTGCCCCGTTGTGACAGAACGAAAACATGGGTTTGTTTTTATACATTTATGAACTTTAGGGACTCGTTGAGAAATAGTTTCATTATGAACATGGGACCGAAGGTGATAACACTTTGCATAACTGGTAAACTGTGTTGCCCGACCCGGGTATCGAACCCCGGACCCCTGGTACTTAAACCACTAGACCAATAACCAACAATGTAACGCCCCTTTGGTCTAGTGGTTTAAATCCAAGATCTCGAGGTCCCGGGTTCGATCCCCGGGTCGGGCAACAAAAAGTTTCAAATTTTCGAACATTGCTCGGGTTTGTGATCACCGACCCGCAATTGGCAAGCGTGGTGATTATGCCCGTACCCATCATTGCTATGGTAACTTGAGAATGCAATGATGGAGGCCTTTGCTCTCAGTGAGTAGATTATAGGCCGTAACTAACAACCAACAATATAAAGTAAAGAAGATATTGTCACAAGGATTGAGAAAGGGATGCTAAGATGGTTTGGGCATGTAGAGAGGATGAATGAGAGAAGAATGACTAGACAGATCTACAAGACGAGTGTGAAAGGGAACGTTGGAAAAAGAAGACCTAGACGAACCTATCACGATCAAATCGGGGATGTTCTGAAGAAAGGTCAGGTCAAGAGTACTCTAAACCGACGAGCATGCATGAAAAGATTGATGAATGTGGTAGAAGCGAAAGATGTATGCCAGGATCGTAGTAATTAGAAGGCCTTGGTCTCTGCCTACCCCGTTGGGAAGGAGGCGTGATAATATGTATGTATGTATGTGTAATATAAAGTAAAAAAAAGTATAGTAACAGCCTATAATCATCCCACTGCAGGGAAAAGGCCTCCATCATTGAATTCAAGTTACCACTGCCATGATTGGCATAATCACCACGCTTGATAAATGTTGGTGATCACAAACCCGAGCAACGCTGGAAAATTCGAAACTTTTTGTTGCCCGACCCGGGATTCGAACGGGATATTGATATTGTTCAACGTGGGGTTAAACAATATAGTAATCTGGTAAAATTAAATGCTCATTTATTTTAGGTCGCGACCTCAGTCACCGATGCCACGCCCAAAAGACAAAGGAGACAACAAATTTGTATGTATATCCTACTGATATTATATACATAGTTGTTTAGATGTGTGGGTGTAACTCTTTTACGCTAAAACTACGCAAAGGATATATTATAACTCATACATCAGAATAACATACAGGGCCTCAATTCCTATAATTATACTAGAAAAACACTTTTTTTTTTCACATTGACCCATCCGGGAACCCGGGAACTCGGAGCAGGCGATACCTTGAAAACCGGTGTGTACGCCACTCCGCCACGGAGATCGTGTTATTATAAATTGATGGCTACATAACAAATATGATGACGTATCTAATACTTATACAGCGTGTTAGGTAAATAGCATAGATTTAATATATAGGATGAAATTTTAACCACTTTCCAAAATTTTTATTGGCGTTCAGTATCGTATTTAGAGCCTATTTATCAAGTAAAAAATGTAAATCGAGGTATCACCCGAAAATATTTTTCGCAACATAGTTTTCAATTTTTACGGTCCTAAGCCTGTAAAGGTATAAAGGGAAAACCAAAAACTTATGAATAGTATCGTAATGAACGAATGAGACGCGAATAGCGCGAAAAAAGTGTTGCTAGAGGGCCGTATCAAAAATTTTAGACTTTTGGCGGACATTTTCTAAGTGCTTTATCTTGACATTTTTGTACTGGGCTATACCAAAAGAAAAAATACGTCATTTGTTTTTTGTCTCGTAGATTGTCATATTAAAATTTGGAAAGTGGTTAAAATTTCACCCTGTAGATAGATTGGCAATTGAATCCTGAAAACGAGACCAAAACTAGGTTACGCTAGTGTGCGGAAAGTGAGCATGTGCGTGTGATAAATAGTGCAGGTACTGCATTGTCTGCTTGCTTTCGATATCGATTCCATCAACACAGTTTACGTTGACGCAGGTGATTTATTATTTAGTACGACTTCGTATGCGTCAATTTCTGTTGTTCAAGAATCAAGAATCAAGAATCATTTATTTGCTCATTTTTTGTAAGACTTTTTACCCTTGCTTCGCTCCTATTGGTCGCAGCGTAATGTTATACAGCCTAAAGCCTACCTCGATAAATGGACTATCCAACACAAAAATATTTTTTCAATTCGAACCAGTACTTCTCTAATCTCGGGAAGTACTGTTTCGATATGAAAAATTCTTTTTGCGTTGGATAGTCCATTTATCGAAGAAGGCTTTAGGCTATATAACATCACGCTGCGACGAATAGGATCGAAGCATGAGTGGAAAATGTTGCAAAAATAGTCGCGATCATAATAGAAATTGACGCGGACGAAGTCGCGGGCAACAGCTATATCATATAAAGTACCCGGTATACTTTTGTTTCAGAATAAAACCATAATTTGTAGCGACCTTAGGATAGCTGGTGAGTAAAAGACAACTGATATGCCTCATGAATGATGGGGTTCCACAGATTAGTTAAGCGTAGTGCAGAGACCAAATCGTTGATTGACCAGCCACAGTGCTTAAAATCTGGGAAATATTCAGACTTTTAACACAACACCCCGTTGGTCTAGACTCTTTAGAGCAACGGCGCGTTGTGTTCTGCAGAATTCCCAGATCATTGCTCGGTGCTTTAGCTTCTAGTAGCTAAAGGACCGAGCAAAGATCTCAGGATTGTGGGTTTCAATACCCGAATCAAGGAACAAGAGTTCATGGGTTGGACTACAGTTAAAATTTTATTTATTTTATTTCAAAAAACCACGGCTAAAACTATTTATACTAAGTATTGTAAATACTGAATAATGTATTCACATATAAGTAGGCCAGTACTAGTTTCTTTTAAATGTAACTTACTTCTTTCTATCGATAAAATCTTTTGTTAAAGGCTCTTTTTACTGTCATGCGGGTCCGCATGCGGGTGGCGCGCATTTCGAGTACATTGCAGGCTATATTTGATAGATGATACTGGGCACGAGTGATTTACCAAATAAAGCTAGCAATGTACTCGAAATGCGCGCCACCCGCGTGCGGACCCGCTTGACAATAAAAAGGCCCATACTCCGTGCATTTTGCAACCCACGCAATGTAACCATTATGTATAACATCTTGGCAGTGTTTTTTTTTTATTAGTTCAAATAGTCTTGGATTTTTTTTTAAAAACATAACTATTCATTTTGAATCGTGCTGTGACGCGCACGGACGTACTATTTTGCTTCAGACAGGGTCCTGGATGAATGAACCTTACACAGATGCGTCCGTGTGCATCACAGAATGTTTTAAAATTAATAATAATCTGAGCGAAAGGTCTGTGTTAGACTGATGCCTGCACTAAGTAACTTAATACCGGTGTTTCAGGACATCAGGCCCCCACCCGACTAAAGAATATACTTACATGACAAGCGAGACTAAAGTCTATAAGATAAGAGAAAAAAAAAATTATAATGTAACAATTATTAAATTGATATAAGAATTATTATTGACACTAAAAATTAAATAAAAAAATAGCTGCATCAATATTAATTTTTTTGATATAAAAATTTAAAAAAGAACTGCCAAAATACATATTGGTTACATAGCGTGAGCTTCGCTTTACAGGAGGTTCAAAATATACATAATTTTGTTTCCATGTTTTAATTTCAGAATTGGGAGCATCCACAGAAATCGCTCATATGGCTTTGAGGAAGCGATCAGAAGTCCCAGTGATCATCAAATCTGAGTGAGTTTTATGCCTAATAATGATCTCTAATTCAAACTGTATTTAGAAGGAGACAAAATATTTGGTTTTTGATTGGGGAACCAAACCACTACCTATAAAAAGTAAGTAACAGCCTATAACCATCCCACTGCAGGGAAAAGGCTTCCATCATTGAATTCAAGTTACTACAGCAATGATGGGTACTGGCATAATCACCACGCTTGCCAAATACGGGTTGGTGATCACAAACCCGAGCAACGTTCGAAAATTCGAAACTTTTTGTTACCCGACCCGGGAATCGAACCTGGGACCCCGAGATGTTGGCCTGGTATTAAACCACTAGACCAACGGGGCGAACGACTACCTATAAGACATAATAAAATAAATAAATAAGTAGTCTATGAATAATAAATAGGGCTCCGTCAGTAAATTATCTTCCCGATATTATAAACCTCTTGGCAGTGTTATTTTATTTCTTTGTATCCTGTAAATAGCTGAGAGTCCTGTGCTATAGATCTAAACTAAGCATTTCATGATTGCCAAGTCGCGAGCGAAAGAAAGAAGAAAGAAGAAAGAAATATTTATTGAGTCCAAAAAGTACAAAGTTACAGGCTTAGTTACTGTTATAGTACAACAATATCATGACATAATATTTGCTTAAAATTATTAAAATACATAATCATATTTTATTTATACCTATACTATGTCAATGAAATAACGCAAAACCCCCCAAGCGGTAGCTCAGCCCACGAAACCGAACCGAAAGCTAGTTTTAAATAAATTGTGGCTATCACAACAGCTCTAAAACATAATTTACCATTTCACAGAAGTGGTATGAAAGCTATGGAATCTTCAACCTTATCCGGATTGAATCAAGCATCAGGTATTACCTAAGGCTACTCTATCATCATCTCCATCTCGGCTACACCGCGCTCATATGTATCATCACCAGTCTTTATCAATGTACTGCTGGATCCAGTCTTCTCCAAAAGGAGGAATGTTCACGCTTTGCAGCTGCGGGTTGGCGATCGCAGTTTGGCAAATAGTGGAAGGAATGCGCTGCTGTCCGTCTCCTTCTGGCAGTACTTTTTTAGGCGCCTCTTACAACACCCACAGGAAGAGACCCTGCTGCCCGTCTCCTTCTGGCAGTGCTCCTTTAGGCGCCTCTTGCGACATCCATAGGGAGAGACGCTGCTACCCGTCTCCTTTTGGCAGTACTCCTTTAGGCGCCCCTTGCGACACCCATAGGAAGAGACGCTGCTGCCCGTCTCCTTCTGGCAGTACTCCTTTAGTCGCCTCTTACGACACCCATAGGAAGAGACGCTGCTGCCCGTCTCCTTCTGGCAGTACTCCTATAGTCGCTTCTTACGACATCCATAGGAAGAGACGCTGCTACCCGACTCCTTCTGGCAGTACTTATTTAGGCGCCTCTTGCGACACCCAAAGGAAGAGACGCTGCTGCCCGGCTCCTTCTGGCAGTACTCCTTTAGTCGCCTCTTACGACACCCATAGGAAGAAAAGTAGTGCTATTCTTTTGACGTTAATGTTATTACTTCTAAACAAAATCAATTCTCAAAAAACTGGAACAGTATAATTTTTGCAAATTACCTCTAGCATTTATTGAATTACAGTAAACTTTACATTTAGTAGCTTATTAAGTCGAATTTGTCACTATCGCCAAAACGACCGCTTTTAACAATAATGTACTACGTAAGAATGCCAGAACGAAAAACAGTTAAGTGATTCAATAAATACTAGAGGTAATTTGTTAAACTGATACTGTTCTAGATTTTTCAGGAATAGATTTTGTTTAGAAGTAATAAAATTAAATCAATTGGGGGCAGCAGTCAGCACGAATGGTCTATGATGAGCGATCAGCGACTTTATCAGATCCCGTCCCTCGTGGGGGGCCTACGCTGGCCCACGAACGGTGCCTTCCAGAACCATTCCACCTCGACGACGACGGGCTCTTCTTGCTTTTCTTCTGTAGATCTAAAAATCAAATATGTGAAGATCTTGTAACGTAGTGTTGGTTTTTAACTGCTCCAACAGCTTAGTGCAGAAAAATGAATGTTACCGAATGTTTTAGACGCTTCCGGAGATAGAAACGACGGTTGGTTGGAATCTACTTATTCTTCGAAACATAAAGGAAAACCGTGAGTTTTGGTTGCCATTACAATAAATAAATATTTTTCAGACATGCCACACTGGGCCACACAGAGCAATATAGTTCCAAAATCCAAAATGTTTATAAAAAACTTTTTTTTTTCAATTTATTTTAATGATCTTGTTTATTTGCTATAAATAGAGTACTTACATATCACATTCTGTGGTTGTTAGTAAAGCACAGATAATATAATACTAGTTAGTAAGGTAAACTATATGTGTTTAGCATGGAAAACTTACATATTTTTAATATTAAGTTAACTAAGAACAATTATCCTCTAATGGTTTCCTCAAAATGTATTTTATATACAAAACACCAAGCTTGCAGACGACCGTTACAAGGTCACGTCGCCGCGCGACTGGCGCTTTGCGCTGTCCCTATTTCGCTGTACCTACCACGGGTTCTATGTCGTGGAACCTTATTTTTTGGAGTTATTAGAATTGCAAAGTTAGGATTTAGGTTATCGACAACCGCTGGGGTAAACGAGTTCTTGAGTGGAGACCACGTCTCGGCAAACGTAGTGTAGGACGCCCTCAGGCCAGGTGGAGAGATGATTTACGCAAGATGGCTGGCAGGAGCTGGATGTGAGAAGCCGAGGATCGACCTAAGTGGCGTGCCACTGGAGACGCCTATGTCCAGCAGTCCACTGCGATAGGCTAATAATGATTTAGGTTGTATCTCACTTCGTGCTTATCCGAATGTCAACTGTTATGTTGAATTGAGTTTTTTTTTCAGATGCTGGTTAGATAGAAGAATTGGGAGCATATTGAAAATGCCTTACAAATGCTGTATGTATATTTTGCTGTTTCTTACAAAAATATTGATTTGATTCCACTTTTATTGGTTAATGTGGTCGCACACTTGGTCCAGCTGATCGTGTTGAAAAAGCCTTTAATCGATTTGTTTTGTTACTTTCAATATATTATAATAATTATAATTAGAACTAAATATTTAAACTCAACAGTCAAGTTTTATTTTACTTTAGTACAGACAACAGCACGTCAACCTACCACAAAACGTCAAATTTTCTCAATTGATATTGATCTCTACTTGTTGGACTTAAAGTTGAAAATCAATTCAATGACCTTTAACTTATTGGGTAGGTTGACGTGCCTTTGTCTGTACCGTATTACGATTCGGTTTACGCTGCCGAAAATGATAAACGAATTTTTGGCCCATCTTTAATTTTAGGAGGATATTATGGTTTTGATCGAACTAGTATTTAATTTATTCAAAATGTTCAATGTACTAAGTATTTTTCATTTATTTCAGTCAAAAAGAACATACTGAATCGCAGTTCACTGATAACAGTGCTCATGAGTGATCACGAGAGTCGGTGAGTACGTGATACAGTGATTAGAGTATATGTATTATGTACAGACACAGGCAGGTCAACCTACTCAAAAAGTTAAAGGTAATTGAATTGATTTTCAACTTTAAGTCCAACAAGTACAGATAAATATCAATTGAGAAAATTTTACGTTTTATTACAACTCTATAAGGTGCCACTGTATTGTAAGTACATGGTATGGTAGCTAGAATATCATACTATACAGTTTCGTTGAAATATAAACACCTATTCCAACGGTATAAGGTTCAGGGTTAGCCTGAGGCGCTACTACAAAGAGAAACCCCTATTCAGATTTATCTGTGTTGGGTTCCCAACACTAAATATTCATTCGTTCTTTGAATCTGGTGGTTATATTGCCTTGTGACTTCAGTTTAGTAACGGTAACTTACGTAGCGGTTGTGAGCTTCATCGTGCTCTGCTCTTCTACTTTAACCTACTAGACCTAGAAACTTTTTATATCCCCCCCCCCCCTCTCTCTATGGAAATTAGTGGTATGGCTGTGCTGTCTGCTGTGCAATATCTGTGCTATAAATCACAATAAACGTTATAGTGAAATCAACCTTGGAATTATGTATTCAAAACCTCTCAAGCCCGCTGCCCTGCCATCTGTCTCAGTCACATGAGGTCATACATGGTGAGGTTTTGTACTACCCCTTGCCTTCCTAAGAGCCTACAAATTACTTTAGTTGAAAACAAATTTTGTTTCAGAGTTTTCCTCGAAAAACTAAAAACTTTTTTCCATGAAGAAATAGCTGATCACCAGCGTAAGTATCGTTCGCGATATTAACGCAATTACAATGATAATGCTGCATGATGAAAAGATGATAAATAATTTCGATAGGGTCGCCTGTATACAGCGTGTTTGTGTGCGTGTGCGTTTAAGTATCCGTGTCTGTGTGTCCTTGTTGTGTGTTGATTTCATACTTAACTATACGGTCAAGAAGAAGACTCAGATGGAGCGAGCTTACCCAGAGGAACTGGTCCCACACACCAGCGGAACACAGAGGCACTGTTTGTCGCTGGACTCCGGCAGGAGGGTGGTAGCATCCAGGCGGTCTCTTACGAAGCTCAACACCGCAGGGGGATCTGTTAGCCGTCATCATTGGTTAGAAAACCAAAGACGCCGTTGCCCAGGCAGGGTGGACCACTAGGAGGTCGATCCCACCACCTCAAAACCCCGTTTGTGGGTGCGTGTGAGTCAGTATCTGTTTTCTCCTGTGTTGAAGTTTCTGTGTACTTGTGCTTGTGCACGAGTGTGTGTAAGAGTATATAGGTATTTTGATCAAGACTTTTTTTTCTCTTTTCTAGATCGTGGAGTAAAGAGATTATATTCAACGATAAACAGGCGAAAAACACCTTATAAGTTAGGATGGTACGTATACTGGCAATTTTACTATTATTTAGAATGTGTTTTGTACTTACTCTGCAAGCCAGCGATGTTTCATTAATGTTCTTGGTTATGTCCAGACAACGGCAGGTCAACCTACCCAAAAAAGTTAAAGGTCATGGAATTGATTTTCAACTTTAAGTCCAACAAGTAGAGATCAATATCAATTGAGAAAATTTGACGTTTTGTGGTAGGTTGACGTGCTGTTGTCTGTGCCTTAATTAAACATTTACAACATATTCAAAAATTAGTTAGAAGATGAATAATTAAAAGAACAAAATGTCTTGGTTGCCCAATGGTTAATATATACGCAATCATAAACTGTTTTCTATTTTTTTTTTAGGTTGAATCTGATGACAAAGGTGTCTGCAGTTATGAAGTAATTTTTTTTTATTTATTTATTTATTTACGAAAAACTTCGATTATGATATGATAATCTAGTGTCAGAGTCTTGGTACAGGAGCCGGGATTAACGCCTCAGACCTATGCCAAAATAGACGAAGTGATTTCACGTGATCTATACCGGTCCGACCGGGAATCGAATCCAAGACCCTTGTGTAGTGAGCGGATCGCAGCACCACTAATGGGTCGTCAGAATAAATACCTAATAAGTATTATGAGTGTTTTTGTAACGCCGTTTTCAGGATAAATGGATAACAAATTATGTTTTCCTTTGACAGGCCTAAACTTGCAGTTCAAGACAATATCCAGCCATCAATTAGGTACTTTATTAACTGGTATTTAAAATACATTTTTCTAATTGCATATTCGTCAAAGTTAAGGTAAAAACTCGTCCTTCTTCCTGAAAATGTACTACTCTGTTAAGGGAAATTGCATTCATAAAAAAAGGAAAGTAACAGCCTATAATCATCCCACTGCAGGGAAAAGGCCTCCATCATTGAATTCAAGAAAACCCCAGCAATGATGGGTGTACTGGCATAATAACCACGCTTGCCAAATGCGAGTTGGTGATCACAGACCGGAGCAACTATTATTGCATTCATATTTTAACAAATTATCACAGTCTTGTGGATATAATCATCCCAGGGTAGGCAAAGGCCTCCATCATTGAATTCAAGTTACCACAGCAATGATGGGTACAGGCACAATTATTACACATTCCAAATACGGGTTAGCGATCACAAACCCGAGAAATGTTCGAAAATTCGAAAGTTTTGTTGCCCGACCCGGGAATCTAATCCAGGACCCCGTGGTATCGAACTTAGTATCTACCCCGAGATGTAAGCCCGTTGCTTCGAACCAGGGACCCAATTCCTCTAATTTACAAATGGCTCAATAGAATCGCAATTATTAATAAATAAATAAATAAATGTGGACAACATCACATACATTGTTCTGACCCCAATTTGAATAACTATTTAAAGTATTCGTATTTTGGAAACCATAAACAACGAAGGTACCACAAACACCCAGACCCGAGAAAATGTAGTAAAACACATTTTTTCAACATTGACCCGTCCGGGAATCGAACCCGGGACCTCGGAGCAGGCGACACCTTGAAAACCGGTGTGTACGCCACTCCGCGACGGAGGTCGTTTAGGGCCCTAATTCACACATTTATTATGGTAGTAATGTTAAAATATACGATTGCGATTCTATTGAACCTTTTGTAAATTAGCGGAATTGGGGACCTGAGGTCTAGTGGGTAAAATATTCTTTTACTTAGTTTCATTCATATTTATATAAGTCATGTAGTACTTAGCTTGTACATAAATTCAAATCATACGAGTATATCAAAGTTGTTTTAATGAAAAAGGGCTATTACACTATTGATGATTATATAAATGATAGAAACGTTTGGCTTTAAATTGTATCAGCTCGCACTGGCATATATCTTATGTAAACATGTTTATTTAAAAAGAGGCTGACAATAGTGACCGAGTTTCTTGCGCTGCTTCTTCTCGGCACTAGCCCACATTTGTCCCGAAGCAGTGGTAGGTTAAATATTGGGACGTGTAAAAGCGCCTCCAGGGGCCTATTTGCAGAAATAAAACTGATTTTAACTGATTTTTAACTGATCTTGAATTTGCATTACTTACAGCATGTACGACACATGACATATGCAATGACATTCTAGTCGCTTATATAGACATTTTTGTTTGGGTCTCTGTATGTATATATAGATATATAGATGTATATATAGATGTATATATAGATATCTCTGTATGTATAGAAGCTGAAAGAAAACAACCACAACATCATTTCTCAAATTCAAACGACGATTCAAACAGAAATTATAAAAGCAATAAACGAATTGAGAGGCGAACTTTACCAGGAAACAAACATTATAAAAGAACAAGACAAATTAAGAAAAAAAGAAGTTGAACAATTAAATAATAAAATTGAATTGCTTAAAAAGGAAACTGACATTTTAAAAAAGGAAATGATTGAATTATGTACAAAAATTACTTCTACGACGCCTAGTAGTAATTATTACCCAGAATGCAATAGTAAAAAAATTGTCCTGCATGGTTTACCAGAGTTTTTCAGGGAATCGGAGTGTGACCTGCATGATAAAATAATAGCAGTATTTCGGGACACCCTAAATGTCGACTTAGTTGGATATATTGAAGAATTTCATCGGATTGGCAAAAACAGAAGCATACATCGCCCACTTGAAATCGAGCTTATAAGTAAAAGAATGGCCAAATATATACTAAATAATAACAAATACTTTAGTGGAACAGGGTTATCAGTAACTGAATATCTAGACAAAACAGCGAGAATGGAAAGACAAAAAATACGGGAACAAATGTTAGCGGCACGAAAAAAAGGCTACTACGCTGTTATAAGAAATAATAAGCTGTACATTAACGAAAAACCCACTGATCGTACGGGCGAAGTTATGAAAGACAACCATCTGAAACCGGTTTCTCCCCAAACAACATCAGAGCGTAGAAATACGGACCAATACTCACATCACTATACAGAAAGGAACTTGAATAAAGATAAAAACTATTCCTTTCGAAACCCCAGAACAACAGTTTAAAATTCTTTTCCAAAATTTTCAAAGCCTACATAACAAAAAACATATTTTAGAAGCTTTTATAGACCAATGTCCTAACTACAAAGCTATATGTATCTCAGAATCGTGGTTAAATTATGAGAAACTAAAAATGCTGAAAATCACGGGCTTCAAAATAGCTTCGTCTTATTGCCGTAAACATCGCATGGGTGGCGGTGTATGCATTTTGCTTCAAGAACCCATCGACTGTCTTGAATTGAGTGATATTGCGAACATGTCTGTAGAATACGTGTTGGAAGTTTGTGCAACTTATTTAACTAAACATAATATTATTTTAATTACAATGTACTGGAATGGAAGGGAGGAAGACGTATTTTATAAACAATTGACATTAATTTTAAAATATATTAACATTAAATATAACAAACCAAATATAATTATAGGAGGAGATTTCAATATTAATATTTTAGAAAGTAATGTAAAATCTAGTAAATACTTGGATCTAATGTCACAATTTAACTTTGCTCAACATATAAAACAACCTACACACTTTACACCAACTTCGTCTACGTGCCTGGATCATATCTTCACAAACTTTAAACACATAGAATTTTGTACTAAAGTTGAGAACCTAGGGATTACAAATCATGCCGGAGTAACAATGCAATTAAACCTATACCAAGAAACAAAACCAACAATTTGGTATTCAAAAATAAGACGCTATACCGAAAAGTCATTGAAATTGTTTAAATCTGAACTAAGTTTGATAGATTGGAGTGACATAATTAAACCCTACCACAATGTTGACAATAATTATAATGCATTTCACAATAAATTACAAATAATTCTAAATAAATGTATACCAAAAATTAAAACAATTACTCAAACAACAAAAACTAGAAAAGACTGGTTAACTGTAGGAATAAAAAAATCGTGTCGGAATAAAAGGCAACTTAAATTACTTACAATAAAATCAAAAAATCAGATACTAATTGACCACTATAAAAAATACGAAAAAATGTTAAAGAAAACCGTAATTTGCGCTAAAAAACTTCAATATAAAAACAAATTAAAAAAATCTGACAACACAATTAAAACTATGTGGAACATTATCCATGAAAGAATGAATAAAATTAGAAACAAAAGTAAATCAAACATAAAATTAAAAACAAAAAATGGCTACACAACCGACCCTAAATCAGTGGCTAATCAATTTAATGAATATTTTTCATCGATTGGTGAGCGCATTGTCCGGCCGGCCGGCGACGCCGAGCACGGTGACGTCACCGCGCCCCGGGGTCACCCGGTGATCTGTCCTACTGAACGCACAATGTTCCTCAGCCCGGTAGACTGCAACGAAGTAAACAAGATTATGAAAAACCTAAAAAATAAGCGAAGCTGTGGTATAGATGAACTACCACCTATCTTATTTAGATACTGCGCGGATACCCTAGCTCTCCCCCTCTGCTTATTGATTAACCAATCGTTTAAAGATGGTGTATTCCCAAGCATTATAAAAAAATCGATTGTCAAACCTATCTATAAGAAAAACGATAAAGCGGATCCTTACAATTACCGGCCAATTTCACTTCTACCTACCGCCTCTAAAATTTACGAAAAAGCTATGAGTAAACGCGTGTATAGTTTTTGTGAAAAATATAATGTCTTTAACGAAAACCAATACGGTTTTCGGAAAAACCGTTCTACCTCCTTAGCCGTCTACAAATTAATACAAAACATTTGTGAAATATTAGATAAAAAAAAATATGCCGTCGGTGTTTTGTTAGACATGACAAAGGCCTACGATAAGGTCCAGCATAACATACTCCTGCAAAAGCTGTATGGAGTAGGTATTCGCGGTGAGGCACACAATTGGTTCGCGTCGTACCTCAGCAATAGGGAACAATATGTCGAAGTTGAACACTCTGACAGTTCTTCGAGAGAAATAAAAAATGTCCGTTCCGATTGTAAAATAATTAACGCGTCTATACCGCAGGGAAGCGTGGTGGCCTGTCTCCTGTTTTTGATTTACATCAACGACCTCCCTAGGAGCATGAAGGAACCTTGTATTTTGTTTGCGGATGACATCTCACTACTTGCGCAATGTGACAACGATAAAAATGGCCAATTGAACGAAAAACTTACCCTTCTCCTCTCGAATATCTCAAACTGGTTGGATGACCATAATTTGGAAATAAACTTCCATAAAACTAAAATTATGTCTTTCCACCCATACCAAAAACAGGCACTAAACATAGATTTCACTCACAATAGCACTAAATTAGAACATGTAGGCACTTTTACGTTACTCGGTTTAGAAATAGATACACATCTAAATTGGAAAGCGCACATCCAAAAAATAAAATCAAAATTATCGAGCTACGCGTATGCACTTTACGAGGTGAAAAAAACTACTGACCTTGAAGCGGCACTAACTACCTACTACGCCTATGCAAACGCGTGGCTTAACTATGGCATTATTCTATGGGGAAATAGCATCGACGCATCCAGCCTTTTTATCTTGCAAAAAAAGCTAATTAGAATTCTCGCCAACACTAAACAGACTGAAAGTTGCAAACCATATTTTAGAAAATTTAACATACTTCCCCTTCCATGTATGTATATCTTGGAAATATGTAAATTCGTCCGAAAACATCCCGAATTTTATACAAAGCGATCGAATTTACCCTCGAACCACTCTTTGAGAAGTGTTCGTAAAAACAAATTAATGTTACCGCCTGTCCATCTAAAGCTTTATTCATCAAGCCCACTAATCATGTCTATAAAAATTTACAATAAACTACCGGAATTTATAAAAGAAGAATCAAATAAAATAAAATATGGAAAATCAATAAAATCTATTCTTTTAAAAAATTGCTACTATACAATAAATGAATACCTAAATGACGAAAATCTAATAAAATTAAAAAAAATATAACCAAATTAATTAATACAATGACAACAAATATTACAATTTATTTTATTTCTCAAATTCTAATTTATATAAATGTTTAATAATATAATATAATCTAATAAAAATATGTAATTAGCTGTTATTTTATATAAAATAAATTAATAACTATCACCAAATTAGTCGATATCTATAAATTGAATGTACAGTAAATTTTAGAAAGTAAGTAAATTATGTATGTAGTAATAATAGGTGTTTATTTGTTCTTTTGTATTGAAATATTATGTAATTATGGCGTCATCCTCTCTGTCCGTCTACTACAAATTGTATTGTTGTGCCCGAACAGGGTCTATAATGAACTGTCTACATCATACTTTATAACATCCTTGTAACATTATAGAACGCAATAAAATATTTGAATTGAATTGAATTGAATATATGTATATTTCATAAATTAACTGATATAAATATCATTTCAAATGTAATATCTATTTCAATTTACTAATTTAAATATCATTTCAGATGTAAACACTTCAATAGGTCACACAGCTACAGGTGTATGCGAGCTCAAGTGATGCGGTTAGCGGGACCTACTAAAAGCGAGTAAGTAGGATATCATAGCACGATTGATGTAGGTACTCGTACCTAATATCATAGTGCTAATATAAAAAAAGACGTGTGGCACTCGGAGACTGCCGCGGTAAAGCTATTGCATAGCTTTTTTTATCAACATAAGCAATTATCTTCGAGCAACGCGGCCTTTCCGGGACGGAAGGCCGCGTTGCTCGAAGGCAATTATAAAACTAAAAAGTATCACCGCTGTGCCGGTCGGAGTGGGGGGTGTTAGGTTTTTTTTCGTTACGGAATTTCTGGATTCGGTCTCCACGCTCAAAGCCCGCGATAGAAGCCATGCAATAGCTTAAAAAGTAAATACACAATCAGCATCAAAAAATGTCCCAACTTAATGTCCACCCATTTGACATAAGGCTGCACTTTTAATGCAACCTATGTCAATCGAATAGATACTACAACACGACATGAATATCCATACTATTGCACATGGGCGTAGCCACGGTGGGGCAGGACCCTGGCTCTGACCTGTAAGGTACCTACCAAACCTAAGAAAAATAAATTACTAAATAAGTACAATACTAATATCCGTAAAAAAGTTCACCGTCGACACAAAAAACAAATCCATTTGTTTTTCGTTTGTGTGTGACTGAGTGGTTGAGTTAAGTTGGAACATCCCAGCGCATCGTCCAGAGATAGGAGTGGGGTGTCGTCACAGCACCCCCTCTGAGGAGGTCTGCCCTTTTTAGGGCGGAGGTGGCCGCTGGCGGGGTCCGTGGACTGTCGAGTAACCACAGACCCTGCCGTCAGTCAGCGCGGCGGGCGACGCGAGGTTTTTAGCAGGTATACCCCCGGGTCCCATTCGCAGGAGCAGTGGCCCTTTTCAGGGCGCCGGGAGTCCCACATACCGTCCTTTCCTCCCCCGGGGCAGTGGTGATGATGCGTAACGCATTTTACTCGCGTAAAAAAAAAAATGGAAAGCGACCCACCGACTCCTTCCCGCGCAGTGCAGAGCTCCTTTTATCGCAGCACTATTCGTATTGTTTGCTTGTTTACTATTTTACTTTAAAAACATCGTGAAAATGTGGACGATTTCATAGCTGAAGCTCAAGTGATCGCAGACGCTCTAGAGTCTAGAAGGTGATTTTACAATAATGCCTCGCATGGCTAAAGACTGCAGCTTCATCAACATCGTTGAAGTGGTAGTTTCCAAAGCGATGCTGACTGAACTCTGCAGCTGTAGAACTACTTACTTATGGGAAGAAAAAAATATGGCATTGAATATTTTATAGGCGTTCAGTTTTATTTAGAGCCCATTTATTAAGTAAAAAGTATAGGTCAAGTTTCACCCGAAATTTTTTTTCACGACATAGTTTTCAATTTTTACGGTCCTAGGCCTGTTAAGGTATGAAGTGAAAAATCAAAAACTTATGAATAGTATCGCAATGAATGAATGAGGCGCGCATCTCGTAAAAAAAGTGTTGCTAGAAGGCCGTATCAAAACTTTTAGATTTTTGGCGGCCATTTTTTATGTGCTTTATTGACATCTTTGTAGGTACTGGGCTATACCAAAAGAAAAAACTGTGTGGTCTTGCGGTGCGGGCAAATAAAAATAATACTCGTAGCACAACCTCTTTAGTTAGATTATTATTTCACTCACATCAAAAAAAATTACAGATTGGCTGCATTTCGAAGTAAAGTTAAGGATACGATTGCGCCGAAGTTCTTGAAGGATTTTATACATTTAAGTAAGTACATTTTAATTTCTAATGCTTGTAAAATAGCATTTTTATAACTTTTTAAGAGTCTAAATACTGAGCCCATTTCTTGGGGTTGAGCAACAAGAGATTCGAATTTCGAGCATTTCTAGAGTTGTGATCACCAACCCGCATTTGGCAAGCGTGGTGATTATGCGTGTACTTTAAAATATCATTGGCCTGTACCCATCATTACTGCGGTCACTGCTGTTGTATCTTAAATTCAATGATGGAGGCCTTTGCCCTGCATTGAGGTGATTATAGGCCAAGAAGCTTATATTATAGGCTATTACTTTACTTTTTTTATAAATTATTTTTTCTATTCCGCAGATAATAAATGCCCCGCCATTATGATGTCCCAGGCGTGTGGCAGTGGCGTGTAAGGAGGCTCTACGCAACCCTGAAAATTGCAATAAAATTCAAAATAAGCTGGTTTACAAATAAAAGCAATGATTTTAAAATGCTAGTCATTTTATTGTGGACTCTTTGCTGTAACTCTTCCTCAGTGTTCCGCAAAATGTAAAAAAATAAGAGAAGGAATAGGCAGTGAACCTAAAACCTTTAAAAAATATTGTATCTGCGTACGCCATCTGTGCGTTTTCTTACAAAACACAATCTTTTGCTTTAGCAGACCCTACTCTTAAAGCAGATAAAGTTTCGACTTCGGAATCATTACGATAGAGGACGTTAGTTACAACGTTTTGTCGCTTAGCTGTTTCTTGTTATTTACAAGCCTTTATTTATTTTAATACGTTAATCATGATTGTTTATTGAAAATACAATTTGAATAAAATTTTGACGGCCTGAGTTAGGTAATCCAAAATCCTAACTTCAACCGAAATCAAGTGTCAAGAGTAAATCCATTGATGTTAACGCAATATTATAAGGGGACTTTTAGCACATCAGAATCTATTAGGGCTATGTGCTGCCTTCAATTGATTTAATTTTATTACTTCTAAACAAATTCAATTCTCAAAAAACTAGAAGAGTATCATTTTAGCAATTACCTCTAGTATTTATTGAATCACAGTAAACTTTTCATTTAGTTGTTTATAAAGTCGAATTTGTCGCTAATGCCAAAAGTTCGTTTTTATCAATAATGTACCTACAATACAAAAGAATGCCAGAATGAAAAGCAGTTAACAGTGATTCAATAAATGCTAGAGGTAATTTGCTAAAATGATACTGTTCTAGTTTTTTGAGAATTGGATTTTGTTTAGAAGTAATAAAATTAAATCAATTGCAGCACTCAGCTCTAGTAGTCCCTTTAAAAAGAATTTGATTCTGCTACCATGACCATTTGCTTAACTCCTCAAATTCTTTCGGAAACCATATAAATACCGTATAACAATGGATGTAAGTAATAAAAAAAATTTGATGCACAATCAAAGTAAAAACGTTTCCCAACTAAAAGTCCACCTTTGACTTAAGGGGTGCAATTTTATTACAGACAACAGCACGGCAACCTTCCACAAAACGTCAAATTTTCTCAATTGATATTAATCTCTACATGTTGGACTTAAAGATGAAAATCAATTCAATGACCTTTAACTTTTTTGGGTAGGTTGACCTGCCATTGTCTGTACAACCTTTATGAATCGAATAGATCCAACATGACATAAATATCCATACTATTGCATGTCTACATAATTTGCTGGGTTATAAAGATGACACTGACATAAAAAAAAGTAAAGTAACAACCTATAATCAGGGAAATGCAGGGAAAAGGCCTCCATCATTGAATTCAAGTTACCACAGCAATGATGGGTACTGGCTTAATCACCACGCTTGATCACAAACCCGAGCAACGTTCGGAAATTCGAAAAAATTTTTTTTGTTGCCCGCCCCGGGAATTGAACCTGGTACCCCGATATCATGGCCCAGTATTTAAACCACTAGACCAACAGGGCGTTACACTGACATAAAATCAACCTCAATCATTTAAATGGGGACAGTTTTAAGTGTCTATTGTATCAGAATGTGTGTCTACTTCTTATTATAATAACACTAGCTGTTGCCTGCGACTTTGTCTGCGTCAATTTCTGTTCCTTAAGATCGCGATTATTTTTGCAACATTTTTCACTGATGCTTCGCTCTTATTAGTCGCAGTGTGATGTTATATAACCTAAAGCTTTCCTGAATAAATGGACTATCAAACACAAAAATAGTTTATTTTTAAAATTCAAATATTATATCACTGCTAAAATTGTTTTGCTATTACAAGCAATAATTACAAAACGTATAGAAGTCCTTGACCTGTCAGGAGTACTTAGCTACTAATATTTCGCGTCGCAAATTGCACCGACAAAAAATACGACGAGTGCAGTACATAATAATCAAGAGTGGTGTAGCGGTGACACAGGTGAAGAGCGGACATAATAAAATGGGGGCTATCGCTAGTGAATTTGCCACTAGAGGCGCTAGTGTCGCGTGAGGTCCAATATCATTCACTTTTCACTGGTTTTAGCGGAATTTGTTGCATAAATTATAATTTCTTTAATTTACCTGCTGGAAAGTGATCTCCTTCGTAAAACATCGCAAATATGGATTATTTGGCGATTAATGTGAACGCTTTAAACTGCACTGACCCGAACTGACGGTTTCCATGCCGTGGTTCAGAAGAAAGTGGCATCACTGATGGGCAGGGTGCGGAGGAGTAACAACAGCATCCTGAAAACGGTGGCAGAGGATCCGCATGCACCTATTTTAAGGCATCTCTTGCGGACAATGACCGAGTTAGCTAGTGATAGCTTTGCTGGTTGGTGTCCGCGGGAGATGCCTCCCAGGTACATGACTTATTAAAGTAAAATTAAATTAAAATATGTATATAATAACACCTACTTTTAAGTTTTTGAATTTGTACTAACCCATGGACCTATGTTGCCCACAATAAATAATAAATAATAATAATAATAATTTAAAAGCGGAATTAAGAAAAAGCGCAAAAATAGGCGGCCTATATAGTTATTTGTAAACAATATAACCTTAATTAGATTCAAGATATAACACTTTGTTTCGGCGCCAATCGCCTTTGACAGCTATACCTCCAGACCTCAGTCTACAGTGGCGCCAACTGGTGAGCAAAGAAACGGTAGTCCCCATTGTTGAAGAATGTATAGGTTTGCGAATTACAGAATTTCAATACTTTATATGATACTAGCTGTTGCCCGCGACTTCGTCCGCGTCAATTTCTGTTATTACGATCGTGACTATTTTTGCAACATGTTTCACGGATGCTTCGCTCCTATTGGCCGCAGCGTGATGTTATATAGCCTAAAGCCTTCTCGATAAATGGAGTATCCAACACAAAAATAATTTTTCAATTCGAACCAGTACTTCCTGAGATAAGCGCGTTCAAACAAACAAACAAACTCTTCAGCTTTGTAATCTATATATATAAAAATGAAAACTGATTTAATGACTGACTGACTGACATATCAACGCACAGCCCAAACTACTGGGATTTAAAATCTGAAAATTTTCGCCGTGCTTCCTGTTATAGTGTAGGTGAGCACTAAGAAAGGAATTTTGGAAATTCCGGCTCTAAGGGGGTAAAAAGGGCCCCATAAGTTTGTATGAAACTCCCTCAGTTTTGAAGCTAAGTCGATGAAAATTGGTATCCAGCTACCTGATTAGAAATTATGAATGACGTCTTTCAGGATTTTTGAAAGTTTAATCTTTAAGGGGATAAAAAATAGGGGCAAAGTTTGTTCGGTTCCGCGTCATATCCATACTCTTTACATATTTGTACTTCACTTAGTTTGTTATGACATTCAATGTGTCAATCAGAAACTAAATATCATTTCTTACATATAAAATGGTATTATTTTAGAATTAAATAATAGGCGCCGAAATGGATGAATTAACTAAGTTAAAACGTACACGAATTTCAATTAAAGGCTGCATTATATATAAAATTCGGCAGCCAGATACAAACCCTACGAGAAATTTCTAATTAGTGTGTGACAAGTGTACAAAATTATCAAGAATAATTTTGAAGAGATACAACTAAAAAAATAATAATATTACTGATGACCCGCAGTTGGAAAATGAGATTGAAGAAAAACATAACTTTCAGGAAATTACAACACAGCTTAAACTAAAACTGCAGAATTGGAATTCGACAGTACGAAACAATTCCAGCATGTATGCAGGAGGTACTGAGGAGAAAAGGTCGGTCACAAACAAACCTTAGGACATCTAAATTGAACTCAGTACCATTAAACAAGGACGAAACATTCAAAAACTTCATTTAACGGTTGGATACTTACTTAAAAAACTGAACAGATGTAATGATATTACTGATACAAGGAAATACACGTTTATAACATCTTTGAGCCCAGAATTACATCGGAATACGTATTATATTATATGTATGTGCTCCACGGGATCCTTGTGAGTTAGAATTTGAGGAGTTAGTTAAAATTCAGTTAGTAAGTAATTATCTACAACTCAAAATTGTTGAAAAATGACGGAACTCTTGTTTGCATATCAAACTATAAAGCTCAATTAGTGCTTCAAGAAAATGTGACACCAATTTTCATCTAGCCACGACGTATTCCATACGCCCTGAAGGACAAAGTTGACGAAGAAATAAGGAGGCTATGTAACGAAAATTTTTACAAAACTTGAAAATTCCTATTGGCTGTCTTATCTATATTTACATATTCAGAAAATAAATATCAGTGCTTACAAACACCATGGTATTATTAGAACTTAATCATTTTTGTTTATACGGAGACAAATGTAGGGAAATCTAAAAAAGTGTATAGAATAAAATTTGTGTTGGTTGTACAACTGTTATTATGATCGCGATTATTTTTGCTACATTTTTCACTGATGCTCCGCTCCTATTAGTCGCAGCGTGATGTTATATTTAGCTTTAAGCCTTCCTCGATAAATGGACTAATCCAACACAAAAATAATTTTGCAATTCGAACCAGTACTTCCTCAGATTAGCGCGTTCAAACAAACAAATAAACTCTTCAGCTTTATAATATTATTAGTATACTTAGATGTTGTATATATTTTGTAATGTTTTTTTTAATAATTAAATATTTGAGGGGGTGAAAAACGGTGCAAAAATTGTGTGGTTTATTATTTGTGTTGGTTGATGTTGGTACTACCCCTTCTAGGTCGTCGTCCACCGTCCGATCTAGGTTTTTTATCCAAACGTAGTATGCAAACAAATTGTCTGTGTAAAATCGCCTTTTTAACGCATAAGGATCGAAAAAATGGATTCACCTACTGGAAACTAAGAATGTGTTTTTTACCAGGGGCACTTCTTTCAGGGCTCTACGCCCGTGTTGATCATATTCGAATAAAGCCTTGCAAGCTGCTTTGAATGGTTTGTTGTACTACAGCATTGACAGTTTTTAAAGCTTCAAATTATTTCATGTAAATACAAACACATGTGATGCGAGCTCGCTTGGACCACGATACGCTAGGAGAACCAACACCGGATCCTTAAAACGATAGTACAAATCGGCCTCTTTTAGATTAACTATTGTATCAACGGGCCCCGGTAAGCCGGCAACGACGTATCGGCTCCCACTAAGTGCCCACCACCACCTCGCCCGCAAAAGAGTGGAGGAGAGGTGGTTGAGTCAAATAGCTCGCGCGCGAAGCCGCGGGCATCAGCTAGTATTAGTATAGATTTAAGCAATTTAATTGCAATTATAATATCAGTATTTAATATTGAAAAAATATGTCTCGGCCGAGACGCGAACCCGCATCTCCTCGCATGCCGGGTGCGGCGCTTTACCAATTTGGCCACTGAGACACTACGTCTCATGCGTGTTCGAGTCCCGCATAGCTTGGCACATAGTTTTTCAATTTTATATACTTTAACTTTTTTTCATAAATTGATCCTTAGGTGTTGAAATTAAAGTCGAATCTTTAAAGTAAGGCTTCGTTGATGTAGTGCTTTACGTAATGGACCTAGCTCTGTGGGTCCTGGTTCTGAGGTCTTACCTACTTTGCAACATAATGTCTGTGTATGTCTCCTTCTGTATCTCTCACTCATACAAATATCTCAGAGTATCTGAAAGAGACAGTAAAATTCACAAATACGGGCTTCGCATCAAGTAGTTCTCTGGTTTATATATTTGGATCGGGCAGCAAGAGTATAGGCAAATGCTTTAAATAAATAAATAATTTATTGTTATAACTGTGGTACACAAAGTTGGAATTAAAATATACGATTCTTACAATAAGTCTTTAGAAAGGCATAAAATAGTAAATTTTTTTGGCATGATACCTCTACAGAATACTAATTCACGTTCTAATTACAGACCCTTTATGTAAAAAATAATTAATACTATTAATCAATCAAGCTACTAAGACACTGTTTAGTATCAACTTACTGTATAATTTACTCAAGTCCTAATCTTGAGTCTTTGGTTCTAATGCTATGTTCTGTAATTTTTGTGTTTTGTTTTTAACGTGCTTGTAGTCAATTAAATGTTTTTTCTTTCTTTCTTTCATTCAAGGCTTTAGACACTGTGAGCCAGTGGCGTTTCATCAACATTTATGATCATGTACTGACCTCAAACAATTGATTTGAGCCCCACCTAAGTCAGACGAAAAATTTAAATTTAAGATTTTTTTTTTTTTTTAATTTATTCAAGGCAACAAACAGTCATGTAGATGAACAGTTATATGGTTAGTGTGTATATAACTAAGGACCTATAGTGCCTATAACTAGACTTTTACAATATATATATATATATATTTTTTTTATTTATTGTAGGGAAACAAACAGTTAAAAATTACAAATAAAAGTAACACAAATGTAGTACAAAAACCAATAAAGTCTCCACTTATAGTAATGACATAAAAACTAAGCAGCGGGAAAAGTACAAACCAAAACCCAAAAAAAAAGCTAATTAATCGCTATAAGGAAGCAAACAGAATGAAAAACGATACAAGCAAAGCAAAAATTATTCAGCAACACCAGAATTACAACTAAAAAGCAATATTATGTCTTTAAGTTACACAATAACACAAACAACAGTGTTTTTTTTCAGCACCTCTGAATGTACTTCTTATAGCTATGGAGGGGAATGTTAAATAAATCGATGTTATAATACATATCATTGTAATCACTACAAGACCGATTAGTGAAAACGTTTCTAGCATATTTTGTAGACACCAGAGGCACATTAAACAACCGACGACTACGCGAACCTAAGCGGGGGCATCTTAGCAAAATATTACTCAAAAGATACGGAGCATCTACATAATTGTTTAGTATCTTGTATAAAAACATTTGATCTCTTTCTTTACGGCGCAAGGATAAAGATGGTAAACATATAACCTCTGAGGAACTGTTTATAGAAGACCTATTTATGCGCAATTTATAATGCAGATGTTTTAAAAATTTTGTCTGAATTTTCTCAATATCGTCAATATATTTTTTATACAATGGGTTCCAGACAGTAGACCCATATTCAAGTACAGAGCGAACAAACGAACTAAACAGGAGAATCATAGTAGAACCACTCTTAAAATCTTTCGAGGTTCTCAACACGAACCCGAGCATTTTGAAAGCTTTGGCAGTTATAATATTGACATGAGAGTTAAAAGACAACTTGCTATGGAGGTAAATACCGAGATCCTTAATTAAAGTTACACGTTCAAGAGCAACTTTATTTAAATTGTAGGTATAGTTCATAGGCTTTAATTTTCGAGAGAAGGTAATAACATTACATTTTTTTACATTAAGTTCAAGAAAATTTTTATGGCAATATGAACAAAGGCTCTCAAGATCCCTCTGCATAAGGACGCAATCAAAAGGAGACTTAATAATACGAAAAATTTTCATATCGTCAGCGTATAAGAGTATGTTAGAGTTTTTAAATGCAGAGGATATGTCGTTAATAAATAAATTATGTATTTGAGCCTCTCTTGGGACTTAAAGGACATTTTAACTTAGTTAACAAATTAACAGATTTAAATAGCTTATGTGTTGCAAAACTTCTAGTCGGTAATTGCTACCTATATTATAATTAAAGACAACAATAGGCTAAAATTATAGCTTATAAAAATAGCAATGAACCTTAAAAAATAAATATATTTAAACATGTTTTTATTCTCTGGACAAACTTTGAAAAAGTAAGTATTTGAGATTTGACAAGGATGTATTAAATAAATCAACATCTGTAAAATCCTTATTGTAAATGCTAGTGGAACGGTACACAAACGAATTACGGGTATCATTTTTACGATAACGTGGAGTAACGAAAAGTGGTTTTGCACGTGAGGAGCGCATCGGCAGACAAACTCGGGAGACAAATGACAATCTACTCAGCAACAGTGAGGAGTCGACTAAGTTATTCAGTATTTTGTAAAGGAATACTATGTCGAACATTTTGCGCCTATTGTAAAGGGACAATATATTATACTTTTTTAATGAGTCGGAATAAGATTGGTTTAAAATATTTTGCCGATAATTCAAAGATTTAATAAACAATTTTCGAACTTTTTCTATTCTATTATTATGAACTTTATAACACGGATTCCAAACAGTGCTGCAAAAATCAAGGAAAGATCTAACAAAAGAGAAATATAAAATTTTAAGTGTTTCGGGACGTTTAAAGGGTTTACTTATAATTTTCAATTTAAACCAGTAATATATTTGATTGAAAAACAGTTTCCAAATGTTTCGTTATTTTGTCCAATCAATTTGACTTGAGAATATTATGAACATTATAATACGTCCTTTCAGCTGCTATGTCACCAGCCCTCCCTCCGCCATTTTGACAAACGAATTTTTAATTACTGCCTTTTTGTGTTGCCTCCGCCGCCATTGGTTGGTTTCCGTCTTGGTGCGCGTACGCAGCTTTTTGTACACAATGTTCTTCCAGGAAAATAATTAAGTCAAATAAATTTAATTTGGATTTCAATTCCTCTCTTGGCTTGAATGTTTGGTTATATGATACTAGTTTAATTGTCACGCCCCGTTTTTCTAGTGGTTTGATTCTAGTACTATGCCAAGATCTCGGGGTCCAAGGTTTGATCCCTCGGGTCAGACAACAAGGGAGAATATTCAAATATTGTTCGGGTTTGCATTTGATTTGATTGCAAGCGTGGTGATTATGCCTGTACCCGTCATTGCTGTGGTAACTTGAATTCAATGATGGAGGCCTTTGCCCAGCAGTGGGATGATTATAGGCTGTTATTTTTTACATATTTGAATACAAACTACCCATATTTCAAATAAGACCAAGCAAGTACGACCGCCTCACTAGCGTATCGATTAGAAATAATAAGAGCGGTCGACAAAAGTTGTTCAAGGAACCGCCGTCACAGCCAAGTCTCGCGAATTAAATGAGGGATATTAAAACTGGACTAGTGATGTGCTGTGAAACTATCGATATCTAGAATTTTGTTCAATTTATTTAGCTAGGGTCTGGGTACCTGAACTGCGTTTTGTCTCATCATTCTCTTTCCCATTTTCCCAGTTTATCTGGGGTCGGAGCAGTATGTTTTTCTCTTCCACACTATTCTATTACTCGTCACTGAATCATTCACTCCTTTCACACTCATATCTTGTTTCACACAGTCCATCCATCTCTTTCTCGATCGGCCTCTTCCCTTCCAGCCATCCACATTCATACTCATTACTCTTTTAGTAGCATGACTTTCTTCCCTTCTTATTACATGACCGGTGACCGTACCAAGACAGAAGATGACCCACCATATTCTCGGTAACCGGTGCCGCTTTCAGACTTCCTATTATATACTCATTCCTTATTTTCTCCATTCTTGTAACCCCACATAACCATCTTAACATTCTCATTTCTGCTACATGCATTCACCTTCGTTGTGGCTGATGCAAGGATGTTAAGGATATGAAATTTCGGATTTGGATACGGATAAGGATGTAGGAATAATATTATTTCTTAACCGTATGATAAGGATATTAATATATACCTTTATAACCAACTATCGCAATAATTGCTTCATTCATCAACTTCTAATCTATTCAACACTGCTAATGATGATATGGACCTGGATCTTTTTAATACTTCTGTAAGCCAGTTTAAAAATAAATTTAGTAAAAGATTTTTCATGTTAAATTGATATACTTAGGTATGTGTATTTTTTTTTTACCTTTAATATGTATATGTTATTAATAATATAGCATGTACTGTATCACTTACATGTCACGAATGGTTTCTTTTTCCCTTTACAATGTAGCAATGACATTAACTAACAAAAAAAAAAAAAAAAAAGTTTGTCCGCATTTCATTTCCACTGTTTAAAATGCTATATGTGAAAACTTGTAATTGGCTATATTTAGAACATCATTGTATCTTAGTTAAGTACTTAGCTGTAAGTTTTCCAAATAAATGAAAAATAAAATAAAATAAAATATTTCGGATAATCCGCAAGTTTCAGATAGTTACGGTTATTAGATTTTACGGTATTTCATAGTTATACAAATAGGTAGATAATTAATATTTTTTGTAGTAAGTCGTTCCATCGTTCCATCTCTTTTCCGTGAAAAGTATACCACACTGTTGTCATTTTGCGAAATCTGCATTCACTCGATTAAAGTTAGTTTCCGAATTTATCCAAAACTTTTATTTCGGGTTCGGTTACGGTTACGGATATGTTTTCGATTCGGATGTCCGAAAGTTTCGGTTTAGGTTACGGAGCTCCAGAATATCCCTGGTTTGATGTCCAAAAAATAAGTACTTGAAATAGTTACTTGCTTCTGAATATATGTGGTGTTGTTCTCATTTATTTGTTGTTGTGTGAAGCCGACACTAAAATAGACTTGTACATCTTCTATTTGGTAACACTCCGCTAATCTAGTGATTTTAGTATCAGGCCATGATCTGATGGTCCTGGGTTTCTTCACCAGTTGGTCAAAACCCTTACGCGTCGTGTCCACATGGTGAAACTAAAATTAAATCACTATTATGTTTTCACACGTAAAATATCCTGATGTGTTCAGATTACGAAATAATAAGTGATAATACTTTTAAGTTTCACCAACTGGACACATGTGTGTCCAGTATTTGTGTCCAGTTGATGAATAACCCGACTAGCTGATGTGTGATTAGGTTAAGGGATGATGATATCATGTCTGATGATGTCGCTTTGTGAATGAGCATCGCAAAATCCTTTTTTTTTGGAGTAGCTTATGCCTATCGGGATACTGCACATCAGTTCTCAAGCTGATGACAATAAAGACCTCACCACCTACTTAAAAACACCACCGTGGCGCAAAACTGGCATTAAAAATACTAAATTACTGGCAGGAAAAATCACCTTCATAAAAAGCCATGTCCACCTGTGCACTTATGTGGCTGGTGGCTGATCATGATGATAACAACACCATTTACTCCAACTAGGAAAGCTTAATAGTTTTATGGAAAACTTTTTCCGTTTATCGTAATTAATATTCAAAACTTATCGATACAGCCAGCTCTACGCGCATGACTAAATAGCTCGCCCAGTTAAATACTAAGACCATTGTGATCGGAATAAAGGGTTCCTGGTAATGTTCGGCCATTTTATTTCTAAATACCAAAATGATGTAAATAACGAACAGCGTTTGTATAGTTTCTTAGAATAATATATTCTGTTCTGTTTGCAATAATATTATTTTTAATTTACTAGAGCGAGTGTCTAAAGCTGCATTAGCAGGTTCGTACTAGATTTGGCTGGGCAGGAGGAGAAACACGAGTAGTGAAGGTGAGTGTTGATGTACGTCGGAAAGGGGCCCCTTAAACCTACACCCGTGGCGCAAGTCCCGGGAGCTACTCGGAGTTTCGTAATCGTAATCGTTTATTTCTTAGAATATGGTTACATTGTATCAGGTCTTAAAGCTATTCACGTTCAGCATATTCTGCCAATCTTGGCGTAGAAACATAAAATAGTATCCAATTAATATTAAGCAATCCTTTTTAAACAAATTAAAAACAAATAGAGCAGTATGGGTACACACAATAATAATATAATAACACAATGTCAAAATTACTTATAATTACATTAACTTTTTAGATCGTCGCATAATCATATTATCATAGTCAACATTTCAAGTCATGAGTTGTAGTCTGCAGAAAATCCTTAATTGAGTAAAAACAGTTTTTTAGAAGCCAGTTAAATAAATATTTTTTTAGTTTGTTTGCTGGCAATGCTCTTACAATAATAGGCAGCTTATTATAAATTTTAATGGCTATACAATACACATTATTAGAAAAAAGTTTAAGTCTTTGTTTCGGAATATATAATTTATAGATATCTCTGCTATTTTGTTTTTTAAGCACAGTGTCATGCAAAGGAAAGAAATGTGGATTATTTTTAACAAACATGCAAATGTCCAGGATGTACTGACAGGGTAATGGTAAGATTTTTAGGTTTTTGAATAAAGGTGTGCAGTGGTCCTGATATCCAACATTACATATAGCTCTAATGCATTTCTTTTGGACTTTAAATGCTCTTTCTACATCAACAGAGTTGCCCCATAAAATAAAACCATATCGCAGGACAGACGACACATACCCGTGATATGCTGATAATGCGGTATCATGAGAAGCCACCAGTCTTAAACGCCGCAGAGCAAACACAAATCTGTTTCTCTTTCTGCCACACGATGGACCCGGCACCCGCACCGTGAAGCCATGGAACGCTAAGAAGTTTGTCTCTCTATTGTTACCCCACCAATATAGGGTGAATATTTAACCACTTTCCAAAATTTTTATGGGCGTTCATGATCGTATTTAGACCCCATTTATGAAGTTCTCACCCGAGAATATTTTTCGCAATATACATAATTTTTATTTTTTTCAGTTTTAGGCCTGTTTTGATATAAAGGGAAAATCAAAAACTTATGATTAGTATCGTAATGAATGAATGTGATGTGCATTGCGTAAAAAAAGTGTTGCTAGGAGGCCGTATCAAAAATTTTTAGATTTTTGGCGGACATTTTCTAAGTGCTTTAACTTGATATTTTTGTACAGGGCTATACCAAAAGAAAAAATACGTCATTTGTTTTTTGTCTCGTAGATTGATATATTAAAATTTAGAAGATGGTAAATAATAACTAATACTGTCATCGATTGAATGATTATCGTTGTTTATATATTTATATATTTTGACGACCATTTGGATCAGCGGTAGTAAACGCTGCTTCTGAGCCATGGGTCGCGGATTCGATCCCCGCACAGTACAAATATTTGTGTGCATGAACATGTCTGTTTGTACTGGTCTGGGTGTTTTCTATGTATTATAAGTATGTATTTACAAAATATATATATATATATAATTAAGTTTATCGGTTGTCTAGTACCCCATACGACAGGGTACTTAATAGTAGCTTAATTTGGGACTAGATGGCTCTGTGTGGCCCAATGAGGCATGTCTAAAATATTTATTATTTATTTATATCATTGTCAACTTTATACCTAACCTGGCCATATTATTTCGACATGCAATAGTATGGATATTTATGTCATGTTGTATTTATTCGATTGATACTCGTACTTGTACTAAATGTGCACCCTTTTGTCTAATGCATTTAGTTGGGACACTCTTCAATGCTGATTGTATAACCAGTTTTTAAATGTTAGATCAATGTAAGTATTAGGGGTTAGAGTATGAAATTGCCGTTTTGTATGGACGAAATCGAGAAGTCATTTTTCCATACTAACAATTTTTTAGTTTTTTTAAAAACGCCTGAACCGTTTTCGATGCAATAAAAGGTGAAAGTTGGAGAAGATGGTTATAAAGCTACGCATTATAGTATTTAAATTTCTAAAAATCAAAGTATATAATACAAATATACTTAATTGAAGCAAGATTCAGAAGGTCAGCTGACACATTGTAAGGGGTCTTTTCAACGACTTCCTTTGAAGTAATAGGCACTAGTATTGTATTTTTTTTTAGTCAAAGGTTACTTTATTTAGTTTTTGATAAAATACAAAAAGAATTACGCAAGAATATGACTATACTTAAGAGCTATAAACAAAATAAAAGTGGGAAAATAATCGGCAATTTCATACTTTAACCCCTTTATTATGTTAGGTTTTTGATCACCGCTCCAATCAATTAGGTAGTCTACTATTTTCCATTACGCCTTATCTGTCATGTGCCAAATTCTTTTGGTCGGTTAGTACAAATAGATTTCGCGTATTCAATAAAGAAACCCATTGACTCATGTAATTCCGAAAGGTGTCCAAAGGTGCGATAAGGCTTTGTCACTAAATCTCGCCCGACTGCAAAAAGTTTCGTTTCCTAAACTACAATGCGAGGGATTCCGAAGATATTAGTTAGGCAAAGGCTAGGGCACGGTCACACTGATTGCTATAATTTAAAATAGTTTATCCTTACCGGTAACTCTGTCTGTTTACTTGTCTGTCTCTGTCTGGTCGGTCTGTCTATTAGGCCGAACTGATTTAATGAATTTTGTCACAAAGATTACACCTTTATAATGGACATAGGCAATTTCGTACTGCAGGGCTCAGGTTTCTGCCCACGCTTATGACGCGTAGTTTACGTGTAGTTTAACGTGCAGTAAGCTAATTTCCAATAATTTTTCAACGATTTAGAACTGGTCGACAAAACAGCGATTGTTTTTTTTTTTTTTAAAAGTACTACTAGTATAGGTTCTTATTTAAATTTTTATGTCCAATGATAAAGAAGGTTTCCAATAAATTTAAGTAATTTTACGAATGACTATGAGTTACAAATACTTAAGGGTGGACACCCTTTTGTATTCGATAATTACTCGAAACAAAAAAATCTGCAAAATACTATTGCAAGCCAAAAAATAACACATTTGTTTCCAAAAAAGTCTGTGTCAGTGTGATTGATTTTTTGATACTGGTTGAAATTAATGTTGGCAGTTTTTTAGTAACATTTTTTGTGTTACCACTAAAACTCATTATTTTGAGTATATACATAGTCAGGTCATAAGTTCTGTCACACAATAAAAACTTTTGAATTTAGAATTGCTATTTGCTGGCCACAAAAAAGTTTATTGAATTCGAATTTCGAATTTTTTCGAATAAAAATGTGTACTTTTTAGAAAATTCCTCATTTTTAAATATGGAGTGGACACTTAAAGAAGACCGTGTCGCGGTTATTATGCATCGTTGCGGTTACGCGCCAATTCAGATTTTCGACTTACTGAAAAATTTGAATATAACCAAAAGATTCGTTTATCGTACCATAAAACGATACAATGAAGACTCTAGTGTAGATGACATGTCAAGAAGTGGTCGCCCTCGCTCTGTTAGGACTCCAGCAGTGATAAAAGCTGTGAAGGCGCGAATTCAAAGCAATCCATACGTAAGCAGAAACTGTTGGCCTTTCAGATGGGGTTAAGCAGGACCACGGTGAAAAGGGTGTTAAATGAAGACGTAAGCTTAGGGCATATCGAAAAAAAAACAGGACATCGTTTGGACGCTCGTTTAATGGACCTGAGACTGAAGAGATGCCGCGCTTTGTTGAAGCGGTACGCGGGAAAAAAGCATCGGAAATTTTTTTTTCAGATGAAAAATTTTCATCGTGGAAGAGAGCTACAACAAACAAAATGATAAGGTGTACGCACACAGCAGTGAAGAAGCGAGCAACCGTGTTCCGCGTGTCCAACGAGGTCATTTTCCATCCTCGCTCATGGTTTGGTTGGGAGTCTCTTATTTGGGCTTAACTGAGGTACATTTTTGTGAGAAAGGCGTAAAAACGAATGCAGTTGTGTATCTGGGTATTCCAACAAGATTCTGCGCCAGCTCATAGAGCGAAAAGCACACAAGACTGGCTGGCGGCGCGTGAAATCGACTTCATCCGGCACGAAGACTGGCCCTCCTCCAGTCCAGATTTGAGTCCGTTAGATTACAAGATATGGCAACACTTGGAGGAAAAGGCCTGCTCAAAGCCTCATCCTGATTTGGAGTCACTCAAGGCATCCTTAATTAAGGCAGCCGCCTATATTGACATGGACCTCGTTCGTGCTACGATGGACGACTGGCCGCGCAGATTGAAGGCCTGTATTCAAAATCGCGGGGGTCATTTTGAATAAACTTTATCACCATATGAATCAATGTTTTATTAAGTTCATTTTGCTATATAAATGGTTACATAAATAATAAACATGTCTAAACTATTTCATATTACACATGTGGCAGAACTTATGACCTGACTACGTATATATGTATATATATATATATTTTTTTTTTGGAAATTTTATGTCTTTTAATTTGTCTTTTTTCTATGTCGCACCGCCCGCAAAATTATTTCTGCTTGGCCCGATGGTCGACTGGGAGAGATTGCTTTAAGGCATTAAGTCCACCTGTTGTACTACATTTTAGTGTTTGTGCAATAAAGTTTAAATAAATAAATAAATAAAAAATGTCATTCAGGTCTCCTAATACAGAAACCAGTCTCTTGCATAGACTAATTATTGTCTCAGCTAAGAAAATACGTTGTAAACTGTCTATGCATGAGAACAATTAAATGATTTATTTAAATAAATAATTTATTTATTGACAATAAGCAAGCGCAGTGACTCATGTGATTCCGAATGGTGTTCAAAGGTACTACTCGTATAAGGCTTTGTCACCAAAACTAACCCGACTGCAAAAAGTTTCGTTTCCTGAACTACAATGCGAGGGATTCCAAGGATCCGATGAATTAGGCGAAGGCTAGGGTGCGGTCACAGTGGTAGCTATAAACTGGAATGATATACATTTGGGAGGATTTTCCAAAAATAGGTTCTTTTCTTACAACGTAATCATTAAGTATGTTTAGAAAGAAAGAAAGAAAGAAAGAAAGAATTATTTATTTTGACACAGATAATACAAGAACGAAACACAGCACATTGTTTAAAAACTAAGCTTAAATAAAGGTGTCAAAAAAGGTCCCCGCTCAGCATTAGTCGTGACAGGCGTGGCCATCACGACGCTGATTTTCAGCGGGACCCCAACGCAGGGTACGTGCGACGCGATAAAGGCCCAGAACCCACCAGGCATGCCGAATCCCCCCCATATACCTTGGAACCACGGTAGAAGCCCGAAAGCCACCTAGAGAAATCCGGCAGCCTCAGTGAGCTCAAACGCACTGCCCGCGTTAATCTATCATACCTTAATAAAAAGATATATAACTCAACACACTTAACATAATACAGATTTATCAACATGGAAAAAATATATATATAAATATAAAAATTAACAATCAAAACAGACAATCCGTGGCGCATCAAGGATCCTGTTAATAGCTACTTCTGGCGGCGCGGTAAAAACCAGGGCCGTGATAAAGTTTAAAAAAACAAATACACAAAAAAAAATAAAGGTATATTATTTGAAGACATTCTTCAACAACATTCTTTTAATTGTACTTTACGTTTAAGAATTACGACTGTCAGATAAACAGTGAAAAATTATAATTATGCATCGAATGTGTGGTAAAGCAGTAAAAAACATGTGGTGCCAATTCGTGTACATCAAACATCTTTGCTTTGCGCAATTCTATGCCAACAAGTTCCGGCAAACATGTGCTCCGTATCGCTGGCAACTTGTCCTAATTGTTTGGTTGTAAACTACACCTAAGGCTGACACTGCCAAGTCCCGAAGGCAAGTACATATCAAATATCAATAAAATAAATATGATTTCATAACTTAAACAATAATAGTTACTTAAATTAATATTCTAAAACATGTAACATATGCATAAATTAACAAGCAATTTTCCATAGGTATTGTGTGAGCTGTAGCTACTTGTGTGTTCAATAAGACTCATCACCGAAGACCCAATTACCCAAATACCCCACCTCGCTGGATCGAAGAGCCCCGCATGCAAGACGCGCATGCCTCGATAGTAAGCTACAATATTTATGTTTCTGTCATTTTCTGTTGGGTTAGTAGGTAGTTTTTAATATGTGTTTTAAATGTGGACTTTACTTGTAGGGCGCGCACAGGCGGTGGCAGATCGTTCCAGCAACGTGTAGCAGCAAACTTGAAAGAATGATTGATGCCAAACAACATAGACGCTAAATGCAATTTCCTACGAGCCTCCATCTTTAGAAGATTAGCCGCGTTAAGGAAAGGAGTAATATGTGACCTTGGTGGGACATGAAAACAAAAACGAGCACAGGCGTTTTGTACACGCTGGAGGAGCTTAACCGATCTCCGCAACAGGCATGGGCCATAAACAGTATCACAGTAATTTAGTTTAGATAAAACTATGGACTCACAAATTTGTATTCTTAACTGCTCACTTAAATATGGTCTTATTTTGTACAAAAGCTTTAACCTGTAAAAACAATTTCTTGCACATTCCATGACGTGTCCTTCGAATTTAAGATGGCTGTCAAAAACAATACCTAAATTTCTGGCTTTTTCAACTCTTTCAATGGGCTCTCCACAAATCACGACATTCAAAGCGGCATCATCCAGCTTAGCAATGCTTTTATATGTTCCAGTTATCATCAATTTCGATTTCTTAGGATTAAGTACCAGACAGTTTAAGTTGCACCATTCAGCCAAGCTTTGCAAGTCCTCGTTTATTTTAGTGACAGCAGTGGGTAGCTCAGCTGGAGCAAACGGCAGATACAGCTGCAAATCATCCGCATACATATGATATTGGCAATGCTTCACTCGATCCACGATGTCAGCGCTATACAGGATGTATAAAATAGGTCCCAGGATAGAACCCTGGGGGACTCCTCGAGATAAAGCACACACTTCAGATCGTGAGATAGTACCATCGTTCAGCTTTAGCTCCACATACTGCTGTCTATATGACAGGTAGCTATAGAACCACTTCACTGCAATAGAATCTAATCCATAGTAACATAGCTTCGACAGAAGTAATGGTATATTAATCGAATCGAAAGCACGTGAAAAATCTAGCAGTAGCAGCAAAGTGGTCTTGCCCTGATCCTGTGCATGCAGCAGTTCATCAACCACATCTGCAAGGGCTGTTGCTGTACCATAGCCCCTACGAAAGCCTGATTGATAGTAAGGCAAGATGTTATGCACTTCAAGATAGTGTGTTATTTGGTTGCAGACAATTCTCTCCAAGACCTTGGAAAGAACTGGCAGGAGGCTAATTGGTCGTAGGTCCTGCACTGTTGAGGGCTGGTTTATATAATTTAAAAGTTTAAATCTTCAAGTCAGCGCTTTTTTAATTTTGAAAGATAAAGCTACTCATTTTTAAATTGAGTCTAACAATATGTTTTTTATTAGCAACAACTAAATTGTATTAAATTAAATTTAATCGCAAGCCAAAACAATTTATAATGCTAATATTTATGTATCAATGGTACATGTAAAAAGTACATGAGATTCGAAAAAGTTTTTACATAGCCAGCCAGCTAAATAATATTCAGTAAGAAAACCCCTAATTTTATTAGGAACTAACTCATTATGTTTTTTATGACGAACTCCATTTTTGAATGTGGCTTTTGAACAAACTTTTATTTTATAACATGTCTCGGCCTTGCGTTTTGTAAGAAACTCCCTAACTCCAGCGCAGAGTATAGCATAGCTTCAAACTGGATCACACGCCAACTTGTGACTAATACGAAGATTTATTGCATAGCTCCGCGACCCGGATGTGCCTACCTAGTCGATGCATTGACAAAACTTTTTTTATTGTTCCTTAAAAGCTTTGAGCTTTTGAATAATTTGCGCTCTGTTGTTTGATACAAGTTTATTGAAAGTCGCCCTTTGGTGATTTGTTAAAAGGATCTTGCAAAACGATTTATTTACGCAATAAAAGTATCGTAGGTACAATTTATATGGTTTCAAAAATGGCTCAACAAGACCCAGAGGCAGCACAGTGTCGATATATTCGAATCCATCCGTCCCTATCACTCTTACCGATGTCTTAGAGTATCTGAAAGAGACAGATATATCCGTAAATATCAGTTTCGTGTTGCAGAGTAAGGCACCTGGTTCTGGGTTCCAGCCCCGTTTGGACAAAAATAATTTCGAATTTCCGAACATTGCTCGGGTTTGTGATCACCAACCCGCAAGGCAAGCGTGGTGATTATGCCTGTACATCATTGCTGTGGTAACTTGAGTTCAATAATAGAGGCCTTTGCCCTGTGGCATGAATATGCTGTTACTTATATGACATTGCACTGAGAAAGAAGCTAAATTATTCTAATCCTGGCAACCCAACATTAGTCAATAAATTGTCTTATCTTTCTTATAGCATAGGCAGCTGGCTGACCTCCCAGACAGATAACTAACATGAGCACCCCATTGCAGATGAGAGTCTAAAGATATTCCTAAATAAATATGTAGTAATAATAAATAAATAAATGTGGACAACATCACATACATTGCTCTGATCCCAATTTGAATAACTATTAGGGGTTAAAGTATGAAATTGCCGTTTTGTATGAACGAAATCGAGAAAAGTCATTTTTCCATACTAATAATTTATTTGTTTTTTAAAAACGCCTGAACTGTTTTCGATGCAATTAAAGGTGAAAGTTAGATGATTATAAAGCTACGCATTATAGTATTTAAATTTCTGAAAATCAAAGTATATAATACAAATATACTTAATTGAAGCAAGAAGGTCAGCTAACTCATTGTAAGGGGTCTTATCAACGACTTCCTTTGAAGTGATAGGCACTAGTATTGCATTTTTTTTTAGTCAAAAGTTACTTTATTTAGTTTTTGATACAATACAAAAACAATTACGCAATAATATGACTAGCCTTAAGAGCTATAAACAAAATAAAAAGTAGGAAAATAATCGGCAATTTCATACTTTAACCCCTATTATTTAAAGCACTCGTATCTTGGAAACCAGAAACAACGAAGGTACCACAAACACCCAGACCCGAGAAAATGTAGAAAAACACTTATTTTCTACCCGTCCGGGAATCGAACCCTTGACTTAGGAGCAGGCGACACCTTGAAAACCGGTGTGTACGCCACTCCGCCACAGAGGTCGTCAAAATAAGTACCTATGATTGAAAACGCGACAAGTAGCAAGAAAAAATAAAACATTCATATTTCGTTGCGCTAAGGATCTGTCTGACTACAAAATGGAGAAAAAAAATAACGAATAAGTCCGTATATTTTATTATTCTACCCAAACTAGTATTTACATACATAATTAAAATAACATTTCGAATGTCACAGGAAGGTGTATACGGGCCCTTGACGCCTCGCGGAATAGGGGTCCTTAAAAGTGATTAGAAAACCCTTAGTTTGTCCAATAAAGTTTCACTAGAAAAGAAAAACGCCCCGTTGGTCTAGTGGTTTAAATACCGGGCCAAGATCTCGGGGTTCAATCCCCAAGTCGAACAAAACGTTACAAAAAGTTTTGAATTTTCACCAACCCGCATTTTGGCAAGCATGGTGATTATGTCAGTACCCATCATTGCTGTGGTAACTTGAATTCAGTGGAGGCCTTTGCCCTGTAGTGGGGATTATAGGCTGTTACTTTATTTACTTTACTTTTTACAAAAGAAAGAAGTAAACCGGAGTACAAGAGTACTCTTGTCTTACTGAAAAGTGAAAGAAAAGCATTCATATTCATTAAATCACAGCCTTTAATTATTCCACTACAGAACAAAACAAATGCCTCATTAAATTCGAGTCGCTTACCACAGGCAATGACGGGTATGCCGAATGCGGGTTGCTGATCACAGACCCGAGCAATGTTTTAAAATTCAAAAATCCTGTTGCCCGACCCGGGGATAGACCCCAGACCCCATAGATTTGGAGATCCTGGCCCAATACTTTTAGAACATTGCTCGGGTTTGTGATCACCAACCAATCCCCGTATTCGGCAAGCGTGGTGATTATGCCTGTATTGCTGTGGTGACTTGGATCCAAACATGGAGCCTTTGCCCTGCAGTGGTATGAACAAGCCGTTATTATACTATAATCTGATAAACTAATTTTTTACTCCTACAGAACCCTTTATTTTGTAACAGAAGCACTCTTAGTATGTTTTTTATTTGCTTATAAAGATGGCAGCTCATTTGCCCGTATTGTTGGGTGCGATCTTAACTCACACGGGAGTAGAACGGACATTTCATATTTTTATTATTTTTTTGAAATTCGTTTTTGATTTGACGACCCGGTTGGTGTAGTGGCGATTCACCTAAGGGCCCGGGCTTGATACCTGGATAGTTAGATCAATTTAGGAAAAGATGTTTTTTTTTTTTTTTAATATTTAAGACATGCCTCAATGGGCCACACTGAGCCATCTAGTCCCAAATTAAGGTACTATTTAGTACCCTGTCGTATGGGGTACTAGACAACCGATAAACTTACTTATATACTTTTTTTTTGTAAATATATACTTATAATTCATAGAAAACACCCAGACCAGTACAAACAGACATGTTCATGCACACAAATATTTGTACTGTGCGGGGATCGAACCCGCGACCCATGGCTCAGAAGCAGCGTTAACTACCGCTGATCCAAATGGTTGTCATTGGTCAATGGTTTTATTAAATTGGCTCCAGGAAGGGAAAAGACCTACTTATATCATTGGGAAAGCGATTTATTACAAGATTTACACAACTACTCAAGCTGAGACGCGAGCAAAAGCTAGTTTTTTAAAATTAAAAACAAGGAACTGTAGCTTTGTCAGTGAGCGCCATATGGGTCTTGGATTGGTGGGATCTACTTCCTAGTGCTCCACTCTGGGCAACGGCATCTTTGGTTTTCTAACCAATGATGATGGCTAACAGATCCCTCTGCTTCACTCACTCACGCTTCGTAAGAGGCTGCCTGGATGCTACCACCCTCCTGCAGGAGTTCAGCGCCAAACATTCTTTCTGTGCTCCACTGGTGTCTGGGAGAACCAGTGCCGCTTTCTGGGTAAGCTCGCTCCATCTTAGGCTTCTTCTTATCCGTAGGGTTAAGTATGTAGTCAAGAGCAAGCCATGTGTAATTTTTTTTTATTATAAAAAAAATTGGTTTTGGCATTTGGTTATTGGACATTGCTGTGGTGAGGCCTTTGCCCTGCAGTTGGTTGATTATAGACCCTTCCTTAGGTTCCAGCAGAACACAGAAAAACTGTTTGGCGCTGGAGAAGCAATTCCTCTGGGTAAGCTCGCTCCATCTTAGGCTTCTTTTTAACCGTATAGTTAAGTATTTAGTCAAGAGTAAGCCCATTATTAATTAAAAAAAAGTCGACGATCTCTAAAATATACATATTTTTAACCGAAAAAAGAAACTCATTTTAACCGATTTCGATGCGATTTTGGTACCTAACCAGCTTCAAAAAAAGGAGAAGGAGGAGACCAGCATACTAGGTAGTACTAATTATCAGTGCCAGCACGTAGGAAAAACTAAAAAGTTTAAAAATTTATGGTTTACTAGCTGTTTCCCGCGACGTCGTCCGCGTCAATTTCTGTTGATAAGAATTCGATTATTTTTGCAACATTTTCTACTGATGCTTCGCTCCTATTGGTCGCAGCGTAATGTTATATAGCCTAAAGCCTTCCTCGATAAATGGACTATCGAACACAAAAATAATTTTTCAAATCGGACCAGTACTTCCTGAGATTAGCGCGTTCAAACAAACAAACAAACTCTTCAGCTTTATAATATTAGTATAGATAAAAACCAAGAACCGACTTCCAACAAGAACGATACTGCAAAAGCGAAGACCTATCAGAAGTCTTTACTTAGTTTGTATTTATAACGACATTTAAATTCAATCGAAGGTAATAAAATGTATTTAAATTTAATCGACATTTGAATTCAATATGTCCGAATAGCGCCTGTGTTCACGTCCAACCCAATGTTTACTTAGGCTTAGGACAAGCCCTCTCGTAATTGTAATATTGTGTGAGGAGGACATCTCGGAGGTGCGTGAACGTCTAAGCCCAGCCGTGGGCAGTGGGACTACAGTCTGTCGTTTATTTAAACGAACAATAGTTTTGTGTCCGTGTCAAGCATATCCGGCTGTTTAAAAACTAGAATAAAGATGGCGGATCGGGTGATGGCTTCTTTAGTTGAGTTTAATTGACGCTCATATAAATAAATATTAACTAGTGATGCGTCAGATACGTACCGAATATGTTTGCAGTTATACTTTTTAAATAACTATGTACCCATTGTAAAAATATTGTTTAATTGCTTAAGTAGGTAAGTACTTAATGTTCCTACCATAAAATATGTTTAATATTTGTACGCTACATAATAGCATATTTTGGTCCACACAGACCTGTAACACATACCCAAAATAATACAAATAAATATTTTTGATTTGATTTGATTTGATTTCAAATTATGTGACACAAATATTGGAACTACTGACATTTTATTTCCTTTTATTTAAACTTGTATTCTGAACTTAGTATTCTATAACTTTTTGTATATATGTAAAGTACCTGGATAACCCGCTCCTTGTTCACTTCAATTCAATTCAATTCAAATATTTTATTGCGTTCTATAATGTTACAAGGATGTTATAAAGTATGATGTAGACAGTTCATTATAGACCCTGTTCGGGCACAACAATACAATTTGTAGTAGACGGACAGAGAGGATGACGCCATAATTACATAATATTTCAATACAAAAGAACAAATAAACACCTATTATTACTACATACATAATTTACTTACTTTCTAAAATTTACTGTATATTCAATTTATAGATTTCGACTAATTTGGTGATAGTTATTAATTTATTTTATATAAAATAACAGCTAATTACATATTTTTATTAGATTATATTATTAAACATTTATATAAATTTGAATTTGAGAAATAAAATAAATTGTAATATTTGTTGTCATTGTATTACTCATAGATTTAATATGTATTACTTCACTTTTGTAGTATTAAACTTATTTTTTCCATAAATCGGGATAATCAACTAAAAAGTTTCGCAAGTCCCAAATAATGTACCAACACCCATTTGTCATAAGGGAGAACATTAAGTAGGTACAACTTATACACTTATATTACATACTATTGCATGTCGACATAATTTGGCCGGGTTATAAAGTTGATACTGACAAAAAAACAACGTCAATCATTAATAACAGACGACAGTTTTAGATGACAGTTTTGTATCGGTCTGTGGATCTAGTTCTTGTATAATAAGAAGGGGATAATCCAAAGTATAATAAAATATAGACCTAAATAAATAAATAAATGTGGACAACATCACATACATTGTTCTGACCCCAATTTGAATAACTATTTAAGGCATTCGTATTTTGGAAACCAGAGACAACGAAGGTACCACAAACACCCAGACCCGAGAATATGTAGAAAAACTCATTTTTCTACATTGACCCGTCTGGGAACCGAACCCGGGACCTCGGAGCAGGCGACAACTTGAAAACCGGTGCTACGCCACTCCGCCACGGAGGTCGTCAAACACCTACTTATGATTCTTGATTTAGCTCTTGAACCCGTACGCGAAACTCCCTAAAGGATTTGCGTCGAAATTTAGGAGAAGCCATTACTGATCAGCAACCATCAGCATCTAAATTAAAAAGACTTATTTGTTGTTAATAAATTAAACCGCATTAAGCCTTTAAAAAATAATTTGACTAAAAACAAAACGCCGAATCAATACCAAGAATAGATAATTGCCTCGGAAAATGACGACATTGAAAATTTTCCAAAATGACTGTCGGAAAAAAATACTGTCTGGTCATAATACCATGGTGAAGCATTTGATGGGCTGGCGAGCGAATGACAACCTTATGTAAAGGTGGTAGGTTTAGTTATGCCATAGACGTCAATACTTGGAATGTCAAAATGTGGTGAGTTTAGAGATGGGACACAATATGAAGAAGACTTAGTACTTAGTAGGGACTAATGCAAATTGTGTAGTCATAAAACTCTCAGAACGTATATTTTTTTTTATAGTTATTAATAACGTATCATTGTCAGTATTGGCCACCAGCACCGAAAGCCTCTTAAAGCTTTTTTAGTTCCAAAGTTTAAAAAATCATCTTTACATTCTGATAACTGTTTTGTATTAGATGATTTGATTAGGAAGTATTTTAAGAAACTAGTAACTAACCAACAGCGATCACAACTTAGATGTCGCACTGCACTCCTACAGACAAAGCGAGCACGCGATTGGCCTCATCAAGATCATATTACTTCGTGACTGCCATGATAAAAAGATGTCCTTATTTTCCACCCTGCCCTCTTTATTACGCCCTACTACTCGTACTATTATAATCTTTGTTTTTTTTCGTGAAACTAATTTTACTTACGCTTTGAAAGAGTTATTAGTCGTAGAGTATATATAAAAGTAGCCATAACCCCACAGCAGAGCAAAGGCGTCGTTCATAGAATTTTAGTCATTACAGCAATGTATAGGCATAATCACCACGCTAGCCTATTTGCAGGTTGGTAAAAACGAACGCGAGCAATATTCCAAAATTCGACATTCTTGTTGCCCGACCCGAGATCATTCCCAGGACCCCGAGATTTTAGCTGCAATTTGCAATAAATTCATTCTAGTCTTAAATTTAGATTTCAATTCAATTAATACGTCCCAACACTAATGGCGTCCAATTAAAAAAATCCACAGAACAAAAAGCGGGAACCAACTGCTGACAGAAGGGTCGCGGTCCGAAATACCACCGAGATGTATTTAGCTGTGTTTAACATATGTCGAATTTTATGATTAAACTGTGAAGCGGTTTTAATTGCAATGCATAGAATATTTTTGAAATGAGACTCGTGCAATTAAAACTTTTAGTTTTAAAATGCTGTCCAATGTTGAACATTCTGGGCGGGAATTTTCTCCTTAGATTTATGATGATTTAAAAAAAAGAGTGTCATTTTCATGTTTATTATCTTGTTACATTAAATTAATTTGCTGTAAAGTTCGGAAGGGAGATTATAGGCTGTTAATTTCTACTAGACTAGACACGGGTCCGTGTAACACCCGTATTTATAAATAGGTAAATTAGGATATTACAATTTAAATTCCTTAATCTAGTAACTACTAGAAGTTAGTAATAATAAGGTAGCTGTGTTACCGGGCTATGATAAGAAATGGATTGATACCTCATTCACAAAATCCGCTCAGTAGCTTAGCCGCTACCCACATACAAAATACAAAGACTGCTAAAATCATAACCATTCCTGTTGTCTTTGCCGCTGTCGGGTAAAAAGGCAGCCGAACGATTGTCACATAAACTTAACTCGACATTCTTAGCGACAAATTATCAAAAGGATCAAAGGAAAAATAAATAATCAGCCTACCACCAAGGTATTTCATTATTCATCAGCTTTCCCGTTCGATTATAATCTTTAAACTAACGCAATACGGTCTAAAATAAAGCAGGTGTCACAAAACAAACTGTGTGAGCATAAACAATGAATGTTTGACGACATTTTTTTTAATTACTCCTATTTACCATAGACTATGGGGGAACTGTTAGCATTTTTTTTCCATCGCCACGGTTATAAATAGTGATGTACAAACCTCGAGGAGTCGAGTTCTGCTTTTGAAGCCTCGAGGCGAATTGGCAGGACTCAGTGAACTTGGTAGGCTCGTGGTCCAGAGCCTAGCCGAGACGCAAGTTCTCTGAGCCATGCTTCGAGCCTTCAAAAGAGTTCGAACCTTCAAAAGAGCTCGAGCCTTCAAAAGAGCTCAAGCCTTTAAAATAGCTCGAGTCTTGAAATGAACGCAAGCCTTCACAATAAAAACTCAACATGTTTCTGACTTTAATTTCACGTAAATAAATAATAAATTAAAACAGTGGTGTACATGATTAAATTTACAAGTTTCAGAGCTCGAATCTTTTGACGGATTGATCGACGACTGCGAGTTTACGTGAGCCTATGAGCGTAATATTAAAGCTCGAGTCTATTTTTGAAAAAGGCTCAAGTTCTGAAAAGGCTTCGAGATCGACCGAGCTCTCAAAATGGCTCAAGCTTTCAAAAAGGCACGAACCCTGAAAAGGACTCCCGAGTTGTCGAGCGTTATAAAAATGAGGCGAGCCCTGTAAACGGCACCGAGCTCTAGCCAAAAGGACTCGGAGGCCTCGAGCCTTGTACATCACTAGTTATAAAGCGGAATTTTAAAAAGTAACTCTAGAGATTATTGTTGCAATAAAAGGGACCACCGACAAATATGTGACATTGTTATACGGGGTGTGTTTGGAATCTGGAATATTAATTCATATTGTAAATGATCCAGGCAGGTTGTGCGGCCTAGAATAGGATAACAACACTTCTTGTTGTTGTATGGGTGTCATGAGTCAATCGTTGGCAAAACTGTGATCGATAGGGGAGACCGGGGATAGTTGAGTATAGTGGTAGGTTGAATAACTGTCAATAATTTTACCTTATTAATATTACCTTATAAAAACTAGGATTGAAAATTAGGTGTGTTTCCCCTCCCTTTTACTAGATGTTACTGAGAACGTGAAACCACATGCTATCTTTATAACCTTATTAATAACACAGCCTTTGTAACCTTAGTTAACCTAGGTACCTCTATGGTCAACTAGCCCCGGTCTCCCCTAAACCTCGTGTCAGGCGTGTCATGGCAAAATCCTTAAAGTAAATAAAATTTGGACAACATCAAGATAATGTTCTGACCCCAAAATAAGTAACTATCCAATCATTTAATTTTGTGGGAGTCAGAAATACTAAAATAACGTAGGTACTCACACCCAGACCTAAGAAAATTTAGAAAAAATACCCTTGCGGGAATAGAACCCGGAACCTCAGAACAAGCGACACCTTTAAAGCCTGTGTGTATTCCATTCCACCACGAAGGTCCTCAAATGATGATGATGAGGTACTTACTCTATCGATAGGGTTGTCGGTCGCAATTATATAAATATGTTTTTAACATTAACAATTAATAGTTTGATGAACATAACCTCACACACACACTTATACTTCTACACGCGGTCTAAAGAAGGATGTACTCACTGGGAAATAGGAATTACTGTTATTATTTTTTAGGTTTCAATTATTAAGAGAGCTAGTTATATTTTTGTAAACAAACACATGTAATATAATATGTATTAAGATACTTCATTGTACACAATTATTGGTACATGTAGTGCTTTTCTTTAAGTAATGGGGCACTTACCCCCGTATTTATAAAGAAGTAATTACTTATTGCTTAAGAAAGTCATAACTTAAAGTGTTCATACCTAGTGCTCAAGTGAAATAAATTGGTTACCATTAATAGTCATATTATTTGGCTAAAAATGCTAACTTTTGGTAGTTATAACTTATAGTAATTTCTTGATTAAGGCTTACAAATTGTCTCTCAAGTAATAACTTGTAGTCAAGTAATTACTTTTACTTGTTTATAAATACGGGGGTAAGACACTTTAAGTTATTGTATTTTTAGTTTGTAATAGTGTACTCATTGTTGAAAAGCCAAATAAATAAAATAAAATAAAAAATATACACAACTACAACGACCCCTATAAAATAGAAGGTGCTATTCTATGAAGGTGACGGCACCATATGGCACTAACAAACTTCAATTGATTACCCATTAAGGCCCGGTAGGTCGGCATTTATAGATCGATATCCATCTAGGCGCTCCGTAAGCGCCAGCGCGCGACAGTGTGGGTCTGACGAGCCGCCCGCGCTCACGTATTTTGTAGTTATTTAAGCATAGTAATTAAGTATATCATTTAATTAAATTACACTCAGCGAATTAGTTTATAAATAGTATTTAGTAGCTTAAAACAAGCATAAAAACAATATTTAAAATGTCCGTAGTTTAGTCGTCATATTGAAAAAACATTTCGTAAAGATGTAGGTTTGTGTTTTTTTTTCTATAGTGCCAAGTTGATTGAATCGTGTAACCGATAACGAATGTAATTAGATTAGATTTTTAACTAATATATATTTTTCAGACTTTAAAACGCTGTTTTCTAGATCTCAGATGGGTTTTAAAAACTCAAAAATGCTGCCTCTAGGACTATGTGGCCTTAAATCTATACACCTAGCTCGCACTGGCATATATCCTATATGTAAACATATTTATTTAAAAAGATGCTGACAATAGTAACAGAATTTCTTGCGCTGCTTCTTCTTGGCACTAGCCCACACTTGTCCCGAATCAGTGGCAGGTTTAAGAATTGGGAAGTGTAAAAGCTAGGAAAGGATAATGAATTAACTATAAACATTAAGAAAATACGAGTACTCCTTAACCTACATGTTTACTAAATAAATAACGAAACATTTTCTAATAAATAAATAAATGATTTTTCGATTATAAAAAAAGGAACCACCCTGTTTATCTAAGCCGTGCTCAGAAACATCACACACGTGTTACATTTGTCGACAAACACACAAACATGACGACGCACGACTCTAACTGACAGACAAAACAAAATGCCTATGTGAATCGCACCTTGTCACTAAATATGAATTGGTAATCGAGTCATGCTTTAGAGTTGGAAGTTAATATCGACTTTAGAATCGATATTTAATCGATTTAGATTCATGTAACGATTTATTGTGATTCATTTAGGTTTTTAAAATTTTTGATTGCATTCCTAAATGCGATTTTGTTGTGCTTTTTGTGTATGAACAAGACCTTTTTAATTTTTGTTATTTATTTATTTCAGGCAACAGATTATGAAATGCAAGCCCATAAAATAAATACTTTACAGACTAATATACATACAATATAACTAATAATTTAAATTGTATGTCTATGTCGAAAATATGCTATCCGTTCTGCTGATACACTTCAGTTATTTACTCCTCGACATACTTCTGGTTTTATGTCTGACTCATTCGTTCTGACGGCTGTACGACTCTGGAATGGACTGCCCTCCAAAATTAGACAATCTTCTTCTAAATTTACTTTTAAGAAGGCTTTGCGAAGTCACTTTAAAGACTAATTTTCTTTCTTATCCATCATGAATCTCGTTGGCATTAATTCTGTGTGCAATCATATTATGTTTGTGTATTTATGTATGTTTAGATTTTAGATTATTACCTATTATATTTATGTAAGTTTATTGTTAGTAGTTGTATGCTTGCTTAAATAATTTAATTCGATTTTTTTTTCTCTTTTTGCACCGCCTGTGTCATCTCTGCTTGACCCCAAGGTTGACTGGTAGAGAATGCTTTTAGCATTAAGTCCGCCTTTTGTACTTTAGTTTTTAATTGTGCAATAAAGTGTAAAATAAATAAATAAATATATCCAATGCGGTAGTAGGGCAATATTTAATCTAAATAAATGTTGCCCAATGTTTGAGCAAATTTCATTACTTATTTAGGGAAGACGTTTTTGAGTCACTGATAATGTATCTAGTATCTTGTGTGTGCCTATTACGGTATTCGAACGGGCAAACATTGTTTTTTTAGGGTTCCGTACCCAAAGGGTAAAAACGGGACCCTTTTACTAAGACTTCGCTGTCTGCCCTTCTGTCCGTCGCTCTGTCACCAGGCTGTACCTATCTCACGAGCTGCAATAGCTAGACAGTTAAAATTTTCACAAATTATGTATTTCTGTCACCGCAATAACAATACTAAAAACAGAATAGAATAAATATTCATACAACAAACGCAATTTTTTTGCCCGATATTCATAATGGCAACAGGTAGGCACTTGAAATATTCAAAAAACACTCAGTAAAATTTTAACTTTAATAATAAATAGTAAAATTAAAATAAAATTTATATTTAATGGGGCTCCCATATAAAAACGCCATTTTTTTTATTCTATTTTTGCTCGATATCAATAAATGATAACAGGTAGGCACTACATTAACTAAATTAATGTAGGTACGTACTGTTGTTTACCTAGACAATGGTACGGAACCCTTCGTGCGCGAGTCCGACTCGCACTTGGCCGATTTTTTTAATTTTGAAATTCATTCACACGAGCGGATTGCATCGGCATATTTTTATTTTTTTGCAACTCTACGATTTAAAATCAACAGCAATTGCAAATTAAATCCGTTGGGCGTTAACTGTACAATAGGAAATTCAATCGTATAAAAATTCAAATAGAAATACGCCAAAATCATCGCATTTCACGAACTGCTTTTGTGTTCATTTACAATGTGATTCGCACCGCAAAAACTCCATTCATAACAGATTAGTGAAAAAAACATTGATTTTGTCCTATTTCAAAATCAAATACAAATTTCAACCTTACTACACCAAAATAAGGTATTTACTTGTCAACAGATTAAATAAAGATTCAATAGAATCGTTCTCTGACAAAAGAGGTAACCGTCAAAATCCTCTTTAGAAAACAAAAAGTATGTTCTTCTAACAGCGGCGAAATACCGAACTAACTCGATCCTTTGCAAATTTTTGAGAATCGCATAGACAGTAGCGCCGCTATGAGTTACGAAAATAACTTTGTGTCCGTTAGGTAATCCGAAACTAATCAGAATTGGAGTTTTGGGTCGAATTGTTAAGTTTTCGAAAAGGTGTGGTTTGACAGATGTTCTCGATAAGTTTTTACCGTATCCGAATGCGTTATTAAATCTTTTAGGCTTGGAATTAGGCTAGAAAACATTTGGTAGAATTCAAAGACAGATATAAACCAACTGTTGGATTCGTAAAATCCAAGTCAATATTATGGAAGGCAAAGATCAGCTCTTTTTTTTAAAAAATACAGGATGACTTTTACATCACCGTCAAAATTAATAGGCGTTAAATATCGTATTTAGAGCCCATTTATGAAGTAAAAATGTAGGTCAAGTTTTCATCCGAAAATATTTTTCGCAACATAGTTTTCAATTTTGACGGTTCTAAGCACAGAACATTTCCATGTTCTGTGGTTCTAAGCCTGTTAAGGTATGAAGGGAAAATCAATTACCTAAGAATAGTATTGTAATTAATGAATAAGTTGCGCATCGCGTACTAAAAGTGTTGCAAGGAGGCCGTAACAAAAATTTTAGTTTTTTGGCCGACATCTTTTAAGTGTTTTATCTTAACATTTTACTACTGTACTATTCCAAAATAAAAAAATGCGTCCATTGTTTTTTTTTGTCGTAGGTTGTTGTATTAAAATTTGGAAGGTGATTAAAATGTCATGTTTATTACCACGCTTTTATTAGCTTAGGTTGTATGTATCTATGTACGAGTATGTATGTATGTATGTATGTAATGGAATCTTTGAGCATAATTTTCATCAATTTCCAGAAGTTTGATTAATTTGAAACTTTGCACACGTATCAAGAACCGATGACAATGCAATAATTTAATAACAGTTTCCAAGTTTCCTCTGTAAGAGAGAGTAAAAGAGATAGAGCTAGCGCGCGATCTGTATCAATTACGATTCCTGCAAAGCTTTGGACTTACAGTCGATTAAGAAGGAATCAAATCTTATAAACTAAACTAAAAAGTAAAAAATTAATTATAGTTTAAAAAACTAAAAAACCACGCTTTTAAAACAGATTGAACTAAAAAATTAAAAATAAAACTGTAGTGATCAATTGAGAAATTCATATTATTGTACAAAAAGCGTGGGGGGCTTGATTTAGATTGTTGTAAATATTTTATCAATAATTTACTATATCTGTGGATATCACGTGGACACCCCACGCTTTTTGTACAATAATATGAACTTTTCAGTTGATCACTACAGTTTTATTTTTAATTTTTTAGTTCAATCTGTTTTAAAAGCGTGTTTTTTTTAAAATTATAACGTCGGCTGTCTAAGGTATGATTCTTACCAACAACGGTGATAAAAACTCTGGTTTACAGCTAAGGTCTTCAATAAATTCTAAGAATTTCTACGGGTAAGAACATCGCCTGGTAAGCGTTACTTCATGAATTTGAGTACCAGAAGTGTTTATTCAAGAAATTGTAATTTCAAACATGTCTTTGGTACGCCTTGGTCGAGTAGTATGAGTACTTACCTATCAGGCCCAGATTTCGGGGTTAAAAATCCCCGGGTCGGGCAACAATTTTCATATTTTCGAATACTGTTCGGGTTTGTGATCACCGCATGACAAGCGTGGTGATTATGCCTGTACCCATCATCGCTGTGGTAACTTGAATTCAATGATGGAGGCCTTTGCCCTGCAGTGGGATGATTGTACGCTGTTACTTCACTTTACTTTTAAATATCTTTAGAGCACTAGCCATACAAGTCAAAGCTTATCCTCGGTAATGCTTGTCGTCGTTAAATATTTCACCGCCATCTTGATCTATATCTAAGTGTTGTTAATGTCAAAAATAGGGTTGGCAATTTATTTCGATTTCTGTAACAAAATAGTCATTGTATTATTTTTGACGTAATTATTTTTGAAATTTAGGGATTCGGTATAAAAATATTGAGAACGTCCCGTTGACATTTCGATGCAAATAGTCATTTAAAAATTTTTCTGACAAAAATCATCACCATTAGTCCACTGTTAGTTTTTTTTATGACCATCGTTTAAGACACAAGTATTTATGAATTTCACATGAAAAAAGAATTCTATTTCAGAAAGAATATAGAAATGGAAGTGCTGTAGGCTTTCTCTTGACACTCGATTTTGTTCCGGATTATGATTAGAATCTATTATTGGAATTACACGCTATATTTCGCGGGTGAAAACGCGAAACAAATAGACAGACGGACTTACTTTTAAATTTATAATATTAAGTAAGGATTTAATATTTTGGTATCGTATATATAATGAGACATTCACAAGACCTAATGAAACTTACCCAAGAAATAATTCATAATTCATTTATTCACTTCAAACTTTTGATACAGAACAGGTTGATACCTTTGTAGAAGCAGTTGGTAGTGCTTGTCACAAATTTACCTTTTCAAGGCATTAACAATTAATATTTTTATCAGCGGGCAACCCTAGTGACACCCTTGTTCTTTATAACCTATGGCTAGACATTAGTTAGCTATTATTTATAACCTATTATAATGCCACATCCGTCATTACTAACGACGCTATGCATTCTGGCCGATTGCAAATATTACCATAAAAATATTAAAAAATTAGGCATATTCTTGATTTTGAAATATCCAATATGTCGATCAAATACAGTTATAAGAAGTGTACTCGTGTACAGACAGCGGCAGGTCAACCTACCTAAAAAGTTAAAGGTTATTGAATTGATTTTAAACTTTAAGTCCAACAAGTAGAGATCAATATCAATTGAGAAATTTTGACGTTTTGTGATAGGTTAACGTGCCTGTTGTCTGGCCGGTCCTAATAACCTATCTATCTTCAGTTTTGGCATATCGGAGATAGAAAACAACTTCTGTCTTTGTTTCTCTGGACGGCAAAATCAAAGACAGAAGATGTTTTCTATCTTCGATAAGCCTACACTGAAGATAGATAGACTATTGGTACCGGCCGTTACACAATCCCATGCAATAATAATAGGTAGGCACTTCGGACTGTCCAACTGTTGATGTAATAGCATAAAGTGTCCCAAATAAAAGTATAGTGTCAAAAAAACTAGACGGCCTCCGTGACGGAGTGGCGCACACACCGGTTTTCAAGGTGTCGCCTGCTCTGGGTTCGATTCCCGACGAGTTAATGTAGAAAAAAGTGTTTTCCTACATTTCCTCGGGTCTGGGTGTTTGTGGTACCGTTGTTCCTGATTTCCAAAATATGAGTGTTTGAAATAGTTACTCAAATTCCGGGTTGCCCCCGGCCGGTATGCCCCCACATTAAGTTAGTAAAATATCATGACAAAAGAGAAACTGTGGGGGCACACCGGCCGGGGGCAACACGGAATGGGGGCATAACGGCCGGACCCGAACAATGTATGTGATGTTGTCCTGTCCACGTTTATTTTATTTTAAAAGTGCATCCGTTTGAAATATGAGTGCACAAGTTGTACAATATATCATGCAATCGAATAGATACATCATGACATAAGTATTCCATACTATTGTGTGTCGACATAATCTGGCCGGGTTATAAAGTTGACTCTGGCATAAAGTCTGCGTCAATCACTCTATCGAAGACAGTTTTTTAGGTGTCTTGTTTTGTACCTAGATAATAAATTGACATACTATAAAATATTAATTTAATCGTATATTTAATTCCCGTTGACATATTGAATCTTTTTTTAGGGTTCCGTTCCCAAAGGGTAAAAACGGGACCCTATTACTAAGACTTCGCAGTCTGTCCGCCTGTCCGTCTGTCCATCGCTCTGTCACCAGGCTGTACCTATCTCAAGAGCCGCGATAGCTAGACAGTTGAAATTTTCACAAATTATGTATTTCTGTTACCGCAATAACAACAAATACTAAAAACAAAATAAAAGAAATATTTAAGGGGGGCTCCTATACAACAAACTCGTTTTTTTGGCCTTTTTGGTATGTGAACCCTTCGTGCGCGAGTCCGTCCCGCACTTGATCGATTTTATTTTTATCTCTTTTTTATTATTAGATTTATATAACAATATATTTTTTGCACGCCTGCGAACAGGCTAAACACACGAACTATTAATATATAAACTGCTAAGATCTTAATACTGTGTTTTTGCAAATAAACTTTTTGATTTGATTTGATAACGGACGGTGTATCTAGTTCGTAATATACAATGTGTTAGGGATCCGACTTTTGATAATTTACATAAGTAATCACAAAACGTTAAATTTTCTCAATTGATATTGATCTCTACTTGTTGGACTTTAAGTCGAAAATCAATTTAATGACCCTTAACTTTTTGGGTAGGTTGACATGCCGTTGTCTGTACATTAACGGCCGGTTCCAATAACCTATCTATCTTCAGTTTTGGCATATCGGAGATAGGAAACAGTTTCTGTCTCTGTTTTTGCCGTCCAGTGAAACAAAGACAGAAGTTGTTTTCTATCTCCGATATGCCAAAACTGAAGATAGATAGGTTATTGGAACTGGCCGTAAAACAATTTAAGTACAAAGTTAATTTAGTTTTTTTAGTGAAGTTTTTTTATTACATAAAACCTCACCACTATTTCGCTTTCTAAATTATTACCCCTTAAGCGTTTTTTTTTAAAAAAAAAGGGTTAAAAAATAAACTTAACTTATTACCTACAAGCAAAAAACGGAAATTCGAATACGTTCCGATTCCATTTATTTCTCTAAATAACGGAAATGAGGTTATCTCTGCCACGCTGGGTCATTCATCCATATTCGACACAACTACCTATTTAACACTGGCTGCTAAAGATTTTAATGCCATTTCTGTGAATAAAAATACGTGCGTAACGAACCAACCTAATCTGACACGCCCACCCCTCTTCAGGTCATTAAAATGTGCAATTCATCGGGTATCCCTTTCAGAATAAGGAGGTCCAAATATAATGGACAAATAGCGAACGCTACCAGAATAAATTGGTCTACCTCGCTCTTCTTGGAAGTGAAATTGCGGCGTCAATAGACGCTGTGAATTCCGCCGCTAAGGTCAGATTAAATTGGTTATCGGTTTGAAATGTGAATCTCAACCTTTAGAAAAGTTTTTTTTTTTCATTCTATTTTTGACAAAAGCATGAATTCGGTTAGTTAAGACCCAGTCACACGCGTCTTGTTAATTTTTTTTAGTTGTCAATGAGATCGGAGGGTTGATTTAAAAAAAGTTTTTTTTAGCTGTTGGGCTTATTTGTGTTCGCTTGTTTTTGTTTGCATATTCCGTCTAGAATTACAACAACGTTATTTAGGAATGCAGTCGCATAGAAGGAGGGATTAATTAGAATTTATTTTCTCACAAGAATATTAGGTAGCCCCGTATTTTCAATAGCAACACTTCTTCCCTTTTTATAGCTATCGCAAGAGGCGACTAAAGGAGTACTGCCAGACGAAGACGGGTAGCAGCGTCAACTCTCAAGCATTTGCCAAGCCGCGATCTGCGCCAAACCGCCTGCCAAGCGTGGCCATTTTGGCAAAAACCTATGAAGGATACACATGCTTTGGAAGCGCTTAGCTCTATCCTGGGCGTATATGAAACATCTTCACGAGGGCCCATTTTCTTTAACCAATTTTTATCTTAAAGCCTAATTTATGGAGTCCAATATTGATTGAAAATAAATAAATAATAAATGTGGACAACATCACATACATTGTTTTGATCCCAATTTGAATAACTATTTAAAGCATTCGTATTTTGGAAACCAGAAACAACGAAGGTACCACAAACACCCAGAACCGAGAAAATGTAGAAAAACATATTTTTTCTACATTGACCCGTCCGGGAATCGAACCCGGGACCTCGGAGCAGGCGACACCTTGAAAACCGATGTGTACGCCTCTCCGCCACGGAGGTCGTCAAAATGTATCGCTTTATAGTAGCTCACTTGATTGGTATACGGACTACGTCTAATAGGTAGACTTAGTGAGAAAATAACCGTTTTCTACTAAATACTTAATTGCATTATTAGTTCTAGAGCCGCTTGAAGCAGGTTTTAACACTTTGGAAGCTTAAAGCTTGTCTTGGTAGGTACGTTCGCCAAAGAAAGGGGCCTATTACCCCAAGGTTGAAAATCATTCGCGCATCGTAGAATAACAAGGTTGATTTTTCCATGCAAAAATATTCTGACATCTACTAATAGGTACGTCATAATTGTGTATCTCTTTCATGAGTTCAACCTTATTGATATTTTACTTACACATGGAATCTTTTCGAAACTTGCAAACCATTTTTTTGCCTATCGTAAATATAAGTACTTTGTTTGAATCAATATTTTTTTTATCATCATATCAGAATTTTTGAACCAATCAACCCGCATTTGGCAAGCGTGGTGACTGTGCCTGTACCCACCATTGCTGTGGTAACTTGAATTCAATGAAGTTACTTAACTATTTTTATAATTCAGAAGTACCTACTGCCAGAAGACAAGCGGCAGCAGTGACTTGTCCCGCCCATTGACTTAACTATAAACGCCAGCCAACCCGCAAAAGTGTGGGGATTGTGGCAAAACTCTCCATTTGGATAGGCTCTTGTCCAGCTGTGGACTGATATAGGCTAGCGATGATGAATCAGCCGTAATCAGACCACTGCTGGGCATAGTTCTCCAAAGTTATAAAGGACGAGACCCACATAATAAAATTCTGCGACGGCCCCCGCTTTAGCAGAATATGAGTTAATGCATTGCCCCGCCTTAAAAAAAATCCAAAGTTGATATTCTCTCTAGACAAACCTTACATAGGATTTAAGATACAACTAACCAAAAGCATGTCAAATATTAACTGTTTTGAATAAATGAAATGAAAATGAAGTGAAATGAAAGTTAGGATTTGTTTTAATCGCCATACATGGCAGGCGTGTTGGCGAACGCAGTTTGTTTGTTAATAGAGAGAAGAGGCTGCGACCCTTCTAACAGTTCCCCTTTAGTCGCCTTTTACAACACCCATAGGAAGAGAAGGATGGGTGCTATTATATTTCGAGTGCCGACTTAAAAAGGCAGACTTTTAAAATCGTCTTAAATCTCTTGACTCTACTATGCCCATTATGTTTTCTCAAACTAGTAGCTGACTCAAAGACTTCTCTGGCGTCACAAGGGTTAAATCCCAGCCTACACTGCAAATCCGTTCTAATTGCTTTAAAAATATAGTTGATAATCGATCAACGCTTAAAAGCCCTTGAATTAACCTAACCTACATTTCTATCTATGGGACAAAATTGCGTGAAATTTCTAGGAGAATTAAGTTATTACTTAAAACCTGACACTATAATTAATTGCTGTAGAAAGTAGTTCATTTAATAATAGGTTGTTGTTGAAGTAATAAACATAAAATGACATTATTATGGCGGTAATATATCCTTACCTTTTGATGTTGAATTACATTCAAATAACTCACCATAATATAGGTCACTTAAGGAGGCTCAAGGTCGCACATCGGGCAATAAAGAGAGAGCACAGAACATGGAAAGAAGTTTCCATGTTCTGTGGGAGAGAGCAATGCTTGGTATATCCCTGCGTGATAGAATCAGAAATGAGGAAATCCGTAGGAGAACTAAGATAAGCGACATCGCTTGAAGAATTGCGTGGCTGAAGTGGCGGTGGACGGGACACAAAATAAAAAGAACCGATGGCCGTTGGGGCAAAGGTTCTGGAATGGCGACCGCGTCCCGGACGAAGATCTGTTTCTGTGGTGTATGTCCCACACCCGGTGGACCGACGATAAGGTGAAGGTCGCGGCAAGGCTCTGGATTGTTTCATCAGAAAAAAAGTTACTTCGAATCAATTTTAGGAGTATTGTAAGCTTAATGATATGTAGTGAATTTTTTTGTTTTGTAAAAGAGATATTTAGAGAAACTACGTAGGTACTTGGATATTTAGAGAATTATATATTTATAGTGATATAGAATTATATAGTGAGGAAAGATATTTGTAGAAAAGGATATTTAGATGGACATACGAAGAAAAGGACGTTTACACAAAAAAGAGAGACAATTAAGAGACAGCAAATTCTGAAAAATTATGTTTCGCGTAAAGGCTCAATTGACTATAATATTTAGTTTGCCTAGCACAGACAAATTTTTTTTTTGTTTCATATTAATTCTAAATGAGTTTTAAACAGTTCTTCTAAAGCAGTAAATTTGATTTTTTCTTTAATAATTAAACATTACTTGGACTTTCTCATGAGCTGATCGTCCGAAAATGAAATTCACATTGAGCCTAGTTCTCTTTTTTATCGTCGGTTGAAAAGTACCTCAAATCAATCTCAAAGATTGCCCAAAACTTCGAACATGTATTGAATAGTCCGTTTGTTTGTCCCGAGTGAGTAAGTATTGTAATTATGCATGGGACAAGTATTTGTATTAAATAGTAATCCATGTACTAAAATATGGTTATAGATTTGTTTTGGTAAGCGTGAAATAGATTTTCTATCGTGGTTCAGTACACTTAAAACTAGTGACGTGCAAGGTCGTTAAAAGTATACGCGCAGATACGTATCCGAATAAATACTTCGCGTTTTTAACAAATACCACAGTCTAGCTAAACTTTAATTGAGTACCTATTTGTTAAAGTAATTATCTTGAAAAAGGGCTACTACGCTATTAACGATAAAAATGTAAGGTAGGTAATAAAAAATCCTAGCTCGCACTGGCATCACATGAGTTAATATATTCATGTGCTGGCATTTATCTTTCGTAAAAATAATTATTCAAAAAGAGATTGACTATAGTGACCGAGTTTCTTGCGCTTCTTCTCGGCACTAGTCCAGACTTGTCCCGAAGCAGTGGTGGGTTTAAATATTGGGACGTGTAAAAGCGCCTCCTGGGGCCTATTTGCAGAAATACAACTGATTTGACTAACTAACGCCTCGTTCTTGTAGGTTGAGGAAACACTACGTGCGAGAGAATTGAAAAATAGGTATTTGTAAAATCTATTGCTGTCGCGCAGTGCCAAACGCCTTCACCGCAGAGTGTGATAAAGACAACTGCTTCTTGGACCGAAAATACCTACTAAAAGCGGGTGCCCTTCGGTTCGCCTAAAATTTAAAGTCCTAATTTCATTTGGCCGAACCATATTGGCCTAAACTTATAACGTATAATTATTGTCTAGTCTAACAGTTGTTTTCGCACTATTATAGATTGGTCTAAAAATTGAAAACCCTAATTTCAGTATGTATAATATCAAAAGCACTAAAATGTATTAGCATCTTTTTTTGACATTACGCTCTATTTTTTTTAAACAGAAAAGTTTAAGAAACGAATCGCTCACAAACCGACCCCAAGCAGTTTTGTCTGCCCTACCCCTAGAGTGTAATTCAAAAGCGCGTAGGCGCGGAGGGGCGAGGCGGCCCGCGGGCTGTGGAGCAGGAGGCTGTAAGCGAGGCGCCGCGGTTGAGGCTGGCCGGCACAGCCGGCCAGAAAGCCGAAGCTGCGGTGGTGAGCGTAAGCCATCTGCGACGATAAGCACGCGTGGGACCGCCGGAGCCCCGCAGCGCCGAAGCCGTCACGGAAGTCTGATTGTTTGGATGCATGCATGATTGCTTGTTTGCATGCATGTCTGCTTGATTGCATGCATGATTGCTTGTTTGCATGCATGATTGCTTGTTTGCATACATGCTTGCTTGCTTGCTTACATGCATGCTTACTTCTTTGAATGCATGCATGCTTGTTTGCATGCATTCATGCTTGCTTGCTTGCTTGCTTGCATGCATGCTTACTTCTTTGCAAGCATGCATGCATGCTGATAAAGTTTTTAACTTTCTGCGAATAAAAATTTGGAACTGCAAAAGGGTAGGTGTTATGATATATTCGGCGAAATTATAATACGCGATATAAAGTTAAGCGTAGTAAAAATAAGCTAAACACGATTAGGAATAGTAAAGAGGTGCGAAAAAATTTTAGGCTAATAGTTTGTGCGCCAATGACAATTAGGAGTACAAATAATTAGGCAACCCGATATATACCCACTAAAAGCACACCTAATCAACGTTTCGTAGTCCCCCGATTACTTTTCCAAAACTAGACCGATTTAAATACTTTTTTCATTAAAAATTCAAGAAAGGCTTTGGCCGTGTTCGAATGTTTTCCTTTTTTTCAAAAATTTAGCTAAATTTGTTTTCTGGATGTTTGAACACAGCGGAAAATCTGGCGATTTTTTTAGATTTTTGAGGGCTCATATCTTTTTTATTAATTAATTTATGAAAAAAACAGAAAACATAGAAACATGCTAATAGTGGCCATAGATTTTAGTAATAAAAATTATGGCTCTACTGGCTTTATCCAGGGAAGAAACAGGGGACTACGTTTGTATGGAAAAACGGCCCCTGTGTTTCCTCTTAAGCAGCGCAGCAAGATCTGGTCCTGGGATTGATCCGGGTCGTGTAACAAAAGTAAAGTTTTTTTTAAATATTAGTCGGGTTGTGATCACCGCATTCGGCAAGCGTGGTAAATGCCTGTACCCATCATTGCTGTGGTAACTTGAGTTCAATGATAGAGGCCTTTGCCCAGCAGTGGGATGATTATAGGCCGCTACTTTACTTTTTAGTGTCCTTTTTAAATAATTTTTTAATGTTCACAATATCAGTATTTACTTGAAAAAGTATGTCTCAGGTGGAACGCGAACCATCATCTCCATGTATACCGGGCGCGGGCGTATATTTTTCAAGTTTAAATACTGCTATTACATTTTTAATTATTGTTGCTAAAACAAAATATATAATAATATTTGCAATAATTCAAAGGAACCCCAAAATGGCCGAAATACAAAGAACAACCCGCTGCGCCTCCGCCGGTCCCGAAGCTGACACTAATTAATCAAAATAAATAATCATTGTAGGCTGAGCCGAGGGTGTATGGCGACCGATACCGTTTGATACTTGTCTATTGCTTTCGACCAGGGCCCCAATTCCGCTAATTAACAAATGGCTCAATAGAATCGTAATTACATCGCAATCGTATATTTTGACACATTTATTAAGATAGTAATGTCAAAATATACGATTGCAATGCAATTACGATTCTATTGAGCCATTTGTGAATTAGCGGAATTGGGGGTCAGTGAGATTACGACTGACTTTAGGTCTATGCTTACGACTGTCTTAAGACAGCGATGAAAAAGACACTGAACAAGACACAAGAGGAAAAACACACACTTTGATACTTCCTGTCTGTTGCTCGAGGAAAGAGTGGGGTGGTGCTATTTTATTTTTGTGGCAGCGCGTTACGCAAATTTATGCATTTATTTGTTTAATACTAACTGTTGCTGAGGCTTCGTCTTTGTCTGACAATCATATCACATGATTCAAGCATTAACTTAAAAAAAACATGATCAAATTTTTGAGTTTTTTTTATAACACACTCAATCATTAGATTTATTGAATTCGGGATTTATACCACATACCTTATTTATTATGAGTTTCCGATATTTATTATGAGTTCTCCCGTGATCATCGCGCTTGCAACAGTGCCGAAATATCGGAAACTTGTAATAAATAAGTAAGTATAAATCCCGAATCAAATAACTCTAGTGATAGTGACCATGTAAGTTTAACTCAGTACACTCAACCATTAATTTTTATAAATTTTATACTTAAATGAAACTATCAATCAAAATATACCAAAATATGTATTGATAACAAAAAGCCATGACGTCAGACAGTTCCCAGAGCTAACGAAAAAAAGAGCAAAACGTCAAGTATCAAAACATTTCGGTCATCCGTCAGTCAGTTTATTGAAGCAGAGACGATTATATTCAAAACGAGCGATGCCAGTATTTGTTATATTTTGTTAGTTTAATTTTTTATAAGACGTATATTGTTATTGTTTATTTTAATCCTTCGTTTCTATGTTAAGTATTGATGTAAGTAATGTAAAAAAATAAATACGAGTCATAAATGTATCCCAGTGTGCTCTCATTTGATTTTTTTTTTTTTTTTTTTTTTTTGAAAGGACCTATGCTGTGGCAGATGGCCGTTACAGCTTCACCGGGCGGGTTTTAGGCGAGTGCGGAAGGCACTCAGCCCAAAAGCGGCCTGCTAGCGGGTACCTCGAGCGCGAGGCGAGTCCTACTCGCTCGCCCGCGCAGGGGCCCCGTACTAGCGGCGCGATCGGACCGTGCCGGGTGCTGAAGGCACCCGGCCAAGAGGTCAACCCGACTAGTGGTTGCATCGCGTAGCTCGGCGCTGTAACACAGACTGGTCTGTGCATACAGACCGATCTACGCGAGCCCCGTTCTAGTGGGCCCGATCGAGGGGGGCAGACTAGGCCTCAAGGGCGCCTCTGTAGGCTCGGACCTCGGCTTGGGCCGTCGTCCGAAGGGCGGACTGGTGAGAAGCGGCCAGGTACATGTCTGTACCTGCCAAAATGATGCAAGGGTCCTCGCACTCGCCGGCGAGTACGCTGATTCGATCTAGTGCTTGTCGGGTGTGTACTGTTGTGAGTGGTGAATTGTTTTACGAACGATGTGATTTTGTCGTCGGGATCTTCGAGAACGTTCCTCGGTCGGCGGAAACGGGCTTCGACATCTTTTTGGCACGAGTTGGTAGCGGCTTTGACTATAAGAGGATTCGTATGATTGACGGCTTTATCAAAGAAGTGTTGAGACGCTTCTTTCATAAAGCTGGCAATCGACGGAATGTTAAGGTCGCGATGCAAATTGTCGTTACGCACATACCACGGGGCGTCCGAGGCAGAGCGTAAGAATTTATTTTGGAGGATTTGGAGTCTTTCTAGTTCTGAGGGGCTGGCATGAGCGAACACTGGGCTAGCGTAAGTCATCACGGGTCGAATACAGGTTTTGTAAATTGTCAACTTATTTCTAAGTGACATTTTACTCTTCCTGCCGATATAGTAGTAGAGCCTTGAAAAGTAAAAGGCTGCAGTCTGACGGACGCGTTTTATGTGAGGTTTAAAGCTCATTCTACGGTCTAAGGTGACACCTAGGTATTTGACTGTCTTCTCCCAAGGGATCGGACGGTCGTATAGGGTGATAGGTGTGAGACAACGTTTAGGATGTTTCGAAGCGAAGACACCCCGAGTAAAGAACACTGCTGCACTTTTCTCGGGGTTGACCTCTATTCGCCACATCCTAAACCAGTCACCTAGGGATTGGGCTGCACGTTGTAGTGCCTTAATGATGTAACCGGCATGGTAGCCAGAGTGATAGAGGGCTGTGTCGTCCGCAAATAGAGCTAGCTCTACTTGCGGTGACCTGGGAATGTCGTTAATGAAAATTGAAAAGAGAAGAGGGGATAGCACGGAGCCCTGAGGGACTCCAGCCCTGATGGGGCGGGGAGATGAATAGGACCCCTCTACGCGGTAGCGAAAGGTACGATTTGACAGAAAGTCTCGAAGGATGAGCACGAGACTGTCGGGCACTTTGAGTTGGTACAGCTTGTAGATCAAGCCGTTGTGCCAGACTTTGTCAAATGCTTTCGCTACATCGAAGAAGAGTGCACCGGTTACCATCGGTTTGGATCTGTTGAGGCCGTCGAGAATGTGCTCCGTTAGGCGGTGCACCTGTTCGACACAAGAGTGGGAGGCTCTGAAGCCAAACTGTTCGTTGATTAAGAGATTGTTCGAGAAAATGTAATCTCTTAGGCGGGAAACGAGAACACGCTCGTATAATTTGCCCATAGTCTTGAGGAGACTGATGGGCCTGTAGTTGGCGGGCTTGGAGCGGTCCTTGCCGGGCTTAGGGATACCTATGACGTCTGCTTCTTTCCACGCGGTCGGAAAGATGCAGTTTGCCATGGCACTATTGAAGATAGCAACCAATAGGCAAATCAGTTGGGCGGGGAGGACTCGTAAGACTCTGTTGGATATCCGGTCCGGACCGGGAGCCTTGTTTGGACGGAAACCTTTGATGATGGTTTGCACCTCATCGGCGGTGGTGGGTGCAAGGGGACAGGTTGGAGGGAGGGCCGAGAGACGTTCGACTTCGCTGTCCACCATACTAAGGTGGGCAGCGTCTATGGGAAGCGTGCTAGGAGAGCACTGGGCCTCTAGGCTGTCGGCCAGACATTCGGCTTTCTCTTCGTCGTCGAATACGACGGAGTTGTCGGGTCTAGAGAGAGGAGGCATAGATGTGACTATATCTGACTTGAAGGATCTCGCCAACTTCCAATAGGCTTGGTGAGATGGTGAGATCGTTTCAAGTAGGCTATCCCACTGACTTTCCCGAAGAGCCTTAATACGTTCCTTTACAGATGTCCGTAAAGTGCGTAGAAGGGTTCGGTTATATTCGGTGGGATAGAAGTCATAAGCTCTGGTCGCAGCTCTCTTTGCCCTCAACAGCTCTCTCACGTCATCCGGCAAGTTCAATCTATGCCTAGGCATATCTGGAACTTGCCTAGACGAATCGCTAATAGCGGTCGTGATGTGGCTAGTGAGGGCATCGATCGCTTGGTTAGTCTCGTGAGGCGATCCTAACCTGTCTGGGATTGAGTTCAATACTGAATCGGGACTAGGTCCGAGATTGCTCTCGAGCCTGTGCCAGTCCAGTATTGTTTTCATGGATATCTGTTGGTCAGAGGGACCTAATTGGAGGACAACTGGGCGATGGTCAGAATCTAGGTCATGGTGGACTTCTATTGAACGAAGGCGCAGGCCTACATTCTTTAGAACCGCCATGTCCAAGATATCGGGTCTGTGGTTTACGTTAAAAGGATAGTGGGTCGGAGAAAGGGGGGCGATGATGTCAAAATTAAGGACTTCAGCGAGATCTGCTAACTCTCTACCATTGCTGGAGATTGTTAAACAGTTCCACTGAGTATTTTTGCTATTGAAATCTCCGCCGAGAATGACGGAGGGTCCCATAGCAAAAAGAGCCTCATAGTCGCTCCTTAAGGGAGTCTTGTCGCCAGGTTGATAAATGGAAGCTATTATGACTGGTTGATGGCCGGTCATGGCTAGCCGACAGACAGAAGCTTCAACGTTTGTGAGCGTGGGAGGGTCGAGGGGAACGCAATGCAAGGAGCGTTTGTAATAAATTAGAGTGCCGCCACCTCTAGTGGGCCTATCGTTGCGAACTACGTTATAGTTGGCAATCATAGCACTACGAGGGAGGATGGAGGGTTTTAATAAGGTTTCTTGTACCAAAAAGATGTCGACTTGGTGCTTCATAAGGAAGAGTGATATCTCTACCTTTTGTTTTTGAAGACCAAAGGCATTAAAAAATGCGATGGTAAGGGACCGGGGTTTCGTTCTAGAGGGTGTATTATTCTTGGTGAGGAAATGTTTCTAACTTTTTGGAGGAGGTCGGCGTGCTTATCTAAAAGACAAAGCATTGCGCATGGGTCTTTTTGATGCGCACGGATTTGGGCTGCTACATATCTAATTTCAGCCGGGTTGATTTGGCTGAGATTATATATGAGCATGGCATCCTGCTCGTACGGGACAGTTGGCGAAGCCTTAGGGGCATTAGAGCGCGGGTCACTGAGGGTGACCGGGGCATTTGTAGCCTGCAGTGCCTGAGGGGCCTTTGGGACTACTGGCGGTGCCTGAGGGGCAATAGTGGTGGCCTTAGGGGCCATAGTGGGGGCCTTAGGGGCCACAGATTGGGCCGTAGGGGCCATATTTGGGGCCTTAGGGGCCGTCGGGACTGCTGTAATTTGGCTTAAGGCCGGGACAGGGGCGTAGGCATTCCTTGCCCAGGATAGTGGTCGAGACCACGCGTTGTGTCCGTAAGGACGCAACTCTGGGAAGGCTGTGGGTTGAGCCTGAAACTGGCGAAACGAAGGGGCTGGGAAGTGCGCGGCCTTTGGTGCCTGCACCCGTGAGTTTACTCGCGGAGCACGGGGGCAACCGCGATAATTCGCGGTGTGTCCCTGCTCTCCGCAGAGTACACACGCGGGCGGGGTAGTCGCCGTGTCCTTACAACGAGGACAGTCGGCGGTACCATGGTCACCCAGGCATTTCACGCAGCGCGGGCGTGCGTACAATTACGGGCAGAGTGCCCATACAACTGGCAGCGATGACACTGGCCAGGGGTGAGTTTTTTATGGGGGGTCTCTATGCGTAGGCCGGAGATATGGCATATAGATTTTATATTAAAAATCTTTTTGCCTTCAGGGGTATTTTCTAGTACGATCTGTACTAAATCGTAAGGGGCTTTGCCACGCGCTTTGAATAAGCGGTGGACTTCTAGAGCTGGGAGTTGTTTCGACTGAAGGTCGGTAAGTATGAAGTCTGTGTCGACTTCTTTCGGAATTCCGCGTACAACCACGCGGAGCTTCTTCTCCTCGACTGGAGTATACGTATGGAAGTAGATCTTCCTTACGTTGAGGTAATGTTGGAGCTGCCTGTAGGAGGCGATGTCCGGCGTTTGCACGCGGATTCCGTCGGAAGCCGACTTTGCGTGTGAAAACGCAATGTGGCGCTCATTGAGAGCAGCCGAAATATTTGTCCAGGCAGACTTGTCCTGGACTACGATGGGCGGGGGAAGGGGGGCCTTTTTTGTCTGTGAAGCAGACTGCGAGGTTGGGGCTGGGGCAGGGGCGGAGCTGGCGGCGGATGCCTTGGCCGGTCTGGGTTGCCCGTGGGAGATTTTGGCGGTTTTTGCCGGGGGTTCGGAACGCGCGGGTTTACGCGCTCGCTTTCCGTGGGTCACTGGAGTGAACCCTTCGGAATCTGACTCCTCGGTTTGAGACGTTTCCTCCGAAGAGGAGGAGCCGTCACTAACGGGGGACTCATTACTCTCCTCTGATGAGGAGCTGGAGGGTGTGGGAGGAGAGGAGGAGCCTGAAGGGCTTTCCTCTTCCTCCATGGAAACGGGCTCTGGGTCTGGGGAGGCGGGCGAGTCCTCGGAGGCTTCGCGAGCGCGACGAAAGGCATTAAAGCCTTTCAACGCGTCGCCTCCTAACGATCGGAGGTACTCTAATAAGAGTACCTCCATCGTGGAGGGAGGACTTTAGTGAGTAATTTTTATTTACCACCGATTCGGAACGCGCCTTCACCGAGAAGAATCGGCAAGAAACTCGGTGACGGTGAGTGATGGGTGTCTGTGTGGTCCAACCCGCCACAGGAAGGTTGGTTGAGTCGGGTGTGCCTAAAAGGATGTGAGGTCCCTAACACTGGGTGGTCCCACGACGATGTGATGTCGCCGCGGGGTGAGTGGCCTACGCCTAGCAGTCCTTCGGGAGGGACCGAGCCACCGAAATGGCCCGGGATACGCTCCCTAAGGGATGGAATATAAGGATGGGTAGGGTGGGTCACGCCCGGCAGGGAAACGACTGCAGTTTCTAGTGTCTCTAGGGCGAGGAGGAACGCCTCACCCTCTCAAACGTGCCTTCCAGGAGGCCTAGACTTACAGCCCGATATACCGGCGGCGGAGGGAAATTTCAGCGCCTTGAAAAAGGCACTGTCTGTCGCTCCCTATCGAACAGAACCGCTTTGAAAAAAGCGTTTAACTCAACAAAGGTCAGTTGACACCGTTAGGTTAACCTTTGGAGAGCCGCGGGCGAAACCACGTAGAAAGAAATAAGATAGGAATGCTGCGAACAGCGAGACGGATCGACAGCGGAGCGAGCGTCCGACCTGTGCGAGCGCTGAGAGCGGAATGTCACTGGCTCATTTGATATATTAAGTGATAAGGGTGCACTTTAAGTACAACCTGTATCAATCGAATAGATGCAACATGCATTAATATCCTTAGTATTGCATGTCGACATAATTTGGCCGGGTTATCAAGTTGGCACTGACTTTAAGAGTAAACACAAGGGCCGTTTTTCCATACAAACGTAGTCCCCTGTTTCCTCCCTGGATAAAGCCAGTAGAGCAATATTTTTTATTACAAAAATCTATGGCCACTATTGGCATGTTTCTGTGTTTTCCTTTTTTTCATAAATTAACTAATAAAAGAGATATGAGCCTTCAAAAATAAAAAAAATTCGCCAGATTTTCCGCTGTGTTCAAACATCCAGAAAACAAAATTTTAGGAAAAAAGCAAAACATACGAACACGGCCAAAGCCTTTCCTTAATTTTTAATGAAAAAAGTATTTAAATCGGTTTAGTTTTGAAAAAGGAATCGGGGGACTACGAAACGTTGATTTTGTGTGCTTTTGGTAGGTATTTTCGGTCCAAGATGCAGTTGTCTCTGTCACGCTCTGCGGGGAAGGCGTTCGGGACTGCGCGACAGCAATAGATTTTACAAATACCTATTTTTCAATTCTCTCGCCCTTAGTGTTTCCTCTTAAGTCACCGTCATTCATTCAATCGAGAATTGTTTTAGTTTTCATTCTTGTAAAGGACTGTGTTTCTAGTTCTTAATAATAGCGGTTAAAGTATGAAATTGCCGATTATTTTCCCACTTTTTATTTTATTTATAGCTCTTAAGTATAGTCATATTATTGCGTAATTCTTTTTGTATTGTATCGAAAACTAAATAAAGTAACTTTTGACTAAAAAAAAATGCAATACTAGTGCCTATTACTTCAAAGAAAGTCGTTGAAAAGACCCCTTACAATGTGTCAGCTGACCTTCTTGCTTCAATTAAGCGCCGTGTCGCAGTGTCTCGGTGGCCTAATGGTATGGCGCCCGCCCGGCATGCGAGGAGATGCGGGTTCGAGTTCCGCCTGAGACAAAATTTTTCAAGTTTATATACTGATATTATAAGTGCAATTAAGTTGCTAAAATATCAAATAAAGTATAAGTATATTTGTATTATATACTTTGATTTTCAGAAATTAAATACTATAATGCGTAGCTTTATAACCATCTAACTTTCACCTTTAATTGCATAGAAAACGGTTCAGGCGTTTTTAAAAAAACTAAAAAATTGTTAGTATGGAAAAATGACTTTTCTCGATTTTGTGCATACAAAACGGCAATTTCATACTTTAACCCCTAATACATATATTGATAATAGGCGTAATCAAGTACTCTGTACCTGTAACTTTAAGTAGTTGCGTGCACAGTAGGCCACACATTTTTGTTGCAAACTCGCCCCTATCCCAAAGATGTTAAGGCACCTCAGTGTATGGACTCTTGTCGTCTGTGCATGCGTACTAGTAGAATTTGTTCTCTGACCTGTCTAGTACTCTTTGACTCATAATTATGTATTCGAAAAGAGAGATTTATCCCTATTGGTAGAAGAATAAGAATTGATACACTCCAAAATACCCAGTGAAAATTGTTTTTAAACAAATTTTCAAGCAACTAAATTGCTACTTTAAATAAGTTATTATATTTTTTTATTTCCAAACATAAATAATAATAATACATGGATACCTACTTATTCTAATTATAAAAAAACTTTTTCGTCTCACAAACTGAATACTTCCCTGACCTTCAAGATAGGAAAACCTGAGTTTTGAAGGGTCAGTGGTGCGGCTCTCATTGACTTTACATTAGGTAATTGGTATACATACTTAAATCAGCATCGCTGTGAAAAGGTACTGCAATATAAAAAAATGGTTGCCTGCAAAGTCGGTTTTACGGGCGAAGATTTTACGTGACAACGTCTTTTCACTACAGACACAGCTGACGATACTTTAACCACACGTGTGAACTTGTATTATGACGCTTTCTTGTTTTTCCAACGCCAAGAACGTTCGAGAAAGACAAAGACAGAGACACAAGCATGCGCCGATTCAATGCGCCTAATTCTCTAGTGCTGCGCGCGCGGCAGACCGATCATAGTTGAGTGGGAGAGAGACGCAAGGCATTCGGCGGGCCTCTCTCTCGTTCGGTGACTCATCGTAACGTTACCGAGCGTTACACTTTTTCATAAGTGACTCCCAGCCGCAACCTAATTTAAGACGTTGTCACGTCAAAAAAAAGAAAGAACAAAATGATATAAATTATCTGGATGCGAGAAGCCGAGGATCGACCTAAGTGGCGTGCAATTGGAGAGGCCTATGTCCAGCAGTGGACTGTGATAGGCTGATGATGATGATGATGATATAAATTAAAAAAAATTGGTTGCCTGTAAAGTCGGTATACGGGCGAAAGTTTTACGTGACAACGACTTTGAGTGGTAAAATAATTTTAATGTGAATATTCATTCGTATAGTAGGAAGAAGGATGAAATAATAGTAACAATTTAAAACATTTATTTATACAAAGAATTATATTTAAAACATTAATTTATACAAAGAATCTCGCACTGAATTTCATATTAACAAAATTTTATTGAACTGGATTTTATAGAAGCGCAAGACATGAACCGGTGTGTATGCCTATCTCTCTCACTCTCTCTCTCTCGCTCTCTCGTTCGGTGACTCATCGTAACGTTACCGAGCGTTACACTTTTTCATAAGTGACTCCCAGCCGCAACCTAATTTAAGACGTTGTCACGTCAAAAATAGAAACGAAAACTTCGTGTAAATAGTAGAAAATACAATCCTTAACTATTTTGGTTTCTGATCAAAACATGTTAGTGAAAATCTTTAATTTATTGAAAGTGCATAGCCAAGCATATTGATGAAAATATCAGTATAAAACTTGAAAAATTATGTCTCAGGCGGGACTGGAACCTGCATCTCCTCGCATACCGGGCGCGGCGCTTTACCATTTAGCCACCGAGACACTACGACATGGGCGTCAATTTTTCAAGCATATTCTTATCGCTGTAAGCCAGCGTTGTTTCTGTTAAATTTTAAACGTCTGTTGGTGAACTCGGGTCTTACCCCCGTATTTATAAAGAAGTAATTACTTATTGCTTAAGAAAGTCATAACTTAAGATGTTACTACCTTGTGCTTACGTGAAGGAAATGGGTCACCATTAATAGACATATTGTTTGGCTGAGAATGCTAACATTTCATAGTTCTAACTTCCAATAATTACTAGATTAAGGACTACAAATTGTCACCTAAGTAATTACTTTTAGTCAAGTAATTACTTTTACTTGTTTATAAATACGGGTGTAACACGTCGTTACATTTTTTGCATTTATTTTGTTTCAACAGCTCGTGCGCAGCTAAGGATTTTTACTGATAACGCCATCTATCCGGCTGATGGAACACTATAGGTGCAACTTTGTGTCTGTCATCCCACAATTCCTTTCTTTATCTAATAATTTGAATGTTATTTTTTTATATTATTACATTAATAGGCAAATGTCTATTTGTGTTGATTTTTTTTAAGTAGTTTTCTACTTTTTCAGGGCTGAGCAGTTTTCTGCGTTGTTTGGCTTTATGTGTCAGTCAAGTTAAGTGGTTCCAAGTCGTGAATGCAAAGAATTAAAAAAAAAAAACTTGCTTGTCATAGAGGGGAGAGGTTGGATTGGCTTTATAAGCGGATGCCATTTGGTGGCCAGGCTTTTTACTACGCTTCCTGAATTTTGGATTCCTAGCTTTCTTGTTCGCGAACAAGTAAATTTTTAATGGCGGTCAAGCGTGCCAAAATGCCTGTGGGCATGTAAAGCCAAAGGGCTAATTTCTTTTTTCTTATTTTCTCTTCAATTTGTCTTCTTATGGACTAACATTTTTATATTGTCCCTTGATGGATAAATTTACATGATGCATCGCCTCATCTTGGTGATTGTTGCTGCATTTTTATGGGCTTGAAATATCGCCCTCCTCGCTCCTAGCTACTAGGACATATACCTGCGTCCTGCGCGCATGTGAGAATCTCTGCTCCAGGGACGGCGGGATATGTGTGTTTCTCCACGGTGACGTTATAATTTATTATCGGTGACATGATCTAATAACATGCTACTAGGTATTTATGAACATTTATTCTTTTGATAGTTTTCATGCATTGGTGATACTCCTCAGCTCATGGGTTAGGCCAACCTTAATTCTAGTTACTTGTGAGTGATGGAACGCCTGCTTCTAAGCTTTCCTTCACTGTATCTAAGACTAAGTTTAAGTACAGAACTTTTGTTTAGATGCATAGTCATAATTTATTCTTAAACTAATATACCTACTTAAGTCTATTCTATATAGCTTAAAGTTTATGTTGCTGATATCTATGTTGAGTGTAATGCACATTTAAATAATATATTGGGAGACAAATTGAAAATAACTTGTTTTCTTTTCTATCTTTAATTAACTCTTTCTTGCTTCTGAGTTAAAGCAAGTGGCGCCCTCCACAGTTTCTTAGTACAGTTCTCCGAGCGCTGAAGAAGAACCCACGAGCTCATATCTCTAAAAACACACCCAACATCTTAGCTTGTTTCACGGGTGTTAGAAAATGTCCGCCAAAAATCCCTAGAAGTTATAACTACCAAAAGTTAGCATTTTCAGCCAAATAATATGACTATTAATGGTGACCAATTTCTTTCACTTAAGCACTAGGTATGAACACTTTAAGTTATGACTTTCTTAAGCAATAAGTAATTACTTCTTTATAAATACGGGGGTTAAATTTTTGATATGGCCGCCTAGCAACACTTTTTTACGCGTTGCGTATCTAATTCATTCATTACGATACTATTCATAAGTTTTTGATTTTCCCTTCATACCTTAACAGGTCTAGGACAGTATAAATTTAAAACTATATCGCGAAAAATATTTTCGGGTGACAACTTGATTTACATTTTTTACTTCATAAATAGGCTCTAAATACGATACTGAACGCCTATAAAAATTATGGAAAGTGGTTAAAATTTCACCCTGTATAATATTAATGCCTAGGTGATAGTTAAACCTAATTGAATTTGATGAACATTTTATAGATTTTTAATTTTAAATCAGTAAAATTTCGGCGCCACCGAACGATAGAATAAGTTCAATAATATCCGATAATATATTTGAATGAATGTCACTTAAACCGGTATATCTAGCCGTAAATCAAGTTTTATTGGCACTAATATATGTATCTGTCTATATATAATTATAATAAATTTCTTACAGCGTAGTTTTCACAGGTTTTTTCTTATTATGGACACTGTTTGATTTAACTTCTGTCGTAGCAGCGTGTGATTTGCTGTTCGCGACTTTATATGCGTGGAGTTTTTGATTTTGAAAGTATCCCGCGGTAACAGTTATGTTCTTTCGGGATAAAAACAGCCTATATGCTATTTAGGTATATTATCTATCCGCGAGCCAAAATCCAACCAGTACCATGCGGTCTTCTATCTATCTTCAGTTTTGGCATATCGGAGATAGAAAACAACTTCTGTCTTTGTTTCTCTGGACGGCAAAAACAGAGATAGAAACTGTTTCCTATCTCCGATATGCCAAAACTGAAGATAGATAGGTTATTGGAAATGGCCGTTACGGCCGGTCCCAATAATCTATCTATCGCCGTTTCAATCTCTATTTCTATCTCTGATTTTGCCGTCCAGAGAAACAAAGACAGAAGTTGTTTTCTATCTCCGATATGCCAAAACTGAAGATAGATAGGTTATTAGGACCGGCCGTTAGAGAAGTGGCTTTTTAATATCGTTTACGCTAGACGAAATAGATGTCACATTAACAATCGATCGAACGATCGTAAGCTTATGTCATTTTCATACATTTGATATCTATTCGTCAGGCGTAAACGATATCGGAAAGCCCCTTGTCTAAGGGCGCTGGTGTGACTGACTAACAAACACACATGAAAATATTCGCATTTTCAATACAAGCTTTTGCTCGTGTCTTTATCCGCCAGGGTTTCGGAATTGGGTTTAGAGAAAAACGAAAAATGTGTGCTTAAAAACATCTAACAGTTAACCAACCGCCAAATATCAACGTTGTAACGTATGCATACAAAATACAAGTTTCATCTAAGTAGTATTTATTGAATCACAGTAAACTTTTCATTTAGTTGTTTTACAGTCGAATTTGTCGCTAAATTAAAGCCAAAAGCGGCCGCTTTTAGCAATAATGTACAATACGAGAGAATGCCAGAATGAAAAGCAGTTAACAGTGATTCAATAAATACCAGAGTTAAGGTAATACTGTTCTAGTTTTTTAAGAATTGATTTTGTTTAGAAGTAATAAAATTAAATCAATTGGGGACAGCACGTAGCTCCTAGTAGTACGCCTTAAGGAGTACTGCCAGAAGAAGACGTGAATGAATGAATGAATGAATAAATGTTTATTTGGCACTTCGAAAAAAAGTTTACAGAAAAAAAAATAGGTACAATGAATGTGCCAAAAAGGCCCCCACTCAGCATTAGTCGCAACAGCCTAAGGCATACTGCGACGCTGATTTTCAGTGGGAGCCCAGTAGGCACTGAAAAAAAAACATATATACAAAACAAATTAAAATTAAAATTAAATTATTTTATAAAAATTAAAAAATCAAAATTAAAATTTAAAAAAAAAAACTGTGGAATCACAGAAAAAACAATACAAAAAGAAAACAAAAAGTCATTGATGGGAAAATAATAATAATGATAATAATTAAATAACAATATTTACATAACAGAATTGATTGAAATATGTACATAATGTGATACAATAAATTAATATTAATTATATTATGTTATGATTCAAAATTCAAAAATTAAATAGTTTACAATGACATATTAATTTGAATCAACATTTCAACATTTGCAATAAAAAAGTAAAAATAAAAAATCCATTACACCAGCTGGATGGGTTTAGTTAGGCACAGAACATGGATAGCGCCACAGACAAAACCCACTGTTACAGCGTGCCAAGCTAAGCTGATGTTGGCAGACGTGCAGCAGCACATAACATGGATTAAGGTTAAAAAGCGCATGACAGCCTTTTGTATGAGAACCTAAGTCACCTCTTACGCCAACTCATAAACGAGTTCAAAGAATGCCAACTTGATTTCTTTTGACGTCGCGCGACCAATCACAACCAATCACAGCGCTCACTTACAAGCATTTGCTCATAGCTTCTAAGGCGCGCCTGCCCCGCCTACATCACCTTTTTGACCTCTTTTCATGTTGGACAGCAGCGTCTTCCCTCCATCTCTGGCCAAACTGCATTGGCAAGGCCACCTGCCGAGAGTGGCGATTATGGCTACATTCTCCTTTTAGAGGCCTGCGTCCTGCTGTCGACTACAATATGCTAGTCGTGATGAAGTGAGATACTAAGATTTGACAGGTGATAATTTATAGTTTACAAACAATGAATGTGTACGACATCACATACACTGTTCTGATCCCAATTTAAATAAATATTTAAAAGACTCATATTTTGAAAACCAGAAACAACGAAGGTACCACAAACACCCAGACCAGATAATGTTGAAAAACACTTTTTTTCTGCATTGACCCGTTATCGATCCCGGGACCTCGGAGCAGGCGACACCTTGAAAACTGGTGTGTACGCTAATCCGCCATGTAGGTCGTCAAAAAACAATAATCGATTAGTTTAATTAGTTAATTAGCTCTGCCACTTCAGCTCCGTCCTTCCGTTCCTCATTCTTCGAGTGAATTTATTTTATATATTATTAGGCGTTAAAGTATGAAATTGCCGTTTTGTATGGACGAAATCGAGAAAAGTCATTTTTCCATACTAAAAATTTTTTAGTTTTATTAAAAACGCCTGAACCTGAAAATCAAAGTATATAATACAAATATACTTAATTGAAGCAAGAAGGTCAGCTGACACATTATAAGGGGTCTTTTCAACGCCTTCCTTTGAAGTAATAGGCACTAGTATTGCATTTTTTTTTAGTCAAAAGTTACTTTATTTAGTTTTTGATACAATACAAAAAGAATTACGCAATAATATGACTATACTTAAGAGCTATAAACAAAATAAAAAGTGGGAAAATAATCGTCAATTTCATACTTTAACCCCTATTATTTATTTTGTTTTTTTGTTACACATTACAGATTTACAATGAATACACGATAAAGAAACAGAAAGAATTTGAAACTTATTTTTTTAATTTTTTCAATTACAGTTACAATTTGCCTTCAAGACAAATTGTAACTCCGTTAAAGTAAAAGCCTATAATCATCCCACTGCAGGGAAAAGGCCTCCATCATTGAATTCAAGTTACCACAGCAATACTGGCAGAATCACCACGCTTGCCAAATGCGGGTTGGTGATCACAAACCCGAGCAACGTTCGAAAATTGGACCTTTTTGTTGCCCGACCCGGGATTCGAACCTGGGACCCCGAGATCTTGGCCCGGTATTTAAACCACTAGACCAACGGGGCGTTTACTCCATTGATATGTGCAAACGACTTGCTTAGCTTTTAGCAATTATTGGTTTTTGAAATGCCACATAATGTAAATAAATAAATTATGCATATAACATCAAATTCAATCAGTTTTGGCAATAAATACATGATTTAAATATAAATTGTGAGTTCGACATTCCTAACATCATATTCATACCTTTAGATTAGTAATAAAATATATACATAGCATACTAGCGGCCCGTCCCGGCTTCGCACGGGTTGACATAAGACTTTATTGACGTGACAACGTCTTAAATTAGGTTGCGGCTGGGAGTCACTTATGAAAAAGTGTAACGCTCGGTAACGTTACGATGAGTCACCGAACGAGAGAGAGGCCCGCCGAATGCCTTGCGTCTCTCTCCCACTCAACTATGATCGGTCTGCCGCGCGCGCAGCACTAGAGAATTAGGCGCATTGAATCGGCGCATGCTTGGGTCTCTGTCTTTGTCTTTTTAGTAAACAAAATATATTTCTATAGTTAAAATTTGTGCAATTCTTATTTTCATTCAATTCCTTGTTCCTATTGTGCAATTTAATTATATTCATATCAATAAATATTCTACCGAGAAAAAGACGTTGTCACGTAAAATCTTCGCCCGTAAAACCGACTTTACAGGCAACCATTTTTTATTTTTACCTTTTATTTATCCTTTTTTATTGTTTAATTTTCATATTTTTCACACCTTGGGTTACGTTACAAAAGACATTTACTTACAAAAGACGTTTTAGGGCACTTTTTTACACCTTGGGTAACGTTACGTTTTAGTATGAATTCCTAATCTTTTCTAGCAATGAATATAGCTTATGTCACTCAGGGTGAATGTAGCTTTTCAATGGTGAAAGAATTTTTGAAATCGGCCCATTAGTTTTTGAGTTTGTTCATTACAAACATACACACACACAAAAGTATAAATCTTTCCTGTTTATAATATTCGTGCAGATGTAGACTACATAGTGAGCCGGTTTTACGCGAGGCATAAGAAATATTTGAATGATTTTTTTATAAATTAAATGTTCAATTAAACAAAAGGTACTTTAATTTTTTTGTGTTATTAAAATTAATTACATAATTAAAATAAATTAAAAACACACCCAACATCTTAGCTTGTTTCACGGGTGTTAGAAAATGTCCGCCAAAAATCCCTAGAAGTTATAACTACCAAAAGTTAGCATTTTCAGCCAAATAATATGACTATTAATGGTGACCAATTTCTTTCACTTAAGCACTAGGTATGAACACTTTAAGTTATGACTTTCTTAAGCAATAAGTAATTACTTCTTTATAAATACGGGGGTTAAATTTTTGATATGGCCGCCTAGCAACACTTTTTTACGCGTTGCGTATCTAATTCATTCATTACGATACTATTCATAAGTTTTTGATTTTCCCTTCATACCTTAACAGGTCTAGGACAGTATAAATTTAAAACTATATCGCGAAAAATATTTTCGGGTGACAACTTGATTTACATTTTTTACTTCATAAATAGGCTCTAAATACGATACTGAACGCCTATAAAAATTATGGAAAGTGGTTAAAATTTCACCCTGTATAATATTAATACCTAGGTGATAGTTAAACCTAATTGAATTTGATGAACATTTTATAGATTTTTAATTTTAAATCAGTAAAATTTCGGCGCCACCGAACGATAGAATAAGTTCAATAATATCCGATAATATATTTGAATGAATGTCACTTAAACCGGTATATCTAGCCGTAAATCAAGTTTTATTGGCACTAATATATGTATCTGTCTATATATAATTATAATAAATTTCTTACAGCGTAGTTTTCACAGGTTTTTTCTTATTATGGACACTGTTTGATTTAACTTCTGTCGTAGCAGCGTGTGATTTGCTGTTCGCGACTTTATATGCGTGGAGTTTTTGATTTTGAAAGTATCCCGCGGTAACAGTTATGTTCTTTCGGGATAAAAACAGCCTATATGCTATTTAGGTATATTATCTATCCGCGAGCCAAAATCCAACCAGTACCATGCGGTCTTCTATCTATCTTCAGTTTTGGCATATCGGAGATAGAAAACAACTTCTGTCTTTGTTTCTCTGGACGGCAAAAACAGAGATAGAAACTGTTTCCTATCTCCGATATGCCAAAACTGAAGATAGATAGGTTATTGGAAATGGCCGTTACGGCCGGTCCCAATAATCTATCTATCGCCGTTTCAATCTCTATTTCTATCTCTGATTTTGCCGTCCAGAGAAACAAAGACAGAAGTTGTTTTCTATCTCCGATATGCCAAAACTGAAGATAGATAGGTTATTAGGACCGGCCGTTAGAGAAGTGGCTTTTTAATATCGTTTACGCTAGACGAAATAGATGTCACATTAACAATCGATCGAACGATCGTAAGCTTATGTCATTTTCATACATTTGATATCTATTCGTCAGGCGTAAACGATATCGGAAAGCCCCTTGTCTAAGGGCGCTGGTGTGACTGACTAACAAACACACATGAAAATATTCGCATTTTCAATACAAGCTTTTGCTCGTGTCTTTATCCGCCAGGGTTTCGGAATTGGGTTTAGAGAAAAACGAAAAATGTGTGCTTAAAAACATCTAACAGTTAACCAACCGCCAAATATCAACGTTGTAACGTATGCATACAAAATACAAGTTTCATCTAAGTAGTATTTATTGAATCACAGTAAACTTTTCATTTAGTTGTTTTACAGTCGAATTTGTCGCTAAATTAAAGCCAAAAGCGGCCGCTTTTAGCAATAATGTACAATACGAGAGAATGCCAGAATGAAAAGCAGTTAACAGTGATTCAATAAATACCAGAGTTAAGGTAATACTGTTCTAGTTTTTTAAGAATTGATTTTGTTTAGAAGTAATAAAATTAAATCAATTGGGGACAGCACGTAGCTCCTAGTAGTACGCCTTAAGGAGTACTGCCAGAAGAAGACGTGAATGAATGAATGAATGAATAAATGTTTATTTGGCACTTCGAAAAAAAGTTTACAGAAAAAAAAATAGGTACAATGAATGTGCCAAAAAGGCCCCCACTCAGCATTAGTCGCAACAGCCTAAGGCATACTGCGACGCTGATTTTCAGTGGGAGCCCAGTAGGCACTGAAAAAAAAACATATATACAAAACAAATTAAAATTAAAATTAAATTATTTTATAAAAATTAAAAAATCAAAATTAAAATTTAAAAAAAAAAACTGTGGAATCACAGAAAAAACAATACAAAAAGAAAACAAAAAGTCATTGATGGGAAAATAATAATAATGATAATAATTAAATAACAATATTTACATAACAGAATTGATTGAAATATGTACATAATGTGATACAATAAATTAATATTAATTATATTATGTTATGATTCAAAATTCAAAAATTAAATAGTTTACAATGACATATTAATTTGAATCAACATTTCAACATTTGCAATAAAAAAGTAAAAATAAAAAATCCATTACACCAGCTGGATGGGTTTAGTTAGGCACAGAACATGGATAGCGCCACAGACAAAACCCACTGTTACAGCGTGCCAAGCTAAGCTGATGTTGGCAGACGTGCAGCAGCACATAACATGGATTAAGGTTAAAAAGCGCATGACAGCCTTTTGTATGAGAACCTAAGTCACCTCTTACGCCAACTCATAAACGAGTTCAAAGAATGCCAACTTGATTTCTTTTGACGTCGCGCGACCAATCACAACCAATCACAGCGCTCACTTACAAGCATTTGCTCATAGCTTCTAAGGCGCGCCTGCCCCGCCTACATCACCTTTTTGACCTCTTTTCATGTTGGACAGCAGCGTCTTCCCTCCATCTCTGGCCAAACTGCATTGGCAAGGCCACCTGCCGAGAGTGGCGATTATGGCTACATTCTCCTTTTAGAGGCCTGCGTCCTGCTGTCGACTACAATATGCTAGTCGTGATGAAGTGAGATACTAAGATTTGACAGGTGATAATTTATAGTTTACAAACAATGAATGTGTACGACATCACATACACTGTTCTGATCCCAATTTAAATAAATATTTAAAAGACTCATATTTTGAAAACCAGAAACAACGAAGGTACCACAAACACCCAGACCAGATAATGTTGAAAAACACTTTTTTTCTGCATTGACCCGTTATCGATCCCGGGACCTCGGAGCAGGCGACACCTTGAAAACTGGTGTGTACGCTAATCCGCCATGTAGGTCGTCAAAAAACAATAATCGATTAGTTTAATTAGTTAATTAGCTCTGCCACTTCAGCTCCGTCCTTCCGTTCCTCATTCTTCGAGTGAATTTATTTTATATATTATTAGGGGTTAAAGTATGAAATTGCCGTTTTGTATGGACGAAATCGAGAAAAGTCATTTTTCCATACTAACAATTTTGTAGTTTTTTTAAAAACGCCTGAACCTGAAAATCAAAGTATATAATACAAATATACTTAATTGAAGCAAGAAGGTCAGCTGACACATTGTAAGGGGTCTTTTCAACGACTTCCTTTGAAGTAATAGGCACTAGTATTGCATTTTTTTTTTAGTCAAAAGTTACTTTATTTAGTTTTTGATACAATACAAAAAGAATTACGCAATAATATGACTATACTTAAGAGCTATGAACAAAATAAAAAGTGGGAAAATAATCGTCAATTTCATACTTTAACCCCTATTATTTATTTTGTTTTTTTGTTACACATTACAGATTTACCATGAATACACGATAAAGAAACAGAAAGAATTTGAAACTTATTTTTTTAATTTTGTCAATTACAGTTACAATTTGCCTTCAAGACAAATTGTAACTCCATTAAAGTAAAAGCCTATAATCATCCCACTGCAGGGAAAAGGCCTCCATCATTGAATTCAAGTTACCACAGCAATACTGGCAGAATCACCACGCTTGCCAAATGCGGGTTGGTGATCACAAACCCGAGCAACGTTCGAAAATTCGAAACTTTTTGTTGCCCGACCCGGGATTCGAATCTGGGACCCCGAGATCTTGGCCCGGTATTTAAACCACTAGACCAACGGGGCGTTTACTCCATTGATATGTGCAAACGACTTGCTTAGCTTTTAGCAATTATTGGTTTTTGAAAAGCCACATAATGTAAATAAATAAATTATGCATATAACATCAAATTCAATCAGTTTTGGCAATAAATACATGATTTAAATATAAATTGTGAGTTCGACATTCCTAACATCATATTCATACCTTTAGATTAGTAATAAAATATATATATAGCATACTAGCGGCCCGTCCCGGCTTCGCACGGGTTGACATAAGACTTTTTTTTTATTTTTACCTTTTATTTATGCTTTTTTATTGTTTAATTTTCATATTTTTCACACCTTGGGTTACGTTACAAAAGACATTTACTTACAAAAGACGTTTTAGGGCACTTTTTTACACCTTGGGTAACGTTACGTTTTAGTATGGATTCCTAATCTTTTCTAGCAATAAATATAGCTTATGTCACTCAGGGTGAATGTAGCTTGGTGAAAGAATTTTTGAAATCGGCACAGTAGTTTTTGAGTTTGTTCATTACAAACATACACACACACAAAAGTATAAATCTTTCCTGTTTATAATATTAGTGCAGATTTAGACTAGATAGTGAGCCGGTTTTACGCGAGGCATAAGAAATATTTGAATGATTTTTTTTATAAATTAAATGTTCAATTAAACAAAAGGTACTTTAATTTTTTTGTGTTATTAATATTAATTAGTAAATTTAAAAAAAAAAAATTTTGTCTCAGGCGGGACTCGAACCCGCATCTCCTCGCAACGAGGACTCCTGCGAGGAGATGCGGGTTCGAGTCCCGCCTGAGACAAAATTTTTCAAGTTTATATACTGATATTATAAGTGCAATTAAGTTGCTAAAATATCAAATAAAGTATATAAATAGCTGTTTCATCTTAACTGACTGTCAAACATCTGCAAAGATGTTTCTTTCGGGTGTTAAGGGTGCAAACTCCTAACATTTGATGAAGCAACGCTGGCTCACAGCGTAAGAATATGCTTAGTAAATTTATTTTATTGTTTTATTTATCTGTTTACAATACTATAATAGTTTTCCACATCAAATCTTGCATGAAAGATTTTTTTAAAACAAAGACAGACAAGGAGAATTAATATTAGGGTTGTAAAGCCGACTAGTCGGCCATATTTGTAGTCGGCGACTAGTCGGCTGAAACGGCTGACTAGTCGGCCCGTTTTTTTGCTCGTATTAATATACATAAGAATTGATGAAATTGAAATCTTTACTGTTATTATTTTTTATTAGAAATACAAAATCAATTTTACAATGTACTTTCAGTGCAATTTAGAATAGGTTAGGAAATTAGGAACCGTTCGTTCGATACATTAACTAATTGGGCTTAGAACCAGGCATTAAACAAATCACAAAAAAAATTGGCTATAATTTTATTAAGCTTACAACTTACATGTTGGAACACTTCTCTTGACCTAATAATAATGAATTAGAACTTAGTACCAGGTATAAAAACTTATAAAAAACATATTAATGTGACAACAGAAATTTAAAATAAATAAAAAATCTACTACACTACAAACGAAGAATTAAGATGACAATCAGTTAAAAGAAGGCACTTATCATAAAAAATGGCAATACAGTGTGATTAGAGCATGTTACTCTAATTATTATAACCTAAAGCAATAATCGGCTTGGCCGACTAGTCGGCCATTTTGTATCCGACTAGTCGGCTAGTCGGCTAGTCGGCCAAAGTGATAGTCGGTCCATCTCTAATTAATATGCAAAACTACAAATAAGTACCTATGCATGTTTGTTACTCTTCAACGACTTAACGGATCTGAATGAAATTTAAATGGAATACAAAGGCTCTTTTTTAGCCCGGGATAAGGTTCGGTTCCCGTGGGATAATTTTGAAACATAGTTTAAAATTCAAAGTTTCACGCGTACGATTCCGCTGACAACAGACAGTATAATATTAAAAAAGTTTTGTTAGATGTACACACAGACATTCCTGCTTTTCGACGTAGATAAATATTGACACCGCCGCCATATTAATGGGTGAGTGCGAAAAAATGGCTTAATGTCCCCGGATGGTGTCATACAACACCTGACATGCAAGTTATGGCCATGTAAAATATATAGTCTTATTTCAATACATTCAGGTTCTCTACCAGCCAACCATTACGCTAAAAACAAATGTTCTGTGGCCGGTGCGACAAGAAAACAAAAAACTAAAATTAACAAAAAAAAAAGCAGCAATTCTAATAAAAAGATACTTCCAAAAAAAACTACATACATATCGACAGAAAAAAATTATGATAAAAAATATTACGAATGAATAATGCCAAAAAAATATATAAATAAGAACAGATGGGGAAGACTGTAGTGGAAGCAAAGTTCATAATGATGATTGCGCTGTACGTATGATATATAATCATAGACCCAAATACGCTACTTCGATTAAATTATACGCTACATTGGCTCACTCTTGCATAAGCGTGTCCGTCTAAAACACACAAACACACACACGCATTTGCTAGTTCATTGATTTCAGCAATAAATTAACCTTATTTAAATAATTCCGCAGTTACATTTGACACTTAAGTAAAATAAATGTGACGTGGAACTTCATATTCCAATGGATGCGGCATTTTTAAAATGTAAGTTATGATTCTCATTATTTATTCTGGGTGGTGGTGTATCGTAAGTATAGGAAACATCAACAGTAATTATCTATACTAATATTAGGGGTTAATGTATGAAATTGCCGTTTTGTATGGACAAAATCGAGAAAAGTCATTTTTCCATACTAAAAATTTTTTAGTTTTTTTAAAAACGCCTGATCCGTTTTCGATGCAATTAAAGGTGAAAGTTAGATGGTTATAAAGCTACGCATTAAAGTATTTAAAAATCAAAGTACATAATACAAATATACTTAATTGAAGCAAGGAGGTCAGCTGACACATTGTAAGGGGTCTTTTCAACGACTTCCTTTGAAGTAATAGGCACTAGTATTGCATTTTTTTTTGTCTAAAGTTACTTTATTTAGTTTTTAATACAATACAAAAAGAATTACGCAATAATATGACTATAATTCAGAGCTATAAACAAAATAAAAAGTGGGAAAATAGTCGGCAATTTAATACTTTAACCCCTATTATTATAAAGCTGAAGAGTTTGTTCGTTTGTTTGATTGGACGCGCTAATCTCAGGAAGTACTAGTTCGAATCGAAAAAATATTTTTGTGTTGGATAGTCCATTTATCGAGGAAGGCTTTAGGCTACATAACATTTGTTATATTGTGTTATTTTGTAATTAGTGCAATAAAAGTGTTTATCTATCTATCTATCTATCTACATAACATTACGCTGCGACTAATGAGAGCGAAGCATTAGTGAAAAATGTTGCAAAAATAATCGCGATCATAATAACAGAAATTGACGCGGGCGAAGTCGCGGACAACAGCTAGTTACATAATAAAATGATTTTAATTTAGTTTTAGTCTTTACTGGGCCAATATCTCGGGGTACTGTTCGATACCCCGGTCAGGCAACAAGAATTTCGAATTTTCGAACATTGCCCGGGTTTGTGATCACCAACCTACATTTGGCAAGTGTGGTGATTATTTGACGATAACGGGAATTAAACGCGATCATACCTTATTATTTTGCCTGACGTTTCGATCGGGTTCCACCGACCATGGTCACAGTCAGCCTGTGGCCATGGTCGGTGCAACCAATTCGATATCGTTAAATAATTCCCGTTATCGTTACAAAATTATGCAACGGGAAAGTTTAAAAGAAGCTTGGTAATTATGCCTATACCCTTCATTGTTGTGGTAGCTACAATTCAATGATGGAGGCGTTTTGTGGAATGGAATGATTATATTAGGGGTTAACGTATGAAATTGCCGTTTTGTATGGACGAAATTGAGAAAAGTCATTTTTCCATACTAAGAATTTTTTAGTCTTTTTAAAAACGCCTGAACCGTTTTCGATGCAATTAAAGGTGAAAGTTAGATGGTTAAAAAGCTACACATTATAGTATTTAAATTTCTGAAAATCAAAGTATATAATACAAATATACTTAATTGAAGCAAGAAGGACAGCTGACACATGGTCTTTTCAACGACTTCCTTTGAAGTAATAGGCACTAGTATTGCATTTTTTTTTCAAAAGTAGTTTAGTTTTTGATGCAATACAAAAAGAATTACGCAATAATATGACTATACTTAAGAGCTAATAAATAAAATAAAAAGTGGGAAAATAATCGGCAATTTCATACTTTAACCCCTATTAGATTGCTTAACTTATCACATTGAAGTAATCAATGCAATCACAAAAATCAATGTCAAGTATGTGACATTACTACATCAGAATTTTACAATGAAACAAACACACAATAATATGAAATACTAGCTGTTGGCCACAACTTCGTCCGCGTCAATATCTGTTATTATGAACGCGATTATTTTTGCAACATTTTTCACTGATGCTTCGCTCCTATTTGTCGCAGCGTGATGATATATCCTAAAGCCTTTCTCGATAAATAAACTATCCAAAATAAAAACTTTTTTTCAAATCGAACCATTACTTCCGGAGATAAGCACGTTCAAACAAACGAACAAACAAACTCTTCAGCTTTATAATATTAGTATATTAGAGATAGTATATATATATATAGGCCTTTATACATATATATAGGTCTATTGCAGACGATTTGTGGCGAGACCGTGGAAACAGCTCCTTTCGTGGCTGTATAAACCGATGCGAGAGCGGCATGCCTTGCCGCAGGCTCGGCAAGAAAAAACAGCGGTGGTTGGTGCCAATCCGCCCATGTGACGTTTCTTTCTCTTGTCGGCAAGTGTTTGAAACCAGGCGTCATCGCATAATAATATGCAAAAAACACAATTAAAGCTATCAACACATATGCAGTGCCCATACTCACCTACTCGTTTGGTATTGTTAAATGGACAAAAACAGAATTAAAAGGAATTCAACGTACCATTAATAAAGCGATGACAAGAAATAGAAAACATCACCCAAGATCATGTGTGCAAAGATTAACGCTGCCTCGCAATGAGGAGGGGAGGGGGCTCATAGATGTCACTAATCTCCACAATAAACAAATAACTAGCCTTTGTTCATATTTTCACTGCAAAAGTACGACTTCTCCATTACATTACGGGATAACTGCGAATGACTTTCACTTAACACCTCTAAATTTACATGACAGAACACCCCAGAAAAACGAAAAACAAACAGACAAACAAACTAAATTAGATGAATGGTCCCGGAAGTCTCTGCATGGTAGACATCGCCACGACTTAACTCACCCAAACGTCGACAAAGATGCGTCGAACGAGTGGTTAGTCCGGGGAGAATTGTTCCCAGAGACTGAAGGGTTTATGTTAGCTATTCAAGACCAGATAATAGAAACACGAAATTACACAAAATACATCATTAGGTCTCATAACTTGCCATCCGATCTATGCAGAAAATGTAGCAGTGCCACAGAAACTATCCAGCACATTACTGGAGCGTGTAAATCAATAGCCCAAACAGACTACAAACATAGACACGATCAAGTCGCAAACATCATTCACCAAAAACTAGCCGAAATGTATAAACTGTTACCTCAGCCACCTACAGCATACTACAAATATAAACCAGAATCCATCCTTGAAAATCAAACACACAAGCTCTATTTTGATAGAGCCATACTTACAGACAGAACTACACACTTTAATAGACCAGACATAATTTTGATTGAAAAACAAAATAGAGTAGCTTACCTTTTAGACGTAGCAATCCCTAACACCCACAATCTACAACCAACAATAGCTGAAAAACTCACAAAGTATATTGATCTTAAAGATGAAATAACACGGTTATGGAAACTTCAAAAAGCAATTATAGTCCCGATAGTCCTTTCCACAACTGGTGTGATACCAGTACAATTACATCAATCTATACTGACACTTAAGATGCCAAAATACATTTATACAAACCTCCAAAAAGCTGCCATACTAAATACTTGTAGACTCGTCAGGAAGTTTCTACAGGTTGAAAACGACACAACTTCTACACATCAACTATCAGGACAGCACTTGGCTTAGGCCCGTGCTGTCTTGAATAACCGGTTACAACAGCCGAGAAAAATAAAGAAAAACATAATAATAATAATAATATAATAATAATTTATTTATTCAGATAACAATTGATCCATTCGTTAGTAACAAAATTAACTTACAGCTATGTTAGTAGAAAATGCATTTATTTATTTAAGAGCTAATCAATTTATATAATAAATATGCTGCGAACTTGGGTTAATCAGAGCGGTAATCCAATGCCTCTTTAGCGCACTGTCCCACCTGCTAGCCAGAACCATTAGAATACTATTGGGACTGCCGATTATTCTGTTTTTGATGGACATAATTTTCTTCCTAACTACCGCGTGAAAATCGTTAACATGGGCGTCGGCAAACATGCCCGACGCACTACAGAATCTCGGCAGTCCCAAAAGCACCCGAAACATATTATTGTAAAGGACACGCAGGGCGTTGTACGATTTTTTTGTATAATTAACCCACAGGCCGCATGTGTACAAGGACTGGCAGAAAGATTTGAATAATAAAATTTTAGTCTCACCTGTACAGTGTGCGAACCTGCGAGCTAGCATGTTTCCGCGTACTGCTAACGCCCTGCGCTCCCTTCCAATATCACTGTCGTCCTTTAGATCCTCAGTGATTACATGACCTAAATATTTAAACGAAGGCACAGTGTTTAGTGTTTCACCGTTCAGTTGAATTGGAGGCACGTACTTTGAGGAAGAACCTCGCGCCTCAAACACCACTACTTCGCTCTTTTTACAATTATACTTCAGACCATGTTCATTGACATATTTTTCACAGACGCGCAGCATCTTCCTCAACGAGCCTACCGACGGGCCCAGAAGGACCATATCGTCTGCATAGCTGATATTGTTTATACTTTTGCCATCTAGAGAGCAACCCGCATGCATACCACTGAGGCCCTCGATCAGCTCGTTGATATACAGACAAAACAGCTTAGGAGATGTTAATCCCCCTTGCCTAACTCCACATTCCAAGCGATACACGTCCGATAATTCCCCTGCCCACTTAACATAGTTGTTCTGATGTTTATACCAGTACCTAAAGATGTCAACCAGTTCTCTAGGCATCCCTGTGGCGTCCAGTTTTTCCCAAAGTTTCTCATATGAAATCATATCAAAAGCCTTTGACAAGTCGAGGAAACAGCCGTATATTCTAGTTTTTCTTTGTGTATAGTACCTGACAGTCTCCTTGAGGGCAAAAATTGCACTCTCCGTAGAAAGCCCGGCCCTAAAGCCGAACTGAGCATCATGAAGATGCAAATATTTACTTAACTGTTGGTCAAGGAGACCGTCAAGCACCTTGGCTGTTACTGTGGCCAGAGATATTGGTCTATAATTATTGCTATCAGAAACATCGCCGGTCTTGTTTTTAATAATCGGGATCACTATTGTTTTCATAAGATCTGAGGGCATATAAGCATGTCTGATACACAAGTTGTACAACATACTGAGTACACGCGGTAGATGGGCACCAGCATTTTGGAAGTGCTCGATGCTGAGTCCATCATGACCTGGTGATTTTCCATGTTTGCTCTGCTTAATAATATTTCTCACATCGCGGGCCGAGAAATAAACCAATGGCTGACCTGCTTGCAGTACAGCATCGAGCACTCCCTTCCCTGAGCTTACCCTCATCCCCTGATCTTGAGTAAGCGCAGATTGGACTTTAAATTGGCCACTAAAAAGATGTGCTATTCCTCTGGGGTCACTGACACCTTCTACACTGACAGGAAGGCTAGGTTTTGAATTCTTTTGTTGTGTGCATTTCCAAAAACTTTTAAAATCCTTATTTTTATGAAGGCTAGTTATTATATTTATTTTAATTATATTTTCATTTTTAACACACCATTTCAATTTATATTTAAAATTTTTACGAGAGTTAAACATTAATTCATAAACTTGGCCCGATAATGGCTTGCCATACAGATTCCACAAGTCAAAGCAACGCTTAGCCTCCCTGTGTGCTTCATTTACGTGAAAGTTCCAACCTACTACTTTCCTTTTATTTATATTACACCGACCTTTATGCAATTTAGCATAACTTGCGACCCTCCACTACACGCTCACGCCAATCCGCTCTTTTATCTGCGAGCCGTTCCCAGTTTTGGTGGTCAATTTTTAAAGTGGCCATATCGCGTTTGGCGCAGTCTTTAAAGCGAAGCAATGGCCTCCCAACATCTCTTTTTGCATTCGCTACTGCACCGAGCATAACGCGTCGAGGTAGACGAGATGGTTCCATCCTGTGCACATGCCCCAACCATCGTAGGCGCTTCTGCTTGAGAAGTGCGGTCAAACTAGGCAATTGTGCAATTTCTAGAACCCTCTCGTTAGTTACCTTATCTTGCCATGAAAATTTTGCGTAGGCAACGCATGTAAAAAGAGTTTAAACGACGTTCTTGTTTTGCGTACGTTGTCCAGGTCTCAGCTCCATACAAGAGAGTGCTCAATATGGAAGCCTGAAAAACAAACTCTTCAGCTTTATAATATTAGTATAGTATAGATGGTAAATGTCAAGTTAACGCAATTAAGAACCTAAGTAAGTCACGGCCTATAATCTCACTGCAGGGCATAGGCATCCATCATTGAATCCAAGTGACCACAGCAATGATGGGTACAGGCATAAGCACCACGCTTGCCGAATGCGGGTTGGTGTTCATAAACCCGATCAATGTTCGAAAACTCAAAACTCCACCGACTAATTAATTTAGTTAATAATTACATTTTGAATGGAAATATTGTTTCTCAGTGTAAATGAAATATAATAGTGAGAAAAAATAACTTAAACCGTAAAATTTTTTTTTGTTTCTGCCACCTCCATTTTGTAGCTTATCTTATTACATCCATAACTTTTGTCATTTGTCAACATGCCTCAACTTGCCATATTGGATAAATAATGTCCAGAACCATCACTTCTGACCATTTCAATAGATTACATTAGTTTTAACACTTCAATATTATTACAAACGATTATAACTCTTATTCCCGAAAGAACCGAAAGCGTAATTTAAGTGTGGACGAACTTAAAATTAATCATTTTAACTAATTCTTAAAACCCGTAATCATTTGACGATAATCCTAGAACAAGTTGCAAATTCAATTTATTGGTTAATTTTATTCGTAATAGTTTTTTTTTGTTACGTTGCTTTTTATACGGTGTAGAGTTAACACAAAACGATCTCTTCTTGACAATTATTAGATTTTTCATGTTTTTTCAAGTGGGTATAGGAAGAAACATGAAAGATTAAAAGAAAATGGAGAAAGATAAAACAACAAAACTGATAATTTAAATAACTAAATAATAAAACAAAGTATGTATATAATCATCCCACAGCAGGGCAGAGACCTCAATCATTAAATTCAAGTCACTACACCAATGATGAGTACAGGCATTTTTACCGCCAAATGTGGGTTGGTTATCGCAAACCTTCGATGATGTTTGAAAATTCGAAATTCTTGTTGCCCGACCCGGGCATCGAACTCAAGAACCCAAGATCTTGGTCCAGAATTTAAACCATTAGCCAACGGGGTGGCGCAATGTTAAATCATATAAAATATATTATGTTGATAAAATACATGATATAACCAAGCAAACTAGTTTTAACTGGTGTTACTTTACATTAAAAGGAACATCTGAAAATGTCCTTTGATAAATCATTAAAATAAAACTGCAATGTTGTCAGTTTGTTTTCGTTTTGTGAGTATTGAGGTTTAATTAGGTAATTTACAGAGGAGGACTCAGGCACTCATCTTGTCTGAAGTGCGTCAAGCTAAAGACCTCCCGGCGAATATGGGCTTAGTCATAGACTAAAAACGCAGAGGGTGTAGAATTCATTTTGTGACTTTGGTTTTTGCCTATCAGCTAAGCAAATGATAATTACAGTCGCCTTTTACACTGGCTTTCATGACAAGTAAAATCAATTTGATAAAACATATCACTGCAAATTGTTTCGTTGAAATAGTTTCTTTATCGCAATGAGTAAGAAGCAAATTTTATTTCTTTTTATGATAATAGTTGTGGCAAGTGCCATCTCTATTCGGAAAAAAAAGATCTGCTTAAATACAACTTTGGGTAAAAAAATCTCTAAGGATTTCCTTTTGAATGCATTAACAGATACTATGTTTTTATGATATAAATAAATTAAAAATTGAAGGTATTCTCAAGTATAGACAAAAAAAATCTGTCCTTGCCAAATAAGCATTAAGTGACTCACGAAGGCGAATTAAATTTTTGATCTGTTAATTTTAAAAAATCTAATTAAGTGAAGTCCCGATGGCAATTTTTAACGGTAGGCAAACAATTTCACTTATTTTCATTTCTACAATACATACAATTTTATTTATACACTTTTGGAAAGATGTAAGCACAATACATTCGTGAATTGGTGTGTCCTCTGCACCCATAATCTTTGTGCCATACTCCATTTATCTGAGGGTTTAAGCAGCTGATAGCAGTGATGATGCATGTGGGCCTTTTATTTCTTCGCTGCCACTAAGTGTACTATACGGAGTGACAACAGTTTTAGAGATCCGCAAGCTTAAGCTGTTCTCCTTTTAATGATTTTCTGGCATATAAATTTATTGAATAATTGTCGCTTTGAGAGTTTTAGGCGGCCAACAAACAGTTGGACAGTTGGAATAAAAAAAACTGGCCATCAGTCAGATTATACTACAAAGTAAAAAAAGAGCTCTAAGCTGTAGTTTCAAATTCGATGGCATTTAGATTTATTGAATAATTGGTGTTTTGCAAGGCAGATCTAACCCACACCTCAGTCAAAATCTAGTTATGTTAAGAAATATGTCAACTAAACTAGCTGTTTTATAAAATAATCGCTATATTTACGTATTACCTTCCAAATTGAAACTTTGATTTTCTTAACACTATATATTTATTGAAGAATTACGTCCAATTGTCGCTGGCGAGATTAAGGCGGTGCACAAACCATTTGACACTTGGAATAAATTAAAAAAACATAGACCGCCTAAAAGTTTAAATTTTTATACTTTATTTGATATTTTAGCAACTTAATTGCACTTATAATATCAGTATATAAACTTGAAAAAATTTGTCTCAGGCGGGACTCGAACCCGCATCTCCTCGCATGCCGGGCGGGCGCCATACCATTAGGCCACCGAGACACTGCAACACGGCGCGAATTTTTCATGCATATTCTTACGCTGTAAGCCAGCGTTGTTTCATCAAATGTTAGGAGTTTGCACCCATAACACCTGAAAGAAACATCTTTAGCTAGAGTCACCCGTGGTTCACCTCACGAATCTTTGTAAGCGACCCTGAGCTTATCTATATTTATCTCATGTTGTTCCTCAGCACACCTTGCAACAAAGACAAGGTGGGCTAGACCAACAACCGAATGTTTGTTGGAGTTTTTTTAAGGAAGATCCTAAACCTAATTTATTGTTGTAACTATAATTTGAATATCTTTGTGTAACTGATAACTTCAAATAAACTTTGTAATCAATAAAGGGTACTTGTTTAATTTAATTTATACCAATTTATAAATCTACTTTAGCACTTTAGGAGGACTTCCTCAGCGGGTCACAAGCCAGGTTTAAAAAATAAACACAATGCACCAGTTTTATCTGACTATACAAAATCTGAACTCTCAAATACGAGGCTTATCCAAGTTATTCAGAATATAACCTAAAACGCCAGTATCGGTTTGGTTTTATTATATGTAGAATTCTAACCTAGAAATGCTATACTTTATTTGATATTTTTAGCAACTTAATTGCACTTATAATATCAGTATATAAACTTGAAAAATTTTGTCCCGCCTGAGACAAAATTTTTCAAGTTTATATACTGATACTAGAAATGCTAGTTTTGCCCTGGTGGTTATACATAATTTTAACATTAAAACGCCAGTTTCGGCCAGCATTTGCGAAAGTTGTCAAATAAAATGTCACTCATACAGAACCTCCTTGTATCTCCGGTCACTCGCACCTCCCTCGGCAATCGGTCGCGCGCTGAGTGCGCGGGCGAGTTAAGGGCAGTTTTATTATTTCGACCTCCGAGCTTATCGCTTCGGCCGTCACATAGTAACTCTGTCACTGGTGTTTAGCCGACTTCAGAAAGAGGAGGTAAAAAGACCTGTTTTTATTAGTTGCAACTAAGCCTTTGTATATATAATAAGTTTATTTCTGCTGATGTCGAGTACCTAGCTGTGTTAATGTTTGAAAATAAGCTATCCGTTTTTTTTTATCCGCAACCAGCTAAGGTCAAATACTATGCCGCCAAAGCATTATTATTTTTATGTTTCTAAAGCCAATCGTCCACCGCCAACTAAACTAAGTTAGTTTAGCTTAGCTCGCATAGTTGAGCCAGTTTTTCATACATGTGTGTCCACCGCAAACTATGCCAGCTAAGCTACGTTGTATGAAAAACTGGCTCAACTATGCGAGCTAAGCTAAACTAACTTAGTTTAGTTGGCGGTGGACGATCGGCTTAAATATGTATGTACTTTTAAACTTTGCATCGTTACATTTATAAAACTAGAGACTGCCTGCGAACAATGAAATCATAGAAACCATGATTCGTGCAATCGAATCGAAATCTAAACTAATTCTACCTTTGAACTAAGTAAGTTTTTTTTCTGCCTTCATTTATCCCACTGCAGGGAAATGGCCTCCATCATTGAATTCAAGTTACCTCAGCAATGATGGGTACTGACATATTCACCACGTCTGCTAAAGGGTCGGTGACCACAAACCTGAGCAATGTTCGAAAATTCGAAACTTTTAGTTGCTCGACCCGAGGATCGAACACGGTACCCCGAGATCTGGACCCGGTATATATTTTAATTCACTTTTCTTTTCTTATAATTAGTTATGTGGACTCGTGTGTCTGAAATAAATGATTTGAATTTGAATTTGAATTCAAACCACAAGACCAACTAGGCGTTAGTTAATACTTACACATTCATCCTCATCATCATTATCTTTGTCAAACGACGCCACTGCTGGACATAAGCCTCCCCCAAGGATCTCCACAACGATCGGTCTTACGCCACCTTCATCCAACGGCATCCCGCGACCTTCACCACACCGTCGGTCCACTTGGCCTGCCCACTGTTGGAATTGTAAACTAAACGTCTTGTATTATCTTTGGTACGTCAAAGAGTTCACTTTGACAGATATTATGTTTGATTATGAAAAAAAAAAGTTCTTTTCTCTCTGCTCGAATCCTCTTAACGTGATGTACCGTTTCTGTTGTTGCTCCATTAATATTACTGAAATCCTGGTTCTTATTTGCCTATAACCCATCACCCACAGATCATAGTCCGGTGCGCGAATTTATAATAAAAAAAAACCTTTCCGCCCCAACGGCCATCGGTTCTTCTAACTATGTGTCCCAACTGCCACTTCAGCTCCGCAATTCTTCGAGCGATGTCGGTTATCTTAGTTCTCCTACAGATTTCCTCATTTCTGATTCTATCACGCAGGGAAATACTAAGCATTGCTCTCTCTGATGACCGCTGTGCCTTCTTATGAGACCCATATTATTCAAATATTCGCATATAAAAAGATAAAGGGATTCCAGAGCTAAGTTCTGCATCAAATTGATTTAATTTTATTAAATCTAAACAAATCAACTCTCAAAAAATTAGAACAGTATCATTTTAGCAAATTATCTCTAGTATTTATTGAATCACTGTTAACTGCTTTTCATTCTGGCATTCTTTCGTATTGTACATTTTGCTAAAAACGGCCACTTTTGGCGTTAGCGATAAATTTGACTTTATAAACAACTAAATGAAAAGTTTACTGTGAATCAATAAATACTATAGGTAATTTGCTAAAATGATACTGTTCTAGTTTAATTGTGAATTGAATTGTTTAGCAGTAATAAAATTGTATCAGTTGGGGTCAGCACATAGCTCTAGCAGTCCCCTTAAGATAAGATCATGTACTTTTATAATTTTATTTACGTCAATGATTTTAATAAACACTTTATGGGTATAAGATACGCAAACTGAGACAATAACCAGTTATTCTATTGTATGGTAAAGTAAAAACGTCTCTTTCATTAGTTCCCATAGACGAAAATGTATGTTTGTCAATCGAATATCATCCATAGTGTTATAGGATAAGGAAGAGTTTCGAGTAGAGTTTGTATTGTACAACTAAAACCTAGTAACAAACTTAACAGTAGATTTGAAAAGTACAGACCAAAAGATGGTTTAAATGTTTAATTATCTAAGTTTTAAATATTAATCACTTAGGTAGGATCTCCAGAAGGGCAGAAAAACAGTGTTGAAGCTAATGAATTTAAAAAACTTTACTCACAATCAACAAGTTGACCAACACAAAGCGTGAAAACTTTTTTTAAAAATAAAATACGATTAACATAATCGGGATTACAAGCCACATACAATGATAGAAAAAAAAATTGTTAAAGCTCTTATCAAAATAAAAACATTACTACAAGTGGGATTATTTGCCGGACACATTTTTAAATTTTTTGCATACTTCTTGGTGCTTTAGTCTCTGAGATTATCTGCGGATTTACATAATCAGTCATAGTCGGACTGTGAGAAAACCATGCTGACTATGAAATCCTAAAAAAGGTCTTAGCTTAATATATTTTCAACCGCCACTGCTCTTTCCCCGCACTACTCACCAAATAAACATGCCTGAAAAAAATGTCCAACTGCATTTGCATAAATCATAGAACCAGAAGGCGGGGGGCGGTCTGCATATTACTATTAGTTCATTGTTGTATTAGGAGTCGGACAAACAGACAGACACAGTACTATTCACCATCCGTTTAGAGCAAAGGTTACTTAAGTAATTTGTTCGAAAAACTACGGTTTTTTGTGACCTGAGCAGTTAAGTTTCATTGATGGCTAATGGGCGGCTTAAGAGGAAACACTACGGGCGAGAGAATTGAAAAATAGGTTTTTGTAAAATCTATCGCTGTCTCGCAGTGCCAAACGTCTTCACCGCAGAGTGTGATAGAGACAACTGCTTCTTGGACCGAAAATACCTACTAAAAGCACACCAAATCAACGTTTCGTAGTCCCACGATTACTTTTCCAAAACTTAAATACGATTTAACTACTTTATTCATTAAAAATTAAAAAAAGGCTTTAACCGTGTTCGTATGTTTTCCTTTTTTTCTAAAATTTAGCCAAATTTGTTTTCTGGATGTTTGAACACAGCGAAAAATCTAGCGATTTTTTTCAATTTTTGAGTGCTCATATCTTTTTTATTAATTAATTTATGAAAAAGCAGAAAACATAGAAACATGCTAATAATGGCCATAGATTTTTGTAATAAAAATTATTGCTCTACTGGCATTATCCAGGGAGGAAACAGGGGACTACGTTTGTATGGAAAAACGGCCCTTGTGTTTCCTCTTAAGGGAATGAAATCCATAAACCTTACCAGTTACTACTTTAAAACATACCATTAATATGAATGCGATACGAGTAGTTACTCTCTCTGTCTGAATGTCTGTTCATGAAATAAGGATAATATCATGGGTTAAAGTATGAAATTGCCGTTTTGTATGGACGAAATCGAGAAAAGTCATTTTTCCATACTAACAATTTTTTAGTTTTTTAAAAACGCCTGAACCGTTTTCGATGCAATTAAAGGTGAAAGTTGGAGTAGATGGTTATAAAGCTACGCATTATAGTATTTAAATTTCTAAAAATCAAAGTATATAATACAAATATACTTAATTGAAGCAAGATTCAGAAGGTCAGCTGACACATTGTAAGGGGTCTTTTCAACGACTTCCTTTGAAGTAATAGGCACTATTATTGCATTTTTTTTTTAGTCAAAGGTTACTTTATTTAGTTTTTGATACAATACAAAAGAATTACGCAATATTATGACTATACTTAAGAGCTATAAACAAAATAAAAAGTGGGAAAATAATCGGCAATTTCATACTTTAAACCCTATTATTAAGGAGTGATAATGGGGCTGAAAGTACGTATGGGAAATTAATAATTACTTTAGTTACTGATTTGGATACAATTAGGGAAATTAATAATTATATTAGTTACTGATTGGGAGACTTAGTAACAGCCTATAATCATCCCACTGCAGGGAAAAGGCCTCCATCATTGAATTCAAGCTACCACAGCAATGATGGGTGTACTGGCATAATTACCACGCTTGCCAAATGCGGGTTGGTGATCACAAACCCGAGCAACGTTCGAAAATTCGAAACTTTTTGTTGCCCTACCCGGGATTCGAACCTGGGACCCCGAGATCTTGGCCCGGTATTTAAACTACTAGACTAACGGGGCGTTGAGACTTGAGGAAGAATAAAATATTGTTTTTGTCACGGATATCTTCCTTAAAGAGATGAAAAAGCGGGTTGAAGTTTGTATAGGAAAGCAATAATTTTGTTTACTTGTTTAGATAAATTTAAAAGTTTCATAGGATACTTTTTGCCTTAAACTTTTGCTGCCAGACCCGGGGATCGAACCCGGGACTCCAACATCTTGGAATTTAAACCACTAGACGGGGCGTTATTAAGCACTCTCGCTTATACAGTACTAGCTTTTCGCCCGTGGCTCTGCTCGCGTGAACTACACTTTATATCGCGCGACGCGCGTGGAGTAGCTTGTGCCCAGCAGTGGGATATCAAATAGCCTATGTTACTTCTAATACCTCCAAAAATATGTGTGCAACGTTTCATGATGATCGGTTAAGTAGTTTTTGTGTGAAAGCCTTACAAACAAACTTAAATCCACATTGATCTTATATATGTCACCGTAAAATTGTGAGATCTGTCAGTTTACAAAACAACGCGTGAGATTATAAACTAACGGTGGGTTAGGTTAGGTTAGATTGTAATCCATCGTCGTTTAATTATGAACTGACGAAGTTTACAATTTTACGGTGACATACTAAGGTGACATATATAAAATTCTTATGTCACAATGTTAGTTACTTTACTCTTCCGAAACGGCTTTACTGATTTTTACCAAATTTTCCTTTATTCCCACTAATTCTGTTGGACAGTTCTGTTGACAGAACTAATGGGAATTTTTATCCCACTAGTTCTGTTAACAGTATGCATATTCAGTAGGTCTGAGAATCGGCTACTCTCTATTTTTCATACTCCTAAGTGATAAGGGTTGTTCACCCTTGATTTTTTTACAATTTTTGGACAAAATTTTTTGTTTTTATTTTTCTATAATGTGGCATTAAAAACTACATACAACCCTAAATTTTTACCCTTTTATCACCAACCCCTATTTTTTAATAGCCATTTTAGTAATTAATCCCTCGATCGTGAGTTATTCCAGACACAATTGAAATCAATTGTTATCGCGGCACGCGCGTGCCTCCTGGGGGTTGAGGGATTTAATAATTTTTATGGCAAAACAACGTTTGTCGGGTCAACTAGTGATATTAAAAAATTCTAATTTTATTTGCGACTTCAGACATAACGTAGTCTACCTACACTAATATTATGAAGAGGAAAGATTTGTATTTTTGTGTGTGTGTATGTTTGAAATGAATAAACTCAAAAACTACTGCGCCGATTTCAAAAATTATTTCACCATTGGAAAGCTACATTCACCCTGAGTGACATAGGCTATATTTATTGCTAGAAATAAATTGGGGATCCTTACTATAACCTAACGGGTCCACCCGTGCGAAGCCGGGACGGGCCGCTAGTGTAAGATATAACAGCACTACTTCTTCACGTCCAATGGGTGTTGCGAGGGACGACTAATGCCAAGTCAGGCTTATTTTCTTATTTTATTTCACCGACGACCAGTTGGATCAGTGGTAGTAAACGTTGCTTCTGATCCATACGTCGCGGGTTCGATCCGCGTACAGTACAAACATTTGTGTGCATGAACATGTCGGTTTGTACTGGTCTGGGTGTTTTCTATGTATTTTAAGTATGTATTTAGATAAAAACAAGTATATTTAACTATGTTTATTGGTTGTCTAGTACCCGTAGTGTAACCCGTATAAGCTTACGGCCAGTTCCAATAACCTATCTATCTTAAGTTTTGGCATATCAGACTAAAACAACTTCTGTCTTTGTTTCTCTGGACAGCAAAATCAGAGATAGAAACTGTTTCCTATCTCCGATATGTCAAAACTAGCGATAGATAGATTATTGGAACCGGCCGTTAGTAGTAGCTTATTTTGGGACTAGATAGGGCTCTGTGTGGCCCAGTGTGGCATGTCTGAAAATATTTGTTTATTTATTTTCACTTCTGGCTTAATGTATACTGTAAGATATTTCTCTCATCGTCATAAGTCAGTCCACTGCTGGACACAAGCCTCTGCACAGGAGGCTTTGCCATTATCGGTGCGCTACAAAAGTGACCGAGTTTCTCGCGCTACTTCTTCTCGGCACTAGCCCACACTTGTCCCGAAGCAGTGGTAGGTTTAAATATTGGGACGTGTGAAGCGCCTCCAGGGACCTATTTGCAGAAATATTACTCAGTTTACTGATAATGAACGAACGCCCCGTTGGTCTAGTGGTTTGAATACCCGGTCAAGATCTCAGGGTCCCAGGTTCGATCCCCGGGTCGGGCAACAAAAAGATTCGAATTTTCGAACGTTGCTCGGGTTTGTGATCACCAACCCGCATTTGGCAAGCGCGGTGATTATGCCAGTTCCCATCATTGCAGTGGTACCTTGAATTTAATGATGGAGGCCTTTTCCCTGCAGTGGGATGATTCTAGGCTGTTACGTTACTGATAATGGCGTGTTCTTATACCCCATTTGGTTGTTGAATCAAAAGATTCTAAAGCGTGGTGACTGGTGACAATGCCTGTACCCGTCTTCGCTGTGACTATTTGCCTTGCTATCGTTTGAATATAGCCCGTTACTTTACTATGGGTACCAATAGCTCATAGACTAATCAATGAAACTCTAGTTGAGATATTTCAAGTTATTAAAACTGGCCTATACCTGGGCCAAATTATTAGTTTGGCTCTACAGCGTGAATAAGAAGCTAAACTTTATTAACTTTTATCAATTCAATTCTGATAATACTGCAGTGTTATAATCGCCATTATATAATATTTCGCTCAGGGCTCTGCCAGCGGAAACTACACTTTATATCGCGCGTGAGAAAACTTGTGCCCAACAGTGGGACACCAAATAACCTATGTTACTTCTTTTTTTCGACGCCCCGTTGGTCTAGTAGTTTAAATATCAGGTCAAGATTTTAGGGTCCCAGGTTCGATCCCCGGGTCGGGCAAAAAATAAGTTTCGAATTTTCGAACGTTGCTCGGGTTTGTGATCACTAACCCGCATTTGGCAAGCGTGGTGATCATGCCAGTTCCCATCATTGCTGTGGTAACTTGAATTCAATGATGGAGGCCTTTTCCCTGCAGTGGGATGATTATAGGCTGATACTTTACAACTTTTTTACTTTACTTCTGATACTTCCAAAAATATGTGTACAAAATTTCCTGATGATAGGTTAAGAAGTTTTCGCATGAAAGCGTTACAAACAAACTTGCATTCATATTTATAATATTAGTAAGAATGGGATTGTTTAGATGTATGTTTGTTATCATCACGCTAGAACGGCTGAAAGGATCTTCATGAAATTTGACATGGAAATAGATTACAAACTATAAAAGCACATAGGCTACTACTAATTCCAGAAAAAAATACAGTTCCAGTGGTATAGATATTAATTTTAAAAATTCTACACATACAATGGGCAACAACTAGAAATAGTAAAGTGACAAACGGTTCATTTGGAAAATCATTTATTTATTATAATTACATATTTTTTACATTTATTTACATAATAATACAGTAACTCGGCGAGTGTCAGAAAATGTTAATTACTCAAGGAATGCAATACATGTTTCGAAGTAAGTAGGTATAAAGATGGTTATGTGTCCAGTTGCTAGTAGGTATTTTAACATTTTTCAAGGCACATGTTACATAATGGGGACTACCGTTTCTTTGCTCACCAGTTGGCGCCACTGTAGACTAAGGTCCGGAGTTATAGCTGTCAAAGGCGATTGGCGCTGAAACAAAGTGTTACACCTTGAATCTAATTAAGGTTATATTGTTTATAAATAACTATCTTGATATCAACAAACTAACTTCTGAAATAGTTGTTCTTGAGGCCGCCTATTTTTGCGCTTTTTCTTAATTCCGCTTTTAAAGCGTTCACATTAATCGTCAAATAATCCATATTTGCGATATTTTACGAAGGAGATCACTTTCCAGCAGGTAAATTAAAGAAATTATAATTTATTCAACAAATTCCGCTAAAACCAGTACAAAGTGTATGATATTGGACCTCACGCGACACTAGCGCCTCTAGTGGCAAATTCACTAGCGATAGCCCCCATTGTCATCCTTACGAAAAGGAATTTGGGTTTACAATATGGTAGCAACTCATTTCTTGGTCAGTGTTAAGTTTTCTTTAACAAAAAACAATAATAGTCCTCTGACGAAAAGCCTAGCACATTGGTTAATCTAGAAATGTAGATTTCCCCAATCTCTTTTCAACTTTAACTACAGCATTTATAGATCAGTATCATGAGGAAAAGGAGATGTCCCAAATTGTATGGAGGCCAGGCCCAGAACCTGTACACCCCACCCCACCAAAAAATAGACCAATACACCTACAAGATTTTGTTATTATCCAATTCTTTTAAAATGTCTTCGTTAAGTGGTTAAAATAAAGAGTTAAGTAAGAAAATAGCAATATAAAACAACAAAACCATCATGGCGGAAGATGATATTTTGATGACGTCTGTCAGTTTTGGCAGTTTCAAAATTGCACATCTAGGAGTCGAGTGCCATCGCTTGCTGTAGTAACAACAAACATTATGAAAGTAATGTGTCGATCAATACCAAATCCAGAAATCGAAAATGAAGTCGTTATAATGACATTTAAAACGCGACAAGCAGAACAAAAACTTAAAGTGAATTATTATGCCAAAGTGACAAGGGGTATCTGACAGCTACTGACATTTAAAGTTTTTTTAGATTGACGCCATGTTAGAATGCCTAATGGAGTTTGATAAATTATTCGATCTTATTTATTTTTGAACCACTAAATTATACTTTATATAAATTTATATGTATTTTTCCCAGAAACAGTAAATTTTTCTGGATTTTTGAAAATGGTGTACTATGTCTGGGCCTATTATGGGACATCTCCTTTGGCATTATATTTATGACATTATTTACCAAAGCCTTGAGGTTCAGGCTCAAAAATTTTTAATGGGTTTTATGTAGATACTTTGTCTTTTTTTCATATTAGAATATCAGGTATGAGAAAAAGATAAAGAATCTATCATAATGAAAGTTTCGATGAGAAATGTATTTAAATTAGAATTCAATTATTTATTAATTAGCTAAGACCAGAACTTTCTGTATGACTTTACCAAATTTTATTGATTGGCCAAGTTATTATCAAAGATATAGGATTATTATTACATATATACAAAATAATAATTTACAACAAATTAACGTTTTAAATATCACTTCAAATAATACACTGGCACATTATTATATACTAAATATCTTTATACAATAAATAATCTTTTGGTATCAAAATTCTAACAACATATCACACACGTATGATAATGTTATAGTACAATTTTTAAATAAGTCTTTTCATAAAATGTCTATTATCAATCTTAAATATTATCTAAAAGTCTGCTCGCATTTATCAACTTGACTAAGTACCTTCCCGATTCGTTCGTGTAGTATTTTTGCATTCTTTTCTGGTAAAGGAGGCAAAATATCCCTAATAATGGCATTGTTCTTCTCGTGAAACATAGCACTGAGTTTTGCACCAATTGATTGTTCGTGTAATTGTTTTAAAGCGTCTATTGTTTTCTTTCTAAACACACACAAATTGTCTAGCATCAAACTATGGTACACATTATACTTTTTCAACAACCGATAGCCGTGAAGCAATCCCGATTCGTTGTCCAGAAACAAAAGCAGACCACTGTCCATTTTTCTTGCTAAATTATGAGCGGGACCATCCATGATGTTGATATTCCACTGGTAATTAAATAAATTGTTTACTATTCTATCTAAATTAGCGGTGAGGTAGTCAAATATTATCAGATCAGACCATTGGGCTAGTTCCACAAACAACTCTTTAGTTTTCTTATTTAAAATCATGTCTATATGATCGAAGTTTTTTGATTCGATCTTTGACGTTTTCAACTGTTTCGTTTTTAATTTTTCAATGAGTATCTGCTTAGAAGCGTCAGCAGTGTCGTTTTCTTTTAAAGACATGGTAATTACGTCATTCTTATTTAAATGCCTATTGGAAGGCTTGAATATTTCTGGTATTGTGGCGGATTCTAAGCTCGGTATGTATTGTGTTAGTACTACTGCTCGGTTAGTGTTCCATTGAGCTGCACCTACTTCAGTAGCGACATTCCTCCATAAATTGTCTTTCAAATCAACTACTTTGACTACCGACGGCGCTAGATTTGTCAAGTTGAGTAGTTGTCCGACGTAAAAACTGAAGATCTCTCCTTGTATTTGATCTGTGTTCTGTCTGTATCTGACGCAAGCTTGGATACCATCTTTGAAGGTTACCAGCCTATTCTGCATTCTACCACAGCCCGATTCCATTTTAATAACTTCGCTTTGGTTGACGTATCTCTCCCATACGTCTGCTGTGTTATGACCGTATCCTTGAGGCATGAAGTCCTCAACTTCAGGGCCCCAATAAATATTTTTATACAACACCGTATGATCGTTAGGGACATACTCAGTTTTGTTTATAACATTTGCTATGGAATGTTTACTATTGACTATTTTATTGTCCTTTAAAATATCTTTCATGTCCTCCGTCAGTCCTTTCGGGTAGATATCCTTTCTGTATTTATGTGGTTCAGTTCCAATGAAAGACACTGATGCGAATTTTTCATCATTTAATTTAATATCAACCTCAATATCATTTTCAGTCTTATCTATTTTTAATGAATTTAAATTTCTTGTCATTATTTCTCTAGTGTTATTAATATTGACTAATTTTCTAGGAGTAAAGTTATGAGTTGTATGTGTCGTACTCATTAGAACCACTCCGATGACAAAACCGAATACAAAACTAACTACCACACTAAAGAAACAGTAATTGTAGTATGTTTTCTCTTTTTTTATCATAGTTCTTCTAGGAACGTCTTCTCTATAACTATAGTTATCATACAAAATGTATTTAGGTTTCTTGTTGAGACAAAATCTGTTTATGTCTAATGACATTTTGTTTTTTTCTTTAACTGTGTTTATTTTTTTTTCTGTGTTTTCAACTTCTTGTAGAGTAAGTATTCTGTTAGTGTCATAATTTGTGTGTTTTTTTCTTTCGTCTTCCAGATGCATTTTGTTCTCCATCCTTGATATTTTTCTATTCAGCAACCATGGTATTGGATTTCTGTAACAAAAGGAAACAATTGGTTAGTTTATATTTAAGTACAATTCACATTACAGTTGCGATTGTTATTAACAATAGCAGTTATATTTGCTGCTATATGTTCCTAAAACAATAAAAAACACAGTTGTTTTATTAAAAATACGACATTAGATTTTTCAACTTATAATCATTTGTGATATTCTTAATAATATTATGAAGAAAACAAATATCGATATTATTATTCTTATGTTCAAATCACCTTCTTTTTTATTTTTTCGTATCTTGTTGATTCTACGACTTCCATTTCCGTTTGTCAGTAAAAAACTATATTTGAATTTTGAATATTAAATATGTCTAGATTCAGAACACCTAATTTAAATATAGGTTGATATAGAGTTTTATATTTAACAAACTTATTGAGACAAACGGCAACATTTCATCCAAATATTTAAATTCCGTGAGAATCAAATGCGATACATATGAAACATATGACAATTATCTCTCATTTGATTGACGGGCGTTTGCTCCTGAGTTTTTTATTTGCGTACAAGAAGTTAATCTGTTAATTACTTGCTATCTGCAGTATCTTAATGTACGTCTGTCTGTCTGTCACTCCCGGTTTTTGGGAGCCGGATGTAGCTCGTTTAGAGAGCAAAGTGCGAATTGCTTCTATTAAACATTGAAGATAGATAAAGTTGGAACATAAATGAAGACATTAAAGCGATATTATGTAACTTGTTATGTTTGGGAACCCGAATTTTATAACGGCTTAATTTGAAAGAATGTATGAATAGGATCATTTATTTGTCTTAGCCGTATAATGTCATCGCCCACATCAGTCCACCTCTGGACAAAGAGGCTTTTTGCCACAATCGCCACGCTTGGCAGATGGGTTAATGTTACCACCATTTGGCTAATGGGTGAGAGAAGTCGACGCTGCCCATCTTTTTCTAGTAGTAATCCTTTAATGGTTTCTTACGATACCAAAAATAAATACTAGTACGAACAATACTGCGTAAAGATGTTATTCGTTTATGAGAAATCGCATTAACAACGAATTTCCATGTCGATTGTTGCTGAATTACCTACCAGTTAATAAACTTAAATCGCTATATAATAAATACCTAAGTTTTGATGAAGAACTCTTCTTCACTACTACACTGCTGATGATTATTTGAACGTTGATTTGTATGGAATTAAAATGTCATATATCACACACTGGTTTTTATTTAAGACATACTTAATTAACTATTAGTAACTCTGTGCTACTGTCTTAATTTTTTAGTAATGTTTGTTTTTCAATTATAAGGAAGAGCGGGGTTCCAAATACAGGCTATTTTGCTTAAATGGAGGCTCCATTTACATTCTAGTTAAGGTGAAAAATTGTTAAAGCAAATAAAATATTTTATTTTATTTATTTTATTTTATTATTATTTTTATTAAAAAGAGGTTGACAAATAGTGATCGAGTTTCTAGCTCATCTTGGCGTTAGCTTAGAAATGTCCTAAACGCAGTGGTAGGGTAAAATATTGTGACATGTAAAGGCGCACTAGGGCCTATTTGCAGAAATCAAACAGATTTTAATAATTTTACTGATTAAAACATGGTAATCACAAATCAAATTTGTCACAGAAATATATTTAGAGGCCATTTCTCTTCGCATCAAATACAAATTTACTTATCCGTCCCAAGACCGAACCCGCGACACAATAGACTATTCTAACCCATAAATCAATCCGGATACACCTTCCTTAGTAAATTTTCTCTTGCTTTAACACTTATTGCCGTACTTTACTCTTTAGTTAAATTAAATAATGTATAACTATCTCCCCACCCAGACGTAATCATAATTAATCTTGTTCGGTGCTAGACGTTCTGAGAAATGGCGCATTCCGTACATTACCGTGGCACGGAGAGCGCTCGTGACGTAAAACGTTTGTTACTATTTATTATTGAGTACTGTACTGTTAAGCAGAAATGTTAGTAGTTCACATTGATATAATATAATAAAAACTAGATACAATACTTTATTTGATATTTTAGCAACTTAATTGCAAATAATATCAGTATAAAAAAAAAAGTAAAGTAACAGCCTATAATCATCCCACTGCAGGGAAAAGGCCTCCGTCATTGAATTCAAGTTACCACTGCAACGATGGGAACTGGCATAATCACCACGCTTGCCGAATGCGGGTTGGTAATCACAAACCCGAGTAACGTTCGAAAATTCGAAACTTTTTGTTGCGCGACCCGGGGATCGAACCTGGGACCCCGAGATCTTGGCCCGGTATTTAAACCACTAACCCAACGGGGCGTTATATCAGTATTCGCGGCGCTATTCGCCCGGATTGCGAGGAGATGCGGGTTCGAGTCCCGCCTGAGACATATTTTTTCAAGTTTGTATACTGAAACTGGATACATAGTACGATAGAATAGAATAGAATAGAATAGAATAGAATAGAATAACATTTATTTGCAAGAATACATTTGAGATTGATGGTGTTGGGTGTATTTAACTAGACATCGTATTCAGTCTGTGAACAGACGTGCAAATTACCTTAAAAGCTAGCTACTTATTTATAAACTAAGCACTATGCTAAAGCTAATAGTTAACAGAGGTCATCAAGGTACTCATTAACATTGTAAAAACATTTTTCAGCTAACCTTTTCGACAAAGTAACCTCAAATTTACGCCCCTCTAATAGTTTAATAGAGTCAGGCAGTTTATTATATATTAAGATGCACATATTATACACATTTTGTTTATAAATAAAAGCATGGGATGGTGGTTTATGCAGCATTAATCTATACTGACCTCTAAGTGGTCTAGTAGAAACGTCTGCATACTTTAAAAAATATTGCGGGTGCTGTTTCACAAAACAGCATATATCCTTTATATACATACATGGCAAGGGGAGGACGCGTAAATTATGAAATAAGGGTTTACAGCTGTCAGTATGCCATGCATTGGTGATGGCGCGGATACATTTTTTTTGTAATTTAAAAACCCTATTTACATCAACTGAGTTTCCCCAGATGATTAGGCCATACTTAAGGATGGATGTGACGTATCCATGATAGGCAGTCAACGCGGCTTCTTGTGATATAGTTTGCCTTAGCCGCTTCAAAGCATATATGTATCGCTCCAGCCTGCTACAGACTTTATCTATATATATTCTATTGATACAAAAATGACACTCAAAACTGCCCTCGATTGATCAATGACTAAGGTTGATTTTACGTCAATTAAAAAAATTTATACCTACACGCCGAGAAAGGAAATGACTCGGCTAAAAGTGCACCCATTTTACATAAGGCTGCCCTTTTAGTACAACCTATATCAATCGAATAGATACAACATGAAATAAATATCCATACTTACTATTGCATGTCGACATAATTTGACCGGGTTATAAAGTTAACTTTGACACAAAATCAATCAATCATTCAATGATGGACAGTTTGTGTTATTTTTGTATCAGACTACGTATCCGGTATATTAGTGCTTATTCCTTATTATTCATTTATTTATTTAATTTGGACTGCCAGGGATATTTACATTGGTAAATTACTTATATAATTCTTATAGGTGAAACTTATAAAATGTAAAAATCTTCTTAACGCGGCCACATCATGCACAATACGGACGGAGTTATATTGAAATTAGAGACTAATTATTTATTTATTTTATTTATTTAAACTTTATTGCACAAATTAGTAAAATGTACAAAAGGTGGACTTAATGCCAGATGGCATTCTCTACCAGTCAGACCTTTGGGTCAAACAGAAATGTTTTGTAGGCAGTGCGATATTTAAAACAAAAAAAAAACTTTACATTTGATAGAAAAAAAAAATGAAGATCAGACGGAACTAAAAAAAAAAAAATAAAAAAAAAAAAATAAAAAATTATAATGTAAAATTAAAATTTTGAAGAACAAACATGTATAAAATAAATGAGCAATATAAAATATAAACATATGAATAGTACTACAGCTCCCTTAACAATTATTATCAATATCTAAGAACTGCACATTGTCTGTCTATCTCCTAATTAGGAGAATAAAGTTTTTTTTCTACTTATTAACTAATATAAGAAAGTACGCATAACGAAACTACAAGGGTTTGAATTTTAATAATTACTTAGTTTTCGTCAGTCAACATTAAGCAAATAATAGATGACGATTTGTATACAAAAATCATAAACATAATCTTTCCTCAAAGACAAATTAATAAAAGACCGCTAAAAGTCGCCAATTAATTACTTCAAAAGCGGTCAACCGCGCTTACAAATTAAACGATTCAAATACACCCACCGACACACCCGTTTAGTACCACACGATCTCATGCACGCCTCCGTCAGATCATAAAAACAATTGGTAGTTACCTCAACAAACAAATAAAGTGCTTCCCGATCAAAAAAGGCATGGAAAATTATATGTTCCAGCTAATATGACGCCCTATGTTTACTAATAATTCAATTATCGCTATACGTTATTGTTTTTGTAAGGCTGTGGTTGGGTTCGGTGAGGCCGCGGCGCCGGATATATACTGAGATGATACAACCTCTTAAGACTTAGGATTTAAAACTTTTTTGTTGCATTTTTATACTTAAATCTTAAGTTATATGGTACGGGGTTTACTGCAATCGAAATAATTAAAGGTAAATAAGTATTTTTAAGACCATTCAAGGATTAAAACGTCTGGAAGGTTACAATTATTAATTACTATGTAAAATTTAGGCAGTCCTACCGCTGTAGGCAATCTTTTCCTTACCCTTTAGATAGAGGACAGCTGAATTATTAGAGTTTTGTTTTCATACGCTCTTTGTCTCTTATTTTATTAATCCTGGCCCACTCGGACATAGGCTTCATTTGCAACACTCTTTTAGACAGATAAATGAAATACTTTTAGGCAGTGTTTTTTTTCTGTATCTTTATTTGATCAACAATCATTAAATCTTTGCGTTTTTTGTTAAACTGTAAAAACAAAACAATAAAGATAGCTGTTATAGAATGAAATAAAAATCTAAAATTTATAATACAGCCAGCGTATTAACAACTCTGAATGATGTCTTAACAACTAAACAAGCTTTTTGTGACCGACTCCGCATTCGTCTGAGTTTTTACCTCTTTTTTTTTTCTCTCGTTTTTTAGTGCGTCGTGTAAGTATTCTGTTAAACACATTCTCTTTGGAGTTTTTTCAACCCTTTTACGACGTCTCAACTATAAATTGGGTAGTTAGAACTTGGAATAATTGACATGTTCGTTATCTACAAATTTTCGAGTTAGCGAGTTTGTTATAATGTTTGGTTAGTTGGTTATGGTCTTTTGTTTTCAAAAGGTTTATTAGATGCATTAATATAAATAACTAGTACAAGAAGAAGTAGTACACAGTTCCATACAAAAATAATACCTAAAACCATAAAACTGTCCTAGACTTCATGTCAGTGACTTTATAACCCGTCCAAATTATATCGGCTTATTTTATTTTATTGTTTATAAGCAATAGGCTTACTCTTGACTACATACTTAACTATACAGTTAAGAAGAAGCCTAAGATGGAGCGAGCTCACCCAGAGGTACTGGTTCACCCACACACCAGCGGAACACAGAGGCACTGTTTGTCGCTGGACTCCGTCAGGAGGGTGGTAGCATCCAGGCGGCCTCTTACGAAGCCTACCACCGCAGAGGGATCTGTTAGCCGTCATCATTGGTTAGAAAACCAAAGATGCCGTTGCCCAGGGTGGACCACTAGGAGGTACCAACCACCCCAAAATCGCTTTTGGATATTCATGTCATCTTGTAACTATTGGGTTGATATAAGTTGTACTAAAAGTGCTCCCTTATCTTAAATGGGTTCACTTTTAGTTGGGATAGTTTTTGATGCTGATTCTGTTTCTAGTTTTCTATAATGAAGCGCTCATAGCCCAATGCTTCTTCGTGATCAGTTTCTGTTACGAATGTTAAGCAACGATGGGAGCGGTCACTAATTGGATGGGTGACCGTTTGTGGCATCATACCTTGAGCGCTTCCGTGCTTCGGAGGGCACGTTAAGCCGTCGGTTCCGTCTGTTGTCACAAGATAACAGTCGTTAAGCCCTGTTGGAGGCCTTCGGGCGGCTTGAGACACGTCCAACTGGGATGCTGTTGCCACAGCGTCGCCCTCGCCGTCCACCAACCCGTACTAGGCCAGCGTGGTGGTACTAAGGCCTTAACCCCTCTCCTTAAAACGGAGGGAGACCCGTGCTCAACAGTGAGCGAGAATGGGTTGTTACTTTGTATCTAAATTAAACAACTGTTAATGAAGTTAAGTGTCGTGTGGTATAGCACTACCAACCCATTTCTTCCTATGGTTTTCGTAGGAGGCAACTAAATGATACACGCATGATATTTGCTAAAAGTCATAACGCCATTGTCCAGAAATGGACCGTAATCTTGACCTAGAACTTATTTATCTACTTATCATAAAATGGTAAAGTTAGTGAGATTGTCCATTACCAATAATTGTCTAAAGATTACCCGTTAATATTTGAGTCTACTGAACCAATTTTAAAAATACTTTACAATTAAATTGTTGAAAGCTTCCTTATTAATAATTTGTCCGTAATCTAAACAAGCTTAATCTAACTAAAGTCTATCCATTTTTATATATATTTTTCGGCCCTCGTTGTCTATCAATTAATGTAAAACTGATATAAATTTAACATGTTTTGTAATGACTGTTTGTGCCAAAATAAATTTAAAAAATATATATATGAGTATCACAGGCTCTTAGTTCCCGGGTAAGTTTCAAATTTAATAATCGTGGGTAACAATTTTGAATACATCTAAGTATAAGTAGTAATACTTTTTATACAATGTATTTGACTTCATAATACGAGTACTTATGCAGTGTATTGATTCGATTTGTTAAGTTGAGATGTAACGATTTGATCCAAGCCCTAACAGGACATTCTTTGAACCCACAATAAAGTAACAATAAACGAAAATTCCTAATAGACAATGGACTATTTAAGCTCGGCTTTGAGACCTTCGATCTATGGCTTCTATCGATCCGAGTAATCTAGATCCAGAGATCTATGGATCATTTCGATTGTGGGGTCACGTCTGTTTACTAAACTATATTTTATTGATTTGCTATCGATCTGTGAGCTATGTTGTTAGTCGTATGTATAACGTCATTATCATCACTGTCAACTCATAAGTCCACTTCGAAAGGAGGATTATGCCACGCATGGCACGTGGGTTGGCGATCGCAGTTTGACCAATGGTGGAAGGAAGAGTCGCTGCTGCCTGTCTCCTTCTGGCAGTACTCCTTTAGTCGCCTCTTACGACACCCATAGAAAGGGAAGAGGTGGTGTTAATCTTTAAACTGTATAGTAAATATATACGTCCGTTATAGAATCCGGATAATTGGCGTTTTCCCTATAAGTTTAACACTTTACGGAGTATGTGTTCACAAGAAGACTTAAATCTTCGTAGAGATTTGAGTTGGAAACTTTCCCACGGGAACAGTATGATGTTTCGGGATAAAAAGTAATTTATGTATTATTTCAGCCTATAACCTATCTCCGTGCGAAATGACATACAGATCCTTCTATTTGTTCTGGTAAAGTTGAGTAACTTTCCTAACCTTTCATCCGAACTTGTGACGACTTTAATCTTGTTACATAGCTTTAAGTTCTCATGTAAGTGACAAAATGTCTTAATGAGAATAAATGTCTTTAAACTGAACTTCATTTCACGAGAACTTCACGTTATATCACGTGGGCTGAAATCTGTGCCCAGAACTGAGATTCAAAATAGCCTAAGTCCTTTCTTAAAGCCCGATCTATGTATGTGCCAAATTTCATTAAAAAATATTCAGTCATTCATAGTTTAGGCGTAACATACGTACAAACAGAGAGCGTTTGATTCGCAATTTCATAATAATAGTTAGTAAGTCAATATAAGAAAGAAGTGAGATAATTAAATGAATAGGGCAAGTAACAAAACTGAGCTTCCTAAGACAAGGATTTTGAAACATAACAGTGACTCTTCTCAACAAATAGAAGCCGTATTTATCTTGTTCGAGGCGACAGAACCACGGTGCCAGACTAGTGTTAACTATAGCCACTTTAAACCATGTTTTGACAGCTTTCTCCACTTATTATGCCAGATGACTCGACATTTTACAAACATAACTCACTTATGTTCTAAGCCTGTGAATAACAGTTTTCTATAACTGTGTATAAAATATGATACGAAGCAGTTAAAATAGTAATATATTTGTTTGGTTATCGTTAAAATGTCATAAGGTGTGAGAGTGTTTTATTAATACCACCGAGTGTGTTGAAATTTGGCGAGTTGTGGGAAAGATTTTTTTCTTGACACTTTTAATTCTTGTTTTTCAAGTTACGTATAGTATAGTAGGTATGTAGGTATTATAAGAGTGTGCGTTAATGCTACGTCACACATATAAGTCTGTATTCATGACTCGGTTGTGTTAGTGTGTTAGCCCACCTACTACGCAAGGATTTCCGAATTCGATTCTTAGGTTAATTTTGGATTTATTCTTAATCCATCAACCGAGGCACTCGGGTGCCACGAGAACAATTGATTTCAATTGTGTCTGGAATAACTCACGATCGAGGGATTAATTGACTCAGGTAGTTAGGTCTGTAATGGGTGGGTTTGTAGTGATTCGGAAGGTATTTGAACCCGTTTGTCTAGGCTTCTGTCACCAAAAGAGTGACGTCAGAGTCCTGTACATAGGGGACTTAAAAAAAACGTAACGAAAGTAAGATTAAATTTTATCCCCCTTATTCATAATAACGCAAACAGTCTAATTACCTATTTTAGCAATTACACTGTTTTGTCACTTTCTTTCAAATGATGACAGCGCTAAGAAAGAACGAGACAAGACAGTGTAATAGCTAAAATAGGTTTATTTAATGATATTTAAAAAGTACTTTTTAAATATCATTGGGTTTATTGGACTGTTTGCGTTATTATGAATAAGGGGTGAGTATATTTTTGGTAATATGTAGTATTATAGTGTGTAACAATTCATTTTCTCTTGTGTCTTCTACTCGATATATAAACAATATTATTTCTAAAAGTACTGCAGCAATGTGTAATATCAAACAAGGCCTGTCTGATTTTCCAGTCTTAAGTAATGCTAAAGTTAAAGGAAATGTCATCTAACCCGACACTCTATTATATTTACGACGCAGTAACATGTGGGCGGACATCTACAATGGATAAGTTACCATTGAATAGAAATATTATATTGGCAATGTTAGTTTTAGTCGAATTATTGACTATAATGTCTAAATGAATAGGCTTATTCGCGTTTTCTTCGCAGGGGGTACAGAATAAATGACATAAGTCGACATTACGATAATTAGCTGTTGCAGGGAAAGTAGTTGTTTAGAACTGGGAGCATTGATGTTAAATAGAAAAGTAAATACCAATGATATTGAAAAAGTATAGATACTCGTAGGTTATGCCCTTACAAAACTATCGAAATATATGTGCCGCTTGCGAACAACTGCACACATGCGTAATTCTTATTTTGTCCTTGTCATACTCGTGAAAAGAACAATTACTTTCTCTTTCATGGATTTGAAAAGACGTCACAATTGTGACGTTTTAGGGACGCATATTGAGAGCGCATGTGACATATCTATTACTTTTTAAATATCATTGGTAAATACACAATTTGTGACACAAAATCATACTTAGCACCCAATGAACATTTGGATGCACTTTTAACTATGATCTTTGAGTCGCGAACCGTAAGGTTGAATTTGCATTGCGGTAGCTATGACACATGACATTAGCTGGTTATTTTTTTGTTTTTTTGTCCCTTTCGGAATCGGCTAAGATCTGGGACCATGCTGCCATGTCTTTAGTAGGAATTCTACATTTTCAATAAATACATACATAAAATATCATAAATACTTACTGATAATAATTTAACCTAAACTAACCTAACTCATTGAAATGTATGGGTGATTTATATGTTTCAATGATTGATCACAGTAGTTTTACGCAAGTACGTGGATCCGAGTCAAATAGGAGCGCTTTTCCTTATTTCACACTTTTATTTCATTTATCCTACTCACTGACACATTATCATAACAATGCCACAACTTTATCACAATAAATGCAATTTTCGCAATACAATAATAATTTCACAAAAAAAAAGAAACAAAGTCCATCTTTCTTTTCTCGTTTTCCGACGCAAAACTCCCATGAGCTGCTTATTAAAACTGTGACAGTTCGAAGTTACATTTTTATATGGGATTGTGTATTACTTCTTATATTTTATCTATGCCTGAATTTTTTTTTTAAATATTAATTCGGATTTTAACAGACATTTTCAAATGCAATAAAATTTATCGAGTTGCTCAAGTTACTCACAACAACTAACAAACACTTTCTTTTTATTTATAAATTGAATAACTACACAGCTTTTCTTTTGTGTGTAAATATTTCATTGACACGCCCAAACGTCAAATTAATATAAATTAATAATCTGTGGCCGTCCCTTAAAGAGCAAAAGCGTAGTCTATGGCAGATCATAGAGTAGTATCATTAATCATTCGAATTAGGCGCGCGCGTAGTCATTGTGACATGTTCTGATTTTGATTTTGAAAAAAGATATGTGTTTTTTTTTGTTTTACTTTTGTTAAATAAGCAGTATGCCACGATTTTGCTTCTAATTTTAATATGAATGAAAAAGTTTGTTAGAAGTTTGTATAATCACGGATACAAGAACGGATTAGCAGATATTAAATATAGTTTATGTGAAATGTAAGTAATTTCACGGCCCTTAATCATCCCAATGCATCATTGAATTCAAATTACCTTAGCAATGATGGGTAAAGGCTTAGGTAAAGGCATAATCACCACGCTTGCCGAATGCGGGTTGGTGATCACAAACCCGAGCAGTGTTCGAAACTTTTCATTGGTTTCCGAGAGATATTTAGTTTTAAAACCAAATATGAAATTAATTCAGCAACGGGCAATTACTTAACTTTTGGATATTCATTTATCAAAAATCTTCATCAGCCAGTGAATTTAGCCATAATTGTCAAGGTTGGCAGGCCGGTTGGCGAACGCAGTTTGGCCAATGTAGAGTGAAGCTGCCAGTCGTCTTCTTCTGTCAGTACTTCTATAACCGCCTACTACACTTTTAGGAGGTGAAGAAGTGGTGAAACTTTTTATTAAGCTGCTAATACACGTCACCCAAAATAAATCTGACCGGTTCCCGTCATTATATTATACCAACAAATTAATATTGCGAAGTGAAGAAAAAACAAAATACGAGACACGCTCAATCGATCACCCTTGACAGATTCTGTTTTAAGATCAAAATTAACACTACACAGCAAAACCTACCCTATCCTCCTTGTAGCAAAGTCCAAATTCGTTCGTCAAATAACTAAAGCATAGCCTGCCCGATTCAGTTCAAACTCTGCACGTAAAATTGAACTTTGTCTTCAATGAATTAGGTTGGTTTTGGGTTAAGTTGTGAAACCTTTTTTTCCCCGTGTTTTTTCCGACCCATTTACTTCGAGATCCTTGTATATCAATATGATGCATGTCAGAAAACATGTTTTAACATGAAACAGAAGGAGTTTGCACCAAATAATTTGTGGGAAAATCAGGCGAATGTGCAAAAGTTGGGTTAAAAGTAAGAAGTGAATCAGTACGTACGACACGCGACATTGCGAGGTAAAAACATAAATAGGTATTTCTAATCTTACTGATAATTTAAATGTGAATGTTTTTTTAGATATTTGTTTCTCAATCACGCCAAAAAACGCACAAAGTAACAGCCTATAATCATCCCACTGCAGGGGAAAGGCCTCCATCATTGAATTCAAGTTACCACTGCAATGATGGGAACTGGCATAATCACCGCGCTTGCCAAATGCGGGTTGGTGATCACAAACCCGAGCAACGTTCGAAAATTCGGAACTTTTTTGTTGCCCGACCCGGGGATCGAACCTGGGACCCCGAGATCTTGGCCCGGTATTTAAACCACTAGACCAACGGGGCGTCACAAATCTGAATGTAATTTGACAACTAATCTATAAAATATACACAGTGCAAAGAAAGTAAATTGAAAATAATTTTCTACAGTTTGGGAAGCAAACCCGAGACTTTAGACCCCTTGTAAACCGATTTTTAAGCCAGCTTGTCTTACTTACGTCGTGACACTTAACTCTTGTCAGGCATTTCAAGCTTACACTGTGAAAAGTTTCGTGTAAATGGTGCTTTTTTTGCAAAGCTTACAGCTTTAAGATTGAAATAGGCCTAGCCCTAAAGCTTCAAGCAACAATGGCTGTAACTCGATAGTGTAGAGCCTGAGTGGCTAGGGTCAAGTTTCGGATCGGTTACAGCAAACGTCTTAAACTCTGGTTAAGTTATCCAGGTTTTATACTGCGTAAAGTGGGAAAAAAAGTAAGTAAGTAACAGCCTACAATCATCCCACTGCAGGGAAAAGGCCTCCATCATTGAATTCAAGTTACCACAGCAATAATGGGTACTGGCATAATCGCCACGCTTGCTGAATGCGATGATCACAAACCAGAGGAATGTTCGAAATTTCGAAACATTTTTGTTGCCCGACCCGGGGATCGAACCCGGGACCCCGAGATCTTGGCCCGTTATTTAAACCACTAGACCAACAGGGCGTTAAAGTGGAAAAGCTTATGATTAATTGTATTCGCATTTGCACAAATTATTACAGTCTTTTTCTCAACTACCTCATTAGGAACTTAAATCGTAAGTGATTTAAATGAAACAGCGTTACAATTTTATTAATGATCATAATACGAGTAATCATATAAGTGTATGGTATCAAATATTCTAAGCGCATATTTACATCCTTTTGTTAACATCTTTGCAAGCTTTTTCTTGGAATTAACTGACAATTGTCCATTAGCTGTGTTAGGTTTGCATATTGGATATTAATCATATAAGTGTATGGTATCATTTCTAAGGGCATATTATTATATCCTTTTGTTAACATCTTTGCAAGCTTTTTCTTGGAATTAACTCACAATTTTCCATAAGCAGTGTTAGGTTTGCATATTGGAATATTTAACTTGTTTTAACATAGTCATCGTCAAATTAGTTTTCATTACTATTTGTTAAGGTTTACTAAAGTTGTGTCAAGAGAGCCCTCCCTAACCGTATACGTGAGTCGCCTACTATAGGAACTGTAGTGGCTGTGTTAGGACTTAAGACACTTACTTTAAAGTATCCAACGATTTTAAGGTGTTGTTATTAACTATAATCAGTTTTTAGAAGGGCTCAGAGTTCTACTACTCGTATTATCAGCCCACAATTGGGCTCACAGGAGTATTTTTCATTATCTCTACGCTTGGCAGAAGACACTGCGCACGTTTTCTTCTAGCAGTACACCCTTTAATCGCCTCTTAAAACCCACAAAAGATGAGAAAAAGGGATGCTAATCTCATATTGTATACCAGTAATACATTAAAAACCCACAAAAGATGAGAAAAAGGGATGCTAATCTCACTTAATGTATGCCAGTACTACATTATGTTAATAAAAACGATAACTGTCGTTTAACTTAACCAGCCGTCAAGTATTTGCCGATGTACCTTTTATAGATTTTTGCAACCGACCCTGAATTTTATGGTTTTCTCTCTACAGGACCTCTTACCATGTCAATTCTTGGACAAAACTATGTTTTCAGTATTTCTGTCAAGTGTCACTCTTATCTTGAAGCCTTAAAGGCGGTTTCTGAATGAATTTACTAAGGTTTAGGTGATGTACAAAGTGGTATCTCGTCGGTAAAGCATTTTGTTTTAGTGTATTTAGACGCTAGCAATTTGTCGTATCATTTTATATTGTAAACTGCGGATACAGTGTGGTTTTACTTGATTTTTACGTTTTATATGTGTGATAATATTTTTACCGACGATCTGTGGGTAGGTCCGACCTGGAGGACGGTTCTGGTGAGGGTCGCGGGAAGCCTAAAAGATAGGTGGAGGTTGTTAAAGGAGGTCTATACTCAGTTTTAAGTGTCATTTGGTTGAGATAATAAAGACTAATAATACTTCAGCCTCGGGCAACAAAAAGTTTAGATTTTTCGAACATTGCTCGAGTTTGTGATCACCAACCCGCATTTGGAAGGCATGGTGATTATGCCTGTACCATCATTGCTGTGGTAACTTGAATTCAATGATGCAGGCTTTTCCCTGCAGTGGGATGATTATAGCCTGTTACTTTATTATATACTTTCCCATTGACAAAAATAAAAAATGTCCATTTAAATTAATCAAAGTAGCTCAAGGAACTTATACCTTGACGAAGATAATTTCATGTGTCTTGCGTAATAGAAATTCAACCATACATCCATAACATAAAGTCGAATGCTGCTAAGTTAAAAGAGCACCCGAATGTTCTAGCGGCCATTTTGCGAAGACCTTTTTGTGTCATTTATTGTGTATTTATCTAGGTTTTTTATGTTATATCTATATTACGTCCCCTTATTTACCCCTTGAAGAGGGAGTACTTCCCATCTGATCCCCTGCATCTGATCCACCGTCAATTTAAAAAATTGAAATTCCCAACCGATCCCCTAACATTTTTAAGGTGCCAACGGATCCCCTAATTGCATTTCTGTAAACCCTTCAACGTATTTTATTGTTGAATGTATACGATGTTATAAACCAAAAACAGGTTAGTGAGTATTGGAGGATCAGATGGGAATAAAATATTAATATTTATTAGCTATTACAATCTGATCCCCTACAAAGGGGATCAGATGGGAATAGAAAATAATAAAAAATAAATCCGATCCACCAGGGGATCGGCTGCAGGGAAACTAGCCTAGGTCCTTTCTAAGATGTAGAACTGCGTTAGTACCATATTTCACAAAAATATGTATAGACAGACATTATTTAAAGAATTAGTATCGATAGCTCCTAAAATGACGTCACATCTCTGCAAATTCCTCCCCTGTCTCACCTAACGGTATACAGCTAAAAAAGGACAAAAGAGTATTCAAATATCGTGAAATCAAAGGTTCATAATTACTTAAGTATGTTCCCAGAAACCGAATTAATAATTCGATCGCGGACGCTCGGAAAAAACTGTTAAAAAATGTTTGGGGTGAGCGCCGATACTGTTTTGCTTTTTGAGGTTCTGTAGAGCTATTAAAAGTAAGCGAAAGCTGTTAATGTAGCCATAATTTTCCCACTGAGGGGCAAAGGCATCATTGAATTCAAGTTACCACAGCAATGAAGGGGTACAGGCATAATCACCATGACCACAACCCTGAGCAATGTTGGAAAGAAACTCTTTTTGTCCAACCCGGGAATCGCACCCTGGACCCCGAGAGGTTGGTTAAGCTAAAGCTAGTAGTAACAGCCTATAATCATCCCATTACAGGAAAAAGGCCTCTATCATTGAATTCAAGTTACCACTGCAATGATGAGAACCGGCATAATCACCACGACTGATGTTGGAACGGCAAGATTAGTATATTTTAGCTACTTTCATAGCATAATGTCATACGGAATTCTGTTGTGGGGCTCAGCGGCAGAAATTGAGTCAATTTTTATATTGCAAAAACGTGCTGTACGGCCTATTTACGGCTTTCGACCCCGTGACTCGCTGAAAGAGCTCTTCAAAGAGATTAATATACTTACAGTGTCTTCTCAATATATTCTCGAGAATATTATTTACGTTCGTAAGAACATACATTTATTTCTTAAGAAAAGTAACGTACACAATTTTAATACGAGAAATAAAGATAAACTTGCCGTTCCAGGCTTCAGACTGCGAAAAGTAGGAAAATCGTTTATGGGAAATTGTATCCGTATTTTCAACCAATTACCAAAGGATATTGCTGAACTCCCTGTACATAAACTTAAATCGTATGTTAAAGTTATTTTAATGAAAAAGGGCTATTACACTGTTAATGATTATTTAAATGATAGAAATGTATGGCATTAAGTTGTCCCAGCTCGTACTTGCTTAAACCTTGTAAAAATTACCTTACCTTGTAAAAATTTATTTAAAAAGAGGCTGACAATAGTGACCGAGTTTCTTGCGCTGCTTCTTCTCGGCACTAGCCCAGACTTGTCCCGAAGCAGTGGTAGGTTTAAATATTGGGACGTGTAAAAGCGCCTCCTGGGGCCTATTTGCAGAAATAAAACTGATTTTAACTGATTTTAACCACGCTTGCCAAATGCGGGTTGGTGATCACAAACCCAAGCAACGATCGAAAATTCGAAACTTTTAGTTGCCTGACCCGGGGATCGAACCTGGGACCCCGAGATCTTGGCCGGTATTTAAACCACTAGACCAACGGGGCTAAAGTATTGACACAATATTATCTTACTGTAGCGAATCTAAGGCGGGCCAGACCATGTGGCCCGAGTTGGGGGGGGGGGCGTGTCTTACCTCATGGAGAAGGATACGACAAACAGTACCCATCATTGCTGTGGTAACTTGATGATTATATATTTGTAATTTAGAATCGATTGTGTATATTGTGTGTGTGGTGGTGAAAGAATAGGTATGTATGTGATATTTTGGATATCTTTAGGAGAGGGTTTAATTGTGATTGCTGTAAATCTGTGTGAAAAAGTAAAGCAAGTTGTCACAGAATGATGGGTTCAGGCAATATCCCCACGCTTGCCAAATGTAGATGATCGCAAACGTAAATGGAAACATTATCAATGTTGTCATCATTGGGGAGTTAAGGTTTTAGATTATTTTCCCACGCATCCCTAAAGTGAAAAAGTGGCACCGATCCCTCATTCGATAGGTAACCGTTGGGCATAAGCATTTATTCAAGTCACCGGCAAACTGGGAAATCGGTTAATGTGTATAATATCTGATTAACCTCAAATTTTAACGTGCAATAGGTTATATCGATGTATTTTATTACACAAAATCATATAACTGAACGTCGGACGTAGGTGGACTTATCGGGTGAAGCGATCTCTGCCAGATCGCCAGGTGGGTGTGTAAAGACAAACTCATAAGACGGTCTTATAATTCCAAATCTGAATCTACACAAAACATTTCATGGATACAAAAAAGATAAGAGAAAGAAATTATTTTAACTTGAGTTCATTGATCCGGTCTTATACTATGTCTTGTTTTTATGAGCTTCCAATATTTCGGTACTGTTGCAAGCGCTATTACGGAATTAATTAACTCTAGTTACCTACATTGAACATTAAAGTTTAAACGTTTTTAAGGCAAAATTAATACTTATAAGGTAAAAGTGGGAGCATACATAGGCAAACTTTATCTTTCTAAGAGACTTTGGTCTGTTAAGGACTGCATTTAGTTCTTCTAATGAAATATTTATTGGACACTATTGGTCATACAATTAAATAAATAAAGCATTTATTTCAGGATTCCTTAGTCCCATATCCATAACATACATCTTACTCAATAAAAAGAAAAACAAACATTGGAATATGATAGTAAAAATAAATGAAATAACAAAATATATAATTAGGCCCTACGCACTACGATGACATGTCATTCTAGCCAGCCAGTTATCAGTGCTAGGACGGTGTTGGAGTTATGCCTAGATAATAAGCTTATAGTAAATTGGAGCAGTATGTGCCAAACACCCAGCAGTAGTAGAATCAAAAAGAATAAACTATGACAACATAGGTTGTTAATAATATGACGTTATTACATATTTTCAGCGTTTATATTGCTTTCTTCTATTTAAGAAATCCCCTTAAAATTGTTAATTACCTGACTTTTGGTTTTTGGCCCGTAAGTTTTCCCAAAACGTAAACTGACACAGTTTTCGTGTGAACGCCAAACCGTCGTCTAAACGTTAGAACGAACTTCACTCATAATACTTTTGTCTCACTTTTACACTATGAAATAGATAAAGACGCAAGACTCAGCCACTTTGACGTTTTGCCGATAGTTTGTGTTGTGTCAGTCAGTGTCGTTTGTTTTGAAGTTAAAATATTGTTACTTAAATACAATTAGGAATAAAATTTACATCCATTTTCTTAAAAAAAAAGTGTCGTTTGAAGTGAAAACTATGACGCGAACGAAATACGAACAAGTATCCGAAATACGGCTGGGGCAGAATAATTCCCGTTGTTCAATATTGTAGCGTCTCTCTTCGATTGCCACTTCGTCTTGTGTCGCTTGCCACGCGAAAAACCATCGGGCAGACATTTTCAACACCGAAATTCACTTAAAACAATTATTTTGTATGATCTCACTAGAATATTTTCAGTGACAAACAAAACTATCAAACTTTTGGTTTTCGTTTTCGTTTACTAAATGATAGATGTCAAATCGGTAACTCATACTACCAAATTGTCAAAAACTACTCGAACTGACAAAGATAACGAAAACTTTTTATCGATGCAACTCATACTGCCATTTTTAGTTCATAGTAGTTTCCGCTAGAGGCGCTAGTGTAAAATGTATGGAAATAAAACGAAACGATCAAACTGTTAGAATACTATCAAAACTCATACTAGGCATACAGTAATCTATGAATAACGTCAGTTTTCTACTTGCTAAAATGGCAGTCTAAACAATTAGTAACAAAGTCAATACATTGATTTGAGATACATATTCAGCATACTCAAAGATGGCTGGTAACAGTTTGAGAAATGTCACTGTCAAAAAACCAGTTGAACCAAAACCTAACCGATTTCAATGTCGACCAGTGACATACATATCATAGCGCCCGTCTGCGCTCGGGAGCGTGAAAAAACAAGCGAACACAGGTATAACGTATGTATGAATGATACGGCACGCTGTACCGTCGGCAAAACAAGTTAGGATTTTTGAAATTATGTAGTTCATTCGTTCATTATTTTAAATTAAAAATAATAGTACTACTAACTGAGTTAACCTTACTGCTTTTATTTATTGCGTTATGTTTACATAGTAAATGTAACAAAACCCTGTAAGTAAATAAAATACTTATATTATTATTAAAACATAAGCTCATACAAACTCTAGATATTTGCTATGTTCTACATACGTACTTTTTTATATTATTTTGTTACAATATCGCAGGAGCTGGATGCGAGAAGCCGAGGATCGACCTAAGTGGCGTGCAATGGGGACTACCGTTTCTTTGCTCACCAGTTGGCGCCACTGTAGACTGAGGTCCGGAGGTATAGCTGTCAAAGGCGATTGGCGCCGAAACAAAATGTTACATCTTGAATCTAATTAAGGTTATATTGTTTATAAATAATTATCTTGATATCAACAAACTAACTTCTGAAATCGTTGTTCTTTAGGCCGTCTATTTTTGAGCTTTTTCTTAATTCCGCTTTTAAAGCGTTCACATTAATCGCCAAATAATCCATATTTGCGATATTTTACGAAGGAGATCACTTTCCAGCAGGTAAATTGAAGAAATTATAATTTATGCAAAAACCAGTGAAAAGTGAATGATATTGGACCTCACGCGACACAAGCGCCTCTAGTGGCAAATTCACTAGTGATAGCCCGCATTGGAGAGGCCTATGTCTAGCAGTCCACTGCGATAGGCTGATGATGATGATGATGATGATGATGATGGTATTAAAATATTATACATATCACAATTATCAGCCATTTTGTTAGGTCGGATTGGCGCAAGGCCTGAGTGACGCAAGAGCATCGGATTGAGAGCACGCAAGTAAAAGCCGGTCTGTCAAACTACTGCGCGTCAGATGAGGCAGAATTAGCATTTTGTTAGGTGTCTAACTAAAGCGAGTTAAGGGTGGGATGAGCACAGGTGGAAACCTGTACCCAGCAGTGGGATAGGGGGATACCCACGCGATTTAATGTGTAGTTCACACGGGCAGAGCCACAGGACAAATACTAGTTCTATTAATATTAAATAAAATAAAAAAATAAGTTTATTTTCTCACAAAATCATTGCTACAGATCATAATAGTCCATACCAAAAAGGTGCCAATCTATACTAATATTATAAAGCTAAAGAGTTAGTTTGTTTGAACGCGCTAATCTCAGTAAGTACGGGTTCGAATTTAAAAATTCTTTTTTTGTTGGATAATCCATTTATCGAGAAAGATTTAAGGCTATATAACATCACGCTGCGATAAATAGGAGCGAAGTATCAGTGAAAAATGTTGCAAAAATAGTCGAGATCATAATAACAGAAATTGACGCGTACAAAGTCGCGGGCAAAAGTTAGTTACAATATTAGTGTGAAGCTGGAGTCTAAATTAGACAGTTTTCCTATCTACACCGTGAAATTTTAGTGGTTGTTTTCCCGCAGTAAAAAGATTCTATCTTAGTAGTACAATAGATTTGTGCAGTTTTTTTTTATTCAAATAAAAAATAGCAGTTTCACGATTGTGATAAATGAAACTCGAAAGCAACCTCGAACCAATGGTACTAGCCGCGCCGCAGCCGGTCACCGGCCGGGGTCATTGCCCCTCGCGCGGTGCAGTTTATGCTGTATTACTTAGTGCGTAGAGCTTCTTTTGCTTTGAACATTGATTTCGTGCGGCAAGCAGTACCCAAACACGTCACATTTTGTAAAGATACTATCGTATCTCACGCTTTTGAGTTGATGATTATTTTTTTTATTAATTGAGAACAACGATATCTTTATTTTCAAAAAATAACTCGCACGATTCGATGGTGCTATGGTGCTACTAAAGGTAAATCGTTCTGTTGCGGGAAAGCAACCACTAAAATTTCACGGTGTATATTGAATATTATAAACGCAAAAGTTTGTAAGATTCTATGGATGTTTGTAACTCTTTCACGCTAAAACGATCCAACGGATCTGAATGAAATTTGGCATGATGTTAGTTTATTTGCTGGAATAACATATAGGCTACTTTTTATCCCGAGAAAAGGCACGGTACGGTGGGATAATTTTAATACACAGATTTAATTCAAAAAACCACGCATACGAAGTTGCGGGCTACAGCTAGTTTATCATATAAATAGCTGTTTCCCGCGACGTCGTCCGCGTCAATTTCTGTTAATAAGAATTCAATTATTTTTGCAACATTTTTCACTGATGCTTCGCTTCTATTGGTCGCAGCGTGATGTTTAATAGCCTAAAGCCTTCCTCGATAAATGGACTATCCAACACAAAAAATATTTTTCAATTCAGACCAGTACGTCCTGAGATTAGCGCGTTCAAACAAACAAACAAACAAACGCTTCAGCTTTATAATATCAGTATAGATAAACACTTTCTCACCAGCCACTTTGCTCTATAATGAATTCTAAAAAGTATTTTTTACAACATGAATATTTATTTTGCCGACCGTCCTCTATCTGACTGAATTTTTGGAATACCAAGACCGCGATGCTATCTCGACCGAACTGGGTTCGAGTCCCGGACCGGTCCTAGATGTTTCTATCGGAGACTTAATAAAGGGCGTAAGTACTCTCTTTGTTAATTGCTTAATAGGTCCTAACATATTAGGGGTTAAAGTATGAAATTTCCGTTTTGTATGGACGAAATCGAGAAAAGTCATTTTTCCATACTAACAATTTTTTAGTTTTTTTAAAAACGCCGTTTTCGATGCAATTAAAGGTGAAAGTTAGATGGTTATAAAGCTACGCATTTTAGTATTTAAATTTCTGAAAATCAAAGTATATAATACAAATATACTTATTGAATCAAGAAGGTCAGCTGACACATTGTAAGGGGTCTTTTCAACGACTTCCTTTGAAGTAATAGGCACTAGTATTACATTTTTTTTTTAGTCACAAGTTACTTTATTTACTTTTTGATACAATACAAAAAGAATTACGCAATAATATGACTATACTTAAGAGCTATAAACAAAATAAAAAGTGGGAAAATAATCGGCAATTTCATACTTTAACCCCTATTATTTAAATGTTTGTATGTAATAAACCAACAATAAAGAGAAGTTTCTTAGTTTGATGCATAACTTTTGATTAGGTGCATTGTTTTTGTTGTTTTTTTATATAGTATACCACATAAGCTGGTAAAGAAATTGTACTAAAAAAAACTTTTTTTTTTCACATGTTTTGATAAAAAGTGTGAAATAAAAAAGTCCTTAGAAACACTAACAGCGGAGGTTTGTAATAAGACAGGATGATTCCATGGTTTGACAGAATTCAGATTAATGTTTTTATAAATACAAGTACCCAGTTTATATAATGTATATTAAATAAATATCATGATGATGTCGAAAAATCATTATTTTAATACTACCCATGCAAAAATTACACTTCAAAATGTGTGATGATTGAAAATTCGAAACTATATTTTGCTGGGGATCGAACCCGGAACCCCGAGATCGTGGCCCAGTATTTAAACCACTAGACCAACGGGGCATTGGTCTTGACTTAACTTGAGTATATGGTTTTAATTTCAACATGATACCTCCACGCGTTCCTGATATTAAAAAAATGTGGACTACATCACATACATTGTTCTGATCCCAATTTGAATAACCATTTAAAGCACAAGTATTTTGATAACCAGAAACGACGAAGGTACCACAAACACTCAGGCCCGAGAAAATGAAGAAAAACAATTTTTTTCTACATTGACCCGTCCGGAAATCGAACCCGGGACCTCGGAGCAGGCGAAAATTTTAAACTTTGAAAACCGGTGTGTACGCCACTCCGCCACCGAGGTCATAGATATTTTGAATTTGAATTTGAAATGATATTCACGGACTGACGGACGGACAGTCAATAAAGTGATCAAATTGCTGGTATATTAAAATTACATTTCTTTGAATCAAAATCGACTATAGTTGGTTAGAGCAGTCGCTCGTTACGTGCAAAGTTGTGGGTTCATTTTCCGCCAAAGTCAGTCGAAAAATGTTTTATTCAATGCATTGTACGATCCTTTAGGGATCCTTCCATTTGTTTTTTTTAGGGTTCCGTACCCAAGGGACTGCTGTCTGTCCGTCTGTATGTCACCAGGCTATATCTCAAGAGCCGCGATAGCTATAGACGTTGAAATTTTCATAAATCATGCATTTCTGTTCTCGGAATAACATCAAATACTAAAAACATTATAAAATAAATGTTGGGCGCTTCAAAAATTGACGCCTATTACGAAGTGTCTCGGTGGCTGAATGGTCAAAGCGCCGCGCCCGACATGCGAGAAGATGCGGGTTCGAGTCCCGCCTAAAACATAATTTTTCAAGTTTTAATACTGCTATTCTTCTCGAGTTACGGCTCCTTCAAACTTGCAAAATATTATGTGAATCGCAGGCATTCTCTACCATTTAAACTTATGGTCTGACCAAAAATGCTCTCACCCGGTTCTATCATAGATCGCAACCCGTTTACAACGTCGAATAGCGTTTGAAACTCAAAAATGGATGCCTCCCCGTCCAGATAGCCGGCAAAAAGCTCAACTCAACCTAATGACTGAGGAATGCCTTTGTGGAGCTTTAGTATGCCTTCCAAGAAAAGCTCCTGTGCAATTATCGTTTTGTGCTTAAGAACGTACGGTCAACCGTCTTTTTTCTTAGCACAAACTTTAATTGTGATATAATTAAATTTCAAAATTGGAAATATGACAAATACTCTTTGTTTGGTTGATCGTAGAGCTTTTGTAAGCGCCTCTGTAAGCTTAAACCATATAGTCAAGACCAATCCTAGTCAGTACGCAGTAGGACGAACAGTGCACAGTGTTACTAGCTTTTTAAAATTGCTATTTATGTCTCAATATAATAAATAAATGTGGACAACATCACATACATTATTCTGAAACTAAAGAAAGTGACTATTACGTGTAAAACACATGTTTTAACAAACACAAAAATAGTTTATTTTCTATATTGATCTATCCGGAAACTGAGCTATTAGGACTTTGCAACACATTGAATACGCCACTCCATCACGGAGGTGTCACAATCGTCAGCATTTCTGTTCTAACAAGAAATATTAAATATTATGCAGCATCTATCTTTTAAATTTCTAAAAATGAGAACAGCACCATCCCTTCACGTCCTATTTTTGTCATAAAAGACGACTTTAAGAGCCAGAAGAATACAGCAGCGTCTCCTTTACATCCTTGTAGAGGAGACGGTGCTGGTGGGATGGCCATCCTTTGGGGTGGTGGGATCTACCTCCTAGTGGTCCACCCTGGGCAACGGCATCTTTGGTTTTCTAACCAATGATGACGGCTAACAGATCCCTCGCGGTGGTAGGCATCGTAAGAGGCCGCCTGGATGCAACCACTAAAACAGAGTCCAGCGCTAAAACAGTTTTTCTGTGTTCCGCTGGTGCGTGGGAGAACCAATACCTCTGGGTAAGCTCGCTCCATCTTAGGCTTCTTCTTGACCGTATAGTTAAGTATGTAGTCAAGAGCAAGCTCATTATTTATAAAAAAATACGACGTGGCTATTGATCTTCGTATCACAAAAACCACAGTCCAACAGATGACTAATATATTGGTGATGAACAATCATTGACATAAAATAAGAACTGATGCCTAACTCTGCAACACGAAGATTGTATTTACGGCTATATCTGTCTCTATCAGATACTTTAAGACATCGGTGTCAGTGATAGGGACAAATGGATTCGAATGTACGGACATTGTTGCGGAGTAGGGCCTGTGGGCTTACTCTCTAACACTTTGTCCGTATTTTCGACTCCAACTGTCTCTCTCACTCATACCAACGTGTCGTATTATCTGAAAGGGACAGATATATACAGCGAATACGGGCTTCGTGTTGCGTAGTAGGGCTCTGGATACACAGTCCGATACAATAATGACACTTAAAACTGTCCTCGATTCAATGATTGACACTGATTTTATGTAAGTGTCAACTTCATAACCCGGCCAAATTATGTCGACATGCAATAGTATGGATATTTACGTCATGTTGTATCTATTCGATTGATATAGGTTGTACTTATTTGACGACGACCATTTGGATCAGCGGTAGTAAGCGCTGCTTCTGAGCCATGGGTCGCGCGTTCGATCCCCGCACAGTACAAATATTTGTGTGCATGAACATGTCTGTTTGTACTGGTCTGGGTGTTTTCTGTGTATTATAAGTATGTATTTACAAAAAAAAGTATATAAGTAAGTTCATCGGTTGTCTATTACCCCATACGACAGGGTACTTAATAGTAGCTTAATTTGGGACTAAATGGCTCTGTGTGGCCTAGTGTGGCATATCTTAAAAAAAAAAGTTTTATAACTAATAGTGCACTCTTATAAAGGATAATTTTTTCACGCAGATTGAGTAAAAAAGTAAAGTAACAGCCTACAATCATCCCACTGCAGGGAAAAAGCCTCCATTATTGAATTCAAGTCACCACAGCAATGATGGGTACAGGCATAATCACCACGCTTGCGAAATGCGGGTTGGTGATCACAAACCTGAGCAATATTCGAAAATTCGATACTTTTGGTTGCCCCCGGCGATCGAACTTGGGACCCCGAGATCTTGGCCCGGTATTTAAACCACTAGTCCAACGGGGCGTTGCATATTGTGTATCTCGTTTTTATATTGCAACAATGTGAAAAATGCACATTAAGATATAGTCAAAGATCAATCAAATCTCGTTAAAATGGCGGCAAAAACTCAAGAGTACCGGAGGGCCTAAGGCAGAACCTCAGTTACGACTGCCATACAAGGAGGTCTCGTAAATTCCTCAGAGGGCACATCCTCTAGGAATCTAAGTGTGAAGTTTGCGAGCTAAGTTCTGACTTCTGAATGTAATTTTGAGTTTAAAGACTGTTTTTAAGCAAATATTTAAAAAAAAAGTTTTGACTGTCTTAAGCGGGACTTGTACCCACACCTTCGCTACCGGGCCGACTGCTCTAGCCAATTAATAATTAAATTAAGTAATAAAAAAGCCAAAATAACAAATAGCTACTAAGACATCGTTTTTGATGGAGAATCTATTCAAGGCTTTTTACGCTGTAAGCGTAAAAAGCCTTGAATAAGCGTACATAATCAAGAATATTGATGAAACACCGCTGACTTCATAAATCAGTGAATTAAGATTTTTTCTGCAAATAGGCCCCAGAGGTGCTTTTAAACGTTCCAATATTTAAACCTACCACTGCTTCGGGACAAGTCTTGGCTAGTGCCGAGAAGAAGCAGCTCAAGAAACTCGGTCACTACTGAAAATCATTCGCCTTTCGCGTATTTTGTTAATTAAGTAAGTAGACGGTAAATTGAGAGATAAATACATATTAATGCGAACCAAATCCTTTTCTGAGTTGATTCAACTGTGCGAGTGTGAAGGGAGCCGTTTGTATAAAATGTATGGCTAAGGCCGACCGCACACCTCCGATTTTATTTGTTTAATATTGCTTATCTTAGTAATCTTTATAATCTGACTAATCTGAATAATCTGACTAATCTGACTAATCTTACCAACATAAATGTAAATGTTGAAATGGATTTTTGTTTCTCAATCAAAATTAAAAAATCTCTATTAATATCAACACGGAGGTACAAGTACAGACAAGGTCTACCTGCCCAAAAAGTTAAAAGTGATTGAATTGATTTTCAACTTTAAGTCCAACAAGTAGAGATCAATATCAATTGAGAACATTTGACGTTTTGTGGTAGGTTGACGTGCTGTTGTCTATACCTTATGTATATGCGGTATGTACATAGCACATAAGCAATTGCTATGTACATACCGCATGTATCAGGTAATGCAGGTATAGTTCCCATAGGGTGGTTTCAAATTCAAAATACCACTCGTGGAAAGTCGCGGGATACAGCTAGTTAATGATAAACTAAATGTGGACAACATCACAATCATACATTGTTATGATCCCAGAATAAGTAACTATTAATCACTTGTTTTAACTTGTTTGAACACCAAGATATGAGAAAAATTTGAAAATTAATATCCGACCGGGAATCTAACCTTACACTAACTGGGTTGTCGTTATAGTTATGTGGTCCTTTTGCAAATTCATCCATGACTTTTTCTCTCCAACACCGACGAACCAATTGTCGATGATAATTAGCTGGATCACAATTAAATATGCTAACATGAACTCTCAAGACTCCGATCGGGTTCGCTTTTTGTGTGCAAAGGAACTACCAAACTATATGATAAATCAGTACTCTCATCTGCCATGAAGATCCCAAAAACCCTATTCATTACGTTAATTCTATGAGTACAATTAGTACCATTGATTCGAAGATAGGAAAATATGGTACAAGCGTTTCACACGCGGTCTTACATAAATGAGCCTAAGTGTCATACTGTGTTCCAGTATCCAACAAGTCCGTTGATTGTGTGTGTTTTAGTACAAAAAAGTGTTGGAAATACTTTAATTAATACTTAAAAACACAATTTATTCAGTGCACAAGACACTCCAGCGATCATAACAAGACCTATAACATCAAACAATTTATTTTTTTCAATATTTTATGTAAAAAATCTTTCTTACGACCATTTTTGCTTGAGTGAGATAAAAATATAAAAAACGCGCGTAAGCGACACGGTTAGTGGTTGTACCAGCGCAGCGTCAAGTTGATTGGTCGGCACAGAGCCCTTGCATTTTTTTTTATTTATTCAAGGCAACAAACAGTCATGTAGATAAACAGTTATATGGTTAATGTGTATATAACTAAGGACTAATAGTGCCTATAATTTTATACGGTTCGTCGCTGCGCTTGCGGCTGTGCTCACGGATGTCTCAGCCGTCACATCGACCGCTGTTGTCACGGCTTGTTGTTCGGTAGCCACGCGGCGCTAGTGTCGATCAGCGTTAAAAGAGAATACCAATCGTGCGTCCATTGCTGTAACAGCAGCTGAATCAAAGCTGTTATGACATTTGCACTAAGAAAAGTCAACGGCAGAAATCGTTTTAAGGAAATATGAACATACCGTTCCACATTTTGTTTATAAAGACCATATTCACAGCCTCAGCAAGGATACAAGGAAATTAATAGGCTTCATCGTTAATAGGTAACATTCTGCGGACACCAACCATAAAATTGCACAGCTATAAAATATCGCACATTAGCGCGACGTAAAGTTGTACAGCGCCATCTATTATCGCCGTAGTGTAAGCTTATGACATTATTTACATGTTTTTTCACTCTTAGGTCTTAAAGTCTTTGATTTAGTCATAATGGGTTATCCTTTTAGTGTACCTGGTTTGGGTGTGAATCAAAGTGTTTAGGCCAATGATATTTAAAAAGTAATAGATATGTTACATGCGCTCTCAATATGCGTCCCTAAAACGTCACAATTGTGACGTCTTTTCAAATCCATGAAAGAGAAAGTAATTGTTATTTTCACGAGTATGACAAGGACAAAATAAGAATTACGCATGTGTGCAGTTGTTCGCAAGCGGCACAGATATTTCAATAGTTTTGTAAGGGCATAACCTATCTATACTTTTTAAATATCATTGGTTTAGGCCTACATAATAATTTTTACTGCCATGGTCACTATATTTAGGGTTGCTTAGTTGCTATGGTTACTTAAACTCATAAAAAAAGGGTGCATGTTTGAGAACGTGACAACTAACCTACATTCGACGACCAGTTGGATCAGTGGTAGTTGACGCTGCTTCTGAGCCATGGGTCGCGGGTTCAATCCCCGCACAGTACAATTCGTGTGCATGAACACGTCTGTTTGTACTGATCTGGGTGTTTTTTATGTATTATAAGTATCTATTTAGATAAAAAAAAGTATATAAGTAAGCTTTTCGGTTGTCTAATACCCATAGTATAAGCTTAGTAGTAGCTTAGTTTGGGACTAGATGGCGCTGTGTGGCACAGTGTGGCATGTCTGAAAATATGTGTGGCCCAGTGTGGCATGTTTGAAAATAAAGACTATGTGCTATTTCTACCTGTAATATTAGGGGTTAAAGTATGAAATTGCCGTTTTGTATGGACGAAATCAAGAAAAGTCATTTTTCCATACTAACAATTTTTTTGTTTTTTTAAAAACGCCTGAACCGTTTTTGATGCAATTAAAGGTGAAAGTTAGATGGTTATAACGCTACACATTATAGTATTTAAATTTCTGAAAATCAAAGTATATAATACAAATATACTTAAGCAAGAAGGTCAACTGACACATTGTAAGGGGTCTTTTCAACGACTTCCTTTGAAGTAATAGGCACTAGTATTGCATTTTTTTTAGTCAAAAGTTACTTTATTTAGTTTTTGATACAATGCAAAAAGAATTACGCAATAATATGACTATACTTAAGAGCTATAAACAAAATCAAAAGTGGGAAAATAATCGGCCATTTCATACTTTAACCCCTAATATATATGTATCCCTAATTTCATACAGATCAGTTTTCCCGTTCTGACGTGTTTGAATGACAAACATCACTATATTTTGACACATATAATATTAGTAAGATCATAATTAGTTCGAACTCAGTATTAACATTTTTTCAATCCCCATTTTATAATGCCGACACGCTACTTACACGCTGACTCTCTAATGGAATACGAGTACCATAGAGCCATACTGAAGCATCTTAATACCGCCCCTTAGTTAGTTAATCGAATTTATTTTTTTAGAAAATAATTTTAAGCTATTGCATAGCTTCTATCGCGGGCCTTGAGCGTGGAGACCGAATCCAGAAATTCCGTAACGAAAATAACCTAACACACCCCTCTCCGACCGGCACAGCGGTGATACTTTTTAATTTTATAATTGCATAAGTTGATAAAAAATGCTATGCAATAGCTTTACCGCGGCACTCTGCGAGTGCCACACGTCTTTTTTTATATAAAGCGTTTGTTAGGTTAGCAGTCTAGTGTTTGTTTAGTTAACTTTGAATTGTAAGTAGACTTAATTTCAGGCTGTGTTATAAATATTGTTTGTTTCAAGAGAAACATATTTATGAGCCACTAATTTCTAGTATTTTTTGTTTTATGTGCATGCTGTGTTTACCTGTAAGAAATTATTACACTGGTCTACTTCTAATACAAGATATGTTTTTGTAATATGTATGAGTGTATATAAACTTTTGGTAAACCTTATTAATAAATTTTAATAAATAAATAATCAGTAACTTTTTACCAATACAAACGTACCTACACACTACAGATTCTTATCCTTTAAGAGGCTGTTTGCCGGGACAAAATTTATCAAGTCGCATTTTCCACCACGTCATATTTTTACGAGTATACAATACCTTATTAAACTATGGTGGCTCCTAGCAAATCACGTGAGAGAATTTTCTGAATTTCCAAATCACTTGACTATAAAATAGATGATGTTGGGAGCTTTCCATTACACACGTGGAGCCCAAAGGGGAGAGTGGGGGGGGGGGGGGTCAGTAAAATATCACCACATAACACGAGAGGGGGCTTATTAAGACATCATGTGTATTTGTTTTTAAAGTTAAGCAAAATCATTTAAGTTAGATAACACCTTTTTTTGGTAATTAACTTATATTAGTCTATACAAAGATTCTTATCGGCAGTATCATTAATTTTCCATTTCGCGCCACCAAATCTCGCGACAGTCATCGCGTGATCTATCTTGACCCGGCCATGTGTGCATGCATTACCCTTTCTTGTATCTATAAAAAATACACTTGATCCTAGGTAGGGGAAGGCTAGTATAAAACCTAACCACGTATCAACAGGCGAAAGGGGCCATCTAAAAAGTTTTATTTTAATTTTAATTTTATTTTTAAAACCATAACCTGATTAATGAACAACACCTTAGCAATACATCATTACTTCACATTGCAGTCATTACTAATGTCACTATAAGTTTTAAAAAAACGATTTATTTGGACTCTGATAAAAATTCTCACCAGTTTTTACGTCCAAATACACGGCTAGACTGATTTATAGGCGGTTAAAGGAAGCTAGCAGACAAATTTGTAGCGAGCATAATACAGCGAATTTATTATCAGACGAAGTAAAGTGGTCGGACCTGTCTCGATAGGGATGTGCCGAGCATGCGTGATAGTTTTCGGATACAAAATATTTTGGATAACGCACTTTTTTATATCATTTTTACTGGTATTAATTTACTGGATAATATTAACAATAGATCTACTGTTATTGTGAATCATAGCATAGATTGACTATAGTTAGATCTGATCGGTATTTTATTCATTATAGTTTTCAGATAACCAAGTGACTGGAACGACAATAATAATTATTTTGGATTTAGAAGGAATTAGCTTAACTTCTAGACCTTTTAATAAAGAAAACAGTAGTTTAAGAAGCTTCCACATCTTTTGGTTAAATCAATCCTGACTATGTTTAGTTGAATTTTTGTTTTTCGGATACACATGTCGAATCCATCTGTTCTTTGCCCATCACTAGTCCCATATTGAAATCCGATATTGCGTATGATAAACACCTTTCGATTGCTAGAATTCTTTTAGGTGTCTCTGCCTTATTTACATTATTACTAGAAATATGTTTTTTTTTTCTTTGACTTGTATTCGAAAGACCTAATGTAAACGAAATCACGCAGCAGGACTGATTCTTGTGTGCAAATTGAATGTTAACTATTTGTGTGCTAAAGTGATTTTTTACGACACCCATAGGAAGAGAAGAGGTGGTGCTGTTTTGTTTTAAAACCGCCAAGGTACTTACAACAGCAAAATCCTACTTACAAGGTTTAAAAGGTACGTATGTGTGTGAATGATGTTTGTCGGTTATTTATTGTTCGGCACCGACTTGAATTTTGTTGCTTATTTCATGCTTTTAGACATATTTTGCGCATAAGTTGTTTCATTATCAACCCTTTATTTCTATCTTAGTATATTGATAGTTAATAGTAAGACGTAAGTAGGCATATATAGCGCTTTTAAAAAAAAATAGAAAGATTCTTTGATAATCAATAAAACGAACAAGAAATAATTTAAAGAAATCCACTAACCTAGTAAAAAGTTTTACATGGTCAAAAATAAAAAAATATTACCGTGGAGCCAAAAAAGTCTTCTTTATTAAAAAGCAGCCATAACAAAAACAATTTGACACCTCCGTTTGACACAAAGAATGTATTCCGTCAAAAATCGAACGGCCATATTTTTTTGGTTCTAACCTAAAAATGTCGTGGGAAAAAAGTCAATGACAAACTAGCAACAAAATCATTTGAAAGAGGTCGTGACATTTGACCGTAAGCCTAAAATCGGTCATTCACGAGGCAAATCTAAACACAATACAGAGAAAGGACGCCATGTTGGATATTGAGCGCGGTTTTTGCTCGGACATTTTTAATTTCTTCGACCCTTGACTCTTCACGGTCGGGGGACGAAGGTATTTCAGTCATCGAAGAAATAAAAAAATACAATTAGACGCGTATATAGTTAGACTGTATTAAAGGTTCTGCTCGTAATAGAGTTAATTGATTTGCGGCTTGTACCATGTAAACAACGGCCGGTCAAGCTACCCAAAAAGTTAAAGGTCATTGAATTGATTTTCAATTTTATATCCAACAGGTAGAAATCAATATCAATTGAGAAAATTTGACGTGTTGTCTGTACCTTATTATTTATGAGTTTCCGATATTTCGGCACTGTTGCAAGCGTCATGATCACGGAAGTTCTTCCGTGGTAGATGGTATTAACCCCAAAACAATTGACTCTAGTGATAGTGCCTATGAAAGTTTAAATGATTTATAGGTCCTATGTTCTTTTAAATGAATGAATCAATTTTCTTTTTCACATAAATGTGACTAGGTGCTTGCAAATAAGTTACTGGATTGTATGCAGGTTAAGATTCGATGGCGATTTTTAATTTTGCGAACGCCTCATTTAGACTAGACACTAGAGCTATTTGCTGTCCCCAATTGATTTAATTTTATTACTTCTAAACAAAGTCAATTCTCAAAAAACTAGAACAGTATCATTTTAGCAAATTACCTCTAGTATTTATTGAATTATTGTAAACTGCTTTTCATACTGGCATTCTTTTGTATTGTACATTATTGCTAAAAACGGTCACTTTTGGCGTTAGCGACAAATTCGACTTTATAAACAACTAAATAAAAAGTTTACTGTGATTCAATAAATACTAGAGGTTTGAAATGATACTGTTCTAATTTTTAGAGACTTGATTTTGTTTAGAAGTAGTAAAATTCAATCAATTGGGAATGAAATGAAATGAAATGAAATGAAATGAAATGAAATGAATGGGAGCAGTACTTATCTCTAGTAGTCCTCTTAACATATAAGATTTAAAAAAAGTGACTTTGTAAGTAGAATATTTATAATTTTCTATAACGAAGGCGGGTGGTGTTGGCAGTTTGGTCAAGGATAAAAAAAACATCCACTACCCGTATTCTTCTGGCAGTACTCCTCTAGACGCTTTTGACTCATAGGACGAGAAAAGATGGAGCTAACCTACTGTAGGCCAACACTTTCTATGCTATCAGCGATCATAAAGATCATCCATCCAAACGGAGACTGGTTCAGAAGTTGCGTCGCTTCCAGCTTCTGAAGGCTTTGCATAACTAAAACTAGTTTCAAAACAAGTCATAGACAATGCAAATCCATTGAAATCGTAAATATTCGCTGTTGCACAATATTTCATATACAGGGTTGCAATGAAATCGGTTTTGTGTACAAAAAACTGTAATTTTTATCTTCGTTCGATTTTATTTTACAAAAATGTTAACGGAATTTCACATTGGGAACTTTAACCATACAGTTAAAGAAGTGGTCTATCAAAATTAAAAATAGGTTAATTAAATAATTATTATATTGACCTATGACACCGATTAAACCATGACATTTTTATTTCAATAGTATAAAACAGGTATGTTTTTGAAACTGTTTTTAAGTTGCTGGCTCTTATTTTTCAAATAAAGATTAAGAAATTTATTCTCCGTCACTAATATTATGTCATAACGTGTATACTATTTACGGACTGCAAAATTATTTATACATAAAATTACTTATATACTCATGCTCTGATTGTAATCTGAAAACTCACCCTATATAAACAGAGTATGACGAAAGAATAAGTCCGGCACTTTATCACAAAGTTATGAGTAAGCTTCGCAGTATGCCTGTTGGTACAAACCGCCTACTAACCTCTGCCTGATAACAATAGGTTTTTCAAATTCCACAAACAATTCTCAAGATAAAAATTCAAATTTATGTGTGTACGCGCTACAAAGTCCTAAGAGCTTTAGAGATGATATACAGCCTCGGGCTGCTGTAAAGCTGTAGTAAAGCTGTAGTACAGCCATGCAATAACTGTTAAAAACACGGTCACTCGCGTATATATATTACCTAAAGCTAACAATGTAGAGCGAGAAACTTATTCAATACTAGCTATTGCCCGCGACTACGTTCGCTGATAAAATATAGCCTATGCTATACCCTGACCCATAACCTACCACTAGGCAAAAATACCATGACGATCCATTTCAGTATGTAAAACAAAAACAGAGATCTCACGGAAACGTACCTTTTTTTTAAAATTTCAAATAGCCTATGCTATTCCTGACCAAACAATATATCTCTGTTAAATTTCATTTAGATCTGTTCATCATATTCACAGAATATTTTATCCAAATATGTCAAGCTGTGTTGGAGGAGTTAGGTAATAATTACACGCACAGAATCATACATAATATAAATAAGCTTGATGCACAGTTTTCCATAATGAATAACTACTATGAAAGTGATTTCTTAAGAGATATATAATTGATTCCGGGTACTAGTACCTTGTTTATTATGAGTTTCCAAACCCGAGTAACAGTAACCATAAAAGATAAAGTCGATTTATTAAAAAGCTGTGTTTAGAAATCCAAGTTTATTATATTTCAAATACTTATACCAAGGATCGTTTTAGGGCTGAAAAGATATTTTAAGGACCAAGAGCAGCCGAAATTTTCATTCACGAAATTGTATTTGTCACGTGTGGATTATATTAATAGAACAGCCCATTAAAATCATTCATTTTTTGGTTAACAATATAATAGGGGTTAAAATATGAAATTGCCGATTATTTTCCCACTTTTTATTTTGTTTATAGCTCTTAAGTATAGTCATTTATTTTATTGCGTAATTCTTTTTGTATTGTATCAAAAACTAAATAAAGTAACTTTTGACTAAAAAAAAAATGCAATACAAGTGCCTATTACTTCAAAGAAAGTCGTTGAAAAGACCCTTTACAATGTGTCAGCTGACCTTCTTGCTTTAATTGCATCGAAAACGGTTCAGGCGTTTTTAAAAAAACTAAAAAATTGTTAGTATGGAAAAATGACTTTTCTCGATTTCGTCCATACAAAACGGCAATTTCATACTTTAACCCCTAATAATATCGAAGACGATATTTTACTTTCAAAATTTGACGGCATCGAAATATAGCTCGAAGACAGACTTGACCTTAGCAGTTAAAAATGACCTCGGCTGTCGTCTCATCCCAATAGATCTATGATTGTGAGATGATGATATTTCAATCCAAAGATTATTTCAATCTTTAACCGATTTAAAAAGGAGGCAAAAGTCAGTCGGTTCATGATTTCTCTCGTGTACTGTGGTTTTCATGAGTTTCCGTTCTTCTAAATGAAAATACTACTGCATACTCGCTCTTGACCGGTTTTATTATGTCCACACCATGTGTGTGTACTGTGTATTATATCATCTAAGCTGTTCAATTTCCATGATAAAACAGTAAGTGCCGATCCCACTGCAGGGCAAAAGCAAACTGAATTCAAGTTACCACAGCAATGATGGGTACAAGCATAATCACCACGCTTGCTTTGCGGGTTGGTGATCACAAACCTGAGCAGTGTTCGCAACTTCGAAACTCTTGCTGCCCGAGCCGATCGAACCCTGGACCCCAAGATTTTGGTGCGGTACTTAAGCACTAGATGAAATGGGGCGTAAAAATAAATATGAGATTTAAAATTAACCATGCTATCATTTAATACATTCCAGTAGTAAGATCCGGTTGTAAAATTAACAACATAATTATAATTAGCAGTTCGAGATTTTATCTCATTCGTTCTGATAATGTTAAACACGAAAATTGTAGAATTAAACGTATTAATTAAAATTAATTTGTATTCACACTAATCGTGTTTGAACAGTTTGTTTGTTAATTACTTTCGGCTTTGGGTTCCTCGAAAAGAATGGGAAATGTCTTCCAATATTACTCGTAGTATATAAACTTGAAAAATTTTGTCTCAGGCGGGACAAAATTTAAAAAAAAAAAAATTTTCAAGTTTATATACTGATATTATAAGTGCAATTAAGTTGCTAAAATATCAAATAAAGTATATGAATGTCTTCCACTTCCACTGTTGGGTAGATTTGTAAACTTGCCTTAAAATGAAATTTAATTGTAATGATGCAATTTTTAACGCAACGACCATCAGATATTCATATTATGGTATTTTGGGCGGGGAAAATACCTATAAATTATGGAATTGAAAAAACCATTCGTGATTTATAAGTAGCTATACCAACACGTCTTTCTTTATACAGAACCTTGACTTGTTGAACCAACTCGACAAGTTTCTAATTAATATTAAGTCTAGTATCACCCGTGGTGTCACGTGGGATAAAAATCGTTTCCCAGAAGAACGAAACTATTGTCTCCTGTTTGTTACACACTCGTAACTGCATGTGGCTTTGTTTAGTTTAATTCGTTTAGTAAGATTCGTTACGTAAAATCAATAAAAAACACTATAGCTTTACATTTATTGTGAGCCTTTAATACTGACGCGTTGATGTCTTTTATATGGCAAAGATCAAAACGGGCACCTCAAGTACCTCAAAAATATGATAGCTTGGAGAGAAAGTTGTATCCATGTTACACGCTTCAGATATTTAAAATGTTACTGAAATGCCCCACTGCAGGTCAAAGGTCACCATCATTGAATTCAAGTCACCACAGCAATGATAGGTACAGGCATAATCACTACGCTTGCCAAATGCGGGTTGGTGATCACAAACCCAAACAATGTTTAAAAATGTGAAATTCTTATTGCTGAATACGGGAATCGAACTTTGGACCTCGAGATCCTGGCCCGGCATTTGAACTACTAGACTAACGGGGTGTTGTGAGCCTTATTTCTTAATAATAATATAAATGCCTAAGTGGTTCTGTCCGTCTGTTACGTTTTCACGCCTAAACTACTGAACCGATTTTGATGAAATTTCACAAAGATAGAATAGACATTAAGAAATGACATAGTTTATTTTGTATTCCATGTTTCTTTAACGTATAGTTCAAGCAGGCAGAGCCACATGCGAATAGCTAGTAATAAATAAATAAACACTTCCCTCCTCTCATGACACCCTTGCGAAGAGAAGTAGTGGTGCTATATTATTTTCATAACACGATAACCGGTAAGGAACGTACATCCTCAAAGTCAATATACCTATAAGGTCAAATATACCTCGAGACAAAATAAAAAAGCCTCCGTACACAGTAGGGCGTCCATTTTGTCGTTTTTAACCTATATCAATTCTGTTTACCCCCCGCTAGGATTGTCGTGATAGATCTAAATGATAAAAGAAGGTTTTTGAATTTATATTTTCGCGTTAAAACCTTTTTTTGTTTGCCAAGTATTAATGATGAAAAATATCGCTACCATATTCGTTATTACATAGGTATATAGTTTTACATAATATTTTGGTTTATCTAGGCTTTTTAATATAGCGTTTGTGGTCCCGGGCAGACTGTTAAGTGTTTGATTGTAATTAGGTTTGAAGAATAGATAGATAGATAGATACACTTTATTGCACACCATAAAATTGAAAAATAACACATGAGTAAGATTTAGATTAGTACAATTTAGGCGGTCTTATCGCTTGCAGTGATCTCTACCTGATAACCTTCAGGTAGAGAAAAGATGAAACAGATTTGAAAGGGGAAGGCGGCGAAGAGTATTAAAAAGTATATGTAAAAAAAAAAGAGATGTAAAATTACAATCTGAAATATCTAATATTACACGCTAGTTAACTACATAAATAACATTAAAATACAGCATTACATACGTGCATAATAAACTATAAATATTCGATTTTACCGAGTGCAAGAGATAATACAAGTAACATAACCCGACTAAATTCAAACGATTTGAATTTGCAAAACATTTCAATTCCGATACTGTAACAGAGATATTACAAAGAGGATTTTAAGTAGACACATTTTAGAAGTATATAGTGTGATGACGAAATATTTCGCTACTTTTATAATGAGGTTTTTTTATATGAATAATGGGCTTGCTTTTGACTACATACTTAACTATACGGTTAAAAAGAAGCCTAAGATGGAGCGAGCTTACCCAGAGGTGATATTCTAATACTTATATTTTCGCTTTGACTTTGTACGTGTAGGTTTCGGCTAAGTAAAGATAATTGAAAGCTCTACTCTCTAATCAGTATGTATGTATACCATGCAAGGAATTATTGATACATATAAACGACGTTATCAGCGTGATATATCAGCGACGTTAATTTATTCCTTGCGTCACTTGCTGAGTCGTAGACCCTTTTGTCTCATTGGCTATTAGCTTACTTGTGATTTCTTGTTGCTTAGCTTAAGTTACCTTATTGTAATAATGCTGTTGAGAGAAAGAAATAGTTTTATTTATTTATTTATTTAAACTACCACATTTTTAACATAATTCTTCTTAAATAAATAAAATAAAATAAATATTTCAGACATGCCTCACTGGGCCACACTGAGCCATCTAGTCACACATTAAGCTACTATTAAGTACCCAGTCGTATGGGGTACTAGACAACCGATAAACTTACTTATATACTTTTTTTTTGATAATAAATACTTATAATACATAGAAAACACCCCGACCAGTGCAAACAGACATGTTCATGCACACAAATATTTGTACTGTGCGGGGATCGAACCCGCGACCCATGGCTCAGAAGCAGTGTTTACTACCGCTGACCCAAATGGTCGTCTCTTAAGCGTATACTCGTAACAGATAAGTACAATAGAAATCAATTGTAAAATCTGTGTTACATCTGCAAATAGGCCCCAGGAGGCGCTTTTGCACGTCCCAATATTATCCTACTACTGCTTCGGGACAAGTGTGGGCTTGTGCCGCAAAGCAGAGCAAGAAACACGGTCACTATTGTCAGCTTCTTTTAAAATGTTTACAACAAAATACACTTATGTTATCGAGAGCTAAGACAATTTAATGCCGTACATTTCTTTATCTCAAAATCTCTAATAATCATGAATAGTATAGTAGCGTTCTTTTTCTTTTCTTTCTATTAGCATATGGCACAGACCTGTGCTTTTACAGATGACCAGTTAAAGGAACGATTTCCGCTATAAAAGCTATTAAAGTCCTACCCAGAGACTAAAACTATCTCTCTACATAAACGCGCAAAACGTAACAGAATTTTTCACTATTTAGTCGAATTATTTTACATTTACGAGTGTAATATTTAGTAAAATGTAATTTACGCTTTCTTGTAAGAAGCGCGGCAATAGGCGTGATAACAAATCAAACTTATATTATATCTTGAGTATTGTCGCAGTATGTATTTTACAATTTATGTTGCCGGCACTTAAAAACAATAGCACCACACCTTCTCTTCCTATGGGTGTCGTAAGAGGCGCCTAAAGGAGTACTGCCAGAAGAAGAACGACAGCAGCGTCTCTCTACCATTGGCCAAACTGCCTGCCAAGCGTGGCGATTTTGGCAAAATCCTTATTTTAGACAGGCCTATGTCCAGCAGTGGTTTGATAAAAACTCTTGATGATAATAATGAGGTATTTTAAAAACAAACGTGTTTTAAGTAACATAGAAATAAAATGATATTACTATTTCTTTTTACTGTTTTAGACGGCCTCCTTAATGCTATAATAATAAACATGTTTTTCCAAAGCAATAAAAATAACATATAAAGCTTTGTTCACACGGATAAAGAATAATATTTACAGCACTTAACAAAAAATGACAACGAATTATTGCGGACGGTCGTAAAATGTTTTCATATAAAACCAAACGATCAAAATCTTATTCAACGGATGACAACGAATAAAATAAAATAACAAACCTTTCATAAAATTCCAATAATTATGTAATATCGCCGATACTGTCCCATATCCCACTTTGGACACACAAAGCACTTTACACACGCTATTTAAATAGTTTATCCATTAACATCAAGTTTAACACTTAGAAGAAATATCAGTAAGAATCTCTGCACATTTATTAACGTAAAAATTCAAGACAATGTTTTGTGAGACGAAAAAAATCCAACACGCGTCCACTCAGTCCAACGCGTCTTCCATTACTGAAGGCAAAGTTGCCGGTGGTGTGAATAAGAGGACGCTTGTCTCCCTCTCACCGCTTCTACGGTGCTGGCTAGAGCGAGACGGGTATAATGGCATGCATCATGGTACCACGTCGCGGTAGACTTTTTTCCGATTTCTTTGAACGATCCACAAGGGGATCTTATGATCTATAGATCGTTATAGTAAGCCGTGTGAGTTATGCCTCCGTTCTTGGGTGATTCATTGATACGCGTTTAGACCGTTTTTAAATTATGGTATTTGGTTTTTTATCTATGTGGGTGTGTGTTTTTTGTTGAGTTTAATTGGATGAGTAAACATGCGTTCTCTAATTATGATTATTGACTTGTTTAGGTATGATTTCGTGAGCTATAAACATTGATTTGATTAGTATGTTATATTTGTCAGCTTAAGCTTTGTGTAAAATGTCTCTTCAAACTGTAAGCTAATGTGATATGACATACCTACCGTAATGCAAACTCTACCTTACGTACATGACTTAAAGTTAAATGTAACTGAGATAAAAGAGCGCTCCAATGTTCAGTGGGTGCTCATTTGGTAAGGAAGATTTTCTATCATTGATAATACTATTCTAAATACACTAAAGTTTTAATTTAAATTTTGCATCAATGCAATGGTTTTAGAGCATGTTTTGGTCTCGCAGAGATTTGCTCTCTTAGGGAAATAATGAAGGATAAAGATATGCCTATGAAAGGAAAAAAGAAAGTATACGAAGTATGCATTATTCTTACTATACGGATGCCAGACATGGGCGTTAACACAACTACAAGAAAGTAAATTACAAGTCTGCCAGAATGCAATAGAAAGGAGTATTTAAGGCAAAAAAAGAAAAGATAGGGTTAAATTACAAGAAATAAAAGATAAAATAAAATTTAAAAATACACACACTACCTACAGACAGCTAAAATTGCGTTGGACGAGACATAAATGTTAAGAGAAAGTAAAGAAAAATGGACTAAGTTGGTAACCAAATGGTATCCAAAAGATAGCGTAAGGATAGATAGATAGATAGAATACTCTTTATTGCACGCAATAAAATTGAAAAATAACACATGAAAAACACTTAGAATTGTACAATTTAGGCAATCTTATCGCTTGCAGCGATCTCTACCAGACAACCTTTAGGAAGAGGAATTTTGAATCAGATTTAAAAGTATAAGGCGGCAGAGATTTTTCAAATGTGAACGTAACAAAATATAAATAGATTTAATATCACACCTAAAATATAATATTACACGCATAATAAAATACATAAATAACATTAAATACGTAGTACATATGTACTACGTATTTATATGCATGTATGCATAAAGAAATAGAGGCAGACAAGTCAAAAGATGGGAAGATGACTTCAGGAACATAGCTGGCCCGTTATGGACCCGTCTAGCAAGAGACAGAAACACGTGGAAATCTTTAGAGGAGGCCTTTGTCGATAGACAAGCTGTTCCAAACAAACATCCAGTTGCCGATCATTCTAATGCAAATTAGAACCGATTAAATCAATTAAATTTTTAGTAAATAAGCATTATTCATTTTATGGAAAGAAACAGCATTACAGGATATTATATTTTATTTATTTATTTATTGTTTATTTGAAACTGTAAGCTAATGTGATATGACATACCTACCGTAATGCAAACTCTACCTTACGTACATGACTTAAAGTTGACTGTAACTAAGGTAAAAGAGCGCACAAATGTTCAGAGGGTGCTCATTTGGTAAGGAAGGTTTTTTTTATCACTGAGAATACTATTCTAAATACACTAAAGTTTTTTTATTAATTTTGCATCAATGGTTTTAGAGCATGGTTGTTATGAGGTCATATATTCTTATTAATATGTTAATGGGACTACTAGAGCTATGAGCTGCCTCTAATTGATTAAATTTTATTACTTCTAAACAAAATCAATCCTCAAGAAACTAGAACATTATTACCTCTGGTATTTACTGCTAGAACTAGACGGTTTCTTACCAAGCACACTTCTCAACCTATGGCTATCGTTATAGGACATTAAAACACCACCTGAAATGGATAGGCAGTAAAGTCTTATTTCCAAGCATCACTCTCCTCGATCCATGGGTGTCTTAATAGGTAGCTAAAGCACTGCCAGAATTAGACGGTATCTAGATCTTTTATCCAAGCACCACTCTTCTCGACCTAAGGCTACCCCCTTATAGAAGACTAAAGTACACTAGCAGTTGATGAGCAGTATGAGTCTTCTTTACAAGCACCACTCTCCTCGATCTATGGGTGTCTTAATAGTAACTAAAGTACTGCCAGAATTAAATGGTATCTAGATCTCTTATCCAAGCACCACTCTTCTCGACCTATGGCTACCCTTATAGAAGACTAAAGTACACTAGCAGTTGATCAGCAGTATGAGTCTTCTTTCCAAGCACCACTCTTCTCGATCTATGGGTGTCTTAATAGTAGCTAAAGTACTGCCAGAATTAGATAGTATCTAGATCTCTCTTTATTTGATATTTTAGCAACTCAATTGCACTTATAATATCAGTATATAAACTAGAAAAAATTTGTCTCAGGCGGGACACGAACCCCGCCTGAGTCCCGCCTGAGACAAGATTTTTCAAGTTTAAATACTGATAGATCTCTCTTCTTATAGTAGACTTCTCATTCTATGGGTGTCCTAATAAGCAACTAAAATACCGCCAGTAGTAGAACGGCAGCGACGTCTTCTTTGTAAACACCACCTCTATTCATCCCTTTTGGTGTCCTAATAGACGCTTAAAACCTTCCGTCAAAAGATGGGAGAAAATTCTTCACTCTAAGCACCACTTCTTCTCATCTTATGGGTGTCCTAATGAGAGGCTAAAGTACTGCTAGAAGAAGACGGGTAGGAATATCTTTTCGGCAATATCGACAACCCGTTTGCCAAGCTTGGCTATATGGCAGACCCTTAAAGAAGTCTAAGTTCACTAGTGACCAAAAGCTCCCCACTGAAAGAGCTTTAGTATTACCAGTCAAATCATTTCATAACTATACCATGTTATTTCAAATTGAAAAATTTTTTTACAAATGAATCTTAAATATGAAGACGTAAAGTAACAATTGGTATGACATTCACAGGTGTTCTCTTCGAAGTCCAAAGCTGTCGTCTCGAAAGCTCTTGAAGTGTTTGCACAAGAAATATTTTCACTCCAAGTGCTATCTTACCGTCTACCAGCGAAGGCTTTATAGCAGTGTTACTTAAGCCTTATTTTATTTTTGTCTATAAAAAGGAATCTATGTAAATAAAAAAATATTACCGAAATGTATGTACCTCAGAACTTCTGATCGACTACACCAACATAAATGGAATATAATGCTTAAGGGGACTATTAGAGCTACAGTTAATTTTATTTTATTACCTAAACAAAATTAATTCTCAAAAAACTAGAACAGTATCATTTTAGCAAATTACCTCTAGTATTTATTGAATCACTGTTAACTGCTTTTTATTCTGGCATTCTTTCGTATTGTACACTAGCTGTTGCCCGCGACTCCGTCCGCGTCAATTTCTGTTATTATGATCGCGATTATTTTTGCAACATTTTTCACTGATGCTTCGCTCCTATTGGTCGCAGCGGAATATTAAATTTTATTACTTCTAAACAGAGTCAATTCTCGAAATACTAGAACAGTATTACCATAGCAAATTACCTCTAGTATTTATTGAATCACAGTAAACTTCTCATTTAGTTGTTTATAAAGTCGAATGTGTCGCTAACGCCAAAAGTGGCCGCTTTTAGCTATAATGTACTATACGAAAGAATACCAGAATGTAAAGCAGTTAACAGTGATTCAATAAATACTAGAGGTAATTTGCTAAAATGATACTGTTCTAGTTTTTTGAGAATTGATTTTGTTTAGAAGTAATAAAACTTAATCAATTGGGGGCAGCATTTAAGGGGACTACTAGAGCTAAGGCTCTAGTAGTCCCCTTAAATTATCTTCCTTGGTAAACCCGTTCAAAGCCGGGACGGACAGGTAGTATATTAATAAATAAAAATCACAATTATTGCACGATATGAGTTTTTTAAGACGATGTACTTAAAATATTTCGGCTTCCATCAAAATATCTCCGACCAAAAATTGCTTCAATCTCAAACTGTCATATTGAAAATATTTCATATTATAAATTCTCTCGAGACATACACGCTCATTTATTACCGAAATTCATTAAAATTGTACAATGAAAGTCATTAAAAGTATGGTGAACACAATACATGAGACTTTTTGATTTTTTAACTCGAAAATTTTTGTATTTATTTTCGCCAATCTAATTATAGCAATGTATCGGAAGTTCGGGGTAATGATTGATGAGCTAAGGTCTGTTCAAGATGGCAGCAACGTCATCAGTATAACCTTAAAATAAGGGTCTTGCATTCTATGGATGCAAATGAATATTTGCTTTTTGAAATCATGGATTAAATTTAAAAACTAGTTATACTATACAAAAATATGTACGGTGGTCATTTAGAGGTCAAAAAATAGCTTGGTCTGCTTTTCATCCTTAAAAACAGATCTCGTGGGATATTTTTTTATTAGAGAATTTTAAAGCGAATGCAGTCGCGGGTTCTCAACAAGTAAATAAAAAAAAACACTATGTCGCCCGGTGAAGGCGTCCTTACCTACCAGGTGTGAAATCCATCAAAACACAACAATGTTAATTTGACTGGCGCGCATGGGGTTCAATTCCCGCCTGATTCTGAATCATCAGGAAAATTTTGTGATTACTTTTTACCAGAAATAAAGCTAAACGACGGCCACTGCTGGAAATAGGCCTCCACCAAGGATCTCCACAACGATCGGCCGCGTTACCCGCATCGAACCTTCACCAGATCGTCGGTCCACTTAGGGGGGCCTACCCGATCCGGTGCGCGGTCGCCATTCCAAAACCCTTTCACCTCAAAGGCCATATAAATTAAGAGGAAACACTACGGGCAAGAGAATTGAAAAATAGGTATTTGTAAAATCTATTGCTGTCGCGCAGTGCCAAATGCCTTCACCGCAGAGTGTGATAAAGACAACTGCTTCTTGGACCGAAAATACCTACTAAAAACACACCAAATGAACGTTTCGTAGTCCCCCAAATACTTTTCCAAAACTAGACCGATTTAAATACTTTTTTTATTAAAAATTAAAGAAAGGCTTTGGCCGTGATCGTATGTTTTCCTTTTTTTCTAAAATTTTGCCAAATTTGTTTTCTGGTTGTTTGAACACAGCGGAATATCTGGCGAATTTTTTCGATTTTTGAGGGCTCATATCTTTTTTATTAATTAATTTATGAAAAAACAGAAAACATAGAAACATGCTAATAGTGGCCATAGATTTTTGTAATAAAAATTATTGCTCTACTGGCTTTATCCAGGGAGGAAACAGGGGACTACGTTGTGTTTCCTCTTAACCTTTTATATTAAACCTGCACGTGACAACGTAAAGAGGACATATTCAGATGGCGAGGGCTTAAACTGGCCCCTCGCCACAACCAGTATTTATTGTAGCAATGGGACTCCCCTCTACCTCTGGGCCTTCGGTTCCTCTCACTATATGTCCCGCCCACTGCCACTTCAGCTGAGCTATTCTTCGAGTGATGACGGTTCTATTAGTTATCCTTCGGATTGCCTCATTTCTAATTCTATCACGATTAAGGAACTACATTTCTATCGATATTTTGGCTCTAACTCTAGTGTCCTAAATGGACCCGACCGAGAATGGAACCCGTAACCCTTGCGTAATACGCAGACACTGCACCATAATCCCCGCCAATATCAGAAATGAATTAAAGTTTATTTGTTACACTTGCACACATGAACTAAACCGATTTTGAATAAATTTGGAACAAACTAAGATCAAACACTGAGATAGGACAAAATTAGTATAAAATTATAAACCTGTGCCCAGCAGTGGGCTAACGATAATATCCATGGAAAACCCCGCGATACAGCTTGAATTTCACGGGCAGAACAGCAAGCGAACAGTTTGTAGTTAATATAACAAGTGACTCTGCATCATATCACTAGTGTACCACCAGAATAAGGCTAAAAGTAATTTGGGGTACCAAACTCAGACATAATTAGCGCTACACGCGTCTCGTAAGATATTGCCTTCGATACAATATTTTTCTTTTTTTCTCTGCAAATTCTTGGGCTTTTTTCATTTCTACCAGATTTCGCTCGGTTTTTTTTCGTCATTTTTTCTGTAACAACATCGATGTGAAAAGTTATTGAGAAATCTGTTTTCGCGTTTTTTATTACTACGTTTACGTTGTTTCTTTTCTTAATGTGACATTTAAGAATATTTTGAAGGCAAATTAAAATTAATTAAATTCAGAATTATATTTAATTTCTTTTTTGACATTTATTATTTAAGCTTAAAAATTATTTAGTTAGTTTATTTTTCTTTGACATGTTATTTATTGTGAATGGTAAGCGCTTTAACACGTCCCAATATTTGAACCTAACTGCTTCGGGAGAAGTATGGGCTGATGCCGAGAAGAAACAACGCAAAAAACTCGGTCAGCCTCATTCTAAAATGAATCCTAGAAGTAGGAGAACATGGTAGGTTTTTCGTCATCGTCTCTCTACTACTGTTTGTATCGCTTTGCCTTAACAGGGTCTATAATTAACTGTATTTAATATACTGTTTTCTTGAGTTTACGCGAACACTATACATTTAAATGCAAGATATGTTTACGGATTTAGTACGCGTTAATTTTTAATTTAACCCGACGTTTCGAAACACTTTACAGCGTTCATGGTCACGGGCAGACTAAGACCCGAGTTCACCAACATTTAAACAGTCGGTAAACAAAGAGTGACGATTAATTTGACACAATTCCCATACAAAATATGTCAAATAATATTTTAAACGCTGTTTAAACTTAAACTTCTGTTGGTGATCTCGGGCCTAAGGAGTTATTCGTCGACGAACGAATAATACGACTAGATCCGTAAACATTATTTTTAATTTCAGGCTTTGTAAGAGGCTGCCTGGATGCTACCACCCTCCTACCGGAGTTCAGGGCCAAACAGTTTTTCAGTGTTCCGCTGGTGTGTGGGAGAACCAGTACCTCTGGGTAAGCTCGCTCCATCTTAGGCTTATTCTTAACAGTAGAGTTAAGTATGTAGTCAAGAGCAAGCCCATTGATTATAAAAGAAAAACTCCATTAGCTCATCATCATTATTTAATTGCACAACGCTATAATCAGGATTTCTTTAGATTCAATACAAAAAAAGGCTTGGGGTCAAACGAAATGTTTGACATATTCATATATACTCACAAACTGTATCCTTTCCCAGACACACAATATTATCTGTGGCACAAAAAATTTTACTCACAGACCACCGATCATTAACTAGGAACTGACGTCGATGCTCATACTGTTTAAGGAATGTCTTAACATTGCTGCGTTAAGGCGGTGAGTCTTGTTTTAGTTACTTTATTTTATGTAGATATAAAGATATACTTATGATACAAAATATTTTTTAACACAAAATACATTAGTACTGCAAAATTCAGATGTTTTTTTCGCTGGGAAGACGGCAAAGAATAAAGATTAAATGTTGTGCTGCTAGTCTTACACGAGTATTTAAGAAAAACTAGGCCTTGATGGTCTAATCTGGCAAATAGAACGCCACAACAGGTAGATAAAATAAAATAAAAATAAAAGATAAAACCTTAATAATGACCACTTCGATTCAATTCTTTTTTTTAATGGGAAAAAAATAAAAAAGTTACTGTTAACTAATAATACTAAGAATTATATAACAAAAGGTTAATATGTCTTTTCATTACATTCTCCTTTATTGTAATTAAAACAAAAGTTTTTTTTTTAAGGAAATGCATCAACTATTACATGCAACTGAAAAAAAATTACTTTAATTTTGTTACCTAAAAAAAATCTACTATTCTAACACAATAATTAATTATTTTTGAATTATTTTTAAATGCGACACAGCCTTAACAGCCGAAGTCCGGGCGCAGTCTTTGTTCGGTAGAGCTTTAAGTTCGTATCTATTTGATTTATTGTCCGCTTGTATGTCTTACACTTTGTATACAGTGCCGGTAGACAGGTATTAGGATTGCTACATTTTAGAGAATTAGGTTTTCTGTGATTTACATTAACTGACACTGATTTTAGATAGCTGTGAGAACTTTGATAAATGACTACAGTATAAAATGACACTGGAAATATTTGCAACAAAAATTAATAATATAGTGTAGCTAACATATTATAGCTTTAATGATCATGAATGATTTCTATCATTCATATAGTCATTAATTCTACAGTAGACCTTGTTCATCTAAAAAAGTAAAAAAATAATAAAGTAACAGCCTATAATCATCCCACTGCAGGGAAAAGGCCTCCATCATTGAATTCAAGTTACCACAGCAATGATGGGTACTGGCATAATCACCAAACTTGCCAAATGCGGGTTGGTGATCACAAACCCGAGCAACGTTCGAAAATTCGAAACTTTTTGTTGCCCGACCCGGGGATCGAACCTGGGACCCCGAGATCTTGGCCCGGTATTTCAACCACTAGACCAACAGAGCGTTGTTCATCTAAATAACTTAAACTTTTAAGAGCTTACATTGGAAGCTCAACAATAGTAAGTGGTAATCTGGAATGGAAAGTTTGTCTTTATATCTGATATTTGACCCACCCAGGATGGAACTCGGGGCCACCGCATAACTACAACAACCAAGTAGTAGTTTTTGTACTGATACGCTATTAAAAACTAGACTCTTTCCGCTACCATCTCCGCTACCCGCTCCTCCTTACTAACAAAGCTGTACCACTAACTTCTGTGTCCACTAACACAGTTTTTTGTCTGTCAGTTTGTCATAATAGGTGGTTATCTATTTAGTGAACCGGGTTTGGGTGTGATTCAGAATATTTAGGGACCCGTGGGAACATAAAAGCTTTGTAAAGCTTTTATTATTTTAGCTTTGGAAGCATGGTCCACGTTAAGTAATTGAAATAAGCTTAATTTAGTTTCTACTTCTGGTATTTTTATTTCTAAGCAACAACACAGCAAAAAAAAATACACGCAAATTTCAGAAATAATAATAATGCTCAAAATAATATATTTTTAACTTAGATGGTTAGTGCATTTAAGGCATTATTTACATTTTGGTTATATTTTTGTTAAGTTAATAAGTAATGCCAGAAGAACACTTAGAGCAGCTTCTTTCTGTTAAGACATTCTGCGATCACTAAAATTGTTAATGAAATGACGCGATCATTGTAAAATCCTGGGCTTACAGAAGCTATGTCCAGCAGTGGACTGAGATAAAATAATAATGATTATTATTTCGTTATTTTCAAGTAATAAAAAAATGTAAGGACATTACAAATAAGTATTTGTTCATATTACTATTACTAAAGATATTACTTACTTACTAATATACTGAATAGAAGCAGCAATGCGTCAGCAGTTAAAAGAACGTTTATAATAATACAGAGGTAAGGGAGTTAAACAAATATCAGTAGGCTTATTATGTGCTTGGAGAATCCCAAATTAACTTCCAAAACATTGGATGGCTGAATTTAGGTTATTTTGTTGAATGAGTATGGATGTAGAGTTTTAAATCTTCTTATCATGATCATTCTTCTAGAATAGTCTGGTGTCAGAGTTTCCCAAGATGCCTACTACAGGCCTCTGACTTGACTAGTTTCTACCTGGATCCCAAAGCCTGGATCAACGACTTAACGTGCCTTATCCTTCTACGTTCAGGTCGAAGCCAATTTAAGGAAGATCGTTTTCTAAATCACTCCGATCGGGAATCGAAATCGGGTGTCTAGCCTAGTGGAACAGCTTTGGGTTAGGGAAAGATTCGAATGAAGGTTATGATCTAAGTATCGAAGAACTAAATTAGAAGTTAAAAAAAATGTTTTTTGTACAGCGTGTTGGGTTGGTATAAAAAACCGAAACCAACATATGTTAAAATATGTATATATATAATAAATACTATGGTAAAGTAAGAAATCTGTTTTTTTTTTAAATATTTGTATACATAATTTTTATTTTATTTTCTTGACATTATTGTAAGTACTTAGCAATTGAAATCATAATTTTTCCTTTGACATCTTTTAATTTTATTTGACATTATATTATTGTAATTTAATACATATTGACTTACTTCGTACTTGGATGATTTTTAATTTTATTGTAATATTAATGTGATTTAATTACCTAATTGACATTTATCATATTTTATTTATGAATCACGAATACCTCGTTGAGGTCATAATGTAATTACTTTTACCATCTTTTGTACCAAAATGTTTGTTGCCGTTCTAATTACGTTATGAGTGAATAAATGAATATGAATAAATGAATATATGTCACCGTAAAATTGTAAACTTCGTCAGTTCATAATTGAACGTCGATGGATTACAATCTAACCTTACCTAACCCACCGTTAGTTTATAATCTCACGCATTGTTTTGTAAACTGACAGCTCTTATAACTTTACGGTGACATATACATATCGAAATCACAAAATTTAAGTTTGCATGAGAATAAAAAAAAAATGAAGGTATTACATTTTTCTTCGGTTTCGTCTTGTTAGAACATTTACCTAATACGCGATATAATATGTTATTCTTATTATGAAATATCTTTTGTATGGATAGGTAGGTATGACTTTATAAAAAACTGTCGCATTGATGACTTCAGTCTGTATGTACAAAAATACAACTTAAAATTAAAATGTAAAAAATAGATTTAGCTAATTATGTGAATAAAAATGCTAAAGAAACAGAACCCTCAAACTGTTCCCTATCCTATCTTCACTCGAAGACATTTATTCTAGTTTCCTCGTAAAATGTAAGGTTGCGTTGGGGTAGGTCTTTTGAGACAATTTAATTTTGGTCTCTTTAAGTGTTTGCATCGTGACGTCATCGTGATACGTGTTCATTAATGGCTTTTTAACTGTGTTTAAAATAAAATAGATAAAAAAATATAACTTCTTGAATAAACATTTCGTCTGCCTGAGATGGGACTCGAACCCACAATCGGTTACCGGTTGCTCTAACCATTAAGCTGACTAGACATTGTTTGGGAGGTAATAAGCGAAAACATTGATGACACTCCAATGGTTTAATGCGTAAAGCTTTGAATGAATTTTTTGCCATAAACAATATCTGGGTAATAGTAGCTCAATTATTAAAGCATTTGGCCGGGTTCGAAACCCATCACAGTCATTTGTAATTTTTATTCAAGTAGTTGTCAAGTATGTGTTTTAGATATACAAATTAAAATGAAGTTAATTGTTACTAAAACTTTTTTGCATTAATAATTATTTTAACAGGAATTAAACGCGATAATACCTTGACTAAAACGCCTTCTTAGTCTAGTTTAATATCGGGCCAAGATCACGGGGTCGTGAGTTCGATCCCCGTCTCTGGCATCAAGAATTAAGAATTTTCGAATATTAATTATGGATTTAGAAAATTATTTGAGGGAGGGCGGGCGGTTTTCCTGCATGAAATAGTGCTTGCTCAATCAGTGTTAGTGTGGTGCAGGTGCTTCCTCAAATCAGTGTTAGTGCGGGTGGTGTGGTGAAGGTATCTAGGCCGGTATATTAACAAGCGGAAATCATTAGCAAAATAATTTTCTAAATCCATAATTAGTTATGGCTTTCCGCAAAGTAACGCCTGAGTCTATTAATTTTTTCGAATATTACTAGGGATTGTGATAGCCAACCCACAAGCAAGCGTGGTAGTTAGTCCTGCATCCATCGTTGCTACGGTAACATGAATTCGATGGAGGCCTTTGGCCGATTGTCAATTCATTTTAGTCCGCTCTAACATTTAGTAGACTTATTGACGACCATTTGGATCAGTGGTAGTAAACGCTGCTTCTGAACCATGGGTCGCGGGTTCGATCCCTGCTCAGTACAAATATTTGTGTGCATGAAGATGTCTGTTTGTACTGGTCTGGGTGGTTTTTTCAAAGTTTTCAATGTTCAAAGTTCTTTATTGCATCATGTTGTTTCCAAGATGTTAGTTACAGGTTTAGACCCAAACATGACCCTGCAAGGGCTCAGCAATTTCTTAAATACTATTATATTATTAGTATATATTTACTAAAAAATATATATATAAGTAAGTTGATCGGTTGTCTAGTACCCCATACGACAGGGTACTTAATAGTAGCTTAATTTGGGACTAGATGGCTCTGTGTGGCCCAGTGTGGCGTGTCTGAAAAATATTTATTTATATTTATATTTATGCCTCTCTAAAATAAGATATTTGCAGGTGTATAATTTAGACTTAATCGCCACGCTTGGCACGCGGGTTGGCGATCGCAGTTTGGCCAATTTAACGCTACTGCCCGTCTTCTTGTAACGGTATACCGCTAGTCACCTATAGGATAAAAAGGAGTGATGTGAAAACAGTAAAAGTATATAAATTATTTTTCTGACTCGACCTATCCGGCAATCGAATCTGAGACCTCAGTGCTGACGACATCATAAAAACAGGAGATCGTTATGCTAACTCAGCTACTACAGTATATAAAGTGTCAAAAAAAGGCAACTTATAATTTTGTCCTCTGTTTACTTAAAACTGCATTTCAAAAACCACGTTTGAAATGTCAAACGGTAATACAAAATTGCATCCCAAACTACTTAAATACAAAATATTTAGGAAGCAATAACTTAAATATGCCTTCCTTTATTTACCCAAGACCTTTTTGTCGAAACTTCTGAGTGATAAAAAAAAGAAACAAGCAAAAAAACTGCTTTTCAAATGTTTAACAATGTAGTGACTCAGGATATGTCTCATTTTTTTTGTTTTTACTGTGAATTTGAGATGTTTTTTGTCAAAACTCATGACAGTTAGGCTAGTTTGAAAAAGACTGGATTTGACGTCGGTGGTTATGAACTGCACGAGTCATTTGAATGTCTTTGGAGTCACATTAAATTTCTTAGTACAATACCCAGGTAAAATACACTTCTTAATTAGATAATTATTGATGCAGATGTAACGAATGTTTAAAAATTTACTTTTGAGAATATTCTTAAACATTTTCATTAAAAAATAATCAAAGTAAATCTTAATATAGTTTATGTAACGTAATCCGATTAATTAATGTATTTCTAAGCCATAACAGCAGAATTATACTGTATCTATTGTATTTTTTTTTAAATTTATTGAATAAGATGTTTTTGTGAATATGGGACTATTAAGGAATCCTGAAATAAATGATTTATTTATTTATTATTTATTTATATATATATTTGACGACCTGCGTGGCGGAGTGGTGCACACACCGGTTTTCAAGGTGTCGCGTGCTCCGAGGTCCCAGTTCGATTCCCGGACGGATCAATTTAGAAAAAAGTGTTTTTCTACATTTTCTCGGGTCTGGGTGTTTGTGGTACATCCTTTGTTTGTGATTTCCACAATACGAGTGCTCTAATTAGTTACTCACTTTGAGATCATAGCAATGTATGTGATTTCTGACTTCGCTTTACTATTTATATATGCATTTGTTAACATAAACTATATTTTTGGCTTGTGTAACGGTTAACGCTATTTGTTATTTCACCAACTGTCATTGTTATTTCATTATTAGACTCATTCGTTTTCACTCGGTCAATTTCCGAACGTCCATACAGTTGGCCATTCGAATTGTCGTGCTCGTTGGGTACAGTTGTAAAAAGGCAGTGCTCTGTAAAGAGATTAAAACTGAATATTGAAGTTTTGCGTTTCTTTTGTCAACAAATTCTTCGCGTGGTTTTACTTGTTATACCATTTACTTAACACCCTGTATATTAAGCAAACACTCCTCCACAACTTACCAACATAATAAGAAACATATTTTTTATATAACAGTGTAAAATTGTTAAAAAAATTACCGACAAACAGATCCCCGCCTAATCAAACCATACCCGCAGTTAGACACGTTAATCCGCCATGTTTGTCACAGCCGGGACGCGAACCCGGAATTATGACACGTCTTATTCGCGACCGCAGTTACCTCAACAGTTTATTACCCGCCAATACCATATGGGGCCCGCATTTTGTTCTACGCTTTTTACGACCTATTACGGAAACACCTTAACTTGAAACGTGCATGGTAGAGTTGAGGCCAAGTTCGGCAGATACTGCAAAATTTAACTGTAAAGTAGTAAAGTAAAGTAGCCTATAACCATCCCACTGCAAGAGAAAGCCTCCATCATTAAATTTAAGCTACCACATCAATGATGGGCACTGGCATAATCGCGCTTTCCAAATGCGGGTTGGTGATCACAAATTAAGCAAGCGAGGAATGTTCTAAAATTTGAAACTTATGTTGACCGACCCGGGGATCGAATCTGGTACCCGAGATCTTGGTCCGGTATTTAAACCACGGGATCAATGTAAATTACAAACAACTTAAAAGAGAATACAATTTCTGAATAATACTTTGACTGCCTTATGTTTAGGTTATAAGCCATAACCTTCTACTTACCTGTCATCTGCTCTAATAAATTGAGCTACCAAAACATTGTTTTCTTTTGTAGCTTAATAAACTCCTGCCAAGCGTAGCGAATATTTCAAATCTTCTTTTTCAAATGGTCTAATATGTCTTAGTGGTAGATACAAATCAGGGCAACCTACCACAAAATGTAAAGTGTAAAATTTTCTCATTCCTAAAACGAATATAATAGTGCCTAAAGTTGAAAATCGATTGAGATAATTTCATTTAATTTTTGATCTACCCGCTTGACACCTAAATGAAATTGCTCCAAAGCCCAAATTTCTGGAACGAAATCGTAGACACAAGTCATATCTCTGTTGTAACAGTCGCCCAGAAAGACGGCCATGTGTTCAAATGCAATATGATGCAGTTCAACAAAAACTAAATTACTTGATCAAAAAATTCATCGATAAAAAGACATTTTAGATTTCCAAAAAACTTGGCCATGTTTTACCAAAACCACAGAGTATTCCACAAGTGACACTTTCCAGCTTTTTCTCTCCGGAGGTTGTCAAAATGAACTGAACTTTATTATCTTAAAATTAGTAACGGAAATACTTTAAAAGGTTCCTCGATGTGCATTAATAAATTTGCGAAGTAAAGTGGTACCTAAAGTAACTTGAGGATATGATTACAATAACTTAGTACAAGTATCGGTAAAATATAAGAACCAATGATATTTAAAAGTATAGATATTATTATGTTTTTTTTTAAATAATAATAAATTTATTTCAGAATAAACATTACCCTCATAGTAATTCGCGTATTAAATATGTTTAGAGCAATCCAAAACTGCACGCATTGACAAGTTTCACTGATAAGCAGAACAAAAGATGCGAAATAGCACGCAAATGACTGGCATGGCTATAATTTTTGACGTTTATTGCTCACGATTGCGCTCGTCGCGGACTGTGTACAAAACATTATAATTAGGACGTATTTGAGTCTGCACAACGCGCGCGCTTATGATTAAGTGCTTCGTTTTTATATAATATCTTTGATAAGAACATACACAATTCCGTTCAGTTTAAATGTAGGCAGCTAATGTCACGGTCATACCTGCCTTAATGCAAATTCATTCAAGACTTAAAGATAAATCTGGAAGAGATCGCTCATAAGCGATAAGACCGCCTATATTGTACATATTTCTGTGTAAAATCATCTGTTAATAACTGTTTTTTTATTTGTGTACAATAAAGAGTATTCATTCATTCATTCATTCATTCATTCATTCATTCATTCATTCATTCATAAATGCAACTATGGTAATTGAGCACTGAAATGTTTGATGAAGACGTTTCTCTGTCCACTGTTGACACAGGCCTCTTTAAAAGAGGGACTTGGCCAATCGCCACGTTTGGCAGACGGATAGGCGATCGCAGTTAGGCCAATGTTGGAGAGAGGACGCAGCTGTCTGTCTTCATAAGTCAGTATTCTTTATGTAAGCTTGAAAAATATGTCTCAGGCGGGACTCGAACCCGCATCTCTATGCAAACCGGGCGAGACACTGCGTCACAGCGCAAATTTGACGATTTTCAAGTTTTCATACTGATATTATAATTGCAATTAAATATCTAAAAATGTCATATATAGTACTTTGTTCGACTCTTACGATAACCATAGGAAGAGAAAGAGTGTTGCCGTTCTTTTTATGTGACAACGCCACATGACACTTAAAACACAAAAACGTAAAAGGCATGGGAAGTCAAATATTGTTATAAAACTGTTGTAAAGTCTTGTAAAGTAAAATAACAGCCTACAATAATCCCACTGCAGGGAAAATGCCTCCATCATTGAATTCAAGTTACCACAGCAATGATGGGTACTGGCATAATCACCACGCTTGCCAACGGGTTGGTAATCACAAACCCGAGCAATGTTTGGAAATTCGAAACTTTTGGTTAGCCTGACCCGGGGATCAATCCCGGGACCCCGAGATCGTGGTCCGGTATACGGTCTAAAAACTGTTGAATTTAACAAAAATTTGCAACTGTCAAAGGTAGGACTTGAACCCACAAGTTCACAACCTTCCATTTACCGTAAGATACCTAAATTGTATTTTTAAGTTATTTAAAGTACCGTTAGTAAAACAAACAATATAATATTGCAACAGTAAACAATACTAATTGCTTTATCAACAATTGTTCTATTAATTTAACTGCTTTGTTATCCTTTTCCAGTTATTTTATAACTGTAACTTCTAACTGCTAACTAATTCTTCCTTCTAAGAACTTATACCTATACTTAACAGTTAGAATTACAATAAAAGTACAGTAACGGCCAATTGTCATCCCATTGCAAGAATAATAAAACTTAAAATAAAAATATCTTTTGTAACCTATAGTCGTACCCTTCAGGAGGACCATACTTAAAGTTTTGGTTGAAAATTGTTTTTATGACACAAATGAGTTTATAAGGTTTTGCCGTGACGGACATTTTAAGAAAATAGCAAATAATTTAAATATTGTTTGACCTGGTTCTATCGCCTGACATTGTATTTTATTATTGCACGATTGACATTGACGACTAAGTATAATTTTTAATTGACCTTTTTTTTTTGTTTTTTACAGTATTCTGACTTTTTTTTTAAATGTAACACATCTTTTGACATAATAACTAATATTTTTGAAATCAATGTAATCTTAATTTAATTGCTTATAATTTTAAATTTTTGTCTGTATATTAATGTTAAATGCACGACGATAGCAAACATTTGCTTATCGATAGATCGATAAAACATGTATGTGCTATGCCTGAAGATAATAACTAAATGTACCGTGTTTTATGCAAATAAATAATTACTTACTTACTTACTTACTATAACTGTAATGCAACAACAACTAAATTACCTGAATAATGGTGAGGCCTTAAAACAAATGGGGATGAAGATTACGTCATGAATAGGAATTCGGATGGGGAAATACTTTTTGGAACTACGTTCATGAATCTTCTTGCTTACAATAAAAATATATTTTCATGGATAATTTGTTTTTAAAATAGATTTTTTTTATGATCCGTGAAGAACTTGAAGATCATAAAAGACATACATCTTACAAACTATGTATTAATGAACTCTAGTGATAGTGACATGCAAGATAAATCAATATTTCTTCATAGTTTTTTTTCCTGTACCTAAAGGTTGTCTGGTAGAGATCGCTCTTTAGTGATAAGACGGCCTAAACTGTTATTGTTATTTCTTTATTTGGTGTGCAGTAAAGAGTTTTCTATCTACATAAGACAGTTCAAAAAATAAATACTAGGTCCACACAAATCCACCGTCAAAATACTCATTCACTAAAATAAAGAGCGATACGAACGTATGATATAATTGGAACCCGCTTTAGTTTATAAATAATACCTAAGGCTGCCATCAGACGAAATGCAACACAGCAATCGCGCGCAGTCGTTTTATATAAGTTATCTGCAGGACTCAGACTGCGAAAAGTTGGTAATTCGTTTATAGAAAATGGTATTCGTATTTTTAACAATTATTGCCACAGTCAATTGCTGAACTCCCTGTTCATAAACTCAAATCATGCAATATCAAAGTATTTTTTTATGAAAAAGGGCTATTATACTATGAATAAAAGATAGAAACGTGAAGCTTAAAATTGTCTTAACTCGTTTCTTCCGCTGCTTCTTTCGGCACTAGCCCACACTTGTCCCGAAGCAGTGGTAGGTTTAAATATTGGGACGAGTAAAAGCGCCTCCAGGGGATTATTTCCAGTAATAAAACTAATTTCACTGCAGTTCTGACTACGCGCATTTGACACATCGATATACGAGTAATATTTGCATGCTATAGCTTATGGCTTAATAGGTGAAACAGTTTTATTTTTATGAGACCTGTAATGTACCTACCCTATTTCAAAGGCAAATAAATGATTTGATTTGATTTGATTTGATTTCGAGTATAATAAGAACTAGACACACAGTCCGATACAAAGATGACACCTACAACTGTCCTCGATTGAATGATTGACGTTAGTTTTATGTCAGTGTCAACTTTATAACCCGGCCTAATTATGTCGGCATGCAATAGTATGGATATCTATGTCATGATGTATCTATTCGATTGATATAGGTAGGACAAGTGCAAATGGTTGCACCTTTAGTTAGGAGACTTTTTTGAAGCTAGGGTTCCGTACCTAAAGGGTAAAAACGGAACCTATTACTAAGATTGAAATGAAAGATAGTTTACGGATTTAGAACGCGTTTATTTTTGATTTAACCCGACGTTTCGAACCCTTTACAGCGTTCATGGTCACGGGTCTACCCGTGACCATGAACGCTGTAAAGAGTTCGAATAATAATAAACGCGTTCTAAATCCGTAAACTATCATTCATTTCAATGTATAGTGTTCGCGTAAACTCAACAAAACACTATTACTAAGACTTCGCTGTCTGTCCGTCGCTCTGTCACCAGGCTGTATCTCAAGAACCGCGATAAGACAGCTGAAATTTACACAAATTATGTACGAGTATTTCTGTTGCCGCTATAACAACATCTACTAAAAACCGATACCAAAAACACAATTTTTGCCTATTTTTACTCGATATCAATAAATGGTAACAGGTAGACACTATGTATTTTAACTAAATTTGTGTACCTTCTGTTCAATGGTACGGAACCCTTCGTGCGCGAGTCCGACACGCATTTGGCCGATTTTTTAAATAACTTCAATGGTTGCAGTCCGTCTGATGTCAGCCTTACACTCCGTTCAAACGGTGAAGGTGCAATATTTGCATGGTAATGCGGCATTACCGAATAAATACACTATAAAATGCAGAATTAAACAGTTTGTATAATTTTTTGAGTGTTAAATTAACTGAAGTTTGAATATACACTCCCTTGGATAAAAATTTCGACTACGTCAATTGGGAATTGAACTCAAAAACTTCCGTCTAACTTAAATTGAGCTAGCAAGACTATATATTTATATATATATATATATAGGAAATTGCTAAAATATCATATAAAATATTTAAATAGCTGTTAAATTGACACCTTTAAGCGAGGAAATGTGGGTCCGAGTCCCGACTGAGATATAATTTTTCAAGTTTATGCAACTGATGTCTCTATATTGTCTTGGGGCTGGCTATTACTTATGGTTTCCATAAAACAATGCATTAAAGATCAAAACAAAGCATATGAAATTGCATATATTTTTTTTAAATTTAATTAATTTCATGAACGCAAAACAAAAGTCATCCAAAATATTTACACAAATAAAACCTTAAGGGGGTAGCGTGATCATGATGATTCCACGCGAGAGGCAACCCGCAGACAAAAACAATAATTAATTGAATAACTGCATAAATTGGCTGAACATGCCGATAACTCAGATCGGCCAGATGACCTTATTAAAATATATGAAAATGTTTCTGATGCTATGAGGTTTATATTTTATATTCTTTTGTGGGTAAAGCTGGTGTTGTAGTGGGAGCGGGTTAAGAAGTTTTTATTTGCAAAAAAAATATGGCGATTTTTTAAATTTTTATTGATTTGGACACACCGGATTTAAATGTGTTCCTTGCTGCGTGGTCCCGGGTTAATAAATAAATAAATAAATAAATAAATAATAAATGTGGACAACATCACATACATTGTTCTGATCCCAATTTGAATAACTATTTAAAGCACTCGTATTTTGGAAACCAGAAACAACAAAGGTACCACAAACACCCAGACCTGAGAAAATGTAGAAAAACTCATTTTTTCTACATTGACCCGTCCGGGAATCGAACCCGGGACCTCGGAGCAGGCGACACCTTGAAAACCGGTGTGTACGCCACTCCGCCACGGAGGTCGTCATAAATTCGATTCCTGATTCGATTCGGTTCGATTCCTGAACGGGTAAATGTGGAAAATAAGTGTTTTTCGTCGTTGTTTCGTCATTTTCCCGTATGTGTGTGTGTATGTCTATGTGTTCGTGGTGCCTTCTTTGTTCCTGATTCCCATTACACGAGTTGAAATAGTTACTTACTTTGGTATCAGATTAATGTATGTGATGTTCCACATTCATTTATTTTTAAAGGCGACAAACATGATTTCATTGATTTCATTCTTATATCTAACGCATGCTGGAAGTACAGACAACGGCAGGTCAACCTACCCAGAAAGTTAAAGGTCATTGAAATGATTTTCAACTTTAAGTCCAACAAGTAGAGATCAATATCAATTGACGTTTTGTGGTAGGTTGACGTGCTGTTGTCGTACATAGAAAAATAGTTTCGACAGATACATAATTCGACGATTACAAACAAACACAGCAATGGTTATACATATGTGTTTACAAAATATTAGTTAGGTTCCTTCAATCAATACACTTTGAAATGAAAAACTTTGTCAACCCAATAATTTTCGGAAATATGCTTCATATTACCAGCCCATATCAAGCCTTGGATGATGATGGAGGCCTTTTCCCTGGAATAGATAATAATAGGCTGTTACTTTTAACAGTCTAGTATTATCTATTGCAGGGAAAAGGCTGTTACTTTTAACAGCCTAGTCTATTGCAGGGAAAAGGCCTCTATCATTAAATTCAAGTTACCACAGCAATGATGGGTATACGCATAAATAATCACCACGCTGGCCAAATGCGGGTTGGTGTTCACAAACGCGGCAATGTTCGAAAATTCGATTGTTGTCTGACCCGGGGATGGAAACCTTGGCCCAGTATTTTAACCAGTAGACAAAAGGGGCGTAATTTTCGAGTTTTTTAACATTACGACTCACTGTATCCCAAACTTTATTAAGAGACCTGATTCTTTTATCACATTAAGGCGTGCCCCCCGCTTGCCTAACAAAGAATTCAGGCAAAACCTTAAATTTGAGTGCTAAGGTATAATAATAATGATTTTTGACGGTTGTTTATTCTAGGTATCAATTGTTAAAAACTATCTTCATATCAAGAAAAGATTTTTCCAATAAAAGACTACGAAAAGCTTAAGAGAATACACGGGCCGTTTTTCCATACAAACGTAGTCCCCTGTTTCCTCCCTGGATAAAGCCAGTAGAGCAATATTTTTTATTACAAAAATCCATGGCCACTATTAGCATGTTTCTATGTTTTCTTTTTTTTTCATAAATAAATTAATAAAAAAGATATAAGCCCTCAAAAATCGAAAAAATTCGCCAGATTTTCCGCTGTATTCAAACAACCAAAAAACAAATTTGGCTAAATTATTGAAAAAAAGGAAAACATACAAACACGGCCAAAGATTTCTTTAATTTATAATAAAAAAATATTTAAATCGATTTAGTTTTGGAAAAGTAATCGGGGGACTACGAAACGTTGATTTGTTGTGTTTTTAGAAGGTATTTTCGGTCCAAGAAGCAGTTGTCTCTATCACATTCTGCGGTGAAGGCGTTTGACACTGCGCGACAGCAATAGATTTTACAAATACCTATTTTTCAATTCTCTCTCCCGGTAGTGTTTCCTCTTAAGACTGAGATATCAATTTTGAATCTGTGCTCGAGAAAATTGTCGGTAAATTTTAGTTTCACGTCTTTTTTTATTTAACTCTAGTATGGCACGGACTCAGCTTTTTTCAAGCTTTTCTTTGGTCTAAATTTTTGTAAGAAAGTTTTTTTGTAGTAAAAAAAATATCTTGTGTATTCTGCTCACATCAGCCCAGTACCAGAAGCAAGACCCTTCAAAAGGAACATTTTGCTATAATCGCCACACTAAGCAGACGGGTTGGTGATCTGCAACTGTCGACAGAAGACCTAGACGAGAAGGAATGATGCTATTTTATCAGAGGAGTTTAAATAATCATATTTTTTGCTGATTGTTGTGTGTATTCAAATTATCAGTGGCTTACTTTGCATGGCCATGAAATATCAAAGACAGACAATATTAATTATGCGTAAAATAATAAAGATATCATAAAAACACGTTTAGAGTTAAAGTAAAAAAAAGAAAACGCATAAAAAATATAATTCTTTATGATGCCGATCAATAAAACCTCACTGTAGGCTTGTGACGTTTTATTTTTTCAATAAAATCCCGCCATTCTTCATTTTAAACATGGCCGAGATACGATCAAAAGAGTTTATTCAATAAAGTTTTTATTTCGATTACAATCTGTGGAGTAGGACACCCGGATGTTTTGAACAAATTCCAAATCTGTTCTATGGGAAAGGACGTAAAAAACGCATCAAAATAAACATTCAAAGTATCCAGGGATGTCTTAGTAATATCATTTTTAAATTCTTTATGATCTCTCTTAAAGACAGCTCTCATAACTGGCCGAAAGGAATACAATCGACTCGTTCTGTTGTATAGTGTTGAAACGAGATAGCGATACACGTTTTATCCCGAAGCGCGCGTTCGGACGAAGAAACAAAACGGAATGGCCGTTTCTTTTTTTTATTAAAAAATACCATAAATGTATTCCTTTTTTAAATAAATAAGCGTTCCGGCGCACGCAGGGAGACAAATGTGACCCATTCGTTGTATGCATTTATTTAGATGTTCGGAAAACGAAATCCTTAATGATTTTTTTACTTTTTTCAGCGAACACGACTTGCGTTTGCGCTTGTCAAAATATAAACTCAATGCAATATTGATGCGGACATTATTTCATATCTTTTAATTTTAATGGTTTCAAAATGAAATCAGTTATTAATACAATCGACCTTATAATAAAAATGTTGATACATTTGTTTCTTAAGGATCCATGTCAGCAAATGCATTTCGAAGTCATGAAGGGCCAAACTGGACAACTTTTGGTGGGAGCCAAAAGGTACCTATCAAAAATCATATTTTCTAAGATTATAATATTTTACTTACTTAGATTTAAACTTTGACTCTTCTATGTGGCGTTTATCCCCATATCTTTTGCGATTGACTGCCTTTTTTTTAATTTTTAAGTATAATATCATAATTTTTCTACCTAAAGTTTGAAAGAAAGAAAGATTCATTTATTTGACACAATAATGGATAATAAGTAACAAGAAAACAATGCACAAGACATTCAATGAATAATTAATTTAAATTAAAACTAATAGAATAATTGAGTGTCAAAAAAGGTTCTCGCTCAGCATTAGTCGTGACAGGTAGTGGCTATCACGACGCCGATTTTCAGCGGGGACCTTGACGATAGGGTGTGTGACAAGGACTTGTAGGCCCACCAGACACCGCCGAATCTCCCAATAGAGTTTCTTTTAAATTGATTGCTCTTATTAAAAACACTGTCCTTATGTCTTTCATTGTTTTCGGCAACAAACATTGTTATGTTTTCTTATTTATATCTCATTACTATGGCGTATTTAGTTATATTTATATCATCATCATCATCATCATCATCAGCCTATCACAGTCCACTGCTGGACATAGGCCTCTCCAATTGCACGCCACTTAGGTCGATCCTCGGCTTCTCGCATCCAGCTCCTGCCAGCCACCTTGCGCAAATCATCACTCCACCTGGCCTGAGGGCGTCCTACACTACGTTTGCCGAGACGCGGTCTCCACTCAAGAACTCGTTTACCCCAGCGGTTGTCGGTTCTGCGGCTAATATGGCCAGCCCACTGCCACTTCAGCTTGCTAATCCGGTGGGCTATGTCGGTAACTTTAGTTCTCTGCCGGATCACCTCATTTCTGATTTTATCCCTAAGAGAAACTCCGAGCATAGCTCTTTCCATAGCCCGCTGAGCGACTTTGAACTTGTGGACTATATTCATATATCACATAATAAAGTCTAAAATGTTTAATGACTGCTTTCTAACCTATAAGAGATATTTGTGTTCTTAATTAAAGACAATTCTATAACCAAATTAAAAACCATGTCAAGTCTTATTTAACTATCATAAATAGTTTCAGACATTAATTGAAATCATACTAAACTAGCTGCTGCCCGCGACTTCGTCCGCGTCAATTTCTGTTATTATGATCGCGATTAAGAAGTTTAAAAAAGGAAAAAAATATAGCCTAATAAAGCCTCCCTTGATACGAGTAAATAGACTATCCAACACAAAAAGAATTTTTCAATTCGAACCAGTAATTTCAGAGATTAGCGCGTTCAAACAAACTAACAAACTGTTTAGCTTTATAATATAAGTATAGATGTACAATATGGAACAATAACTTTTTGAACTAAAATATAAATATACTGTGGTTTATCACTATCACTGTCATCATTATAATAAGTCTACATTATCACCAGTCCACGGCTGGACATGGCTTTCCCAAAGGAGGGTTTGCAGCAACCAACCAGACGTTGGCCATCGCAGATCATTAAGGGGACTATTGATTTAATCCCTCAACCCCCAGGAGGCACTCGGGTGCCACGATAACAATTGATTTCAATTGTGTCTGGAATAACTCACGATCAAGGGATTATTTTTAATACTTCTAAACAAAATCAATTCTCAAAAAACTAGAACAGTATTATTTTAGCAAATCACCTCTAGTATTTATTGAATCACAGTAAACTAGTTGTTTATAAAGTCGAATTTGTCGCTAACGCCGAAAGCGACCGCTTTTAGCAATTATGTACAATACTAAAGAATGACGGAATAACTTTTATTCACACTTGTGTCTGTATAATTTTTAAATTGACAATTTGAACTTACGTTAACATTAAATGGCTTACAAAATAATATACCCGGGTATTAATGGTAATATTCTGAATGAGAATATCAATAAAAGTAATTTCTGTTGCCAAATTACAGATGTTACTGATTTAAAAGGCTTTTATAACAGTTATGATGATTTTGAAAGGGCAACTTACAAGTAAATCGTTTTGGGCCTAAGCGAAAAATGAGATGCAGTATTTGAAAATCAATTTTATTGTATTACCTACTTACTTTAGGGTTTTAATTCATTCAAATTTTAAAACATTATAACTATAGCCTCTGTCCTCATTTGGAACAAGCCTTTCCTAAAAATGGTAAAGAAGTAACGACCTAGAATCAGCCAATAGGCCTATACGGCCTCCATCATTGAACTAACCAAACTACCACAGCAATGAGGATAGCTAGCTGGTTATTTATATCTATATAAATAAATAAAATAAATTAATTGGGACAACATCACATACACTTTTCTGATCCCAATTTGAATAACTATTTAAAGCACTCGTATTTTAGTATTTTGGAAACCAGAAACAACGAAGGTACCACAAATACCCAGACCCGAGAAAAACACTTTTTTTCTACTTTGACCCGTCCGGGAATCGAACCTGGGACCTCGGAGAAGGCGACACCTTGAAAACCGGTGTGTACACTCCGTCACGGAGGTCGTCAAATTATCTTTATGGATTTTTGTTATTTAAAAACCTCGAATTATTAGTTCATCTTTAAAATCTTCAATAGATTCGTTTAACCACGACAATCCTTAACCCTTACGCTACCCAATAACGTCACATCTAACAATAAATAATAGAATGATTAATAATTTTCGTACAAAAAACATGTCAGGTAGACATTAGGAACATGTCCCGACCGGTCGGGGATACCCTTGAACATCGAAAGATAAAAAGATACGCAAAAGGTAAAAGAAGCGGCAAAGCGACCCGCCACCGAGCATAAGTCACAATCTTTTACATATTTTGACAAAGAACTATTTACAGGGTACGATTTCATTTAAATTAGTTATAGACAATGGTCATATAATTATCAATTGAATAAAATATAAGATAAATGGTTTCCTGTCAAACGGCAATATGGCATACATTTCTGATTGACTTTACAAATAAGTTATCTTAGTTTTAAACTAGTATAAATTTTATCTGACCATTGAAAAATCAGCTATTAGTTAAAAACATGCTTTTTTCCTGTTACAAAATAATGTCGTCTCCAGTTATTCTTTTTATTTGAGTACCTATTCTTTGCGATTTTCTTTTTGGTAATTGTAATAAATAAAACATTATAATAAATCGAGCATTTTACTAAATTTTATGTTAAAGCACTTTGATGTTATTACATTACATTACAAAAAATATTTTAATTAAAAATTATCCTCCAATTTAATAATGTAACATCATGAGTAAGTCGAATTTAAATTATTAGATTGGATGATGAAAATTAGATGGGAATATTTTACTGTCAACTGCTTAACATTATCACCGGAAAAAATCTTAAGAGTTTTTGGACACTGTTCAGAGATAAGTTAGTATTCTGGGTGTCTGAGTAATCAAAGTTACCTGTAAAGCCCTTTTCAGACTAAGCCAGAGATGTGGAAATAGATTTAAAGATGGGGCCATATAATATAATTACAACATTTCTGCGGGCCAAGGAGCATTTATTTGTTCTAAACAAGTAACAAAAAAATCATGTAAGTACATAATAATATAATGCATTTATTGTTTTGATGTGTTAGTTGGATCGATGTGCAAGATTAAATTTTGACTGTTCATTAATTAAAGCGTCGAAATTAGGCTCTAAGCTACTTGAAGTAACTCGTAAAACACACTCGAGATGATGGTCAGACATCCTGTTCCTTAATTTGTTTTTGCGAACATTCATTGTAGAAAATACTTGTTCATAGATATAATATGAAGACCCAAACATAGAAATTATTCTCTGAGCATGTCTTATTAAATTGGCAAACTTAGATCGAATAGTTTTTAGCGCGAATATTTGAATATTGTGTATCGTGGGCCGATTGTATTAAGGTGAGGAGTTTTGATCGCGGGCCGGATTAAATTTTATCGCGGGCCGGATTTGGCCCACGGGCCGCCATTTCCCCATCCCTGTACTAAGCTATACTATTGTGCTTTACAGCATAGCAAATAAGGGCCTAATGTACTAACTTATTTACCTAATATAACTTACCTAATATACTTAATTGTAATTAATTGTCTATACAATAATGTATTGTGCGCGATATTGTTGTGCTATGAACTATAAGCTACGAGTATATATGCTATAATATATAGCAATAATATATGTTATAAGCTATTATATTGTAGCATAGTCTGAAACCATTTTATTACGAATCTCTGACGTGCCTTAAAGAGATTTCAATGTTTTTTTTTATATTCCGCTATCTCCACTCAATGTAGAGTTTCTTTAAATTCTGACAATCGAATTTCCATCCGGTTCATGCATTGCGCTACTTATCGCTTTCTGGGATCCGAACGCTCCTTTGTTCGTCCAGTCGTGTCGCAGTCGCATCGTGAGGTGTAAACACGCTCAAATAGTTCCATATTATTGATGATGACTCTAGGGCAGACGCAAACGGTAAAAAAAGGCTTTAAACTGGATACCACGCGAGTGTATTTATAAACATGCATTTTATTGGCAGGAGCTTTCATGTAATTTTTTATTAAGGATATTTTGTTGCGACGAAATATTATGTTTAGGTAGCAATTTTAATATTACTGGTTATTTATTTATTTTTACTTAAATTTACAAATCAAAGAAATGAATGTACAAACAGTGGCCTTAATGCCATGCGGTATTCTCTACCAGTTAAGCTAAAAATATTAAAAATGTTTTGTGGTCAGTGCATCAACTATTTTAATATTTGCTTGATCCTTATCTGTATATATACATACAGGGTGTTGGGTTAGTGATACAAAAAGCCAAAACTAGCCTATGTTTACTTAATATGCATATAACTAGTGTAGTGTAGTGTAGTGAAGTCAGAATTTTTATTTCTTTATTTATTTTTATTTTCAAACAAACAAATCAAAATTTCTAAAATTCGGGACTAAAGATAGGGTTTGGGACCCAAAAAAATGTAGAAAAACTAATTTTTCCTACATTGACTTGGGATTCGAACCCGGGATCTTGATCTTGACTCCTTGGAGCAGGCGACACCTTGAAAACCGGTGTGTACGCCACTCCGCCACGGAGCTCGTCGAAACGTTACTAATAATATTAAGGCTTGCTAAGAATAAGATTGGTAAAAGTTATATTGGTACACCCGTATTTATAAAGAAGTAATAACTTATTGCCTAAGAAAGTATTTTTTTTAATTTATAACTTAAGATGTTACTACCTAGTGCTTAAGTGAAGGAAATGGATCAATAAATAGTCATATTATATGTGTAAGAATGCTAACTTTTCATAGTTCTAACTGGGTCCATATTGGATTGCATAAATTAAAGCGTTTTTTGTCATTCTCTTCGTTTCGCATAACGTTCATTTTCCCATAACTTCTTTTATAATAATCATATATCAGCATCAAACTTTCATGCAGATTTAGACGACCATTTGGATCAGCGGTAGTTAACGCTGCTTCTGTGCCATGGGTCGCGGGTTCGATCCCCGCACAGTACAAATATTTGTGTGCATGAACATGTCTGTTTGTACTGGTCTGGGTGTTTTCTATGTATTATAAGTATATATTTACAAAAAAAAAGTATATAAGTAAGTTTATCGGTTGTCTAGTACCCCATACGACAGGGTACTTAATAGTAGCTTAATTTGGGACTAGATGGCTCTGTGTGGCCCAGTGAGGCATGTCTGAAAAATATTTAAAAATGCATAATTGTTTTTACAATAACGATTACCATAACCATAACATTTATTGGCATCTCACCCTGTATCATATAGATTACAAGGCATACATAGAATACCATAATTTTAACATTTAGAATATCATTAACATATAGTTCTGCAGCCTGAAAATATGTGTTTTACCTTTATGCTGATTAAAATATTATAAAGTCAATTATAGTAAGTGAACGTTATGCCACTGAAACCATTATGGGTTTATAACACTTTGCTTATCACAGTTTATGCGAGAAAACTTTATGCTGAAATTGTTATGCCAGACTTCATTATGACAAAAGAGATTATGCGACCGAAAGGGCTCCCGATCTAACTTCTAGTAATTACTAGATTAAGGAATACAAATAGTCACCTAAGTAATTACTTTGGTGAATCATAGTGATACTTCCTATAAGTAACATCTTTTTTTTTCTGTACCCGTATAACGGAATGAATTATTCTATTCTATTCTTTTAGTCAAGTAATTACTTTTACTTGTTTCTAAATACGAGTCTCATAGCAGGGGAGCCCAAGCGGGGATTTCGGGATTTACTAAAGCGTGGCAGATTAATATACAGGGGGATACCTTGTACCCGGTTAAGTACCTCCACCAAATATGAGCCCCATATATAAAGCCGAATTTTTTTTGCACATTATAATAATGGCCGTGAATTTGCGTCAGATCGAAATCGTCAGATTATTGAATGGGAGCTTTTTTTTTGGTGCACTTAACACCCCCTTAGGAAATCTGACGCGCTCGATCAATATTTTTTTTTCATTTTTAACCCTTACAACACCTCATGTACAACCACCCGCATCATGCAAATGATCAGATTAACATACGTTCATTATTAAAAATACGTAGGTGATTGATGCTATCAATATCTGACGCGCTCGAGTATGTCCATGCAACAGTTTAAAAAAAAAATCTATAGCTGCTTCCCCCACCGATGAAAAGGTATATATTATATAACGTTTTTTTTGTTTTTATCATCTAAGCTTTGCAACCTAATAGGTCTCTACGACGCTCGAGTAAATCCCCATTTAGCATCGTGGGCTCCCCTACTATCAGTTGCAGTTGCTTTTCTCTATGAACACGTCTGTAGATCTAGTGGTTTAAATACTGGACGAAGATATCGGGGTCCCAGGTTCGATCCGGCAACAAAAATATTCGAATTTTTGAACATTGCTCGGATTTGTGATCACCAACTCGCATTGTGCAAGCCTTGCGATTATGCCTGTACCCATCATTGCTGTGGTAACTTGAATTCAATGATGGAGGCGTTTTCATGCAGTGGGATGATTATAGGCTGTTACTACATGAAAATATGCTTATACAATGAAAACTGTATTTTTTTTAGAGCAGGAACCAGATCTGTTACGATTTTCCTAAAATTTTTTGACGACTTCGGTGGCGGAGTGGCGTACACACCGGTTTACAAGGTGTCGCCTGCTCCAAGGTCCCATGTTCCATTCCCGGACGGGTCAATGTAGAAGTATAGTTTTTTTTATACATTTTCTCAGGTCTGGGTGTTTGTGGTACCTTCGTTGTTTCTGGTTTCCAAAATACGAGTGCTTTAAATAGTAATTCAAATTGGGATCAGAACAATGTATGTGATGTTGTCCACATTTATTTATTTACTTATTTAAGACGTTCTGATGTGATTAAGTACAGTATGACTTTTTAATCGCCTTCCAAAATTTTTACAGGCGTTCAGTATCGTATTTAGAGCCCATTTATGAAGTAAAAAATGTAAATCAAGTTTTTACCCGAAAATATTTTCCAAGACATAGTTTTCAATTTTTACGGTCCTAAGCCTGTTAAGGTATGAAGGGAAAATCAAAAACTTATAAATAGTATCGTAATGAATGAATGAGATGCGCATCACGCAAAAAAAATGTATGAGGCAATATCAAAAATTTTTGATTTTTGGCAGACATTTTCTAAGGCTAGAGTTCACAAATACTTAAACAGCCGGTAAACATAGATTGACGATTAATTTGACACAATTCCCATACAAAATATGTCAAATAATATTTTAAACGCTGTTTAAAACTTAAACGTCTGTCGGTGAACTCTACCCTAGTGGTTTATCTTGTCATTTTTGTACTGGGCTAAACCGAAAGAAAAAATACATTTGTTTCTTATCTCGTTGATTACTATTATTAAAATTTGGAAGGTGGTTAAAGTTTCATCCTGTATTTCTTATTAATATGGATTACTACTTATAGTAAAGATTATTACAAAACCAATTACTATGAAATATTTTAATTGTACTAGTGAGATAAAGCTAATAACAACAATTTAATATTAATTACTACGGAGTAATTCCATTGTTCTGAATTTTTAATAGTTTAACTTAATGCCACAGTTAATTGGCTGTGTTATTTAACAACAAAAACTCTAATTTTAGTACAAATATGGCATGGGCAATTATTTTCTTTTAAATAACCACTAAATAAAGATTATTTTCTTAGTACAACCAGTCATTTTTAACGACTGCACGTCGTTGTTTGATGAAGTTTTCATTTTGTTCTATAAAGTTAGTTCACCATTATCATCAGCCCTGTTGGTCTAGTGGTTAAAATACCGGGCCAAGATCTCGGGGTCCCAGGTTCGAATCCTGGGTCGGGCAACAAAAAAGTTTCGAATTTTCGACCGTTGCTCGGGTTTGTGATCACCAACCCGCATTTGGCAAGCGTGGTGATTATGCCCATACACCCATCATTGCTGTGGTAACTTGAATTCAATGATGGAGGCCTTTTCCCTGCAGTGGGATGATTATAGGCTGTTACTTTCCTTTACTTTCCTATCTTCAGCCCATTTTATTTTATCAAGATATCTATTTTGTAACACTCTTGTAACTATAAAACACGGAAAAAAATTTGAAAGGCGATGCAGGCTGGGCAGGCGCGCCACAGAGGTTATAAGCAATACTTCTGCCCAAACAAGAAGGGAAGTGACCACTGTGATTAGTTTCTTTTGACGTCACGCGACACTATTGGTCGCCTGACGTTAAAAGAAGTCTTCTCCTGGTTCACATTCAGTAGTCTGTACTACACCTGACCTGTGACCCAGTCGCGATGATAAAAGCTATTTATCATCACGACTGGTGGTCAAAGGCACCTTCAGGCAGACACATTTTAATTATTTTGATTTATTTTTTATTTTATTGTAAAGTTTACCTACAGTTGTTACATTCAACCTTACAATGTAGCGTAAAATTAACACTTAACACACACAGTAAACATGACACAATGCACAACCACTTAAATGTAAACATGACATACATAATACAACATTACATAGCAGACAGATAATTTCTTAAAACATAAAACATCAGCAAAACAAAAAAAAAACAAAAAAAAAGGTCTGAGAGTTTACTGAGGAGACTCAAAAAGTGCTTTTCGCGTTAACTTTTTAAATTAGGCTAGTGATAACGTCTGCACATCCACATCCACACATGGTCAAAAATAAGACTATTGGCTTGCATTCCTCATAGGTAATCCCCTGCAAAACAAGAACAGACAAAGTTTTTATATAAAATATAATATTCAAGACATGCCAGAAAAATTGTTACTAAACTCAGTTGTAAGGTAAATTTTGTATTTCTATTACAAGTGAATGTAATTCTTTTAGATAAATAAATGTCTTAAACCATAAACAAACTTGGCCACACAGAGCTAGTCCCAAATTATGCTACTAATATGTAGCTTGGTTTGTGGGTACTTGACAGCCGATGAACTTACTTATATATGTCTTTTTTGTAAAATTTAACTTATTATACATATAAAATACGAGTATCTAGACCAGTACAAACAGACTATATTAGTGTCAAAGTAAAATAAAAGTAACAGTAATCATGGGTAGTGGCATTATCATGACGCTTGCCAAATTCGGGTTTGTTATCAGAGACCCGAGCAATGTTTGAAAATTCGAAACTTTTGGCTGCCCGACCCGGGAATCGAACCCGGGACCCCGAGGTCTTGGCCCGGTATTTAATCCACTAGACCAACAGGGCTTTATTAGTGTACAGACACTTTATTTTAGTAATATCCGTAAGATGACAATGTGTTAAAAGCTAAGAGAAGCTACCACGTCATAACCTGACATACATCGCTCAAAACCCGTATGAAAGTTTAAACTACTTGCAGAACAAGTCAGTTCAATTCCTCTTAACATTTACAATTATAGATACTTTTTCAACAAGGCAAAAGTCGTCGAAGCCCAACAGCAAAATGCAACGCAAAAATGTACTTAAGAAAACGTTTCTCGGAACAAAAAAGCGATTTCTTTGACAAAAAGAAAAACACGCAGAAAAATCTCTGGAACCGTTAAATACACTGTAATATGCCGCGACGTTAATGTATGAAACGTTTTGGATGCGGTATTTAGGTTGTCTAAGCAGACTTTACCATTCTTTCGGTATTCAATTCGGAATGCAATTGTCGGACTATTAAAAAGTTGCAAAAATTAAAAAGTAGATCAGTTATGGGCTGTAAACTTAGTTCATAAGTTAATTTAATTGAAATGAGAGCTATGGATCTTGTAATAAAATAAAAAAATAAAGTCGAATTGAGAACCTCCTCCTTCTTTTGGAAGTCAGTTAAAAACATCATCATCATCTCAACCAAATGATGCCACCTGTTGTTGCACTCGGTGCCATGTCATCCGCATCCAACGACTCTGCGTGACCTTTACCATATCTTATTATTACATAACATATCAGCTATGTTGAAGCATTAAGCAATCAATCATATATGGTAAACTTATATATATATATCTACCTGATGAGGAACCTACCCTCAGATCCTTTACCAGATCTACCTGATGGGGCACTTACCGTCAGATAGTCGTCTGGTGCGTGGTCGCCATTCCAGAAGCTTTCCGCCCCAACGGCCTTCGGTTCTTCTTACTATGTGCCTTGCCCACTGCCACTTCAGCTCTGCAATTCTTTGAACGATGCCGGTTATCTTATTTCTCCTACTGATTTCATCATTTCTGTTTCTATCACGCAAGGAAATACCACGCATGACTCTCTGCAATTTTTCTATGAGACCCATAAGTGAAGTGTCATTTATTTTAAATTATCTTTAATTGGCACCACAACTTCTAAGTACTCCTCAGTTGTGGCAAAAGGAGCACTGCAAAAATAGACAGGCATCATCTTCATCTTTCTACCATCGGCCATAGATATAAGCTCGGAAACCCACCAACCAAGCGTGACAGTTAAAGGGATCAAACCCGGTCACTTCAAAACAGGCGACACCACGAAAACCGGTGTGTACGCCACTCTGCCACGGAGGTCGTAAATCTAGTCCTTATTATATCAATGTCTGAATGTTAAGTATCTTAATTGCCCTCTCCAATCTTCGTACATCGATATACACTCCAAATATCTCTGACAATCGCAAGAAACATAACCGCACAAAGACATCCGTCAAAAAACTATGGAATACCACAACGAAACACAAAATGAGTATAATCATTTCTGACCACAGACAATTGTGAAGTAGCTGTCTCAAACCAAACGAAATGCAGTCAAAACTGCAATTACAACTCTATCCCGAAGAGTTTAGAGTTAAAGTTCCAGCTTCAAACGCATAAGTAAGTTTGTCAAAACTCGATATAATATAGAACTCCGCCCAAATTGCGGTTTTTTGTATGAAAACTCAAGACTATGGGAGTGGTTTTGTAAGTACCGCCTACATAACGATGCGAGAAAAATTTTCGGTGTACAAATCGAGAAATGGCGTGATGTTACATGATTAATGAGAATTTTTCACAGTAAAATTACATGATCTTAGTAATCTAAGGAAGAGGTTGGTGTGTTATGCTGCAGTCTGCAACAAGCAAGGGTCAAATTCGATTCCCAGTTGGGTCAATTTAGGAAGCCATCTGGTTCTGTTAGAAACAGGGATGATGCAGTTTGCTTAACAACTGACGGTTCCAGATTCGATTCCCCGGTTCTATTCCCATCTGGTAAATTTAGGAAACGATCTGTGTATGTAACCTGTTTGGTGTAGCTATGCGGCGATCCACTTACTAAGCAGGGGTCTCGAGTTTGATTTCCGGTCTGGTATATTTGGAAAACGATCTGGGTCTGTAAGGAGCAGGGAAATCAGTCCTTCAGAAGGTGCGTCGACTGATGTAGCAAGATGGAAGTCGTTAAAAATAACTTACGCTAAAGGTGGCCAGCACCCATCATTGCTGTGGTAAATTAATTTCAATGATAGAGATCCCTTTTCCCCGTAGTGGGATGATTATACGCTGTAACTAATTGTCAAACATTTGGATCAGCGGTAGTAAACGCTGCTTCTGAGTCATGGGTTGCGGGTTCGATCCCCGCACAGTACAAATATTTGTGTGCATGAACATGTCTGTTTGTACTGGTCTGGGTGTTTTCTGTGTATTATAAGTCATCATCATCATCATCATCAGCCTATCACAGTCCACTGCTGGACATAGGCCTCTCCAATTGCACGCCACTTAGGTCGATCCTCGGCTTCTCGCATCCAGCTCCTGCCAGCCACCTTGCGCAAATCATCACTCCACCTAGCCTGAGGGCGTCCTACACTACGTTTGCCGAGACGCGGTCTCCACTCAAGAACTCGTTTACCCCAGCGGTTGTCGGTTCTGCGGCTAATATGGCCAGCCCACAGCCACTTCAGCTTGCTAATCCGGTGGGCTATGTCGGTAACTTTAGTTCTCTGCCGGATCACCTCATTTCTGATTTTATCCCTAAGAGAAACTCCGAGCATAGCTCTTTCCATAGCCCGTTGAGCGACTTTGAACTTGTGGACTAGCCGTACCGTCAGTGTCCACGTTTCGGCTCCGTATGTCATGACGGGTAGGACGCACTGATTGAAGACTTTCGTCTTGAGGCATTGTGGGAAAGACGATGAGAAGACTCGACGTAGTTTTCCAAATGCTGCCCAACCCAACTGAATTCCTCTGTTCACCTCATCCTCAAAGTTGTTTCTACCTAACTGCAATGTCTGCCCGAGGTACACGTATTTCTGAACAACTTCGAGGACGGCGCCGTGCATCGCAATCGGTTGCGGTAGTACATGTTCATTGAACATAACCTTGGTTTTATCCAGGTTCATCCGCAAGCCGATGCGCACAGAAGAGTCAGCCAGGTCATTCAGCATCTGTTGTAGGTCCGGCAGCGTTTCTGCCATAATGACGATGTCGTCTGCAAATCGCAAGTGAGAGATGTATTCGCCATTGATGTTGATGCCTCGTCCTTTCCAGTGCAGCGTCTTGAACATATCCTCCATTGCATTTGTGAACAATTTCGGGGAAATGACGTCCCCTTGTCTCACTCCTCGATGCAACGGTATAGGTTTTGTTTGCTGATTCTGTACTTGGACGGACATGGTGGCGGCTTCGTAGAGACATCTCATCACTTGCACGTACCGCCAATCTACTTGGCAACGCTGCAGGGACTCCAGAACGGACCAGATCTCTATCGAGTCGAAGGCTTTCTCATAGTCCACGAATGCTAGACACAAGGGCTGATTGTACTCTTCGGTCTTCTGTATAATCTGCCGCACTGTGTGGATGTGGTCTATGGTGCCGTATCCGCTCCGAAATCCAGCCTGTTCCGGTGGTTGGAATTCGTCAAGTCTTCGCGCAAGGCGGTTCATGACGACTCTTGAAAACAGCTTATAAACGTGGCTTAGAAGGGAAATGGGTCGATAGTTCTTCAGCAGGGTCTTATCTCCTTTTTTGAAGAACAGGACGACAACGCTCCTACTCCACGCCTCCGGAGTTCTCCCTTCAAACAGGACAGCGTTAAAAAGCTTTTGAAGCTCCCTCAGTACGGGTTTACCTCCAGCCTTTAGCAATTCTGTTGTAACGCCATCCTCTCCAGGGGCTTTTCCATTTTTCAGCTGTTTAAGAGCCATCCTGATTTCGTCAATGCTGACTTCTGGCAGGACTTGAGTGTAGTGGCGTGTTAACGTGGCTCTAGGGTCCTCATTTTCGGGATCAGGTCGAGATGCATGCGAAGCGTATAACCGGCCATAGAAGCGTTCTACTTCGGAAAGGACTGCTGGCTTCGAAGCAACGACTTCTCCACTTGCTGTGGTCAGTTTCGTCAGGTGGCTTCTTCCAAGAGATTGTACGAACACTTTCGACCCCCGATTTTGCTCGATCGCTCTTTCAATCGCAAGAGTATTGGAGCAACGGAGGTCGTGTCGTACGAGCTTACTGATCTCTCGGTTTAGAGCGCGCTTTCCTGACGAAGTGACAGGTGGGTTTTCACGTCGTTCCTTAATCAGCCCTAAAGTTCCTTCCGAAAGCTTTGACTTCCTGCCCTTACGCTGCATTTCACAAAATCTCGTACCTTCTTCCCTGAGGATCCGAACCACATTTTCGAGGTACTGGTTTACGTCTGTTGTGGTTTCCACGGCAGCAAGTCGGTTTTCCAGGTTTGACTGGAACGTTTCAGATCCTATCATGGTTTGGAGCATTATGTTATAAGTATGTATTTACAAAAAAAAAAGTATATAAGTAAGTTTATCTGTTGTCTAGTACCCCATACGACAGGGTACTTAATAGTAGCTTAATTTGGGACTAGATGGCTCTGTGTGGAACAGTGAGGCATGTCTTAAATATTATTATCTGTTTGTAAACATGTTTCTTTCGGCCGTTAAGAGTGCAAACTCCTAACATTGTTAAAAGTACGCTGGCGTAAAGCCATAAAAAAATAGAAAATTTCAGCAGTAACGTAATGTTTAGGTAGCTTAAATTGACAAAGCACCGCGCCCGGTATGCATGGAGATGTGGGTTCGACTCATGTTTGAGAAAGCTTTTTTTTTTCAAGTTGGAATACTGATATTTAAGTAGTATTACTAAAAGTTTAAATGCGAAAGTTACGTTTTGACTACGATGATGAGGGCAATAATGAGTGTAAATGCCAAGGTCGTTTCAGTCGACGAATAACGCAGTAAACAGGATGAAATTTTAACCACCTTCCAAATTTTAATATATCAATCTACGAGACAAAAAACAAATGACGTATCTTTTCTTTTGGTATAGCCCAGTACAAAATTGTCAAGATAAAGCACTTAGAAAATGTCCTCAAAAATCTAAAATTTTAGATACGGCCGCCTACCAACACTTTTTTACGCGATGCGCGTCTCATTAATTCATTATGATACTAATCATAAGTTTTTGATTTTCCCTTAATACCTTAACTGGCCTAGGACCGTAAAAATTTAAAACTATATTGCGAAAAATATTTTCGGGTGGAAACTGTATTTACATTTTTCACTTCATAAATGGGCCTTGAATACGATACTGAAGGAACATTTTGGAAAGTAGTTAAAATTTCATCCTGTATACCTACTCAGTCAAATGTCAAGGTCGCAAATGTGCATGCTGCACAAAGGATTCTCAGCAAAACATACGGATGCAGAAAATCATTAAAGAAATATTGCAGTCATCAACAAAATAAATGTTCTTTAGTTGAGCGTAATAACGTGTTTTTATAGATTTCCAAATCAAATCAAATCAAATCAAATCAAATCAAATTATTTATTTGCGAAAATGTGGGTAAAAACAATAAGGTGTCAGATATGGAGCAAAGTACAAACACATTTACCATCACTGGCATGCAAAATTTTCGAAATTAAATTATAATATTAAATTAAGGAAATAATGAAAATGTCAAATACTAATTAATTAAACAAATAAATCACTAGTAAACCATTTTTTTTTTAAACCATGTAGGTACATCATAACATTCCAATCAATACCAAGTGAATCTATGCCGCCATCTTTTGTTTCTTTGCCGTTAATAATTTTATTCAATACACTAGCCGATGCCCGCGACTTCGTCCGCGTCAATTTCGATTATTATGATGGCGACAATTTTTGCAACATTTTTTACTCATGCTTCGCTCATATTGGTCGCAGCGTGATTTTATATAGCCTAAAGCCTTCCTCGATAAATGGACTATCCAACACAAAAATAATTTTTCAAATCAAACCAGTATTTCTTGAGATGTGCGCGTTCAAACAAACAAACAAACAAACAAACTCTTCAGCTTTATAATATTATAGTTTATATGAAATAGTTTTAACTAATTAAACCCTTAAGTACCGAGGTCTAATCAAGATATTAGGTTCCTGGTTTTTATCCCCGCATTGGCCAACAAAAGTTTTGAATTCCCAAACATTGTGCGGGTTTGTGATCACCAACCCGTGCAAGCGTGGTGATATGGTGGTGGTGGCCTATACCCATCATTGCTGTGGTAACTTGAGCTCAGTTTGAGCCTAAGCCTTTGCCTTGAAGTAAGAAGATTATATAAGGCTGTTAGTTTATTTTTTACACGTATATTATATTTTTATCGTTATAGTTTGAAATGAATATAATCATCAAAGTACATATATCCATACAAAAAGAAGTGAAAAACTTATTTCTCAGGTCATACCTGTTCTTCATCGCGCATCGATATAAAACTGCCATGCCTGACACACTATAGATGAAACAGCTATAAGTATACTGATAATAAGATTATCAAAGTTGTAAAGTAACAGCCTATAATCATCCCACTGCAGGGAAAAGGCCTCCATCATTGAATTCAAGTTACCACAGCCATGATGGGTGTACTGGCATAATCACCACGCTTGCCAAATGCGGGTTGGTGATCACAAACCCGAGCAACGTTCGAAAATTCGAAATTTTTTTGTTGCCCGACCCGGGATTCGAACCTGGGACCCCGAGATCTTGGCCCGGTATTTAAACCACTAGACCAACGACCAATCAAAGTTGTAGTTATAGTGTTTTACTTAAGTCCACTTATAGAAATTGATTACAAGGACAAGAGGCGTGAAAACCTCGGATTTTAGGGCCCAGAACCCGGACATGTGAACAAGTTGTCTTAAACATGGCCAGTGTAATAAAAACTGTTTATAATTAGACTTAGTCATGTCATCATTTTAAATGTACCTAAATGATCGTTGGTTGGTCGCAGGCACAGTGCCAGTGTGTCCTTTTTGAATTTCTAAACCCGGACTACAAATGAAGTCCGGTACGGACGCTCCTCGGAAGCCCTCTAAACTAGGACAAATCCGGGGAAATCTATAGCTGTGTAAGGATCATTCATCCGGGACCCCGCTGCAGCGAAATAATACGTTTGTGCGCGTCACAGCGTGTTACAAAATGAAAAGTCTGAATAAATTTTATAAAATTAATAGACTCAGGCGTTACTTTGCGGAAATCCATAACTAATTATGGATTTAGAAAATTATTTTGCTAATGATTTCCGCTTGTTAATATACCGGCCTAGATACCTTCACCACACCACCCGCACTAACACTGATTTGAGGAAGCACCTGCACCACACTAACACTGATTGAGCAAGCACTATTTCATGCAGGAAAACCACCCGCCCTCCCTCAAAAATGCATGCAGTACAGTTAATGCAATTATTAGTACCCAACACCAATATAATAAAAACCTCGACGCGTTTCGCCACTTCACGTGGCATCCTCAGGAGATGTTGTCGCCTTCGCTGCGCTCCGACGACTAAGCTGTGAAAACTGGCGAACAGGCCTTTTATAGAAACTCCCCACTACGACAACAGGTTGTGACGTTCAATCTGCGTTGTTATTGAAATTAATAAATTTTTATTTTTTTTCAAAAAAATATTTTGATTGATAGATTAAATAACACTGCCATGATGTTATACATAATGGTAACATAACGTGGGGTTCGTTTTTCAGGTGGTTTAAAATGCACCGAGTATATTACATAAAGTATTAGTCTTTACATAAATATATGTATACAATTTCAATATCAGTAATAAAGAAAAACTGGCCGTTTCAGGCTTCAGACTGCGAAAAGTGTTCGTTCGGAAGTTCGTTCATGGAAAATCGTATTCGTATTTTCAACAAATTACAACAGTCTATTGCTGAACTTTCTGTACATAAATTTAAATCGTGTCTTAGAATAAATTTAATGAAATGATCTTAGCTCGCACTGGCATGTATATCTTTTGTAAACATATTTATTTAAAAAGCTGACAATAGTGACGGAGTTTCTTGCGCTGCTTCTCGGCACTAGCCCACAATTGTCCCGAACCAGTGGTAGGTTTAAATATAAAGACGGGTAAAAACTCCTCCCGGGGCATATTTGCAGAAATAAAACTGGTTTTACTGATTGTACTGAATAAAAATTAAAAATGAATCAACGAAATGTATCTACACATAACTTCTTTCTGATTGCACCAAATTGAATAATTCTTATTTTGTCATACCTGTAATGGTCAAGAAAAGGTTTTTATGCAAGAAAATGTTTAATAATTGAATGAAAAATAAATAGTTTAAACATCTGTATAGGCAAATACGAAAATGCCAATGATTTAAAAGTCACCCTGTACATTTGCTGTATTGTCTAACCTTTTTGTACTCTGAATTTTGTCTTCTTTCATTTGATTCCCCACTCGTTATGCTGCAAACTTTTTTCTAAAGAAGGTACACCAATACCTATGTTGTGAAAGCATTCGCCATGTTTAACAAAAGGTAGCCTACACGGAGAAAAAGGTCTAGTTTTACCAACCAGAATTTTGAGGTAGTTAACCAGAACGCATAGTGCTATACGTGACAACTATCCATTTGGTAAATGATATTTTAAAATTCTAGTTTTTAGTAACGTGAATTTTCTGGTACATTGAACACATGTTTCGGTACACTTTACCATTAAATTTGTACTGCTAGCAACACTTAAACATAGTTGTGCCCATTACTAACTCATTATTTTGATCTTTACAGAGAAAGTAGTAACTAAAAACTAACTGATACTATTTGACATGTTTCGTACACTTAACTTATTTACCAGATTTTTTTAGTATTTGCAACTAAGCGACTACTTATCCTTAAAACTAATTCTGATAGCACTCGCAGGTTTTTGTTATCTTTTAATAGATTTGTTTTTACAAGTCGTTCTGGTAGTATTGTAAAATATTTTTTTCTCCGTGTATGTTACCCGGACAATAATAAGGAATCGATTGATACCTCATTCATCAAAATTGGCTCAGTAGTTTAGCCGCAAACGTACAACCTACATAAAAACCCACATAATATACATAGACTACTGAAATCATAACCCTTCTTGTTAGCTTAGCAGTAGTCGGATAAAAACCGTTTTAGGAAGGATAAACATAATAATAATTTCACACTGGGCCACACAGAGCCATCTAGTCCCAAAATAAGCTACTACTAAGAAGCTTGTCCTATGGAGTACTAGACAACCGATTAACAATACATAGAAAACACCCAGACCAGTACAAACAGTTCATGCACACAAATATTTGTACTGTGCAGGGATCGAACTCGCGACCTAAGGCTTAGACGCAGCGTTTACTGATCTAAATAGTCGTCAAACATGATTACAATCTACGTATAATAAATTTGTTTGCATTCTTCATTAGTGAATCCGTGCCAAGACGGGACGATCAGCTAGTTTTGCATAAAAACCCATATTATTAGTGCCTATTTCTCCTGTCAGATGGGATCAGTGGTACGATGTGTCTATTATGGCTTAAGCCGCTTAGTGCCGGGTCGGTTCCCGGCGTCGGTGCGGCAAATAAAACTATTGTGGTCATGCTTAAAACACGAGTAATTTATAAGCTGAAGCGGTTACGAGGTTTTGAGACTATTTTTATTTAATTTTTATCAATGTCCTATTGATAAAAATAAATAAAAATGGTCTAACTTCCAAAACATACACAAGATTATAGTAATGTACACCTGTTTCTTTTTTTAATTTTTTTATTTGGTTTGCAAAACAGGTTTTACAATAGAGGCTTACTTACTAACTTACTTTATACACCACATCGGTCATTGTAATACCTTCTAGATGCAAACACCGAATGCATTTAAAAAAAAAAACAACTAAAGCTGATCAAACAAGATAGGTGAAATTAAATCAAATACACTCAGATTAAATTGAACTTAACTAAATTAAATTAAACTGAAATTAAACAGGTTGAAAAACATTTCCTTAATTTGATTAATGATCCTCACGAAAAATGTACCTTATGTTCTTCTTAATTGAGGCGATAGAACCATGAAATATGTCTACATCGGCACGAACGCTGTTACAACTCGACGTCATGCGATAGAGTGGTGAATGATGACCTAAGTTGGTCTTACACAGAGGGGTGGCAAAAGTTTTTCTATTTATTAAGCGGCTACCTGAGCGCGGAATAGACAGTGACAGCTGTTCGAGGGTGCACGAGGAGTCCAAGAGTCCACGCAGCAGTTTTTAGAAGACATGATTACAGTGATGTTTTTATTACAAGCAGCAACCTGTTATTAGAAGACATGATTACAGTGATGTTTATATTACAAGCAGCAACCTGTTATTAGAAGACATGATTACAGTGATGTTTTAATTACAAGCAGCAACCTGTTATTAGAAGACATGATTACAGTGATGTTTTAATTACAAGCAGCAACCTGTTATTAGAAGACATGATTACAGTGATGTTTTTATTACAAGCAGCAACCTGTTATTAGAAGACATGATTACAGTGCTGTTTTAATTACAAATTGCCACGGCATGCAATGAATACAGGAAATGTTAATTATTTTATTAAAATATATTGAGTTTTTAGAAACTAGAACTCCAAAACCATAATTTAAAAGTTCACCGTTCAAAAATCATATAAATTGGTCCTATTGTTCTTGAGTTATAAATGGTGGTACTAACATTTTTTAAATATCAATGTATACTAGTCTATTACTAAATTTAATATAAGTCAAGTAACTTAGACGATGTTTACACCCGTATTTATAAACAAGAAAAATTAATTACTTAAGAGATAATTTGTATGCCTTAATCTAGCAATTACTAGAAGTTAGAACTATCAAAAGTTAGCATTCTCAGCCAAATAATATGACTATTAATGGTGACTCATTTTCTTCACTCAAGCACTAAGTTGGTAGCATAAACGTAGAATATAACCTAAATCTATGATTGGTAGTAAAATCTTAAGTTATGACTTTCTTAAGCAATAAGTAATTACTTCTTTATAAATACGGGTGTTAAGGTTCAACCGCTACATCTCATGACTCGCAGTGTACATGATCTCTTAATAAATTACTCTCGAGTACTTATATGACGTTTTAAGCACTCCATCGTTGTTTTTTCCCGCGTCTCATTGACGGTACGTATATAAAACTTTTATGACTGTGTCGGTATGTAAGCGGTATTGATCTTTACGGGAAATCTTTGGTGTTATTTTGACGGTTGGTTTTCTGTTATATTCTTAATCTATTAAATCTTAGTAGTAATTATTTTTTTATATTTATTAAATCGTTTCTAACGGTTATACAACGCCTCGTTGATGTAGTTGGGTACCTACCGGACCAAGATGTAGGACTCCTGTGTTCTATGCCCGGGTCGGGCAGCTAGAGTTTCTAGTTTTCAAACATTGCTCGGGTTTGTGATCACCAACCCGCATTACGTAAGCATGGTGATTATGCCTGTGCCCAATCGTTGCTGTGGTAAATTGATTCAATGATGGCTGTTAACATAAAACATATAAATAAAATAAAAATCATTATTGTAAAATTCATTTAATCTAATCCTACAAACTAATATGGTCCAAATCTAAGTCTAATCCAAGTCGACGTTCGAAAGGTCTTCTGTTATCTTCTTCACCTCTTCCGCTGTTCTCTTACTATTCCCCAATTTCATGGCTTCTTCCTTCTTGATGCCGTATAGCCTAAAACAAAAAATTAACTTTTTTAAACTGTGTTTATAATCAGTTGTGAAAGTGAAAAGTATAATTCCGCTGGCTTATAGCGTAAAGGTTTGAGAAAAGTCTTCGACTTTCATTGTCTTGGTAGTTCAATGGTAAAAGCAGTCGCTCTTGTGCGGATTCAAGAATTAGCATTCGAAGTTTATTTATATTTTTAAAATCAAGGACTTGCATTTCACGATTTTACGTAATTTTTAAAAACTAATTACAAAAAGCCAAATTAATAGAAAGCAAAGTATTGATTATTTTGTCTATAGAGGAAAATCCATAAAATTTGTATAGACTGTCCCTCAGCGATTACATTCAGGAAGGCATTTGTGCAGCTTTGCACTCTTTTTTAATAACAAACTACAGTTGCTTAAATGTAATTCAAACTCTGAAATTCATGCAAGAAAAATATTTTATGCGAATTAAATTAAGTTAGGAAATAATTATTATTCAAAAAGTCCTAAAACATCCAGTGTTCTTGTTGCATACGCCATCTGTCGTATAAAGCAGTAACTAAAACAGTAACCTTAGTTCCGGCAAAGAAAATAAAGTCCGGTGATCTTTATAAGCAAACTACAGTACAAAAAACTGCACATAGATGGCGCTAGCTAACTGCTAGCATTATTAGTCGAACTATGTTGAACAAGTAGATAAAATTGGGAGATTTTATTGTATAGCGCCGTAATATACTCTAGCTTAATACCTTAATTTTTAGACCTACACTACAAAACCGATTTTAACAAAATTTTGTATACTTTGTATTGCCCTGATAGACACAGTTTTTTGCCAATGCGATAATTTACGCAATAGTGCCGCGGGCGCCAAGATATAGTAACTATAATCTTAACTATAACTTTTAATACATCCTAATTTTAATGAAACAATCTTCGAGACAAAAAACAAAAGACGTATTTTTTCTTTAGGTAAAAAAGTCAAGATAAAGCACCTAAATAAATGTCCGCCAAAAATCTAAAATTTTTGATACGACCTCCTCGCAATACTTTTTTACGCGATGCGCAAATCATTCATTCATTACGGTACTATTCATAAGTTATTGATTTTTCCTTAATACCTTAACAGGCTTAGAAAAGTAAAAATTGAAAACTATGTTGCGAAAAATAATAAGGGTTAAAGTATGAAATGGCCGATTTGTACTGAAAATCAAAATTGTTTATTTTTTCATTTTTAACAAATTTATTTAATCAAATTAGTTACCATTATTATCTATACATTGCTGCCATCTAATAGGAAGGTCATTTATGCCTTTGTGATAGAACTCTGAGGATCTAGACTGCACAAACTGTGTGAAAGCATTTTGTACTGCCTCCTGGGAAAAAAACTTCTTGTCACGTAGATAATTGTCCAAATCACGAAAAAAATGGTAGTCCGTTGGGGCAAGGTCTGGCAAATACGGAGGATGTCGAATGGTTTCTAATTGCAGTTCCTGAAGGGTCAAAACGGTTTCTTGTGCTGTATGAGGTCTCACGTTGTCATGGAGCAATAATGGTGAAGATCGATTCATGAGTCGGGGCTGTTTTTCTGCTAGTTTTGCCAACATTGTTCGGAGTTCGGCACAATAGACATCTGCCGTTATTGATTGACCAGATCGGAGAAAACTTTAGTGAATAACGCCATGCTGAGACCACCAAACAGTTACCATTACCTTTTTTTGGTAAGTTTTACTTTAGGACACTGTTGTGACCTGGGGTCAGCCATTGCATTTTTCTTTTACGGTTATCATAAAGAATCCACTTTTCATCACATGTCACAATTCGTTTTAATATTCCTTCATTTCTGTACCGATTCAACAAGGCAACACAAGTTTCAACACGCGTTTCTTTCTGCACATCAGTCAAATCATGAGGCACACCTATTTTTCGTATATTTTTTTTTATTGATTTGACGCAAATGAGTCAATATTGTGGGTAAGGTTACGTTAAACCATGCCGCTAATTCCTGGGTAGTTTGACTAGGATCGGCTTCCACCATCTCTCTTAATTCATCGTTAATCACCTGTGTGGGCGGTCTTCCTCGTGGCTCGTTCTTCAAGTCGAAGTTTCCATCACGAAAGCGTTTAAACCAAAATCGCACGGTGCGTTCATTAGCAGATCCCTCTCCAAACGCAACATTGATATTGCGGGCTGTTTCTGCCGCGTTACTTCCGCGTCGGAACTCGTATTCAAAAATCACTCGAATTTTCGCAGTATCCATCTTTCTTGTCTAAGTTAAATAACAAAAACAATTGAAAGTCGATATTCAAATGTTTCACATTTTTTTAAAGAAGAACATCATAGAAACCATGTGAAAAAAGTTTCATTCGAAAACCTAAAACCATGAAGATTCTATGTCAATTCAAGGAACCTATTACAATAAAACGGCAATTTCATATTTTAACCCCTAATATTTTTGGATGAAAACTTGATCTACATTTTTCACTTCATAAATGGGCTCTAAATACGATACTTTACGCGGACGCCTATAAATTTTGACTGTTATGAAAAAGTCATCCAGTACAGTCAAATTAAAAAAAAACTAAACCAGTGGTAAATAATTTTTAATAAAGTATTCATGTGTTATCAATCCTCACCTCTTCAAATCGTCCAGAACATTCTTGGGCAAGTTTCCAGGATTAGGTTGGTGTATTTCATACTCCCCCTTTGAATTCTTCACCAGCTCTACAACAGAATCTTCCAAGTTTGGCACATCTCCTGGTTGATGCTGGACAGGTTTGGACACCGGTTTTGGGTATTTCATCTTCTGGGCCCAGTTCTGGAGGAACTTACTGGCATCTGTTTGTAGGTACTGGAATAAAGAGGTTTTTGTGTAGGTGGAAAAGATATTTATAGATTGAAGTTGGGTTATCTTCATAGTTAAGTAACGGCCTATAATTATGTTGCTGCTGGGTAAAGGCCTCCATCATTGAATTCAAGTTACCATAGCAATGATGGGTACAGGTATAATTAACACGCTTGCCAAATGCGGATTGGTGATCAACAGTAAAAACTTTTGAAAATTCGAACCTCTTCCTTCCTCTAGTCTGATCCGAGGGTTGAACCCAGGACCTCGAGACTACATAACCGGGGCGTTCTTAAACCATTAGACCAACGAAGTGTAACTTACTATAAGTTTTGTATTTAAAAACCTATCATAACATAAAAAATCACGAATAAGATTTTGTAATATTACCTTTTCTCTATTCTTATTGATCTTCTGTGGCACCGGGGGTGGTGCTTGACGTTTGCTGTTTGAAGAAAAACCTGTTCCAGCTGAAACGAATTAAAAACATTTTTTTTATTAAAACATATAGGTACAATTTATTACACAATAATCTTAAATCGTCAAGTGGTACCGACACAAAACTAAATCGTAAGAGGCGAATGATGGTAAACCGCCATAAGAAGACGGGGAGCAGTTTCTTCTCTTCTCTTTCTTTGCCGCTGGCAGCTGCGATTACCAACTCCCTCCTAAGCGTGATGATTATAGCTAAAATTCCCTCTTTAGAGATACCTATGACGACCCCAATTCCGCTAATTTACAAATGGCTCAATTGAATCTTAATTAGATCACAATCGTATATTTTGATGATATAACTACCTTAATAAATGAGTCAAAATATACGATTGAGATCCAATTACGATTCAATTGAGCCATTTGTAAATTAGCGGCAAATTTTGACATTACTACCTTAATTAATATGGCGCTTTTACCACTGTAAAAGCGCCATTTTGGGACCTATTTGCAAAAATGAAAATACATAGGTATAATACAATGTTAAAGACCACTTAAATAGTAGTCGCTCTGTTAGCGAAAGGTTGTTGTTTAAATCCTGAAGTAATCGAAATTTTAATCCATAGAATTTGAATTTTCACACTAAATATATAAGTTCCATGAAAATACATAGATATAGTACAATGTTAAGATCACTCAAATAGCAGTCGCTCTGTTAGCGTAAGGTTGTGGTCCAAACTTACAGTAATCGAAATTTGTATCCATAGAAATTGAATTTTCGATAACAAAAGTTTATAAATGGCTCATTAATACGTGATAAAGGTGGTTTTCATGTGTGAAATGAAGTGATACGTTTTTATACCCACTTAAATTCTTGGTGTTGGTCTGAGGACCTAGCTCCAGCATAACCTGGAAGTCAGCATGGTTTCCGAAAGCGAAACCGAAGCCTACGCGAGAGTCAGTTCCTGGAATTACAAAAATTACAATTTAAGCAATTTATAAACCTACTAACGCCCCGTCGAACCCAAGATTTTAGATAGACCAATGCAAAATCTTGGGTTCGACCCCCGAGTCGAGCAAAAGGGGTTTAGAATTTACGAACGTTGCTCGGGTTTGTGAACACCAATGCATTCGGCAGGCGTGGTGCTTCAATACGAGGATATTACAGATATAATTTAAAAAAATATAATTTAATACTTCAACGTTATTTATTATTAAGATAAGATCTATATTAATATGGTTTTATGCACTTGAAACTGTCGAGCTTTTGCATCGCGACTACACTGACGCGTTGATGTCTTTTACTAAGAGTCACATCGTAGCACTAATAATTTCAAATAAGACGGTATAATTAGATGTAAAGTTTTGTATTTACAAAATCGATGAATTAATTTTAAGTTCAACTGAAGTTTCTACAGTGAAATTTGATTAATTCCTTAAGAGTTGATGTTGCTTAAAAATAAATATTCAGCTTAAAATAGCAATAAAAGTCATAACCAAAGTCGATTGTTTCAAGGTTTCTACCATGTTCTCTTTTTTGGAACAGTGCCGACCGGAAAGTCAATAAACTGAAGTAGTAAAAGCCTATAATCATCCCACTGCAGGGAAAAGGCCTCCATCATTGAATTCAAGTTACCACAGCAATGATGGGTGTACTGGCATAATCACCACGCTTGCCAAATGCGGGTTGGTGATCACAAGCCCGAGCAACATTCTAAAATTCGAAACTTTTTTTTTTGTCCGACCCGGGATTCGAACCTGGGACCCCGAGATCTTGGCCCGGTATGAAACCAGTAGACCAACGGGGCGTTAATTAACTAAAGTAATGGTAAAAACTCTAAATAATCATAGTGTATTAAATTGTCCTATTCCACACAGGCATAATTCTTTTCGTAAACATAATTATTTAATGAGAGACAGAGATAATAGTGACTGAATTTCTTGCGCTGCTTCTTCTTGACACTAACCCTCAATTTTCCCGAAGTAGGTATAATTTAATAAATAAATAAATAAATATTTAGGACATGCCTCACTGGGCCACACAGAGCCATCTAGTCCCAAATTAAGCTACTATTAAGTAGCCTGTCGTATGGGGTACTAGACAACCGATAAACGTACTTATATACTTTTTTTTTCTAAATATATACTTATAATACATAGAAAACACCCAGACCAGTACAAACAGACATGTTCATGCACACAAATATTTGTACTGTGCGGGGATCGAACCCGCGACCCATGGCTCAGAAGCAGCGTTTACTACCGCTGATCCAAATGGTCGTCAATTTTTTTTGTAAAAGCATGAACCCAGGGACAAACTAATTGATCTGCAAATTATAGGTAGACATTGCCTTTTCACGAATTTTTAAGGCTTTACGCTGTAAGCCAGCTTAGTATTATCAATGTTTTTGTCTACCAAGACATATTTGTCTTTGAATAAATTCATCAATATCCACACAAACAATGTCTTATATTGTCTGTGGTCTTAGTAATTCTATTAGTTAGAGCAGTGACCCGGTAAGTGGAAGATTGTAGGTTCAAATCCCACATAAGAAGGTCGAAATTTTTATTTAAGGAATTGTATTTAAAACATATAAGTAACGGCATATAATCATCCCACCAAGCATCAAGCAGGGCAAAGGCCTCCATCATTGAATTCAAGTTACCACAGCGATGATGGGTACAGGGATTATCACCACGCTTGCATGCGGGTTGGTGATCAGTGATCACAAACCCGAGCAATAATCGAAAATTCAAAAAAGGAAATATGCAATATCTAAATAGTAAACAAACATCAATGAAATGAGTTCAATTCGTATCAGACTAGTACTCGTCATTTTGTAAAAATAAAATGTAGTTTACAAATTATTCAGCTAATTCCGAATAAAGTTGAAAAAAAAAACCTCCCCAAATCACTTACCTTTCTTTATTGGAGGTATATTAGAGTAAGCAACTGACAGCAGGGATGGCAACTCCTCAGGGATGATGATGGAACAGGACCCTGTAATTAAACAATTCAGATATTAAGGAAAAATCCTTCAAGTTGGTTATATACGAGTACATTGGTATTATCTTTATATAGATAGAATAGAAGGTGGGGAGGGGACAGGTCTTACTGACCTACACAACAATATAATAATATGTCGCTAATGTATTAGGCTAATAATTTTAATATGTGTATTACGAAAGTATTTACATTAAACAAATATATAAATTAAAAGGAATCACCGAAATACGAGTATATGTACGTACAAAGCTTCCGATCGACTACCTGTAAAAGCATCTCCACCTATTTGCAGAAATAAAACAGATTTTAATTATTTTGCACAAAATTGGATATCACATTTTTTGATATGTTTGTTATGATCCAGAATAGGTTTGTATGGAAGAAAATTACTGAAGATTGTATGTGAAAAAAGCTGCTTTAAAATTACCTACATGAAAAGGGAAAACATGGTCAGAAACAGATCATTTGCTTGGATTATCTTCATTGGAAAACCCATGCAAAGCCGGAGGTATAGCTAATAAAGAAAAAAATAAACCAGCTTTAAGGCCCGGTAGTTCGGGATTTATGAATATGCGCACCGTAAGCGCCAGCGCGCGACAGTACGGACCTGACGAGCCGCTGCGCTCACGTATTTTGTAGTTATCAAAGCATAGTAAATAAGTTTAAGTATGATATCACTTAATGAATTCAAACTCAGCAAATAAGTCTATAAATATTTATTAGCTTTAAACAAGCATAAAAAAATAATAAATGTCCGTAGTTTAGTCGTCAAATTGGAAAAACATGTCGAAAATATGTAAGTAGGTTTGTGGTTTTTTTCTATCGAGCCAAGTTAATCAAATCGTGTAACCGATAACAGCTGTAACTAGACTAGAGCCTTAACTAATACATACATTTTTTTCAGACTTTTAAACGCTGTTTTTTAGTTCTCAGATGGGTTTTAAAAACTCAAATACGCTGCCTCTTAGAACTACGTGCCTTAGGTTAAAAACGGTTTTCCGTTAAATAGAATTTCACAAGCAGTACTTGGCTCCGCTTGCGAAACGGCGTTGAGATCACAGTTCACATATTACCAACGGTGCGGTAACTTATGGCGAAATAGCGACATTGGAAGTAAACGGTCTTTGACAATACTGTTAACATTTAACTTAAAACAAAGTTACATTGTAAACTTAAAAAAAAAAAATTTACTGTCTTTCAAACAGTTATAAAATAGTATACGAGTATGTATAAAATAAAATATGTTATTCATTCGTTATTTTTGTAATATTTTTCCGCATTTTCTCATGTAAATTAGGATTGAAATGTTCAGGAATGGCCCAGAGTACCGCTGCATCCAAATTTACAACAAACTACCAGATATTATAAAAACTGAAACCGTAACCAAAATATTTAAATCCAAACTAAAATCTATCCTTCTAGAAAAGTCCTACTACAACATTGAAGAGTACAGGTCCGATAAACTTACATTACCACCCCATAAATAACCTATTCCTAACATAAATAACCTAAACCTGAAACTCATTTCACCCTACTCTTTTAAATTATTAAACAACAATATTTATGCATATTATTATAATATACCATAGATTTAGGAATGTTTATGTCTAAACTTTTTTGTACGCACACAGCATACTTACTCATATTTACCCACACACTTACATTAATTTCTAAGTAATCTTTATTTTTTAAGTTTGTATAATTTAAGATTTTATTTTGTATTTGAATTAGTATAAGTATAAATTGCTACACCCTTACAGAGTTTATTGTTTATTGTTAACATTGTGCAATGAGTAAATAAATAAATAAATAAATAAATAAATAAATAAAAAATAAATCTTGAAATACGTGTGAATGAAGGAGCGGGATTCTCCTTATACAGGTTATTGCAACCTCAGATAAGATAAGTAGCAACTTAAAAATAGATCCACACCTCCACTACACCATGTAAGCAATAATTGAAATATTAAGATTTAGATTTTTTTTACAGTTCATTAAGATTTATTATACCAAAAAACAAAAACCAATGGTGTTTGTTTATTGACGTAAATAATTTTCCAATACAAAATTTTAAATATTTCATTTTTTTATTATTTAAATACTAGCTGTTGCCCGCGACTTCGTACGCGTCAATTCCTGTTAACTCAAACCGTTTACGCAGCGCATGCAACGGAAGCCTTCAAATATGAACAATTTTCCCCATTTTTGCAACATTTTTCACTCATGCTTCGCTCCTATTGGTCGCAGCGTAATGTTAAATAGCCTAAAGCCTTCCTCGATCAATGGACTATCCAACACAAAAAGAATTTTTCAATTCGAACCAGTACTTCCGGAGATTAGCGCGTTTAAACAAACAAACAAAGAAACAAACTCTTCAGCTTTATAATATTAGTATAGATTAGCATCCTAAAGGCGTTATTTTACTGAACTAGCACTTTGCCTAAGGCTCTACCCGTGTGAATTTCACCTTATATCACTCAGGCAAAAACCTGAAAACCTTTTTTTTTATTTTAAACTGTTCTATATGCAAATAAATTGTTAGTGTAAAGTACTATATAATTTCTTGAATAAAAATATCGACTACCTGAAGTTAGACTCGAATCTACAGCCTTTCGCTGCCTGAGCGACTGCTCTAAGTATTGAGCTACCCAGACATTTGGTGTGTCGACGACTTTATTATATTCTATTCAAGGCTTTTCACTCACATACACACACACACACACACACGAGCAGACCATTCAAGATTTAAATAAATACATGCTTTCAACACTGTCCATGGAAGAGAGGTGCTCAAATATTCAAATACAGGCAAATCCTTAGCCGAAAAAAGCTCCAATCACAAATAATGTAGAGTGAGTAGATAGTAAGACTTACCATATGAAATAAAGAATTGAATTAAGGTTGAATTTGCAATACGTTAATAACACATTAAATTAGATGCTTAAATTTTAAACTTGGACTATTAAAACTGTCATTCACTGTCAGTTTATATGTGTCCAGTTCTAATACTGAGAAGTTATATAACGTTATTACTTCTGAATGATTCAAGTATGAATAGACGTTTCAGTATGTTAGTTTAGTTAGTATTGGTCATACTTGAACGCATTTTCGTTGCTTAACTAGAATCAAATTGCATTATTATTAGTATGCCACTACAGTTTAGAAACGCTATTAAAAATAACGATTCGTTACGATTTTAACCAGTATTTTTGTTATCTTTCGTTTTATGTTTATTTCGGGCAGTGCCGGATTAAAAATACTTGATGCCACTAATTCGCCCCGCTGGTCTAGTGGTTTAAGTATTGGGCCAAGAATATGGGGTCCAGGATTCGATCTCTGGGTCGGACAACAAAGGCTTCGAATTTTCAAAAATTGCTCGGATTGTGATCACTAATTACTCGTACCTAAAGTTGGCTTTTTGCTATGATATTATGGTAGCGGCTTCTTAAAACATGTATGTCGATCCCGAATTTCCGAGATGTTTTCGATACAAAATAGCATTCCATAACAGTCAACACTTGAACTTTAGGCAAATATGCATCCGAGTATCCAACCTCTAGATGATCTAACTTAGATCATCTAGAGGTCGGATCGGAGAGGAAGTAATTCTAGCAATTGCTTAGATCATTAACTACTTCTATATTTAAAAAAAGTTTTTATTACAAACCTAGTCCATAAAAATTTTAGGAATAATAAATAAAATAAAGAAATGTGTTGGTAGGTACAAAATATTAATAAATTATTTAATTTAAGCATTGGCACTTAGTCATCATCATTCTTATGGCATTACTAAGTGTTATCCGCGACTTCATCCGCGTCAATTTCTGTTATTATGATCGCGACTAATAAGTTTTTAAAATAATATATCCTAAAGCCTTCCTCGATAAATGGACTATCCAACACAAAAATATTTTTTCAATTCGAACCAGTAGTTTCTGAGCTTTCAAACAAACTCGATTATTGCTTTTAAACAAACAAACTCTTCAGCTTTATAATATTACTGGCTGTTTCCCGCGACTTCGTCCGCGTCAATTTCTGTTATTATGAACGCGATTATTTTGCAAAATTTTTCACTGATGCTTCGCTCCTATTGGTCGCAGCGTGATGTTATATAGCCTAAAGCCTTCCTCAATAAATGGACTATCCAACACAAAAATATTTTTTCAATTCGAACCAGTACTTCCTGAGATTAGCGCGTTCAAACAAACAAACAAACAAACTCGTCAGCTTTATAATATTACTAAAGATAAGTATAGATGAAACTAAGTGCCCATACGAGGGCGGGTCAATAAGTCCGTGACTTTTTGAATTTCTGACCTCTTTACTGAAAAAGCAACACTACTCCTGTCAACAGGTATCTGTCAGTTGATTCCTATCAAAATTTGAACTTGCTGCGTCAGTTAGTTTGTGTTTGACAGCTATTTTTATCAGACTACCCAGTAATTTGAGGAAAAAATGGAAAAAGGTGAATTTCGTGTGCTTATTAAGCATTATTTTTTGCGAAAAAAAAAACATTACCGAGACCAAGGCTAAGCTTGATAAATACTATGGGGACTCTGCACCATCGATTTCAATGGTAAAAAAGTGGTTTACTGAATTTCGTTGTGGCCGTAAAAGCACTGAAGATGCCGAACGTCCTGGACGCCCAGTTGAGGTCTCTACACCCGAAACAATCGAAAAAATTCACGATATGGTGTTGGCCGACCGAAGATTGAAAGTGCAAGAGATTGTGGAAGCCGTAGGGATCTCGCATGGCTCAGTGGTTTCAATTTTAAAAGATCAATTGGGCATGAGAAAGCTTTCCGCAAGATGGGTGCCGCGTTTGCTCACAGTCGACCACAAACGCAATCGTGTAACAACTTCACAGGAAGGTTTGGCGTTGTTTAATCGCAATATGGAGGAGTTTTTGCCTGTTTTGTAACCGTGGACGAAACATGGATCCATCACAACACACCAGAGACCAAACAACAGTCAAAACAGTGGGTTTCTAAGGGTGAATCGGCGCCAAAGAAGGCCAAGGTGGGTTTGTCAGCCAATAAAGTTATGGCGACTGTTTTTTGGGATGCACGTGGGATAATCCACATTGACTACCTTCAAAAGGGAAGAACAATCAATGGGGAATATTATGCCAACTTATTGGACCGCTTCAATGACGATTTGAAAAAAAAACCGACCTCATTTGGCCAAGAAAAAAGTTCTTTTCCACCAAGACAATGCAAGGGTGCACACATGTGCAGTTGCCATGGCAAAAATCCATGAATTGGGCTATGAATTGCTCCCTTATCCGCCCTATTCTCCAGATTTGGCTCCAAGTGACTACTTTTTGTTCCCAAACCTGAAGAAATGGCTTGGTGGAAAAAGATTTGACTCCAATGATGAAGTCATCTCGCAAACAAAGGCCTATTTTGAGGACCTCGACAAATCATATTTTTTGGAAGGGATAAAAACATTGGAGAAACGTTGGACAAAGTGTATAGAGCTCAAGGGAGACTACGTTGAAAAATAAAATGATTTGTTTATCAAAAAATCTGTGTTTTATTCCAAAAGTCACGGACTTATTGACCCGCCCTCGTATTATTACGGTTTTTAACAAATTCGCTTGTTAATAACCAGGTATTTAAATTACGTATACTTAAAACATGCAAACGTGGAAGACGCAGGATCCTGAGGCCTTACTCTAACACAATGTCCTTATATTCGAATCCATCTGTCTCTATCACTCATACCGATGTAATAAAGTATCTGAAAGAGACAGATATATCCGTAAATACGAGCTTCGTGTTGCAGAGTAAGGCATCTGACATTTGTGGCATAACCTCATTTACCAATGTCACATAATTACAATGATTAGTTAAGTAGTTACGACGACCTCCGTGGCGGAGTGGCGTACGCACCGGATTTCAAGGTGCCGCCTGCTCCGAGGTCTAGGGTTCGATTACCGGACAGGTCAATGTAAAAAAAGTGTGTTTCCATATTCTCGGGTCTGGGTGTTTGTGGTACCATTGTTGTTTCTGATTTTCACAAGGCAAGTGATTTGAATAGTTATTAACTTGTGATCAGAGCAATGTATTTGATGTTGTCCACATTTATATATTTAGGTAGGTATGTTGTTACATTGTAATGCTGCTAGGACTAATCATCCAAAATTATTTAATCGAATGCCATTTAAAAACCTCCAATTCGTCGAAGATACATTTCAATGATGAGCTATTTCACCAAAACATATCTAAATTAATCCTAGAAAAGTCATTTAATCTAAAATAATACATTTAATTTAATGATTTACATACACTTGATATTACAAAGACAATACACAGACACCACTACATCTACAAACAAATCTTAAGTGGTGTAAAAATCCGTCTTTATAATGATATATTTTAGGTATTTTTTTGTAAATAAATTATAAGTATCGTAAATCTACTTCGATATCTCCACATCACTACCAGGGGTTGAAAACGGTAAAGGTATAAGGGTATGGTACCGGTATAAAATTACGATACAACTTTGATTTAAAGGTAGAACCAAAACGGTTTATAATTACGGTTGTGATACAGCTAAAAATGGTACCATAACTGAAATCTTTTTGGTACCGAAAAAATTAGGGAGCGAATGCGGCGGGGCAACCGGGGCAAGCAGGGCGGGGACTTCTGGCGTCGTCGTTACCGATCGTGTCAAATCTTGCTTGAACGGTGTTAGATAGTAGAAGTGTATTTGCGCGATTTTCATGCTACATTTATTTTCACTATTGCATTATTAACGTATTGTTTGTTAGTTTTATTATCGTGCCATCTTTAAAAATCCACAAGTAGGGAATGCATTCCGGATTGTTCGGAATTCAAAAAAGCCGAATAATCCGAATTTTCAAGGCAAATTGTAGATCCGGATTTTTATATTGAAATCCGGTTTTTTCGGATTTCATTCATAATTAACAAAATTATTGATGTAGAACTTACAATTTTAATAAAATTACGCGGATAAATGTCAATGTTATAATAAGAACGAACATTTAATATCATTATGAAACTTCCTCTTTCTTTCGCAATTCTCATAAGTTTGGTGGTACGTCAAGTGATGAGATGTCTCTATAAATTCGCCACCAAGTTCGTCCAAGCACAGAATCAGAAAAATAACCTAAACCGTTGAATCGAGGAGTGACATAAGGGGACATCATTTCCCCGAAATTGTTCACAAATGCAATGGAGGATATGTTCAAGACGCTACGCTGGAAAGGCTAAATAACCTGGCTGACTCTTCTGTTCGCATCGGCTTACGGATGAACCTGGATAATACCAAGGTTACGTTCAATGAGCATGTACTACCGGAGCCGATAGCGGTGCACGGCGCCGTCCTCGAAGTTGTTCAAAAATATGTGTACCTTGGGTAGACATTGCAGTTAGGTAGAAACAACTTTGAGAATGAGGTGAACAGAAGAATTCAGTTGACTTGGGTAGAATTTGGGAAACTACGTCGATTCTTCTCATCATCGATCCCACAATGCCTCAAGTCGAAAGGCTTCAATCAGTGCGTACTACCTGTCAAGCGAGTCGAAACGTAAACACTGACGGTACGGCTAGTCCACAAGCGGGCTATGGAAAGAGCTATGCTCGGAGTTTCTCTTAGGGATAAAAAAAAGAAATGAGGTGATCCGGCAGAGAACTAAAGTTAAAAGTAAAAGTAAGCAAAAGAAGACATTCTAGTTTTGTTTGCTTTTTGTTTCATTTTATTTTGTTGATTAGATTTTTAGACATATTCTACTTAGAGCAACCGCCCGAATATCATCTGCGCGAATAGCACTTGGCCTAGAAGAGCACCTATCGATATTTTTGGCTAGTGCTTTTCGTGGATTCTAATTTCCTTTTACATTTTTGTCCACAAACAGCACCTACAACACAGCAGCCTAGTGCCTTGTCGTAGCAGTAAACAAAGAATACACAAAACCACTACAGTACAACGTGGGACTATTCCAAGGGTGCTGCTTATCTCCAATAGTATTTAATATAGTTATTAATATGCTAGTTGATAAATTAATTAGCCATGAAAAGAAATAGGGCTACCGGTTTAAAATCAACAACAAGTACACTGAGTCAATATTAGCCTTTGCTGACGACCTTGCAATACTTACTCGTAATCCCAAACAGTGTCAGGAATTATTAAATGAGGTTGATGAGTTTTGTACGTGGACGTGCGGACTGAGAGCAAAATCAAGTAAATGTCATTGTTTATGTCTGGGTAGAAGAAACACCAAGTATACTTCTTATGATCACTCTCTATAAGCGGCCAAAAAGTTGCAGAAGCTGTGCCTTTTAAATTTCTCGGTAGAAAGATAGACTACAAAGGACGCAAACCATCATTAGGTGGTTGTCGAAAATTTCATGAATGACCTCAGCAAGGTACACCAACTGCCAATCAATAATATTAAAAAAGCGTGGATATACGACAACTATCTCACGTCGCGTCTCACTTGGCCTTTCCTAGTATAATATCGGTAAAACCCTCTTGGCAAAGCTAGATGCTAATGTCATAAAAATATTGAAGTCATGGTTTGGTCTAGCACATTCGGCTGATCCCTCGACTCTATTTAGGGATCACAATAGTTTTGGGCTGAAAGTAAAGAAACCATGCGAACTCTATAAACATCTCAGAGTTACAAAAACGTATGTTTTGGGGAAGTCACAAGACGAATTAATTTCATCCCTCCCGAAAGACAACAAGGCCACAGAACTTGAATCAAGACTGCAATTCCACAAAAAAATTATGGCAGGTGGACAATCAAATAGAGCTGGGTTAGGTACGACAAAGAAGAAGGAAGACCGAGCCATAGTAAAAAACTTTCTACGACAAGATGAAAATGGCAGCTACAAAGTGCACGCTATGAATTTAGAAATGCAAAACGAGTGGATAACTATTTGAGTGAGTTTTGTATTCCATTAGCTATGAAGTAGCGCATCTTGCTGTATGATTGGTCTCCTGCCTTATTAAAATTTTATCTAAATGCCTTCCAAATGACCCTCCCTGACCAGAGTAACTTAGTAAGGTGGGGAAAAGCCTCTGAAAAATGTTGTTATACTTGTGGAGAGGCGATATGTACAGCAAGACACCTATTGGTGGGATGCAAGGTGCTCTTGAATAGAAGTCACTACTCACATCGCTATGACAGAGTACTTAAAATCATACGTGAAGCTATAAGCCTTTCAGTGGCTAGGGCCCAAAAATGATTGACCACAAACAAAAGACAAATTAACTTTATTAAAGAGGGCTGGAAATTCTAAGAATAAGCCTTACTCAATCCTGGGTACAGCACCTGACTGGACTATTTTAATGGACACGCATGAAAAGCACTATAAAATCCAAGAAGATGTGTGTGTTTCATCATCCAGACCGGATGATGAAACACCATGCCGTGGGAAACTAACATACATAAAGACCACGCAATGAAAGAAAACAAAATTATTATGATTTCCTAAATAAATTAACTAAAAACGGTTGTCGGTTATATAGTTAGTCTATATGCTGTAGAAGTAGGAGCAAGAGGTATACCAGCAAAATCTCTCTATTACCTGTTGAAAGACCTTGGCTTGGCCAGAACTGCAGTAAGTTCTATACTAAAGCGAGTGTCTAAAGCTGCATTAGCAGGTTCGTACCAGATTTGGCTGGGCAGGGAGAGAAACACGAGTAGTGAAGGTGAGTGTGGATGTACGTCGGAAAGGGGCCTCTTAAACCTACACCCGTGTCACAAGTCCCGGGAACTACTCGGAGTTTCTCTTTCTGCCACACAATGAACCCTGCACCCGCACGGTGAATCCATGGAACGCTAAGAAGTTTGTCTCTCTGTTCGTTCTTAATAAAACACTGACATTTATCCGCGTAATTTTATTAAAAGTATTAGTTCTAAATCAATAGTTTTTAAATTGTGAATGAAATCCGAAAAAACTGGATTTCAATATAAAAATCCGGATCTACAAAACGCCTTGAAAATTCGGATTATTCGGCTTTTTTGAATTTCAAACAATCCGGATTGCATTCCGTACTATCAACTGCCTAATTGTTTTATTTGATATAACATAACAAAGACAATATAAGAGAATATAATAAGTAATTTTTAACCCGATTGGACCAATCGCGCCCAAACGACAACACTTGTCAAAGTTGATTCATAAACACACGGGGCACACAATCCCAATAACCTGCGTGGCACTAATGGCAAGAAATTTTCGTTCAAATTGATGGGGCCCACACGGGGCGGCGCCCTCGGTATAATTCAATGAAAACCTTTATTTCATAATTTCAATATCAAAAAAATAATGATAACGCAATATTACAATACCAAAATTGTACTGGTACCGTTTCTTTCAGGTATAGTAATTTAAAGGTATCATTATTCTAAGGTATCGAAATTTAAAGGTATGACGTCATACCGCTAACCGATTTAACCTTTTTTTTTCGGTTATTCAATCCCTGATCACTACTGCCAAGGTCTATGAGTTAGCCTTACTTGTTCCACTCACTAGGCAATTCTGACGATGGGAACTATTGAACAATAAATACTATTGTTTTGTGACTGATTGATTCGTTTTTATATAGTTTATTAGATAACTCTGGGATGGATTTTGTCATTAACTTTCTTTACGACTGACGTAATTTAATTACTTCCTGTAAGAGATATGTACTAAATCCCCTATTTTATAAATATTTTTTCTCTTTCTGAATAATCACAAAATCAGGATTGAATCTTACTTAGAAAACATAGATAGGGATGCCAAAACTTTTGCTTTAATATTTTAAATTATTAATATTTTATGACTGCAGTGCATGTCAATAATTACTATGAACATGACTTCAGAATTTTACAAGGTAAACTGTTAGTAAATATTTATAGTATCATCCATCATAAAATGTTCGACCTTATTGCCAAAGCCAAGAAAAAATATAAGTAGTTTTTTTTTAATTAAGACTAAACTTGTTAATACTACTTACCTTGTACGTAAGACGTAATATTACACAACAAAATCGAGTTTTAATCGGAAAAACTCGTAGGAACTAGGTAGTTAGTGCACATTCGCTTTAGTTAACAGAGACAATTTAATCAGTCAAAAATAGTTTTGCAACTATTTTACTCACCGGAAGCGACCAAGAACAGGATATAGCACAATTTCACAATCATTTTAACAGATTTTCACTTTGAATTATCATAATAATAATATCATTTCATTTAAAACTGAACCTCCTTTGTCGATATATTTTATACTTTTTTTCCTGTGAGCACTGATAAGATATTAAAAAGTAAACTGTCACACCGAGTTTTGCCGCCAAACTGAGCCAAAAATAGACTGCAATATCCCACTACCAACCTTAAGTGATGTAAGTGAAAGCATTCAATTAACTTATTACCTTATTACGTACGATTTATGGCATAAATTCTCTTGACATGAGTAATACGAACGCATTAGTGTGTTCGAGATTTAAATTATGCAAAGTTTATTTCACGATAATCAAAACAAATGCAATGTAGACGTTCTGTTATTACAAATAAAGTATTGAATTGGTTGTGCTCAAAGCACATGTGATTCCTGTGTGTGTTGTCCATTCACTTCGATGATTTGAATGTTCCGCAACATTAGTTCAAGAATATCATCAAACAAAATAAAACCGTATGTCCAGCGTCATAAATATTACTTCTGATTGTGAATGACTTTTACATTTGACCTTCATTAGTAAGGACACGGCACTTTCTTCGGAACTTTCAATTAATGGAAAGAGATGGCGGATGTAGAAAGTGACGTATGTATCGGTTGCATATTGGCGTCTCTTTTCCAATTAAATTATGACAATATTTTAACTTCGCAGTTTGCACTTGATTTATTTTTAAAGAACCGGCTAATTGCGAGTCGGACTAAATAGGACAAAAACAAATCACATTTCTTATAAGGGAGCCCCCTTTATATTTATTTTATTTTGACTATTTACGAGTATAAAAAAGTCGAAAAATCAAGTTTTCTGTATGGTAGCCCCCGTCAGTTATTTATCTTAATTTGTATTTGTTGTAATAAGGGAACCCAAAATAAATCCTGTGAAAATTTAAACTTTTAGCTACACGGTTCATGAGGACACAGACAGACAAACGAAGGAACTTAGTAATACACTTTAGTATTATCTTATCTGTGGTAATACTCTCCCGTTTTTATCGTTTGGTTACCGAACCCTAAAAAACCGACCAAATGTTGGGTAACGCGCAGTGTATTTACTTTAACAGTACTTATTATCAAAGACCTCGACTGCCAAATGAAGAAGGTAATGAATGATCATGATTACTTACAAATATTATAACACCTCGGTGGTCTAGTGGTTTAAACACTGAGCCAAGATCAAGGGGTCCCGGGTTTAATACCGGGTCGATCAACATTAACTTTCGAATTTTCGAACAGTTCTCGGGTTTGTGATCACCAAACCGCATTCGGCAAGCGTGGTGATTATGCCTGTACCATTATTGCTGTGGTAACTTGAATTCAATGATGGAGGCCTTTGCCCTGCAGTGGGATAATTAAAGGCTGTTACTTCACTTTTTACTTTAAGCTAAGTGACCATAGCCATGATGGATAGGGTGTTTTCTATGTATTATAAGTATGTACTTACAAAAAAAAAAGTATATAAGTAAGTTTATCGGTTGTCTAGTACCCCATACGACAGGGTACTTAATAGTACCTTAATTTGGGACTAGATGGCTCAGTGTGGCCCGGTGAGGCATGTCTTAAATATTTATTTATTTATTTATTTATTTATTTATTTATAGGTACTGGCATAATCACCTCGCTTAAACATGAGAGATAATGCTCTATTGTATTTTTATTATAATTTTAATTAACGTCTGCAATTATTATGTTATGACTTGACATTAGAAGTATTTAATTCTAGTTACCCGTCTGCGTCAGAAGGAGTGTTTTTTATAAAAAATAAAATAAATAAAAATTGTTTATTTCATTAACACACAAAAACGTATACAATATTGAGGCTGGGATCTACCGAGTAAGTACTCGTGGTACCTGTAGCGGGAGACCACGCTCTTCTTTTACAATATAACGGTACATAGTTTGGGCAAACGTGTTTATCATAACATGTAAAAATTGGTGTGAGTTTGTGTCTGTCTGTGTGTGTGTGTGTGTGTGTGTGTGTGTGTGTGTGTGTGTGTGTGTGTGTATGTGTGTGTGTGTGTGTGTGTTATGTCTAAATTACAGTTATAGGTAACAGTGAAACAGTGTGACAGTGTGACAGTGTGTGGCCCTACGATTGGAAAATCTTGGGATCGGTTCATATTTCAACACCACCACTCATAGTCACAGTACAATCCTAGCCAGCAGGTTCTCTGTCTCGATGTATCCGAGGATTCTGAGTGCTTTTGTAACCTGTTTTTTAGATTCGTAAAAATTTAATTTATAGATATCATGTAACTTGTGTAATTTTTTGTTTTTATATTTTGCTTATATCGTAAGTCCACCAACCCGCACTAGGCCAGCGTGGTGGAACTAAGGCCTCAACCCCTCTCCTTAAAAAGAGAGAGACCGGTGCTCAACAGTGAGCGAAAATGGGTTGTTACTTAATATGGTAAGTGATTAATTTCTCATAGGGATAATCAGAAATGACGTGATCCGGCAGAGAACTAAAATTACCGACATAGCCCACCGGATTAGCAAGCTGAAGTGGCAGTGGGCTGGCCATATTAGCCGCAGAACCGACAACCGCTGGGGTAAACGAGTTCTTGAGTGGAGACCGCGTCTCGGCAAACGTAGCGTAGGACGCCCTCAGGCCATAGTGGACTGCGATAGGCTGATGATGATGATCATGATGATGGAGTGATTATTTAAAACAAATTATAATATTTAAGGACAACTCACCTACATCTTGCGGGTCATACAGTAGCTGTTGTTGAACATCTTTGTATGCTGGTTTTTGTCTGTTACTATATATGTACGAGTATATAAAAAGTAAGTTAGTAACAGCCTATACTGCCAGGCTAAGGCCTCCATCATTGAATTCAAGTTACCACAGCAATGATGGGTATAGGCATAATCACCACACTTGCCAATTGCGGTTTGGTGATCACAAACCCGAGCACTGTTCGAAAATTCGAAACTTTTGTTTGCTCGACCCGGGGATCGAACCCGGGACCCCGAGATCTTGGTCCGGTATTTAAACCACTAGACCAACGGGGCGTTATTTATGTATATAAATATGGATATCTATCAATTAAATATAGTTTCATGATCCTGTTGTTATAAGTTTTAACTTCAATGTTTTTTGTTCGTAAATATTTCAATTTAAGTAAGTACTTACTACTATTTAAGTTTTTTTTTACTTTTTTTTTGTTAAAAAATCTTCATGGTACCATATGCCCATCGAATGCCTTGTAACATACCAATAGTAAGTAAGTAGGTACTAATATTTTGAAACCATAAAAGTGTGTCAAATCATTATTATAAAAAATACTCAGTCTTAAGCTAAAGTTGCTAACTCGTGAGAACTTTATTTGAGTCACAAACAATGATAATTAGGGTTCTGTACGGGTAATAATAAAACCCTAATTACTAGTGTGGCAAGTACAAACCATCTGCGAAAAAAAAATATTTAAGTGTGACAAACCTCTTAGTGTTCCATGGATTCACCGTGCGGGGGCCCGGGTCCGTTGTTGGAAAGAGAAACTCCGAGTAGTTCCCGGGACTTGTGACACGGGTGTAGGTTTAAGAGGCCCCTTTCCGACGTACAGCAATACTCACCATTGTATTTTCAATTTACATACGTAATTTATTTGCTTGGTCAGACAAAACATTTATAAAACTTGTAAAATACTTGTAAAAATATTTCTTTTAGGTGTTGGTGGTACATAACCCAAAACCACAGAACATGGTAAAAGGTTAGAAAGGCTGGCATGCGCCATTTGTATGAGAACCGATGTCGTCGCTCAAACGAGTTCAAATAACGCCAATCGAGCAAATTCTTTTGACGTAGCGTGACCCTATTGGTCGCGCGACGTCGAGAGAAACCAATCACTGCGCTCACGTTTAGGCAGAAGTATAAGTATTTGCTTATAACCTCAGTGGCGCGCCTGCCCCGCCTAAATCGCCTTTCTTACCTTTTTCCATGTTCTGTGCCAAAAACATAGATAAAACTCCATTGTAAACGAATTTATTCAACGCCTTTTACGCTCAAAGTGTAAAAGGCGTTGAATAAATTCGTCCACAAAAACAATATCTTGGTATCCAAGTCTTAGCAGCTCAATTGGTTATAACAGTCGCCCGGTAAGGGGAAGGATGTGGGTTCAAGTCCCACCTAATTCAGTCGGAAAAGGTTTATTCATGGAAGTCTTTTTAAGCAAGAACTCTCATTGGTCTAGTGGTTTGAATACTGAGCCACAAATCGGGGTCCCAAAATTTTTGATTATTGCTCAGGTTTGTGATCACCAACCCGCATTCGGCAAGCGAGGTGATTATGCCTGTACCCATGATTGCTGTGGTAACTTGAATTCGATAATGGAGGCCTTTTCCGTACAGTGTACTATAGGCCGTTACTTTATAAATGTCGGTAAAAAAGTAAATAAATCGTTAATTTCATCGTTATATTACTATCTTTTAAAATAATATTTTTTAGGAAGAACCCACTAGTCTAAATGCGACTCGAACTTCATATAATTATCTCATACTGTTCAAACTAAGACCTATCATTCGACAATCAAACCTCGTAAGGGCCGGGTCACCAACCAATTTAGCAGCCATTTTGTTTTGCCATGACCTAAAATGGCCACCAGTTTTTGGAAGTGCTTCGCTGTTTTCAGTTTCAGCTGTGAGTAAGTTTAATTTTAAGTCTAATTAAGGTTTTTCCTAGGTATAGGTTGTAAAATATTTTGATTTTAGTTTCCCAAAATAATGCATTCGTCGTAAAAATTGAATATGTAAGATCGATTTAAGAATACAATGGAAGTATATTTCAAAAAATCTTTTTTTTTTCAATATGTTATTTTAGTACTGTATTAAAATCAAAAGAAATAACCTGAAAAATTAATATCTGCTTTTTTCAGTTGTCAAAACTATTAAATTATTGAAAAATTAAGTAAATAAGTCATCTTACCTCATTGTCAGGATATTATTAACTAATTATTCAAAAACTTGGGTACTTAGCTGCATTAGCTGCATACACAGCTTCCTTGGCCTCTCTATAACTAATTAAATGACTTTCTTCTTCTTATCGTGTCGATCATGATCATAATAATATTAAATTAAACTAATGACTTTCATTAGTTTAATTTAATATTATTATGATGACGATAATTATGAGAGGCACCAATAGACCAGGGAAAAAAACTTGTTAGTGTTTCGAAACTTCTATAAGTAGGAGTAGAACCTTAACCTTAACCTTCTATAATTAGGAGAACCTTAATCCTCCCTCCGTAATATCTAAATAATATATCCAAACTAATTTAAGCTCTATTGGTCTTGTGGCTTGAGTTCCTGGAGCAAGGTCTCAGGGTCCTAGGAATCCTGGGATCCCCGATTTGGGCAATAAGACTAGAATTTCCGAACATTGCTCGGGTTTGTGATCACCAACCGCATGTCAAGCGTGGTGATTACGCCTGCACCCATCATTGCTGTGGTAACTTGAATCCAATGATGAAGGCCTTTGTCGTGCAGTGGGATGACTATTCTTAGACTATTACTTTACTTTTTATACCCAAACTTATATTATTAGAAATATTTATACAATTTTTTTGTTGCTTTTTTCAACAGTCGTGCCAGTAACCTGCATCATTTTCGTGGTACCCGAAGACGTGCCTGCCGGCTTCGCGACCATCTATGGCTTCTCTCCAAGGCTTATTAAAGGTGAGTACAGCAACGGATTATAATCCGACCTTATAGCGATGACCTCCATGGCGGAGTGGCGTACGCACCGGTTTTCAAGGTGTCGCCTACTCCGGGGATCCGAGTTCGATTCCAACCAAGTGTATTTCTAAATTTTTTCGGACCTGGATGTTTGTTGTACCTTCGTAGTTTCTGATTTCTATGAAACAAGTGCTTTAAAATAATAGTTACATACTTTGCGGTCAGAACAATGTACAGACAAAGGCACGGCAGGTCAACCTATTAGGTGGGTAGGTATTAATTTTCAACTTTAAGTCCAACATTTAGAGATCAATATCAATTGAGAAAAAATATATATACCCTAAGCTTAATGGTATAGCGCTGCGCCCGGATTGCGAGAAGATGCAGTTTGGAGTCCCGCCTGAGACATAAATTTTCAAGTTTATATACTGATGCTTTGTGGTAGGTTGACGTGCTGTTGTTTGTACGATTTATAGGAAATAGTCTTAAGATACGAAGTAGATAAATACATCTCCTTTAATTGCACATCAAACAAAACAAATGCGAAATTAGAACTGCACTCTCTTCCAGGAAACCATCTGGTAGAGTACAATTGAATGGGGAAGGCAACGAAGAGTTTAAAATTTTAATGTTCTTTCTATTTCGTTTAGAAATAAAATTTCTAGTGTAATTTTAAAATACAATTTCTTGAATAAAAAACGTTTTTCTTTTTAATTTTAATTTGGCTTAACTTAAGTCGTGCTCTAGCGGTCGGCTGCTTAGTCACGGATCCGAGCTATATCACAATTGATTTTCATTCACATTTAAGCCAGAGTGAAATATATTTAAGTTGATACTTAATTGTAATGTATTTATTATGTACTTATGGGCTCATCATACTTTTTCTATATTATAACTATGAGGCGCGGGGCCCCATGCACCGCGAGGCCGTGGCCGGTGGCCCACACCGCCTACGCCTTACGCCGCCTCTGTTCTTTCGTGCCGCTTTTGGCGTTTGCGATAAATTCGATTTTATAAACAACTAAATGAAACGTTTACTGTGATCCAATTAATAATAGAGGTAATTTGGTAAAATAATACTGTTCTAGTTTTTTGAGAATTGATTTTGTTTAGAAGTAATAAAATAGCTCATTGCTCTAGTACTTCCCTTAATAAACTTATCAACTTCCAGCCAATGACCACCGCTTCGGCTTCGGTTTCCGTCTGGGCAACCAAGCGGACTTCCAGGTGATGTACGAGCTAGGTCCTCAAATGTATACGAAGCCTTTACAGCCTATAAGTAAGTAACCTAAGATGCAATATTTCTTACCCTACAAATGATGATTTCTACAATTCAAAACGGATCGTTTTGAGTTTCTACTGTCAGTTTTGAATGGTTTTGACGACCTCTTTGGTGGAGCGGTGTACACACCGATTTTCAAGGTGTCGCCTGCTCCGAGGTCCCGGGTTCGATTCCCGGACGAGAAAAAAAAGTGTTTTTCTACATTGTCTCGGGTCTGGGTGTTTGTGGTACCTTCGTTGTTTCTGGTTTCCAAAATACGAGTGCTATAAATGGTATCAGAACAATGTATGTGATGTTGACCACATTAAGTTTTTTTTTATTTAGTTTAATTTAGTAGGTATCTGTCTTATCTATCTCAATATCTTGACGCAATCATTGTTAAAGAAAAACCAGAAAAGACCTCAGATATCAAATACATATTGTTAATTTCGAACGCCTTAAGTATTAATTATTTTGTACAGATTTTTGTACTTGGTTACTCAGACCCGAGTTAACCAATTCTTAAACAGCCGGTAAACATAGATTGACGATTAATTTGACACAATTCCCATACAAAATATGTCAAATAATATTTTAAACGCTGTTTAAAACTTAAACGTCTGTTGATGAACACTACCCTTACTGTCTTAGCTAGACTATTTGTAATATTTACCTACAAAATACAAAGTATCACTTACAAAGAACCTAGTAAATTGGTTGTTTGATCAATTAGTCTAGATAAAATAAAAACGACCTAGGTAATCCTAATTCAAATTCAATTATATCAACTAAGTACACTTCAACTTTGAATTCAAAATCATATTATAGGTTAAAAATCAAGTAAAAACAATGTAAGCAATAAGAGTGTAAAAAAGTAATAAAATAACTATACTTGAAATGCAATTTTGTCTCGATTCGGAATTCACCCGAAACATTTTCTTCTAGGAGTCCGCTCAGCGACGTACCGCGAGCGAGTGGTGAGGCGACGCCCTCTGCTGGAGTTCCTGTTAAACTTAGGCTTGCTGAGGGAAACATCTTACTCATTCAATGTAGTACATGACGATCAATGCGACAATGAACCGAGATGATTAAATGGACTTCAAAATGTTTGTTTTATTTAAAACTAGTTCACCAAGGGAATGGGGACTACCGTTTCTTTGCTCACCAGGTGGCGCCACTGTAGACTGAGGTCCGGAGGTATGGCTGTAAAAGACGACTTTATAAGATCGGCGCCGAAACAAAGTTTTAAATCTTGAATCTAATTCTGTCTATTGTTTATAAATAACTATCTTCATATCAACAAACTTCTGAAATAGTTGCTCTTTGAGGCCGCTTATTTTTGCGCTTTTCCTTAATTTCGCTTTCAAAGCGTTCACATTCATCGCCAAATAATCCATTCTTGCGATAATTTTACGAAGGATATCACTTTCCAGTAGGTAAATTTAAAATAAACCGGCCAAGTGCGAGTCGGACTCGCGCACGAAGGGTTCCGTACCAAAAAGCCCAAAAAAACGAGTTTGCTGTATGGGAGCCCTCCTTAAATATTTATTTTATTTTGTTTTTAGTATTTGTTGTTATTGCGGTAGCAAAAATACATAATTTGTGAAAATTTTAACTGTCTAGCTATCGCGGTTCTTGAGATACAGCCTGGTGACAGAGCGACGGACAAACGGACAGACGGACAGACAGCGAAGTCTTAGTAATAGGGTCCCGTTTTTACCCTTTGGGTACGGAACCCTAAAAAATATAATTTATGTCACGAAGCTCGCTAAAACCAGTGAAAAGTGAATGTTATTGGACCTCACGCGACAGAAGCGCCTCAGGTGGCAAATTCACTAGCGATAGCCCCCATTCCGTGTCGCTTGTCGTGTTAGACTCTGTTAGAGTGTCGTAAAAGAGAACACTGCCAGTTTTAAATCTGACGTATACAGGATACAATTTCAATCACTAATCAACAATCTACGAGACAAAATCAAATGGCGTATTTTTTCTTTCTTTAGACGACCATTTGGATCAGCGGTAGTTAACGCTGCTTCTGAGCCATGGGCCGCGGGTTCGATCCCCACACAGTACAAATATTTGTGTGCATGAACATGTCTATTTGTACTGGTCTGGGTGTTTTCTATGTATTATAAGTATGTATTTACAAAAAAAAAAAAGTATATAAGTAAGTTTATCGGTTGTCTAGTACCCCATACGACAGGGTACTTAATAGTACCTTAATTTGGGACTAGATGGCTCAGTGTGGCCCATTGAGGCATTTGTCTTAAATATTTATTTATTTATTTATTTCTGTATATCCCAGTACAAAAATGTCAACATAAAGCACTTTTTACGCGATGCTCATCTCATTCATTCATTCATTACGTTACAATGGGGGCTATCGCTAGTGAATTTGCCACTAGAGGCGCTTGTGTCGCGTGAGGTCCAATATCATTCACTTTTCACTGGTTTTAGCGGAATTTGTTGCATAAATTATAATATCTTAAATTTACCTGCCGGAAAGTGATCTTAAAATATCGCAAATATGGATTATTTGGCGATTAATGTGAACGCTTTAAAAGCGGAATTAAGAAAAAGCGCAAAAATAGGCGGCCTCAAGAGCAACTATTTCAGAAGTTAGTTTGTTGATATCAAGATAGTTATTTATAAACAATATAATCTTAATTAGATTCATGATATAACACTTTGTTTCGGCGCCAATCGCCTTTGACTGCTATACCTCCGGACCTCAGTCTACAGTGGCGCCAACTGGTGAGCAAAGAAACGGTAGTCCTCATTGGCTCTAAATAAGATACTTAATGCCTATAAAAAAAAATACGGTGAAAAAAAAGTCATGCGCGTGCTATAGAAAAAATGCATGACAAAATATACTAAATTCAAGGAATGTCATGCTACTTAACGGTTTATGATTTTGATATCTTTTCAATGTGCACTAATTGTCATCCCTATGGCCATATAACTGGTAAAACTACATAACAAGCTTCACCAAAAACAGTCTTTTAAACTGTTTCCATCGACTGATTAGTTTAGAGCATGGATGCACAGACCTGTCTGTGCATCCGCCGGTCGAATGCTGGTGGCCCGCCGACAGCAAAAATAATACTCTCGTACAGAAACAGTTTTACGTGTTGCTACAAGTATATTTGAGCCAAATATAAAAAAGATTGTAAGCACTATGCAGTGCCACGCTTCAAATTAATAAATTCTTTTTCAATTTAAATACCATTATTATCAATTCTTTATTGTCTTTAATTACCTTTACTTCTGGCGGCCCGCCATCAGTTCATGATTTGCCCGAGTGGCCCCTAGTCTTAATAAGTCTGTGCATTCCTGTTTTAGAGGAAGGCACCTATACAAACTTGAAGTGGATAGTACCCAATAAAACAAACAAAGAAAATAATTGAATAATTGTAATATTGTAATCATTAATAACATTAGTCTTTTCTGTAAATGGCAATACAATTTTGAACATTAAATAAAAAGTATCTACACGAATGACGGGTCAACGGCACTTTGACGTCGCCACAGCTAATAATAAAAAAACGCGCGCTTCTCGACCTGTCAATAACATTTTTAGTCTGTGCAAGTTATGACAACGCTAGCAAAGAAAACTAAAGAGGTTATAATAAAAAAAGTTGTTTACAAATATTGCATAGCGTTGTAAATTGTGTGATGATGACATTCATTGTTTAGGGCATTCTAAGACATTAAACAATAAGTTTTAAAGAGATTCATTGACATTTTGAATATCTTTTATCATAATATTGAAACAAAACCGCCAAATGCCCAATACTAATTTTAACAATAAAAATGTATTCAACAAATATAAAGGTAACCATAATTTGAGCTCTAGAATTAATTGTTTCATCAGTATATGTGCCTAAAGAAGCGTATTTGGACACAAATTATATACAAGCTGAAAGAAAATTGTACGTTATATAAAACAGTAATCATTTGGTATTTTCTTATACAGGAGAAAACTTAAAACGAATGAAGTTATTTAATGCGTTAATAAATTATTTACATCCCTCTAAGATTCATACCGTCATCAATGAAATACACTTTTATGAAAATTTTAGTTAAAATGTTGCCCCAATTTTTTATTAAAAAAAACTGGACACTCGAGGTTCAACCTTTAAAAAAATGCAATTTACATTATAAAAAAATTGTCTAACAATTGTGACGTATTTTAAATGAAAATAAAAACACTTACGACTATAAATAACGTTTACCTAAGGACGTTAATCAATTCATAATAGTAGTTATTAAAAGTTAATTTTATTACACTTCAATACTTATGAAACTTCTTCCCAACAAAGTAACGCTCCCTTTCTTTTATTCTTCTTTTGGTATATGGCGACAGAATTTCGCCAATGTCGCGGATGAGGAAAAAACACAAGGCTTTTGCGTTTTTCTTATTCTGACAGTAAACGTCACAGTCACTTTGGATGGCAAAGATTTCAATGTACACTTAAAATTCGATTCCAACGGGACTTACTTCTTTTTATTTATAGCAAACACGCGAAAAATGTAACGTCAGTTAGAACAGATTTCCGTCACTTGTGGCTTTTAAGGTTTTCCACGGCATTGACATTACAAATTGCTATTTCGTTTGACCTTTTTTGACGTTCCAGAAATACATTTATTAGACAAAACATAGTTCAACACCTTAACTACAGAGTGAATAATTCTTATCTGTGGTGAACGGCCGTGATTGGCTAGTGGGTCAAAGTCAAGCGAGGTTAACAGAATTTCACAGGTCTATTAAAAGAAGGAAAAGGTTTTTACAAAACAATTTGAGTCATTCGAACTATTTCACATTAGGACCATCGTTTATTAATACTGGCAATCATAATTGTATGTCTTTTTTGGAATGATAATTTTAAATGCAACGTTTCCTTAGATGGCAGTTAAAACAGTACTTTTTTCGATTTATAAATATTTTAAAAAGAAATCAGATAGGCAAAGGATTAGATAGTTTTTTTTAGTAGAAGACTTAAAAGAAGTATTTATAGTAACTTATAATAAGCATGTCCGATAATAAATATGTATAAAACTAATTTGGGAATGGTTTAAAGATATTTTTTTACAAATAGTAATGTCTTTTTCATCACATCCTTTTTAGGACGTAAGACCACCAAATAGTGTTTGATATCACAAATCAATAAGATTAGTAAAACAATTCAATTTTATCGTCCGAATAAAATCAGTTTTACATCATTTTATAATCAAAAAAACATTTCAAAAACAAACGTGAAGAAAATAGTCTTTAAAAAAATCAAATTAATATTTTCAAAATACAAATAAAAAGTTATTTAAAAATTATAATCAATGTGACTTTTATCTTAATAATATAATTTTAACAAATCAATAAATGGATCTAATATACTTAATAATAAGTGAGGAAGTAATGATATAACTAACAAAATGGCGGCTAGACAGATAAGGTCAGAAAGTTTTTTCTAGGTCAACTGTGTAGCCAGTAAAAAAAATTATATACCTGCATACTTTATAAAAACGTTTACTCATAATGAAAGATAATAAGGTTGATAAGGAATTGCAAATATATTTTTGAAAACTTTTCTTTTATAGGTTTAAAATCATTTATTCCTTTGTTAACGGAAACTAAAACCGATAAAAACATAAATAACTTCAAGAGAAAATTATTTAAAATTATTTCTGTAATTACTGACATGATTTTTGACAATTAATTTTATTACTTTACTTATTCACTAAAAAGTTTTTACTGCTGATATTTCTCTTATTTTTACCCGTATTAGTAAAATAAATGTAATCATCATATTTGGACTTCAAAGTTCACATATCGTCACTGAAGCTCTAACACCACGTAAGTCATTTTTAAGAACTTCTCACAGAGCTAAAAAAAACCTTTTTGAATAATTCCCAGCCGCAGCTGACAGACAGGACCGCTCAATGTATGGAACTGGGCTGGACTTACGTACTGTTTCTACAGTACAGTGACTTCCGTGTTGTTCCTTTTCCATGATTTCAAAGATTTTTATAGGTCGTATCTTGAATATGATTGGGCGAAAAAACGCGTCTTTTGATTCACTAGCGAGTGGCATCATAATGTCAAAACCGCCAAAAAATGACTTACGTGGTGGTAGAACTTCAGTGACGATATATACATTTTAAATAACAGTAATTTTTAAATCCAAGACATAAATGGCCATGTTCAAAACATGTTTCAGCACATAGGCACAAAAGACAGATAGAAACAGAAGTCAATCTATGCACGTCGACCTACCACAAAATATAAAATTTTCTCAATTGATATTGATTGATCTCTACTAGTAAGACTTAAAGTTGAAAATCAATTCAATGACCTTTAGCTTTTTGGGTAGGTTGACCTGCCGTTGCCTGTACATACAAAGTACGCTTGAGCAACACACACATAGGCACCGCTCACGGACACGAAATCTCGGACCAGTTCGGACCACCGCGAGTGTGAGTATTTACTATGTGTCATTATTGTCATCTGCTTAAGTTACGCGTCTGTGAATTTTTGATTGGTAGTAATTGTAAATAATTGTAATAAGAATGCGAGTTTATTACATTTTAAAATATAATTGAGCTTTTCGTCAATGTCGAAATAGTCATATTTTCTGTGACGAAATTGTAATATTGTGCACATTTTTGTAAATAATCAGAATTTTGTCTTCTTTCATTTGATACCCCATTTGTTATTACTGCAATTTTTTTTTAAAAGTACCCCAATTTATGTTGTAGCATTCGCCATGTAGTTTTTTTTAACAAAAACTAGCGTATGATAATAAGGAATCGATTGATATCTAATTCACCAACATCTGCTCAGAAGTTTAGCCGCAAATGTGGAATTAATACCCACATACATATATACATAGACTGCTAAAATCATTACCCTTCCTATTGGCTTTGCCGTGGTCGGGTAAAAATTAAAGTAGGTACATACATGAGATTGACTTCTACACCTATCCTTTCTTTTGTGACATAGCTGATAACAGCGCTTTTACCGTTCATACAATGCGGTTAATCCTGGAACTAACGCAGCTAAGATTCAAAATTGACAACACGCTCATGCCAAAAATGACGTTATCTCAAAATGGCGACTTAAGTTCTAAAGAAGAGACGCCTTCAACAAGTGAATACAAAGATGGAGGCCTGCAACAGTCCAAAATTTAGGTAGTCAAATTAAAACTTAACCGTATGACTTATTTAAACTCGTCACAGAATGTCGATAATTCGTTTCGCACATCACTGAGTCAGTATTCACTATACTAGCTGTCTCCGGCGGCGTCTCTCGCGTTCGGCGGAAGACTTTGAGGGCTCTGCGAGAACTGATTCACCATTTTACTTTGCATCATGTTCAGGAGTATGTCAGAGTATTGTTCGATGAGAGACATGGCTGGGTTCCCGGCGTTGTTCGCTTCTGGAAGAAAATAAATCTGGTTTAATATAGATAGAGTTAAAACCTTCAAACACTTCAAACATTGCTTTTTTAACATTGACCCGGATCCGAACCCGCTACTTCGAAGTTGGTGAATAGTGTCTATGTCCCTCCACCATATAAATTTAATTGAAATCAATTCAATTCATTTATTTACTAATAAGTAGGGTACATTTAATTTGATGTTAAACAATTGGATAAACTAAGTAATTTGCTACAATAATCTTTTTACCGTATGCAGCGTGGCGATTATTAGAAATTCCAGTAGTTTAAATACTAAGCCAAGATCCTGAGGACCTGGGTTCGATCCCCGAGTCGGGCAACAAAAGTTTTTAATTTTCGAACATTTCTCGGGTGAACACCCAAAATTTTGGCAATAGTGATTATGCTTGTATCAATCATTGCTGTGGTAACTTGAATTCAATGATGGAGGCCTTTGCCCTGCAGTGGGATGATTATAGGCCGCTACTTAAAATGTCTAAAACAGTAACAGAGGCCGCCTGGATGCTACCCCACTCCTGCCGGAGTCCAGCGACAAACAGTTGTTCTGTGATCTGCTGGTGTGTGGGAGAACCAGTACCTCTGTGTAAGCTCGCTCCATCTTAGGCTTCTTCTTAACAGTATATTATATTGAGTATGCAGTGAAGAGCAAGCCCATTGTTTAAAAAAAAACATTACCTTTGGAGACCAGGTTCTCCAGTTTCTGTCGCGTAGTGTCGACGTTGTGTCGACTGTCTCCGTCTACGGAAGACAGACTGCTGAGGGCGTCGCCATTTTGATTCCGAGTGACAGCGCTTTTGAGGACCTTCTGCGTCTCAAGGATCGCTGCTTCGAGACCTATGCCAAACATATTCATATACGGGTGAAATTTTAACCACTGTCCAAATTTTAATATAGCAATCAACGAGACTAAAAACAAATGACGCATTTTTTCTTTTCGTATAGCCCAGTGCAAAAATGTCCAAGATAAAGCACTTAGAAAATGATATCAGTATATAAACTTAAAAAATTATGTCTCAGGCGGGACACGAACCCGCATCTCCTCGCATGCCGGGCGGGCGCTATACCATTAAGCCACCGAGACACTGCGACTCAGCGCGAATTTTTCAAGCATATTCTTAACGCTGGCGCTGTAAGCCAGTGTTGCTAATAATTTTTCAAGTTTATATACTGATATTATAATTGCAATTTAATTGCTAAAATAATAGGGGTTAAAGTATGAAATCGCCGATTATTTTCCCACTTTTTATTTTGTTTATAGCTCTTAAGTATAGTCATATTATTGCGTAATTCTTTTTGTATTGTATCAAAAACTAAATAAAGTAACTTTTGACTAAAAAAAAATGCAATACTAGTGCCTATTACTTCAAAGGAAGTCGTTGAAAAGACCTCTTACAATGTGCCAGCTGACCTTCTTGCTTCAATTAAGTATATTTGTATTATATACTTTGATTTTCAGAAATTTAAATACTATAATGCGTAGCTTTATAACCATCTAACTTTCACTTTTAATTGCATCGACAACGGTTCAGGCGTTTTTAAAAAAACTATAAAATTGTTAGTATGGAAAAATGACTTTTCTCGATTTCGTCCATACAAAACGGCAATTTCATACTTTAACCCCTAATATCAAATAAAGTACTTAGAAAATGTCTGCCAAAAATCTAAAATATTTGATACGGCCTCTTACCAACACTTTTTATCGCAACATCAATAACTTATGATTTTTTACTGCATAGCAAACAAACTTAGGACCGTAAAAATTGAAAACTATGTTGCGAAAAATATTTTCGGATGAAAACTTGATTTACATCTTTTACTTCATAAATGGGTAACTCTAAATACGATGTGAAAGCCTACAAAATTTTTTGAAGATAATGATAAAGTCATCCTGTATTTAACAATAGGCCAAGATGAAATCAGTTTATGTAATTAACAGCCCGCATGCCGGGCGAGGGAGTGGACGAGGAGATGAGGGTTCGAGTCTCGTCTGAGACATAATTTTACTTTTTCAAGAAATTTATATACTGATATTAGAATTGCAATTAAATTGCTTAAATCAACACTAATATTATAAAGAGGAAAGATTTGTATTTTTGTGTGTGTGTATGTTTGTAATGAATAAACTCAAAAATCACTGAACCGATTTTGATGAAATTTTGTTCGATGGTCGATTAGACCTTGGGGAAGGATATAGGCTAGCTAGGTTTTTTAACCGACTTTAAAGAATGATGTTATTTTATTGTTAAAAAATGCCACATAATAATATAACTACTTCACACGGACGAAGTCGCGGGCAAAGGCTAGTATATAAAGTATTTAAGGTAAGTACTTACCGCTGATGTCAGCGGCGGCGTTGGGCTCCCTCTGCAGGCTCGCGTAGAGCTGGACCACTTTGCAAGCTGTCTTCGTGAGCTGTTCCGTCAACGCTGAGCACAGCTGCGATGAGGACACTATAACAGTTTTAAGCGATTGTTATATTATAAATAAATAAATAAATAAATATTGAAGACATGCCTCACCGGGCCACACTGAGCCATCTAGTCCCAAATTAAGGTACTATTAAGTACCCTGTCGTATGGGGTACTAGACCACCGATAAACTTACTTATATACCTTTTTTTTTTTTTGTAAATACATACTTATAATACATAGAAAACACCCAGACCAGTACAAACAGACATGTTCATGCACACAAATATTTGTACTGTGCGGGGATCGAACCCGCGACCCATGGCTCAGAAGCAGCGTTAACTACCGCTGATCCAAATGGTCGTCATTATGGTACAGAACATGGGAAAAGGTGAGGAAGGCTGTCATACACCATTTGTTCATCCGATGGTGCACATAAACACAAGCTTTCACACACATTAACGAGTTCGAAAAACGCCACTCAAAAGGAACCAATCGCAGCGCTCACCTACATTCATGTTTGGGCCGAAATGTGAGCATTTGCTCATAGCCTCTGTGGCACGCTTGCCCCGCCTACATTGCCGTTCTAACCTTTTTTTCCGTGTTCTGTTAAATTAAGTTCCCGTATGAGTATATTTCGGATCCGTCCCAGACACAATAAAATTTCTATTGTCTCTGGATATGGCACATGTGAGAGGTTAAAGCACTTATCTCGTGTGGTGCACATTAAAAGAATAGCTCTTCTCTTACTATGGGTGTCATTAGACTCCTCTTATAAATAAATAATAAATAAATAAAAAATATTTAGGACATGCCACACTGGGCCACACAGAGCCATCTAGTCCCAAATCAAGCTACTATTAAGTACCCTGTCGTATGGGGTACTAGACAACCGATAAACGTACTTATATACTTTTTTTTAAATATATACTTATAATACATAGAAAACACCCAGACCAGTACAAACAGACATGTTCATGCACACAAATATTTGTACTGTGCGGGGATCGGGATCGTTTATCGATCTTATAACACCCAGAGAAAGCAAGGGGCCTAATGAAACGCCAAATATTGTCTCCAAAATATTTGGCGTTTTATTAAGTTTCATTACGGGTTACAGCAAAAATAACTTTGGAAAATTTAAAGATACTTACTTAGGTTTAAAGGTATCTTCCTACTAGACCGTATCATACCACTAGGTGTTGCCCGCGACTTCGTCCGCGTCAAATGATATGAATAATTTTCCCCGTTTTCGTAACATTTTTCACTGCTGCTTCGCTCCTATTGGTCGCAGCGTGATGTTATACACCGTGAAATTTTAGTGGTTGTTTTCCCGCAACAGAACGATTTACCTTTAGTAGCACCATGGAATCGTGCAAGTTATTTATTGAAAATAAAGATATCGTTGTTCTCAATTAATCAAAGAAATAATCATCAACTCAAAAGCGTGAGATACGATAGTATCTTTACAAAATGTGACGTGTTTGGGTACTGCTTGCCGCACGAAACCAATGTTCAAAGCAAAAGAAGCTCTACGCACTAGGTAATACAGCATGAACTGCACCGCGCGAGGGGCAACGACCCCGGCCGGTGACCGGCTGCGGCGCGGCTAGTACCATTGGTTCGAGGTTGCTTTCGAGTTTCGTTTATCACAATCGTGAAACTGCTATTTTTTATTTGAATAAAAAAAACTGCACAAATCTATTGTACTACTAAGATAGAATCATTTTACTGCGGGAAAACAACCACTAAAATTTCACGGTGTATAGCCTAAAGCCTTCCTCGATAAATGGACTATCCAACACAAAAAGATGTTTTCAAATCGAACCAGTACTTTAGTAATCGAACCAGTAGCGCGTTCAAACAAACAAACAAACAAACAAACTCTTCAACTTTATAATATTAGTATAGATGACCGTGCTAGGAACGTGTCAGGCAAATAAATATTATTGTGTATCTAGTTAGTTGTTTAGTATTTCATCAATGCAGTGTTAATAAAAACGTAAACTCACAGTTCGCCTCTGGGGACGCATCCTGTTTTGTTCTCTGCCTCGAGTTGGTCGTCAGCCGGGCCGTCACTTCGCGAGCCTTCGTAGACAGATCCCGTTCGCTACCACTGCGACCTACAACAAATTTCAATAATCAACATACTGATAATATCTGTCAGTCAATCACTCACCTACCTGCCTATCATTGCTAAACAGAAACTAATAACTTATTGTAAATGTCATTCCTAGGAGAGTGTTTTTTTGAGTAGGTCTTAAATGACTAATATTGCTTGATTATACGAACAAGTATTAACCTATCAGTATGTAAACTTGAAAAATTTCGTCTCAGGCGGGACTCGAACCCGCATCTCCCAGCATGCGAGGAGATGCGGGTTCGAGTCCCGCCTGAGACAAAATTTTTCAAGTTTATATACTGATATTATAAGTGCAATTGAGTTGCTAAAATATCAAATAAAGTAAGTATTACCCTAAATTTTTGGTGCATTTAAAACTGATAAACTCAGTCCTAAAGTCTAATTTTCTTACACCAGAGAAAACGCTGTCGGCCACATTTTTTTTTCTATTTTCTGTTTTGTGACGTAAGAACATGAATTTGACATATAACGTTCATTCAAATTTTTACTAGCCTTCACCAATCTAACATCCATTTCTGCTCCTATCAATAGACGGAGTAACAATTATACTTGAATTGTTAATTTTAGAAATATTGAAACTAATACTTATTTTAATAATGTCAATGTTAAAGTACAGGATTACTTATCAAAATTCACTAGTATGATTCGTCATAAAGTTTGCATAGATCCGTATGACGTCATAACATGGCCGACAGCGTTTTAAAAGTTTAAATAAAATATAAATATAAAATTTAATATAATATGTGTCTTACACTTATACTTAAACTCGATAAACATTCGTTTCTTAAGTTAAATAATCAAACCTATACATTTATTACGCAAAATTTGATATGAGGCAAGTAATCTATTATTTTCTTACCTTTATTTTCTTTCCTTAGTTAATAAGTGATTTAAGCAACGCTAGTAAGCTAAGACGACTAGTACGAAGAATGTGTTTAGAGAGTTGCAACCTAAATGCTTCTATTATTGTGGTCATGCAAACCCCAAGGAACTAATGGCTAGTACCATCGGCCAAGAAAGTGGACCTTAGGATGATAACTCTAAGGTTGAAAATTATTCGCTCGACATAGAACAACAGGGTTCATTTTTCCATGCAAAAATATTCTGACAACTTATAAAACTAATACTTATTAACTGACCATCTCTTTTATTGTTAAAAAGGTAATTAATAAATAAAGAACTAGTATTTCGGAAATCAGAAGCAACGAAGGTACCTAAAACACTTTTATACTCGTTCATTTGGGACCATTCGGGACTTCAAAACAGGCGACACCTTGAAGACTTCGCCACTCCGCCACGGAGGTCATCGAAGTCGTTATTCAACCTTTTCGCTATTTTACTTGCTTGAAATTTTGTCAAAACTGGTAGACCACTTTCTTGACCATACATATCAAAGAGTTAACTCACCCATCCTCCTTTGAGTGTGGTCTACGGAACCGGCTCTAGGTCTGGGAGGGACCGCTGGCTTTTCCCCCACCCTCTCCTCCGCCTCCGAGCTGGACTCCTCCTGCCCGCCCGTCGACAAGCTCACTGTGCGTGCGGATATGTGCTTTAGTATGTGATGTTAGAGCTTAATTTCCAGCGGATTAGATTAATCTACGTGTTTGTTTCATTAATATTTAGAGTTACTTTTATAAGATTGCAAGTTTGTGGGAAGCAATCTGAACTACCTGATTAACAGCGTGTTAGGTAAATGGTTTAACAGGCCGGGACCAGCCGGTTTAGGGATGGTGGGATCTACCTCCTAGTGGTCCACCCTGGGCAACGGCACCTTTGGTTTTATAACTAATGATGACGGCTAACAGATCCCTCTGCGGTGGTAGGCTTCGTAAGAGGCCGCCTGGATGCTACCACCCTCCTGCCGGAGTCGAGCGACAAACAGTTGTTCTGTGTTCCGCTGGTGTGTGCGAGAACCAGTGCCCCTGGGTAAGCTCGCTCCATCTTAGGCTTCTTCTTAACGTATAGTTAAGTATGTAGTCAAGAGCGAGCCTATTATTTATATATATAAAAAAAGCCTATGTTGGCATATACATATAAAAATTATGGAGAAGACAGAAATTTGATTTCGTCGTTTTTGAAAAAAAAGTATTTTCATACAAATCGTAATTTCAAAATTTTAGAAAATAAAAAAATATGATTTCAAATTTTAGAATTCACCATAGATTTAATATTCAGATGTTTCGGCTGGTACACCATTTACATAATATCCTTGAGTACCTATAAGACGCTAGTGGATGAAGTCATTTACAAATACATATAGTTACACGTGCTTTTTGAACCACCTGGTAAACAAAGCCCACGTTATTGGACCGTTATGTATAGCATCATGGCAGTGTTATTAATTTATATATATATATTTTTTTTAATTTAAATTTTGATTCAGACTTTTAATTTTGTAACACGCTATGACGCGCACAAACAAATCATTTTGCCGCGGCGGGGCCTCGGTTAAATGGACCTTACACATCAACATCTGTGCGCGACACAGAAAGTTTCAAAATAAATAGGAAAACCAATTTTCAATATTTTTGGTAAAAGAAATTAAATAACACTGCCAAGATGTTATACATAATGGTAACATAATGTGAGCTTCGTTTTACAGGTGGTTGAAAAAGCACCGTGTAGAATATATTTTTAAAATAAATTTTCTTGCTCAAAAATACTGTTTAATTATAACTATTTGTTAAACAAGGTTTTATATACGAGTAGTTTCAATATACAGTAGAAAACAGTTTCTATCTCTATTTTTGCCGTCCAGAGAAACAAAGACAGAAGTTGTTTTCTATCTCCGATATGCCAAACCTGAAGATAGATAGGTTATTGGAAATCGCCGTTAGTCATTTGAGTAACATTGCTCGTGACGTCATAGTTTGCTAATAAATATAAAATTCGAATGCCAATTGCGGAGCTGAAATAGCAGTGGGCAGAATAGTTCGATTGTTTTAGGCCAATCACTAGTTATTTGGCTAAGTTGGATATGACAGTGGTTCTTAATCACATCACAATTTTTATATTTCGAGTTACTAGGTTCTGGTATTAGGTGGTTCGAGGCAAGACAGAAATTAGTCAATGGGGGCTATCGCTAGTGAATTTGCCACTAGAGGCGCTAGTGTCGCGTGAGGTCCAATATCATTCACTTTGTACTGGTTTTAGCGGAATGTGTTGCATAAATTATAATATCTTAAATTTACCTGCTGGAAAGTGATCTCCTTCGTAAAATATCGCAAATATGGATTATTTGGCGATTAATGTGAACGCTTTAAAAGCGGAATTAAGAAAAAGCGCAAAAATAGGCGGCCTCAAGAGCAACTATTTCAGAAGTTAGTTTGTTGATATCAAGATAGATATTTATAAACAACTAGCTGACCCGGCAAACGTTTTTTTACCATAAAAATGATTAAATTACTAAAAGAGCTATTAAAAAATAGGGATTAGTGATAAAAGGGTAAAAATTTAGGGTTGTATGTATTTTTTAATGCCACATTATAGAAAAATAAAAACAAAATAATTTGTCCAAAAATTAAAAAAAAACCCTATCCCTACCCTACCCTACCCCTACCCTACCCTACACATACCCTACCCCTACCCTACCCCCACCCCTACTCTAAACCCTTACCTACCCCTACCCTACCCTTACAAAAAAGACGATAATTGATCAGTTTTCGACCGGAGAGGAAAAATGATTAAATTACTAAAATGGCTATTAAAAAATAAGGGTTGATCGTAGAAGGGTGAAAATTGAGGATTGTATGTATTTTTGTATGTTGTATCATAAAAAAATAGAAATTAAAAATTTTGTCTAAAAAATAAAATAAAATTTAAAAATTAAATAAAAAAAACCCCTAATATTTAGGGGGATGAAAAATAGATGTTGGCCGATTCTCATAGATACCGGATAAGCACATAAAATTTCATCAAAATCGGTCAAGCCGTTTCGGAGGAGTATGGCAACGAAAACTGTGACACGAGAATTTTATATATTAGATATAACCTTAATTAGATTCAAGATATAACACTTTGTTTCGGCTTCAATCGCCTTTGATAGCTATACCTCCGGACCTCAGTCTACAGTGGCGCCAACTGGTGAGCAAAGAAACGGTAGTCCCCATTGGTCCGTCAAGGCTAAAATATTAAGAACCACTGGGCTAAAATTATGATGTATAGCAACACTCACCAGAGCTGTATGCGTTGGCGAGACCCCGTCTCCTCGCCGTGTTCGCGGCTGCCTTGTTCATCGAGCTGATTGTTGGCCTCATCAGACCCTGGGTGCGACCGCTGGCTTGGGGCCTTGAAGGTTGAGGATCAGACTCTGAATCGCTCTGCGAAAAATGGATGTCAGTCATATTAAAAGATGAAAATGGGAACTACACATGTACTGTAAGTTTACTGTATTTGGCTTTAGGCTAAATTTTGCGCAATTATAATGGTTGTATAAATTGAAATAATTTAAGTAACAACGCCCCGTTGGTCTAGTGGTTTAAATACTGGGCCATGATCTCGGGGTCCCAGGTTCGATTCCCGAGTCGGGCAATAAAAACGTTTCGAATTTTCAAACGTTGCCCGGGTTTGTGATCACCAACCCACATTTGGCAAGCGTGGTGATTACGCCAGTACCCATCATTGCTGTGGTAACTTGAATTCAACGATGGTGACCTTTTCCCTGCAGTGGGATGATTATAGATAGGCTGTTACTTTACTTTTTTTAATTAACAAATGTTGACTGCCTTAGTAGAAATCGGATCGGTTACTATTATAAAATGGATTACATATATGAATCTCCTAATTTTAAATCTTCTTAGTGATCAGTATCTGTCACTAATTTTAAGCAACGCTGGGAGTGGTCACATGAGCGCTTCCGTGCTTCGGAGGGCACGTGAAGCCGTCGGTCCCGGCTGTTGTCACGAGATAACAGTCGTTAAGTCCTGTTGGAGGCCTTCGGGCTGCTTGAGGAACGTCCAACGGAATCATCGCCCTCACCGTCCACCAACCCGCACTAGGCCAGCGTGGTGGAACTAAGGCCTTAGCCCCTCCCCATAAAAAGGAGGGAGACCCGTGCTCAGCAGTGGGCGAAATGGGTTGTTACTACATACTTAAAAGATAAATTATACTAATCCTGCCTTTTCAACATCATACTTAAAATATAGTCACCTGGTTGTTGAGTACCCCAACGCTGGAACTCCTGGTCATGTTGGACTTGCCGTTGTACCGGGGAGCCGGCCGGACGAACCCGCTCGGCGATTTCGTGGAGTTCGGGCTTTGTTGAGCCGGTTTTGATGCAGCTGTCGTGATTAGATGAGATTAGATTATTGAATAATATTCTTAGTTAAGGCAACTTGAATTCAACGATGGAGGCCTTTGCCCAGCAATGAGATGATTATAGGCAGTAACTTTTTTTTATACTGAGTCACCTTGAAGAGTTGTGACAGTTGATTTTAAATTTTGAAACTATAAAAGGAAATATTATTGAGTTCATTGAATATTATTATGTCAGTAATAGAAGTAGTTTAAAAGTTTTATAGAAACATAGAAATTAAACCATATTAAGATTATTGCTATTAAATGTTTTATTTATTTCTAATTACTATGTTCTTAGATTTCTTTACAGTTAAACAACAATTAGGATTTTGAAACTGATTTCACCCAATAAATTGCAATTAATTAAAACTAAAACTCTTTTAAAAAAAGTCAACCTTTGATGGGACTCGAACCCGCAACCTTCGGTATTTGGCGACTACTCTGGTCAATACAGCTTTTAAGGCAGACGAAACTTTTATTTAAGGAGTTGTATTTTCGATAATTACGATTTACTTAGAGTAAGAGACAAACTTAATAAGTTAATAAAAGAAACATGCATCATACGTATTAAATCATGCAATATTTATTGATAATTAAAATATTAAATTACTATTTAAAGCATGCTGTCAAAATATAAAGCAGTGATGGCGACACTGTCGTACCACAGAAGCATCAAGCTACAAATGTTACCTTACCCACACGATTTTGAACTTTAATCCCAAAATTTTAGGTTTAATTTAATTGATAATTTTGAAGTTTTGTGGAAGGTTGCCTAGGGGTGTACTGTCTACTACTATCTCCACTAATACATATACAGGGTTAGACAACATGGCGAAACCAGCCTAATATTATGTATATTATGCATATCAATACACACGTTGTATAAAAGAGGAAATATTTGAACATTTTTCTTTGTATGTTTGTAACGAATAAACTTAAAAATTACTAAATTAGTTTAGGTAAAATATTTCAGTTTTGTCCGTTACCAATCTCAAATCTATGTCGATAAAAAATAGGTAATTTGCTATTATGTCTCGTAATTTAAATATTTTCCGAAACACATTACCTATTATTTAATCACTAAATCGCATTTTTTACTTTTCCATGTTCTGTGGTAACCCCCGACCCGCCCTGCTCCGTCCCCATAAATTAGGATATTTTAAAAAATAAGTTTAGATTTTTTAAAGGTATTATCGAATAAAAACACAAAAATTACAAAAATTGGGCACGTCGTTATAAAGTTATAAATGTTGCGACAGACTTTGATTTATATATATGTGTAAATAATATTTAACTCATGAATGTAATAAAGAATAACCCAGAATATATCACCTAGGCGCTATACATATACAGGATGAAATTTTAACCACTTTCCAAAATTTTTGTAGACGTTAAGTATCGTACTTAGAGCCCATTTATGAAGTAAAAATTGTGAATCAAGTTTTCACCCGAAAATATTTTCATATAGTTTCATATTTTTACAGTTTTAGGCCTGTTTAGGTATAAAGGGAAAATCAAAAACTTATGATTAGTATCGTAATGAAAGAATGTGATTAGCATTCCGTAAAAAAAGTGTTGCTAGGCGGCCGTATCATAAATTTTTGATTTTTGGCGGACATTTTTAAGTGCTTTATCTTGACTTTTTTGTACTGGGCTATACCAAAAAAAAAATACGTCATTTGTTTTTTGTCTTGTAGATTGCTATATTCAAATTTGGAAAGTGGTTAAAATTTCACCCTGTATAAGCACTACCTATCTCCCACCACCTTGATTGACATGGTGGCGTACGAGGCGCCGGCATAGGTTTCGTTAGCTATTTAACTGTATGAGTTAGCTCTTTATAACCACCACCTATCTCCCATAACCACGATTTTCCACCCTACCTTGTGGCGTACGAGGCGCCAGCATTGGTTACACAACGAGATCTAACCGTTATATCGTTAGCTATATAATTAGCTATTTGCGTTAGCTATATAAAACAATCACCTATCTCCCACCACCATGATTTATTACCCTACCTTGTGGCGTACGAGGCGCCGGCATAGGCTTCACAGCGAGATCTGACAATGATATCGTTAGCTATATATTTACCTACATGAGTTAGCTATTTATAACCACCACCTATCTCCCACCACCATGATTTATTACCCTACCTTGTGGCGTACGAGGCGCCGGCATAGGCTTCACAGCGAGATCTGACAGTGATATCGCACGGCGCATGCCCGACGACTCCTCCTCCTCTGACGTAGCGTTGCGATTCGCTGCGATCGATTTAAATTAAGCATGCGTACAGTCTGAACGTATGGTATAGTGATGTGTGTACTTGTTAAAGATGTCGATAGAATTTGTTAACTTGTTAGAAAATATAGATTTAGCCCCGGAATTTGAATTACTAAACCAGTTTGACTAACTTATACTCTAGTGGGTCAAGTTCTGGACCAAGATCTCGGGATCCTAGGTTCGATTCCCGTGGGGCGACAAGACTTTTGAATTCTCGAACATTGCTCGGGTTTGTGATCACCAATCCGCATTTGGTAAAAGTGAAGATTATGCTTGTACCCAACATTGATGTTGTAACTTGAATTCAATGATGGAGGCCTTTGCCCTGCACTGGGTTGATAATAGGCCTTTAATTTACTCTACTTTTATGCCATAAATTAAAAAAAAAAATTAAAAATCATTGCTTCGGGGTTTCTACCACTACGGGATCACGGAATTTCATTCGTAATCAAAGCGCTTACAAATGTGTCGAAACATCAAAAGCTCATTAAAAACAATGATAGCAGCCTCGTAATTTACTCTTATGATAGTGACAATTTATAAGTGACATAAATTTTCCTTTCTATGTGCAAAATTGGAATAGAATATAAGATATATTGAGTGAGGTACTCAATATTCTTATCCAAAGGCATTTATAATGCCATGGTTAGGCTTTGAATTAAAACACCTGTATTTATCTAAAAAAAAAACATTTTTGGAAGTGTAATCGTAACGTAACTCATACGCTCAGACCGCTAAAGGCACAAAAAAGCTTCACAACATATTCTATAAACACAGAAAATACATGCGAATTTTAAAATCACAAAAAAATATATATCAAGTTCAAATATAAAAAGCCGTGTTTGGAGATGGAGTATGAAAAACAGCTAGTGCTAAAAAAATATAATGGTATTTGTAAAATCCTGTTTTGTTACTTGGGCCATAACTTATATGACCTAGACCTGTGAGACCAGATTAATATCTATATGAATACTGTCCACCTAGAGGCAGTGACACTAAACTTATTGACTACACGACATATTGGTAAACAAACAAACTACATAACTAAATAAATCAACATTAAAGTGTAGAAATATACACGAAATTCATATTCAAACTTAATTTATTGTAGATGTTACTAATTGTTCTTGTTGTTGCCATGTAAATATTTTAATTTTTTTTACTATTTCTCTGAATATACCAGTACCGAATAGAAAATCGATGTCTCTCAATAGTGGCATATCGATTGGCAATATTAAAAAAATCGTACTGTAACATCGTCCATAACGATAACAAAAAATATCGTAATATTACTCGACAGTATTAAAATTATCGACATTGCAAACTGTCAATAGTTCAGCATCACTATTATTGGCCAGTAGGTGACTAGTATTGAATACCGATACTTCACTAATCACTATTTCTGCTTACGATGCTTCGAATAAGCGCAAATTATACAAAAATGACACTTAATCTTTTTAAAACATGCGTTGCCAACCTTGCGGTGTAAATTTTGACGGTAGCATCGGTGTTTGGAATGGGAGCCTTTTGGCTAAACTCGAACCTCTTACGATACCCCCTGAACAAATCACAGGCCGAATTTTCCACATAGACTGTTCGTACATACGATTTTCCATGCAAAGTCTGGGAGTGGGACCTCTTATGATTTTCCTAAATGGTGTTTTTGGACGATTGAATCCGTATATGGACATTCTTTTAGGGGAATTAGTGCAACTAGAACTGGTTGTGGATGATTCATAGTTTTCGCTATCTAAATGGACATCTGTTTTCGGTATAACCATTTCGTTGTAAACTCTCTGCTTGAGAGATTTCGGCGGATTGGGTAGCTCTGATTTATCGCAAGCATTATTTAGTTTCATTTCTGATTTTTCTACTTCAGGATCCATATCGTTTCCAGCTTCGTTTGTCACTTCCATTCCTTCAACTGTGACTAGACCTCCGATTTGTTCGGAGTCCAAAATATCGGGTAGACTAAGATTGCGCTTGATTTCTTTATTCTCAGAATTCGGTTCGGTATCTGTATCCACTTCTTCTAAAGTTAGAGATGCAAAGTTAGGGACTGTAGACTGTTTCGTTGCTAGTTTTTCGAATTTCCTCGACAATACTTTCACCACACCCGTTCCATCGTTTATATTAGCTTTTAGAGGCCTCATCCGCCATTCTTTCAATATTTTCTCTTGCAGAATTTTCCTTTCTTCCATTTCAACTAACTTATTTATTATCTCTATCTTTCTTTCTATGTCTTTGTACTTTTTTATATCATCACTGTCAGGTGCTATGTTTTCTTTTGTTTCTAGATTCTGACGACTATGACAAGGTGCAGACAGGTCTTTATCGTTTCTAGACAGCCTAGAATTGATTTGATCTTTCTTTAATTTGTAAGATAGTTTGTTATCCTGCTCTGCGTAGTAATCTAAAGAATCTTTAGCAAAATCACTATTGTCTTCAATAACATCTAATGAATCCATACTGACATGCTTCATTCTCTCCATTCTTTGCATAGCGTATACTTCAAGACTATCCATTTGAATTTCGGATTTATTTTCATTCACATCCTTTTCTTTGACGAAAACATCGAAAGTTTTTTCAGCGTTGTCTGAAGAATCTACTTGGTTAGAATTTTTATCTTCCTGTTTTTTATTTACTAGGTAATTTTTATTGTGTAATCCATCTAATTTGGCCTTATACTGGGACGAAATGGAAGAGCTGAGTGACGATTTGTCTAAACCAGCTTTAAGTCTATTATTAATCTTAACAGAAGAAGTTCTTTTCATTGGCTTCGGGGGTTTATGCGGAACAAATTCCATGGTAACTTTAACGTTATTATTTTTCTGCGAACCCCTTTCTAGACTTTTCGTTGTATTGTTGTATTTGGTACCGTTAGCTTTCTCTTTATTCTGCTGATTCTTACTCATTTTCGTTTGAGTGTTTTTACGAATTTGCTCCTCGAATTTCTCTAAATTCTTTTGGACATGCGAATTTCGTTTCTCCATCAAATTCTTCAATGGATTCGGTTTCGAAGCCGGTTCGAGAACAACTTCAAAACTGCAGCTCTTTGATTTAACCATAGCGCTTTGTTCGCATCCTGCCATCTCACTCTTATATTTGTGTTTCTCAACAAACTTAGGCTGCAGAGATTTAGTGTTGGCCATATAGTCTGTCGTATTCAGTCTTGGAATTTCATCGGTGCCCTTCTTTTCTTTGTTATACTGCTGTACACTATTTCCGTCGAAATAATACGCAATATTCTTAGCAGGAGGAGGTTGTTTTGACGATGAATCGTACAGACTTCTCGATCTGGCCACAGTTTTGTGACCAGAATATTCTGCAGTTGGAACTTCAAAGCCATAAACTTTACTGGCGGGGGCAGGAGATTTCGGGCTCACACTAGTATGATGATCTTTATAATTAGGACTGTTACCTTCCAAATAATTGTTATACATGTACCCAGGAAAGAATGGTGCGTTATTTGGACTGGACCCGTAACTTTTTGAGGTGTTATCGAATTCGTAACAGCTCTTACTGTTTCGTGGTATACTAGTTTGAGTTCTCTGAAGTCTCTTAAGCTTAGTACCTTCAAACAACATTTCTAACGGAGCGCTTTTAGTACATTCAGAATCATCGGACAATACACTTTCCAACGAATTGCAATTGGTTCTAGACAACTGGTTATCATTGTCCAAAAACATTTCGTCTGATAGCACAGATTCTTGGCTGCAACTCGATTTCATGTATTTCTTTTGATTCAAAAAGAAACTAGCGCTGCTATGTCTGTGGTTATCTAAATAATCTGTGTCGTGAATGTTTTCGAACGAACAGTTCTGAGAGTCGTTCAGATTATATCTACTGTCGCAGAATTTCGCTTGTTGGAAGGCTACTTCATTGCCATATTTGAGAAATATTTCATTAGAAACGCTCGAACAATTCGAGTTGTCGCTTAGAACGGATTCGTTGGACCTAGTAACACATCGTTTAGTTAAAACACTTTGGCATCTATAGATGTTGGAGTAATTGTAATTTATAGAGTCATCTTCGTCTAAAATTTCGTCAAGATTTGACGGCATATTCCTTGGCAGTGTAGAGCTCTTCTGACTTATATTTAGAGGTTTAACTGGCACTGTTGGCTTGTTATCTCCGACGTATATTTCATAGTTAGATATGGCTCGACGGGGCTTGGCCTTATTGTGCTTCTTGCAAACTTTCTTAGAATATAACTTGTTCTTACAACTAGCATCCTGACTAAGACTACAATCTTCTAGGGAATCAGAAGAAAAATTACCATCTTCTCTATCTTCGACCTCTTTGGTTGGTTTCAAATCTAAATCATTCCGCGAATCAGATGCATATTCATCTAAATCACCATACTTTTTGGTTATTTCAGCTATCATTTTCTCTGTATCAATTTTGATGGTATCTACAATGCTTTTGCCACAATCTTTTAAAGATTTACTATCAAGACCAACAAAGAAGGATAGCGAATTCCTCTTTTTAGGATCCAATGAGTTTGTTTGAGGTTTCTGATTAGTTTTGTTCTGGTTTTGGTTATTTTGAGCTACCTTATCAGCCCATTTACATTCCTCAGAAACCGGGGAGACAGGGCATGATTTATAGTTCTTGAAAATGCTTCTAGGTTTCGGTTTGGTCTGTGGCTTCTCGTCAGGCTTAATGAGATTCAAATGGAAGTTTCTAGGAGGTACTTTCGGGGGTTCCTTTTCCTCTACGTTAGGGAACAGTCTATTAAACACTTTCGATTGTACTGGCTTCTTCCCCATATCTATTGTGAACGCTAAGTTCTGTTTCTGTGGTAGCTGATCTTTGAAAATCATCGGTTTCGTTCCGTATGGTGTGAAATTCATAGTTCGCTTGTCGTTTTGACTTGTCTGTATGTTTGCATGCGGTGGCACGTATGGGGGGGCATTCTCTATGTAATCGGGGATGAGTTTGTTCAGATTAGCGGGGATAGCGTAAGGGTTCTTGTTGCGATAGTCCATGTTTTGGAAAGGGTTAAGACTATCGAAGAAGTTGGAATTCAGACTGTCCAGATTCTCTTCTGGACAGGCGGGGGGGTTAATTCCTGGTTTGCGTGAGGAATTAAATAATTGGTTAGTAGCGATACATATGATTTGTTTTGACCAACAATATATTTGCATGAATACTTTTTTGTCACTTAACATTGATTAATTAATATTTAAAATTCGTACTTTTTTAAATTCTGGCCACTTAGAAAATAATATGTATTTCTTGTTACTAATTTATTATATTCAGCCAATATATTATATATTGTTGGTCAAGCATTAAATATCATTAAAATATGCAAATGTTAATGATGTGGCACTCTTTAGCAATATCAAAGGTATTACAGGCGAGATCAATTGATTTGGAAATGAGATCATTTTAATATAAAACCTTGCATCTTAGACATTTAACTCAAAAAACGTTTTTCACAAAAATTTGACGGACGAAAAGCGTGGTGTCACCGATTTTGAGACGGTGTCAAACAATAAATTACTGACAATTGTCAAGCATATTTTATACCTTTAAAGGTTTCGTCGGTACCATTTATTTAAACATTTTGTTTTGGAAGGGCGTTCACCACCTATTTTGAAACTCTATCTTGAAGTTGTTTTATTACAAATTTAAATGAAACCATCTTTAAGCTATACCTTAACGAACAAAAACCTAAACATCAGTTATGGCGAGACCTAGAGAATCGATGTTTTACACCAAGGATGTTTGATTTTTTCGAACGTTAGTAAACGTTGTTAAACGTTGAGTGATTCAAGTTCAATTTACCATTAGCCTAGTGATTTAATTGAATGCCGGCATTTAATGAACGGCCTAGGCTTCAAATTCGCTGGCTAATTTAACTAGATGGCTGCGACATATACATAACTAATTGCAAATGCCTTCAATCATCAACATCATTAGCCCATATGACTCCACTGCTGGACAAGAATAAGAGCTTTGGCCAAAATCACCACGCTTGGCGGGCGGGTTGGCAATTGCAGTTAGGCCGGTCATAAATAGATGGAAATGTCCTGTTTTTTTCTCTAGGTAGTACCCCTTTAGACGCTTACGATGCCCATAGAATAAGTATAGATATGTTACGTTCAAAGTAATTCGCGTATTAAATATGCTCCGAGCAATCCAAAACTGCACACATTGACAAGTTTCACTGATAAGCAGGACAAAAGATGCAAAATAGCACGCAAATGAAAGGGATAGCTATAATTTTTAACGTTTACTGGTCGTGATTGCGCTCGACGCACACTGTGTACCAAACGCCCTAATTAGGGCGTATTTGAGACTTCACAACGCGCGCGCTTATCTGCACTATATCTAGTACATAACTGCTTCGTTTTAATATAATATCATTGGGGTAATGCTATTTAGTTTTTGTGAAGGCACCAAACGTCACCAGTACCACAATACCTTCAATAACTCTCACTACACCAAACCAAATTTACTCGATCCATCAATTGATCAAACCTGCAAGACCTCGGCAAACGTCCACTAGCGTTATGACCTCTACAGCACTCACCGTAAGGTCGCGAATTGCTCGGCACGGCCATAGACACTGGCCTGCTACGTCTAGACACGTCTTTCTCAGGGATGTAGGAGAGGTCGTGGGTTGACTGACTCGATTTCAGATTAGACCGGAACGCCACCTATTATGAATAAATTGAATCGTTATTACTAAATCTTTAAAATTTTTATGAGTTCGAAAATTAAGTAAAGTGGGACTCGAATCTAAATCTTTCTGCTTTTAGGGCAACTACTATAAACATCGAGCTACCCAGGCTTTTGTGTCGACATATTAATTCTAAGTTACGCAAGCCAGCAGAGTTTGATCGATAAATTATTTTAAACACTCGCGATTTGAACACATAATATTACAAGTCCATTAACGGGTCGTTATCGCGTGTAATAGATGTTTTCGGTTAAAAATCAAATTTTGGCTAATGTAAATAAAACATAAATGGATTTCCGCTTGACAAGTCCGCCTCATCCTTCCACCTGAGTAATTTTTAAAAGTGACAATCAGCAGACTTCCGGTTACTCGTGATTGGTCGGCTGGGCGACCAACCACAAGTACTTAATGTTTTAAATTACTTAAATAAACTAGAATTATTCAATGTAATAATGAAAATCACCACAATTGTAAAAGCTATATTTTTTATTATTGACACGTATTGACATTTGTTACTTAGTTTATATTTTATTTTATTTCACTGATATCATTATATTCAACATATTAGAATCATAGATTTGCTTTGACTTGATATGTTTTAATTTTATTTGACATCATACTTTGTAATGCATACTATCTTAGTTCGTACTGAGATTTTTAATTTGATTGTTAATATTAGGGGTTAAAGTATAAAATTGCCATTTTGTATAGACGAAATCGAGAAAAGTTATTTTTCCATACCAACAATTTTTAAGTTTTTTTAAAAACGCCTGAACCGTTTTCAATGCAATTAAAGGTGAAAGTTAGATGGTTATAAAGCTACGCAATATAGTAAATAAATTTCTGAAAATCAAAGTATATAATACAAATATACTTAATTGAAGCAAGAAGGTCAGCTGACACATTGTAAGGGGGTCTTTTCAACGACTTCCTTTGAAGTAATAGGCACTAGTATTGCATTTTTCTTTTAGTCAAAAGTTACTTTATTTAGTTTTTGATACAATACAAAAAGAATTACGCAATAATATGACTATACTTAAGAGCTATAAACAAAATAAAAAGTGGGAAAATAATCGGCAATTTCATACTTTAACCCCTATTATTAACGTAATGACGTTTATTCATTTAAGGTATCTTAATATGCCTTTTATGTAATATAATTTCAATTCACGAGTACCTCCTCGAGATCTTATTGCGTTCACATTTGCTACCTTATCGAAGTTATATGAACATTGAGATCAAGAGATCAAACAATTAACAACAGTCACATACTGCGGTCATAGTGTACTCTAATCTTAAACTTCCAGCATTACGACATATCGATGGTTATGAGTCAATAAACGAACATGAATATAATAATAATAATAATAATAATATTTAAGACATGCCTCACTGGACCACACAGAGCCATCCAGTCCCAAATTAAGCTACTATTAAGTACCCTGTCGTATGGGGTACTAGACAACCGATAAACTTGGCTCAGAAGCACTCGATCCCCGCACTGTACATTATATGATTATACATACACTCTCCAGCTGTTTCCTTGTCTCCAATATCCTCCTGTTCAGCTCCTCCCGTCTCCTCGCCGCTTCAGGGTCAACTAGTTTGGAGGGAGTCCGTGGGGCGGGGGAGGGCACGTTCCGAACCGGGGCTACGGGGGCCCGGGACAAATGCTGGGCGGAGAGAGAAGTGTTCCCTGGGGATAAGAGATAAAAAATAAATATTTTAAGACATGCCTCACTGGGCCACACAGAGCCATCTAGTCCCAAATTAAGGTACTATCAAGTACCCTGTCGTATGGGGTACTAGACAACCGATAATCTTACTTATATACTTTTTTTTTGTAAATACATACATACTTATAATACATAGAAAACACCCAGACCAGTACAAACAGACATGATGACAGAAGCAGCGCTTAATACCGCTGATCCAAATGGTCGTCAAAAGAGAGAAAGTAGTAATATAAATGGTGACATCACATTTATTTATTTAGACGACCTTCGTGGTCGAGTGACGTACAAAGCAGTTTTACAAGTGTCGCTTGCTCCGATGTCTCGAGTTCAATATCAGCGGCTTAAGACAAGTGGCTTTGTAACATCGTTTACGCTAGACGAATAAATGTCAAATGTATAAAAATAATATAAGCTTACGATCGTTTGTTAATGTCATTTTCATACATTGTTATCTATTCGTCTAGCGTAAACAATACTAAAAGCCACTTGTCTACGGGCACTGGACGGATCAATGTAGAAAAAAGTGTTTTCTACATTTTCTCGGGTCTGGGTGTTTGTGGTACCTTCGTTGTTTCTGGTTTCCAAAATACGAGTGCTTTAAATAGTTCCTCAAATTGGGACTAGAACAATGTGCGTGTCATCAGTATATTTTTCTATCTCAAATATTTATTTTTCAGAGCTATTTAAAGAGCTTGTTTTGTATCATGTAGGTGCCATAAATCATCACGATCCATCTTTTGATATCCTATCTCATGTGCAATCACTAGTTTGGAGGGGGTCCGCGGGGTGGGGAAGGGCACGTTCCGAACCGGGGCTACGGGGGCCCCAGGCATTGTTTTAATTATTTTTTATAATCGATGGGCTTGCTCTTGACTACATACTTAACTCTACGGTTAAGAAGAAGCCTAAGATGGAGCGAGCTTACCCAGGGGCACTGGTTCTCCCACACACCAGCGGAACACAGAACAACTGTTTGTCGCGCGACTCCGGCAGGAGGGTGGTAGCATCCAGGCGGCCTCTTACGAAGCCTACCACCGCAGAGGGATCTGTTAGCCGTCATCATTGGTTAGAAAACCAAAGATGCCGTTGCCAAGGGTGGACCACTAGGAGGTAGATGCCATCACCCCGCCACCCCACTGCTGTTATCCCAGGCATCATTACCGGATGTTCTTACCTGAGCGTTGTTGCTAAGGGCACCTGTAGCTTTGAGTACTAACCTATATTAAGGTCGTCATCAGCACAAAGGCTGTCGAAGGCAGACTTAATGTATTTCTCCCTTCGTCCGGCTGTGTCGAGCGACTCACAGGAACCGGACAAGGGATTCCGGTCCGCATTATCACCGGATGGTGTCGACACCTGTAACATTACAACCATTAAATAATTACCAAGAAAATTTGGTTTTTAAAACCTGTCGAGTATGGTGTGATTTGATTTGCGTTCGCAAGATCCTGCACTCAAAAAAAAAGTAAAGTAACAGCCTATAATCATCCCACTGCTGGGAAAAGGCCTTCATCATTGAATTGAAGTTACCACAGCAATGATGGGTACTGGCATAATCACCACGCTTGCCAAATGCGGGTTGGTGATCACAAACCCGAGCAACGTTCGAAAATTCGAAACTTTTTTGTTGCCCAACCCGGGAATCAACCCTGGAACCCCGAGATCTCGGCCCGGTATTAAACCACTAGACCAACGGGGCACTCAAAATATTAAATAAATAAATTGCCCGCCTATGGGGGCCTATCTAGCTTTCAGCTGTATATACCATACATTCTTATCCGCCTGACAAAGAAAGCCGACTTTATATAACCATGATCTATCTATAATATCTTGGCAGTGATATTTATTTTACGAATAAAAATAATTTTAGAAAAATACGAAATATTGAGTCAGACTATACATTTTGAAATACACTGTGACGCACACGGACTTATTATTTTTCTGCGGCTGGGTCCCGTATGAAAGAAGCTTACATAGTTACGTCCCTGTCTGTGTGTGCGTCGCAGCGTATTTCAAAATTAATAGTCAAAATCGATATTTTATATTTTTCTAAGATTATTGTTATTGATAAAATAAATAACACTGCCAAAACGTCATACATAATCTTTGCATATTGTGGGCTTCGTTTGTCAGGCGGTTAACATCATTCACTAGTCCTGTTCCCAGGTCATCTGGGGTCGGCGCAGTATGTTTTCCTCTTCCATACAATCCTGTCCGTCGTCATAGAGTCTCTCTCTCCCTTCTCAATCATATTCTTTCTGACACAATCAATCCATCTCTTTTTAGGTCGCTCTCCACCTGTCCATCGCTAGACGGCGAGACCTTAAATCTATACTAATATTATAAAGCTAAAGAGTTTGTTTGTTTGTTTGAACGCGCTAATCTCCGGAAGTACTGGTTCGATTTGAAAAAATATTTTTGTTTTGGATAGTCCATTTATCGAGGAAGGCTTAAGGCTATATAACATCACGCTACGACCAATAGGAGCGAAGCATCCGTGAAAAATGTTGCAAAATTAATCGCGATCATAAAAACAGAAATTGACGCGTACGAAGTCGCGGGAAACAATAGCTGTACAAGGATAAAATCTCACCTCATCATCATCAGAGTCATGACCTGACCCGCTAAGAGAAGTCCCGCTGGGCGGTATTTCAAGTCGAGGGGAGTCGGTCGCCTTCCACCTCTTCGACCGGCGGACAGACTGCCTTAGTTCCTCTGCGTCCATTGCGTTCACCATGAACTCGCTGGAGAGATACAAATTATTGCTCGTAATAAATCCTATTTTAAGTATTTAAAGACTGCTTTTTAAGCATATATGTTTGAACGCGCTAATCTCAGGAAGTACTAGTTCGAATTGAAAATTATTTTTGTGTCGGATAATCCATTTATCGAGGAAGGCTTTAGGCTATATAACATCACGCTGCGACCAACAGGAGCGAATCATCAGTCATAAAATGATGCAAAAATAATCACGATCATAATAACTGAAATTGACGCGAACGAAGTCGCGGGCAACAGCTAGTAATTAGTAAAATTCATACCTCATTGATTTCGGTTCGCTTAGTCACATACCTACTTATTGTAATTTGAGTTTTAGTGTCGTAAATAAAAATAAGTATAATATTTACCCAGGAGTGTCATCGTTGTTGCCTGGATAGTACATGGTTCGGTTTCCTCTCTCAGACGACGACGTCCTCTCTCCGTCAGAAATATCCTCTATGTCTCCATCGTGCTCTGTTGACTCCTGATCCTGTGGGATAAAAATGGAATTTAGTATTCTACTTTCTGTTATCTCAAGGTACTATTGGTAAGAGGATGGCCAACTGCGAGCCGGTCTCGCGTATGAAGGGTTCCGTAACTCATTTTAATTATTTATTCACGTGTTGCCGTTATATAAAATGCAAAAAAGGGCGAAAATCACGTTTGTTGTGTTGGAGCACCATGTAAATATTTATTTAATTATGTTTTTATTGCTTGTTATAGCGGCAACAGAAATACACAATCTGTGAAAATTTTAACTGTCTAGCTATCATGATTCATGAGATACACCCTTGTAACTGACAGACAGAATAATAGTCGTGTCTAAGTAATAGTTTTCGCTTTTACTTTTTGGGTACGGAAACATAATAAAAAAGAGAGATAAATGAGACTAGATTTTTTTTTCTACATTGACCTTTCGAAAAGTTATTAATATGTTTTATAAAGGAATTTTAGTTAAAAATTAGGTTGATGGATTTGAAATAAAAAGATAAATCATAATAAATAAACAATACATAAAAACAAACCTCGTATTTAAAACTGCCGAGCGACGAATCATCTGTGTGATGACGCGTCCGACTTTCCATAGTTCGTGTTTTGGACAAGTTTATCGTAACCTAACAGAAAATAATAATAATAAAGCAACAGGAACAAACAAAAAAAATAAAAAAAACAAGGATATTTAAAAAGTAATAGATATGTTACGTGCGTGCATTGTGCGTGACTCTAAAACGTCCTAAATTGTAACGTCTTGCCAGCAGTCCGCGTTAAGCGAAGCAGCGAGTGTGACATCTCTGTGAGTGATTATCATACTGTCTCTTTTGTTTGTATTGTATAGATTATGTCATCCCTTTCACATCACTTTGCAATGTGGTGAAAATAAGGATTACGCATGTGTGCTGTTGCTCGCAATCGGCACAGATATTTCGTTTGTTTACGGCCGGTCCCAATAATCTATCTATCTTCAGTTTTAGCATATCGGAGATAGGAAACAACTTCTGTCTTTGTTTCTCTGGACGGCAAAATCAGAGACAGAAGATGTTTTCTATCTCCGATATGCCAAAACTGAAGATAGATAGATTATTGGGATCGGCCGTAAGGGTATAACCTATCTATACTTTTTAAATATCATTGAAAAAAATTAAATAAAACTCAAAGAATAATAAAATGTGTGCTGGCAGCCTTTTATACAACAAGATGTCAAACAAGATATCAAAAGATTTTGTGCAACAAGGATTTATTTTGTTCGAATAAAAATATTTTCTCAGTTTACGTTAGCAATTTTATTGCTTAAAAAATGTTTTAAAGCATTTTATTGTTAAATTTATTAGTGTGCTGTTAGTGGTTAATTATTTAAACATCGATTTATAATAAGAACTAAATACACAGTCCTGTACAAAAATGACACCCTTTTAGGTCTAGCTATCCTCGATTGAATGTTCATGTCAGAGTCAACTTTATAACCCGGCCAAATTATGTCGACGTGCAATAGTATCATGCTGCATTTATTTGATTGATTGCCGTAAAATTGTGAGATCTATCGATTTACAAAACAACGCTTGAGATTAAAACTAACGGTGGGTTAGGTTAGGTTAGAAAGTTTACAATTTTACGGTGACATTTATATACTCGGTGCATTTAAAACCACCTGGAAAACGAAGCCCACGTTATGTGCCCATTATGTATAACATCATGGCAGTGTTATTTAATATATCGATATAAATATTTTGTAAAACATATTAATTATTTATTTAGAATTTTAATTTTGTAAAAGGCTGTGACGCGCACAGACGTATTATTTTGCTGCAGCGGGGTCTCGGATTAAATAAAAAAAATTATTAAAAATGAAAATAACACTGCCAAGATTTTGCATCCTTATGTCAAATGAGTGCACATTTAGTTGAGATTGTGTATTTAGTTTTTATTATACATACATCAATGTAATTCAGTCCTAAAAACACAGAATGCGCATACGCAACACTGTGTGTACAGCCGCAAATTGTATTTTGCGATATTGTTAGTTTAAACATAAAATAAATTGGTTAACCATAATAAAAAATAAGCGCAAAAGCCACCACCAGAGTGATATATGTTTGAACAAGAATATTGTAATGAATAAATGATGACAATCGCACAAGATCAGGCATGAATACAAAGCAATGACTGGACCAGTATAATCATAGTGAAAGTAATACACTAGAGTTCCAATCTTTATATTAAAGATCGTCCTCCGGAAGAAAGCTAAAATTCTGTATTAAGCATAGATAGATGGCATTACTGTGCGCTCGTGTTAAATCGAAAGAGACATAAAATCTTTCTCTGCTGCGGTTAAATAACCAAATGTAGACTGTTCTGCTATTTCCGTAGAGCTAGTGTCGCAAAGCATGCTTTTGCTTGTTAGTTATTGTAAAAAATAAAGCACGTACTTCTGTTTTACGAACGGCATTTTTGTAACGATTTATGAAGAAATAAAAACAAATAAGGCACATTTTTTTAGTTTTAATATAAAATAGAAATAATAACTTGCATTTGGATTTTTCTTGGCCTTTACATTTATAGCTAATAAAACGCCATCTTGCGGCACGTTAATGTCATGGTCAAAGCATGGCCACACTGTTTCCAATGGTTTGGTCACAAGATTTCGATTGTATTTACCTTGATCTTTGGTTTTACTCAAATCAAGACTCCTAGCGCAATCTGTCGTAATATTTTGAAAATAATTCGGGAGGACATTTCTTGACTAGCGATTGGAACTCTAGTATATTACTTTCCCTATGGTATAACTAAGCACACAGAGTGAAGCAATTATGACCCTTCTTATCTTATGATCATCCTTCAAGGCTGTCAGAGTTTCTCGCGCCACCTATCACAGGCCTCTGACTTGACTTGTTCTTACCACTTCCATCTTGTCACAGAAGCAGGGACCAACGTGCCTTCCGAGGCACGACTAACCCCTTTCAGCCAATTCATCATCATCAGTCTATCGCAGTGGACTGCTGGACATAGGCGTCTTCAGTTGCATGCCACTTAGATCGAACCTCGGCTTCTCGATCAAAAGTTAATTTCTTAAATTGACCCGGGAATCAAACCCGGGACCCTTACGTAGTAAATGGTTTACCGCACCACTTCACAAGCTAGGACATTGTAATGGCCCTAAAAAACCGTAAAACGACATGCCACCCTATAAAAACTTTTATATTTTATGAGAATAAACTACAAAATGATTATTAATTACAGTATTGACTACTACAAAAACTTATTAAACTTTCACAAACTTTTCTTTTATGTAATTGATTACAACATTATTGTATCTTACAGAATTTACTACAGCAATTTTACTTCTCACAGAAATTATCTACAGCAATTGTATACTTTTCACAGAATTCGACTACAACTTTATTATTTCTTACAGAATTTATTACAAAAATATTACTTCTCACAGAATTGTCTACCATTTATATAAGTATGTAAGCAAACAATGAATAATGACAATGTACTGCCAACATACAAAAGCTTCAAACAAGATACAAACACAATGCGAACTAAAAAAAGGAAAAAAACAAAAACCTTCTCGACTCGCGGGGAAATCGTCAATATATCGTAAGTTTTCCTCATTGTCGCGTCAAAGTGACGGAACAACGCTTCGACGCGTGGCAGCTGACTTAAGTTGAGCGATTTCGGCCTCTATCACAGTGAGAACAAAGTCCTTAACCATATATACAGAACAGAGATAAGTTGAAAATTGTATTGAAAAATCTGACGAATATACAGATGAGCACAGCCTTTAGCCTGTTTCCTTTATAATACACATTGTTCAGTTGACATAAGAGCGATTTTACAATAAAACTGTAAAGCTTGATTTGCAAGCTATTGTAATTTCAATATCATCACAAAAGGTACTTAACTTAACTGGCTAGTGGTTTTTTTATTTCATAACGAATTTTATTGAAATACGATGCTTTTTGCCGCGAACAGAAAGTTCCCTCATTAAGCAAGCATTACATACAGAAATTTGCTTTAGTATTCATAATATTCAGGCTTGGATTAGCCAAATGTCAGTCAAATTTTTTTTCTGAATTTCTAAACATTCTTAATATCGATATCTAATAGGTAGCATTGTATAACGTTCATCAGATGGATATTTTTGTACAAATATTCGTCAGATTTTTATTAAAAAACAATATACAGAAAAGAAAAATACAATATATACAAATAAAACCATCACCACAATAAATCCAAAACCATTTTGTGAGTGATTAGACAAAACAAATTAGTGATACAAAGTAAAAAATGTTGCGGTTATGTTCAAACATTGTTGTGTTCAAGGTGTGTTTATTAGTTAAACTACAAAATATATACGACCATTTGGATCAGCGGTAGTTAACGCTGCTTCTGAGCCATGGGTCGCGAGTTCGATCCCCGCACAGTACAAATATTTGTGTGCATGAACATGTCTGTTTGTACTGGTCTGGGTGTTTTCTATGTATTTTAAGTATGTATTTACAAAAAAAAAAGTATATAAGTAAGTTTACCGGTTGTCTAGTACCCCATACGACAGGGTACTTAATACTACCTTAATTTGGGACTAGATGGCTCTGTGTGGCCCAGTGAGGCATGTCTTAAAAAATATATACAATACAAGCGAGTCCGGCAAACGTTGTCCTGCCTAGACAAGTGCCCACTAGGTCCAATTGTGTTTACAAAACAATAATAGAAATATACAAACAAAATTTCGTCCAAATCGGTCTAGCTGTTTTGGAGGAGGTAGGTGACAAACACACATACAGAAGATTAATATATTAAGTTGTTGTTCAAATCGAAAAAATCAACAGATTAAGCTTGTCTTGATAATTATACATACAATATTATAGTGCAGTCAATTTTATTTTTATAAACCCCATAAATGCTACACCATATTTTCTGCAGATAAATTTATTAGCAAACCAAACCATAAAAATTGTGCACTATGCAATGTTTTTCCTGTGTTTTATTTACTTTGTATTATATGTAATAAGGAATCCTATTTCCACCACAGCAACAAAGACCAGAACAATATTTACCCAGAATAAAAACACAACATATTCTTTACAAACACACACTGAACAGCGTTGTACAACGTCGAACTTACGTTGAACAGCTTAGAATACATTGTCTGAACACACGTTGAACACGTCTGAACAGGGTTGAACAAGTTTAGGCGTACCTGTTTCACGTTTTGTTGCCGTTTCTCGATGTATCGCGTATCAGTGCCACTGTCTAGAGAACTGTCTTTAGATCCGTCCGAATCACGTTTATCTGTGAACAAATCAAAACGGTTTTTTTATTATACCGTTAGAAAAAGAACTGTTAATGCAATGTAGAGTTCGGAAGATGTCTAACCCCCGTATTTATATAGAAGTAATTACTTATTGCTTAAGAAAGTCATAACTTAAAGTGTTCATACCTAGTGCTTAAGTGAAAGAAATTGGTCACCATTAATAGTCACATTATTTGGCTGAAAATGCTAACTTTTGGTAGTTATAACTTCTAGTAATTTCTTAATTAAGGCATACAAATTGTCTCTCAAGTAATTACTTTTACTTGTTTATAAATACGGGGGTAATAGTATCCTGAAGGTACTTAAAGATGAATCTGACTATCCCATCCAGAGGCATGGATGCTAATGCCTATGGATGAAACAGTCGAATTATCAACTGAATATCTAAATCTTACTTTATATGATATATATTGTCTCGAGAGGGAATCGAGCCCGCATCCCCATGCATACCGGGCGCGGTGCTTTATCCATTTAAGCTACCGAGACATTAGGTCACAGCGTAAATTTATCAAGTATGTGTTTATCCCTGTAAGCCAGCGTAGTTATAGCAATGTTATGAGTTGGCACTCTTAACACCCAAGAGAATAATCTTTACAGATGTTTGACAATCAGTTAAGCCGAAACAGCTACTTTAATACTTTATATGAAATAAAATAAAATAAAAAATAAAATAAATATTTAACACATGCCTCACCGGGCCACACAGAGCCATCTAGTCCCAAATTAAGCTACTATTAAGTACCCTGTTGTATGGGGTACTAGACAACCGATAAACTTACTTATATACTTTTTTTTTGTAAATACATACTTATAATACATAGAAAACACCCAGACCAGTACAAACAAACATGTTCATGCACACAAATATTTGTACTGCGCGGGGATCGAACCCGCAAATTTCACTGTCAGTATTTAAACTTGAGAAAGTGAATTCAAGTTACCATACCAATGATGGGTACAATATCAAGCTTTGTATACTCCTTAAAATATAGCTTGATTAGAATGACAGGTGTCACTAAAACAGACGACGTAACTTTGTACCAGCGTCACACAAGTGAAACACATTTGCACACGAAAAAATATTGTTAACTGGCATGTAAAGAATATTTAATTATACTTTGCTGTACATATTAATCAATTTAATTATATAAAATAGAGATTTAAAGTTAAAAACATTACAATAATCCAGTCACAAAAATTACACTTAACTTTAAAAAGACGTCTTTACAAGGTTACGTCATTTTTCATAATCACTAGTGATGATGTAAAATCGACAAATCAAAATCGACAGATTAACTATATTTCAAAATCGACAGATTAACCATATTTCAAAATCGAAGTAATGTAACATAAATGTTACAAATGATTTGATGAGAATTGGTTGATGCTAAGAACATCAAATTGCAATTATTAATAGTTTACGAAAAATTTACAAATTTATTAGATTCTATATGCTATAAAAATTTTCTAATTGATTTTCATGATTGTTCCAATTATTTTTATTATGATCACGATACTGACTCACTCTTAAATCTTAATATATCTGATTTTCGTTTTATTTCATTCGCAATTACTGTTTTTTTTTCGTTTGATCAGTCGAGTATCTCAGTTTGACAGGTGTCATTCTAATCAAGCTATATTTTATGGACTATAACTACAAGCAAAGCTACAGTACCTGCGGTGGGCTGTATCCTGGTGGCCCACTTCCCCCTGGCGGGGGGGTCGGGCGCCGGCGTCTCGGGGGCGACCAGTTCGTCTCCCAGACTCTTCTTCGCCCAAGACGGTAGTCGACCTATCCTTAATCTGAGGACAGAGGTTATACAATATAATATTCTTTATTGCGCACAAAAAAAACATAAAGGTTGTTACAGTAAAAACAGTTTACAAAGGTGAGCTTATTTCTTTAAGAGATCTCTTCCAGCCAACCTAACTGGTGTGGAAGAAATGCATTTAAACGGGCACAGTAATGTGCATTTAGAAGATAAAAAGAAAATTTACAAAAATAAAAAAATAAAAAAACTAGCATAAGATAATGATAAATATACCTACTTAAACTACACTCTAATATACTTCAAATTAAATTATATATATAAAAAAAAGGATAAACCTACTTATAAAATACATACAACACATACATATACCTACATAAACTAAATACATTGTAATGATTGAGATAAATAGTGCTCTTTTAAACGAATCTTGAACGATGTTATAGAAGGGCTGCTTTGTATAGCCTTGGGGAGTTTGTATATGTATATTTTTAAACATCAAACTTAGACAATAGAGAAATACTCGTACAATGTACCGACAACGGCAGGTTAAAGGTCGTTTGATTGATTTTCATCTTTAAATCCAACAAGTAGAGATCAATATCAATTAAGAAAATTTGACGTTTTGCGGTAGATTGATGTGCTGTTGTCTATATACTTTGAAATACCTTTCCGATACAGATGCTTAACTCTGCAACACCAAGCTCGTATTTACGGATATATCTGTCTCTTTCAGATACTTTAAGACATCGGTATGAGTGAAAGGGACAGATGGATTCGAATATATGGACATTGTGTTGCGGAGTAAGGCCTCAGGTGTACAAAAATAACAAGTGTTTGTTTTCTTCTTTGTAGTTTTTATTCATATTTTTATACATAAAATATAACAGACTGTTAAAACATTGGACACTTCGTTGACATTTAGTAAAATCATGATGATTATAATAACGATTACGGTTATATTTAAGACTAGCTGTTGCCCGCGACTTCGACCACGTCAATTTCTGTTGTTATGATCGCGATTATTTTTGCAACATTTATCACTGATGCTTCGCTCCTATTGGTCGCAGCGTAATGTTATATAGCCTAAAGCTTCCTCGATAAATGGAATACCCAACACAAAGAAAAATTTTCAATCCGGACCAGTACTTCCTGAGATTAGCGCGTTCAAACAAACAAACAAACAAACTCTTCAGCTTTATAATATTAGTATAGATAACTTAGAACTATAACTATATTTAAAAATATCGCACGGGATTCGAACCAAGTACTTACGTGTAGTCAGGAACGACAGGGGTGGTGAATTTATTCTCTTCATAAGGCAGTTCCCGGGGCGGGGAGCCTAAATGTGACTCGCTTTCGCTCTCCAGCCCGGACATACCATTGGATGCTGTGGACACTTTCCTAGAACAAACATCCGTAGTAAGGTAAAATAGCGGCCTATAATCATCCATCCAAAGCAATCATGCCTGTACCCATCATTGCTGTGGTAACTTGAATTCAATGATGAAGACCTTTGCCCTGCTGTGGGATGATTATAGGCCAATACTTTACTCTTTTTACCTTTTCTTTGCACTCATTTAAAAAATATATATTATAAATGTTCTTTTAATTTCCCTAATAATCTACTTATTATAACTTTTTTAAGGGGATAACTAGAGCTAAGTGCTGACCCCAATTGATTTTATTTTATTACTTCTAAACACCCCGTTGGTCTAGTGGTTTAAATAACGGGCCAAGATATCGGGGTCCCAGGTTCGAATCCTGGGTCGGGCAACAAAAAGTTTCGAATTTTCGAACTTTGCTCGGATTTGTGATCACCAACCCGCATTTGGTGTGAAGAGTGGTGATTGTGCCAGTACACACGTCATTGCTGTGGTACCTTGAATTCAATGATGGAGGCCTTTTCCTTGCAGTGGGATGATAATAATAGGCTGTTACTTTTTTTTATTACTTCTAAACAAAACCAATCCTTAAAAAACTAGAAGGGTATCATTTTAGCAAATTACCTCTAGTATTTATTGAATAATAGTAAACTTTTCATTTATATGTTTATAAAGTCGAATTTTTCGCTAACGCCAAAAGCGGTTTGAGCAATAATGTACAATACGAAAGAATGCCAGAATGAAAAGCAGTTAACAGTGATTCAATAAATACTAGAGGTAATTTGTTAAAATGATACTGTTCTAGTTTTTTGAGAATTGATTTTGTTTAGAAGTAATAAAATTAAATCAATTGGGGGTAGCACTTAGCTCCTAGTCCCCATAACACGATAGTTGCTTTTGTTTTATTATGTCGTTGTGATGTCTCTTAAGACATAAATGCTTCTAATTCTATCCATCTATCTAAAATCAAAGTCAAAGATCTATTTATCTCCTAAATAATGATAGGGGTTAAAGTATGAAATTGCCGATTATTTTCCCAATTTTTATTTTGTTTATAGCTCTTAAGTATAGTCATATTATTGCGTAATTCTTTTTGTATTGTATCAAAAACTAAATAAAGTAACTTTTGACTAAAAAATGCAATACTAGTGCCTATTATTTCAAAGGAAGTCGTTGAAAAGACCCCTTAGAATGTGTCAGCTGACCTTCTTGCTTCAATGGGGGCTATCGCTAGTGAATTTGCCACTAGAGGCGCTAGTGTAGCGTGAGGTCCAATATCATTCACTTTGTACTGGTTTTTGCGGAATTTGTCGCATAAATTATAATTTCTTTAATTTACCTGCTGGAAAGTGATCTTTTCGTAAAATTATCGCAAATATGGATTATTTGGCGATTAATGTGAACGCGTTGAAAGCGGAATTAAGAAAAAGCGCAAAAATAGGCGGCCTCAAAGAGCAATTATTTTAGAAGTTAGTTTGTTGATATCAAGAAGTTATTTATAAATAATAAACTTTAATTAGATTCAAGATTTACACTTTGTTTCGGCGCCGATCGCCTTTTACAGCTTTAACTCCGGACCTCAGTCTACAGTGGCGCCAACTGGTGAGCAAAGAAACGGTAGTCCCCATTAAGTATATTTTTATTACATACTTTGATTTTCAGAAATTTAAATACTATAATGCGTAGCTTTATAACCATCTAACTTTCACCTTTAATTGCATCAAAAACGTTTTTAAAAAAACTAAAAAATTGTTAGTATGGAAAAATGACTTTTCTCGATTTCGTCCATACAAAACGGCAATTTCATACTTTAACCCCTAATACTCACTTCCCCTGTCTGATAGCCTGCTGTGCCAGCCTGGCCCTCATTGTGACCACCATATCATGAGGGACGCGCCAAACGAAGATGCACCCGTCTCCTGATGCTGACACTAAGTGTTGGCAGTCTGGGGTGAATCTGTAAAAAGTTATAAAATAGAATAATAGAATATTTATTTATATGCGTTAAAAGGAAAATATTATACTTGCTGTTTTCTTGAGTTTACGCGAACACTATTGAAATGAAAGATATATGTTGTACACACTTAATGCACATTTTCTTTTATTATTAGTTAAGACGCTGACATAAGCCAAATTGAGCTCAATGAAGATTGTTTTGCTTTAAGCCTATGGCACGTATTTTGCCAAATTCTATGTAGTTGTAATTGATCATATTTTCGACCAGGTGGCTGTTTCCAAAACACGATTCTAAAAACTTTTCTCGATAGAAAAAAATCTCAAAGTAGCCTCTGAAAATACATAAATTACCATTTTTCTCAGCAGTCCGTATAATAATGATAATAAAATTTTGCTATATTGTATATTACATGTTGCTTAAGCAAATGGCTGATTTAGATTTTTAATAAAATGGCAATTTTAAATTGCACAACGAATTTTGTTGTTTAGCACTTAGGCCCTTCTATTCCATGCGCTTTTTCTCTGTCACTCCTACGAGAATCGACAGTGATGGCTAAATTTGTGAGCGTGTTCATTGCTCAAGGTCATCGGCTGCAGTCAGCGTCATAAACAGTTTAGTGATAAGTTGTCTTCCATAATAATTTATATAAACAAACTACATAGATATAATAGGTGTAAATAACTAATTTAGTTACTCGTACCTACACTTCCTATCTTTAACCGTAACATTTAAATACCAGTTGGAGCTACGCACGATGACTAAAATCAGTTAAAATCAGTTAAAATCAGTTTTATTTCTGCAAATAGGCCCCAGGAGGCGCTTTTACACGTCCCAATATTTAAACCTACCACTGCTTCGGGACAAGTCTGGGCTAGTGCCGAGAAGAAGCAGCGCAAGAAACTCGGTCACTATTGTCAGCCTCTTTTTAAATAAATTTTTACAAGGTAAGGTAATTTTTACAAGGTTTAAGCAAGTACGAGCTGGGACAACTTAATGCCATACATTTCTATCATTTAAATAATCATTAACAGTGTAATAGCCCTTTTTCATTAAAATAACTTTAACATACGATTTAAGTTTATGTACAGGGAGTTCAGCAATATCCTTTGGTAATTTGTTGAAAATACGGATACAATTTCCCATAAACGATTTTCCTACTTTTCGCAGTCTGAAGCCTGGAACGGCAAGTTTATCTTTATTTCTAGTATTGAAATTGTGTACGTTACTTTTCTTAAGAAATAAATGTATGTTCTTACGAACGTAAACAATATTCTCGAGAATGTATTGAGAAGACACTGTAAGTATATTAATCTCTTTGAAGAGCTCTTTCAGCGAGTCACGGGGTCGAAGGCCGTAAATAGCCCGTACAGCACGTTTTTGTAATATAAAAATTGACTCAATATCTGCCGCTGAGCCCCACAACAGAATTCCGTATGACATTATGCTATGAAAGTAGCTAAAATATACTAATCTTGCCGTTCCAACATCAGTCAACTGCCTTATCTTTCTCACAGCATAAGCAGCAGAACTAAGTCTTCCAGACAGCCCCCTAATATGAGCACCCCATTGCAAATGAGAGTCTACAGTTATACCCAAAAAGGTAGTAAAATCTACAGAGTTTAGTGGTTCATCTTTAACAATTATATTAGGGGCAGCTAACCTTACGTTTGGCATCGTAAATTTAACACATTTTGTTTTATTTGCATTCAGTAAGAGATTATTTGTTGTAAACCAATGCAATAATTTAGAGAGGGTATTGTTAACATCGTCAAATGAAGATTTGCCCCTCTTGGTTTTAAAAATCATGGATGTATCATCTGCAAACAATACCATCTCACAAAGATTATGTAAGTAACAGGGAAGGTCATTTATATAAACTAAAAATAGCAGGGGTCCTAATACTGATCCCTGTGGGACACCCATAACAAGGGCCGACCCTGAAGACTCAGCTCCATTTATGCAAACCTTTTGTATTCTGCCTTTAAGGTAAGAACTTATTAGATCCAAGGAATCATTCGATGCACCATAATGTTTAAGTTTTTTAAGTAATATTTCATGGTCTACACAATCGAAGGCCTTTGAAAGGTCACAAAATACACCTAAGGCATCTAGCTTACTCTCCCAAGCCTTAAACACATGTTGTAGGAGAGCAACTCCAGCATCGGTAGTATTTCTACCTTTTCTGAAGCCATATTGGTTGCTATTTAATAATTTATTTACACTAAAGTGAGATAAAAGCTGATTAAACATTATTTTCTCGAAAATTTTACTTAGCCCTGGCAATATAGATATAGGTCGAAAATTAGAGGGGTCACATTTTTCGCCAGACTTAAACAAAGGAATGATTTTGCTAAACTTCATTAAAGTTGGAAACTGTCTATCATCAATACATTTGTTAAAAATAATAGCGAGTTGAGGGGCTAATGAACTTATGATTGTATTGATAATATTGACAGAAATTCCCCAAAGATCCTCTGTTTTTTTCATATTAAATTCTCTAAAAGTTTTTGTAATTATATCAGGGTTTATATGTCTAAAATTAAATGAAGAATTGCACTCTTCGACAACAGACTTGAGAAGGGATTCAGCTAGATCAGCAGAAGAAGCTAGCCCTTCAGTAGTAGAGGGAGCTATATTCGAAAAAAATGTCTCAAATGTGTTTGCAACCTCCGTGTTCGTGTTTATTAGCTTATCCCCTAACTTGAGAGAGTAAGTAGGATTATTTGGTTTTACTCTACATGTCTCTTTATTAATAATATTCCAAGTGGTTTTTGCCTTATTTTTGGAAGCCGAAATTAAATTATAAAGATATATTGACTTCGCTTTGGCACATACTAATTTAAATAATTTAGAGTATTTTTTAACATGTTCTATAATATGTGGGTTTTGAGAATCTGCCTTTAAACTATATAAATCATATAATGTTTTTCTGCTTTTATAAATACCAGGTGTAGCCCATTCATTAAACTTACACTTCTGTTTGTTTATTTTTACTTTTTTCTGTTTAAAATGTTTATCAAATTCCTTTTTAACTAAACCAAAAAGATTCTCATATAATTCATCAACATTCTGATCATTAGGCTTTAGCAAATTCACACCCTCTTTAATTTTTTCCTTAAACTTTTCTATTTTATTAAAAGTGAATTGCCTATACACAGAATCTACTTTGTTAGAGACATAATGGTGCTCGAACGATGCTTCTTGTCCGCTGTGGTCCGAAATAAGACAATTTAAAATCATTTTTTTTAACACTTTACCATCACAAAAAATATTATCTAAGCAAGTAGCTGACGTGGGCGTCACCCTGGTGGGTTCATTAAAAAGATTAATTAGATTATAAGACTTAAAGAGATTAAGAAATCGGGTGGACAACTGCGTTTCTTCTAATATATTAACGTTGAAATCCCCACATACCACTACTTTCTTATTCGATTTTGAGAGCTTTTTCAGAGCCTCATCCATAACAGATTCAAAAACGTGGTAATTAGCTTTGGGGGGGCTATACACGCTAATTATGATATATTGTTCCAGCTCAGCACACGCTAGTTCAATAGTTCGTTCAACCGTGAGCGACACAATGTCTTTGCGTTCTTTACATTTTAATTCATTTTTAACAAGAATAAGTGACCCCCCTCTTGGTGCAGACTCCCTTATGAGCGAACTAGCGACTTTATAATTTTCAATGTTTAACATTAGTTGGTGTTTTTTAATCCAATGTTCTGTAAGGCATATGACATGAACGTTATAATCTTGAAGAAATAACCCTAAACCTAACTCTTTGCCGGCCAGGCCTTGTATGTTTTGATGAACAATATTGAAATACATATCAGGCCTAGCTTTTGTCTTTCCTCTCAGTTTAAAGCCTCAGAGGTTGTCAATGGCACAATATTTAAATTAGTACAAGTACTAACATGTTCATAAATTATACTTTTGCTATTTTTAGCAAGACAGTTAATATTAATATTATATGCTAACAAAGTAGCAATTTGTTTTTTTATTTTATGAGGCAGGTGTACAGAGCCGCCTGTCAAAATAAAACTATTGTTAATAAATTTATTTGTGTCAAAAAACACAAACTTGTCACTATGTCTTTGACATAGGTTATATAATAAAGTATTCATTAAGTGAATACTTGCATTAATATTATTTAAATTATTTTTACAAAATGGAAAGGCACAAAGGAATATTTTTTTAACACATAATTTATCTAAAATAGAAAATGATTTTATAATATTATTTTTGGTAATTTTTTGACTATTACCTAGCATTAAAATAATGGTACTTGAGGTTGAACATGTTTGAGTATTTTCTATTGTTTTAATTATTTCATCAAACGATGCATCCGGCATGCAATTATTTATTACATTGCAATTTAATTTATTGTTTAGTATAGAGCCATAACCAATTCCTAGCCTATCTGAATATAAAATGACCTCATTCGACTCCTCTTTATATGTTGCCTGAATCTCATTACTTAAATTTAGACAAGACAACTGTGGATTTTCGACTCTCTGTTGGTAAGTGCACTGAGTTGAATTTATCATAATATTAGGTAATGATTTACAACTAGCATTAGCATTGCCAAGATCAAGTAATTGGTTTGCAGCCAGGATGTGTTCATTAATTTGGTCCTGAGCAGAGTTGTATAACAGTGTCATGGATTCCAGTGACTTATGCAACTTCGAGATGTCATCCTGCAATTGTAATATGTCAGAGTCATGTTTCAACCTACTTTCTTGTAATTTTTGACTATATATTTCCAGGCTATCAACTAAATCAATACGTTGCTTTCTCAACTGTACATTTTTATAAAAGCATTTCTGCTTTTTAACAAGTTTATTTGTTTTTATAATGTATTTATTTAATTTGATATATTTTTTAATGTTATTTCTACTGTTTAATCTAATTTTACTATTAACTTTGACATTAGTTTTGTTTGAATAATTTAATTTTGGAGAGAAAGCTAATTCACCGGGGGTGCCTACTAATTCCTCATAGAGGTTTAATGTCAGTGCACAGTCCTTTTCTTGTTTTTCATCTTCCAAATCAATTATGGTCTTGTTGGCATCTCTAAGTTCATGTTCAAGCTCGTTGTTCCGTCTGAGAGTCTGCTCAAAGATATTGCTGCATTGATCGAATGTGCTGACCGTGTTCAATAATTCATTACGGTGTATGGAGACCTCTTCGAGTTGGGCATGGACATCAGCTAATTCTTTCTTAAGTTGAGAATTCCGCAAGATGATCGTTTTGAATTCCTCTTCACAATCGTCTCTTTCCCTAAGAAGCTGGCTACAACTTTCTCTACTTTGCTGCAATTCATCGATTGCCTTTTTAAGTTTCATCTCAGTGTTATGAGAGGTCATCTTGCGAGTCATGATTCCAGTCTGGGTATCCATTGTGTGTGTTTTAGTATGGTCTGAAATAATGCAAAGAAATGTGTGCAACAGACGGTTTGGAAAGAAATTAAGTTTATGTAGGTAGATAATTTATGATTTATATGGCAAGAAAACTGAACTGCTATTGTTAATTTATTGTACAAGATATTTGGTTGAATGTTTATAAATTGATTAAAATAGGAGCTGATAATTGAAATTGGAGCAGTTAATTATGTTTATTTATGGAGGTAAGCAAAAAAAAAAAATTGTAGAATATGTGCAATCTTAAAATTAACTAAGTACTAATAACTAATATTGTCCAGTATTATCATTTGACTACTGCAATGTACCTGTAAATGTGTTACTGTATAGTATAAGGAGTAAATTGTCTGCGGTTAAGGGGTTGTTATCGTCAACTTTACTTCCACTATTACGTCAAGTAAAGAGAGGCACAACAGAACCGAATCGTATTGAATTGTGGCGTATCTCACTTTCGTGAGGTTTGATCAGTGTCTGTTGTTGAGATAGTAGGTATTTCAGTAGCCAAACAACCGACAATTACCGCGTAACAAGTACTTATCTATTAGTCTGTTTAACTTTCTTAAAAAAATAACCTCAATTATTTATACGTAGGTACCATACAATTTAAATTTACATATAGTGAGATTTAACAAAGCATTTACAGATTTACATGTATTATGAAAACAGTACTCTCCTGGTTTTAGGTGATCCGTTAGGTCCTTTCAAATTTTGTCAAGTTAAGTGTCAAAGCCGGCCGGCAACTTTTCCAAAACTTTAGTCACGATACAGGGTTTAAACTTTTACAAAAACAATTTGCATTTAATGGTTATGCCCTGCTTTTGTTATCTATTCAATTATTAACACTTTAATACACTTTATTCTAATTTAAATTAAATAAAACTACAGCAGCTGATTGCACTACGTCTGACAGCTAGGGTTGCCAGGGCAAAAAAAATCGACTGGCGCGAACAATACATACGGCAAGCGAACGACTGCTTACCTGGTTCCTCGATTAATAAACAAATTACCGCCTGATTTGCGTAGTGTACATAACGTAAGACCTACTAATATTAAAATTAAGTTGAAAACTCACTTGTTAAATAACTTAACGATGTTGTAGACTGACATGATATTCGATACAAATCTCATTGGTTTTAATGAATATCATATGAAAGAACAATTTCTTTGTAAACTTTTTATTTGTTAAATAAAAAAAAAATAAAAAAAAATGTGGACACCATCACATACTAATTTTAATAACTATTTAAAGCACTCGTATTTTGGAAATAAAAAACAACAAAGGTACCACAAACACCCAGACCCGAGAAAATGTAGAAAAACACTTTTTTCAACATTGACCCTTCCGCGAATCGAACCCGGGACCTCTGAGCAGGCGACACCATGAAATCCGGTGTGTACGCCACTCCGCCACGAAGGTCGTCAATTGTATTCTGGAAGAGCGGAACCTCCCACTACAAGCATTATAACGTCCCTACTGGGTTGGTTCTTGCCGTTTGCATAATTATTTACAAGAGTTAAAGAAATTCACAACTTCTATTTTATTTACTTATTAATTTTTATGTCTGCTCCTGACCTGGGGCCTAATTCGCGTAACCGAATCGCAGTTCGATCGTGATTGAATTGGACGATTTCGACATTTAGCCCATACTAGAACTGTCAAAAACCTGTCGTTCAATTACGATTGTGATACGATTCGGTTACGCGAATTAGGGGCCCGGGGGCTTAGACAAAGTAACAATTTAAAAACGATAACGAAGTTAGATAAGACTAAAATGTATGGGATTGACATAAGCCGCGTTAAATCACGTGGTCAATCGACATCGTTATCGCAAGTTGGTAGACAATGTTTTAATTCGTAACGAAACCATAAAGTAACGAATTGTTTTTGTAGTTATCCCATACAAATGCGTAGACAAGCAGCACTTTCAGTGTTCGCCTTCGTTTCGATCGCGATTGCCAAAAAAGATAGCGAAACGCATGTTAAAACGTTGTCGTTAAAGAAACAATATGGCCGGATTTCATTCAGCAGCAGATTTTGGACACGGAGTGATTACATTTACTTTCATTTCAAGTATTTCTTCTGTGCTAGACGTTTTATTGCAGATCGTTTGTAATGCATTCTTTACGTGTATTGTGGGCTGCACACAATAAGAACACCTGGGAGAGGCGCGAAAACCGTCGCTGTCGGCGATTGGAAACAATTGAGGATATGCCGGAATTGTTGTTCATCCAACATTTTAGGCTTAACAAAAGAACATTTAGAAAATTATGTAACGACCTAAAGTGCCATGCCGGATTAAAAGGTTCCCCTGAAATTCCCCTGGAAATAAAGGTAAGAAATTTTACATTCATACCAATTATTTGATCTTAAGTAATGCAGGCATCTAGGTACTTATGTTGCTGGTTGTCGCATTTTGTAATAACTTGAGTTAAGCATCTTCGTTTTCTTAGTTTACCTATACTATACAACAATAATAAAAAAATAAATCTATTTTCAATACCATTAAGTTTTGGACACCATCTAAAAATAAAAACACATTATACACTTACCACTCGCCAAAATATTGTTTTAATTATAATATGAAAATGATTAAACGCAACACTCACTTAATCTTAACATTAAATACTTTTTGAAAACAACAACAAATAAGTTTTTTTTTTTTTTTTTTTTTTTTTTTTTAAGTTTTACGGCTTTGGACGTAGTCCATACGGCCTGCTTCTTTATTGCTAAATCCATTATTTTATATTTCTTGAAGTGTGTTTGCTCAATCCGTTACTTATTTATATCTCTTGAAATGTGTTGACAATATACTTATAAAGTTCTTGATATGTGTTTTTATTTGCTAGTAGATCAGGCAAAAGGCGGGGAATTTCTTTATTTTTATATATCTTAGTTAGACCATCTACTAGCAACAATCTTTGGATATTAAAGGCAGGGCATTGCATAATCAAATGGTCAAGTGTTGCTGTTACACCTGAATTGCAAAATTTGCACTCGTCACTCTGTGTAAGTTTGATTCGTTTTAGATGGGCAGGAAACTTGCCGTGCCCAAATCTTAGCCTGTTCATTGTTGTAATAAATTTTCTAGAAGGCGCATTCCAATTAAAATACCAAGGCTTAATTGGTAAATTCTTTTGTATGTCTGCATACCATCGTCCTTTCAATAATTTAGTTTCTTGCCAGTCCTCGTTCCAGTGAACAAGCATTCGCGACTTCAGTGTTGGATAATAATCGGTCAGCGGAACTGGAGGTGATCGGTATGCCGATGTACTAACACTTGGGTGTTGGATTTTCATCATGCTGTCAACTACTTCATTTCCAGTGATTCCAGAATGAGACGGGACCCACAAAAATTCAATACGTTTATGTTGAGCTTCACTAAATAGTAACATTTCTCTTATTTTTGTTATGTGTGTGTTGGTTTTGTATGAAATTTTTGCTTGTTCCAAAGAAGCAAGCACACTTAAGGAATCAGTAACTATTAAGAAGGTGTTAGTTGTTTTAATTCCTTGGATGTACTGCAATGCGGCGCTTATGGCGTAAGCTTCTGCTGTAAAAATTGATGAATTTTTATCCAATGTAAAGCATCTTCCAAATTTTGTTCCGGAATCATAATAAGCAGCCTTCGTGGTTTCCTCTGTCTTGGACCCATCTGTGTAGATCTTGCAATATCCCGCTTTTTCGCTATTTACAAACTGTAGGAATTCTGTATTATTTGCTACTTTCTTTGAGCAAATAATTGGATTCTTCGTTTGAATTTCTATTGCACTTAAGTCCCAATTTTCTTTATGGTCAATGCATTTACAAATTACATTTAGTTCTCTTAAGTGTTCTCCTAACAAAAGTTTGTTACATTTATAGTGATTTATATATAATTCATTAGATAAGACTTTAATATAGAACTTTTCAACTAAGTACCTTAATCTTATTGAAATGGGGGGAATGCCAGCTTCTATTTCGAGAGAATTGATTGGGGTGGAACATATAGCCCCAGTTATAATTCTTAAACCTTTGTTCTGTATTACTTCTATTTTCCGATATAAAAGCTGACTTATATATTTACCGTACACTATTAGACCATAATCATAATGGCTTCTTACTATTGCTTTATAAATATAATTTAATAGTTTTGGGTCCATTCCCCATGTAACACTAGCAAGATGTCTCATGATATTTACAGCTTTTTGCATTTTATTTACAACTTTATGTACATGACTAATAAAATACATTTTAGAATCAAACAATAAACCTAAAAATGTCTTTTCCTCTACTAAATTAATTTTTTCATCACAATATCTTACATTAATATTTACAGAATCAGTGTCATATTTTTTACTGAAAACCATTAAAGAACTTTTTTGAGGATTAATGTCCAATTTCAATTTGTCTTTATAAAACAAGTGAAGTAAATTTAAAGAGTTATTTATTACATTTTCAGCTTGTAATAAATTCTTATTTACAGTGTATAATACAAGATCATCTGCATATTGTAATACTTTTAAGTTATTTACTGTAATATTTTTATGAATCTCAGCCGTGTACAATAAATAAATTAATGGCGAGAGTGACACACCTTGCATTACTCCTTTATATGCACGTTGAGGTCCATAAATTATATGGTTATATTTTATAAACACTAAACGAGAATAAAAAAAATTAAACACCCATTCACATAGTTTTCCAGGAATGTTGTAACTGTGTAAAATTTCTACTAAAGTTGATAGGTTCACACTATCAAAAGCACCACTTACATCTAAAAAAACACTTAATAGGTAATTATTTTCGCAAAAAGCCTCCTGTATGTCCCCACTGAATTTTAAAAGGCTGTCTGTTGCGCTTCGGCCTTTGCGAAATCCAAATTGATCCGACGGAATAACTAATCGGGATTCAACATATAATTCCAATCTATTTTTGACCATATTTTCAAAAATCTTACCTACACATGATGAGAGAGATATAGGTCTGTATGAGTCCGAAATATTCGGATCCTTATTGGGTTTTAAAATAGGTACAACAGCTATTGTTTTCCAAGAACTTGGGATCAAATTACTTGCCCATAGGTTGTTAAATATTTCAAGCAATATTTGTTTTGCTGAGTGGTGCAAATGTTTTATTACAGCATAGGGAATATCATCTAACCCAGGTGTGGTATCTTTTCTACTATTTAAGGATAAATCAAATTCTGTTTGAGTAAATGGCAAGATTAGGTGTGAATTTAATTCATTTGATTCAAAAATGTCCCTAAGATTATCAGTGTTATGCATAGGTTTATCTGAAGCTACTTTATTTAAAAATTCATCTAGAAAGTTAGGTGCTATATTTTGTGTAGACTGACGTTTTTGATTAAATTTTCTAATAAAATTCCAAAGTTTACTGATAGGTGTTGTGCGATCAAAACTAGAACATAGTTTTTTCCAGCTTGAAGATTTTTCTTCTTTTATTACCAACTTCTTAATAGCGTCCAGTTTCTTGTATAACAAATAATTTTCAATCGAAGGGTGACGACGGTACATACGCAAAGATAATTTACTGTCTTTGACGGCATTTGCACAACGCTCATTCCACCAAGGTACGGGTTTGTATGATTTCTTATTAGTACTGATGACCTTATGAACCGGAATAAACTCTCGCTTTAGGTCATTGAGTATTACAGAAAATCGTTCATATGCATTAAGGGGATTTTCATCAAAATGTAAATTATTAAAAGCATTGATAGATTTATCAAAAAAACCTACCCAATCGGCTTTATTGTAAAGAAATTTATGATAGTGAGGCAAGTTTTCATAAACATTATATGCAATATCTAGATTAACGATTGTGGGAAAATGATAACTACCTAAATTATCTTCGTTATACACAAACCATTCCGCTGATGATGCCAAGTTCGGTGAAATGAAAGCAATATCTATAGCTGATGGTGTTTGATTTGGACGAGCAAGAGTTGTGACTTCACCTGTATTGAGAGTGCATAAATTTAACTCATCTAACATATCGTATAATTGAATACCCCTAGGCTTATTAGAAGATGAACCAAATGCAGTGTGATGTGCATTAAAGTCTCCGACAACCAATAAAGGCGATGGCAAACTTTGTATCATACCTTTTAAAATATTTACCGGAAAACGACCGCTTCTTGGGGGACAATATGTTCCCATAATTGTTATTGAGTGGTTGCGTAAAGTTTCAACATTAATGGCTATTGATTGAATTTTATCTACGCTAGCAATGTCAATTTTATTACATTTAATAGAATTTTTACACAGTATGGCAACACCACCATAACCATTATCACTATCTTGACGATAAATTTTGTAACCTCTAATTTTAACCGAGTCGGAAGATTTTAGCCAAGTTTCATTCAGTACACATATATCAACATTTAAATTGTCTAAAAGTTGAGATAGTAATACAATTTTTGGTTTTAAACTTTGTATGTTGTGTTGAAGAATTACTAGCTTTCTATCCATTTTGGGTGTTTATATTTTTTAAAAATATTTCCTTAATGGTTGCTGAATTAACAGGTAATTCACTGTCTTTCTTACATAATTTAAGCAAAGTGTTAATAATAGCTTTAAGAACAAATTCATTGTTGATAATGTCGCATAAAATGTCTTTATTATCTTTTGTAGCCTTGTTATTTTGTGAGTTTGATTGAGAACTGGTTGCTCTAGCATAAGATTTGTTTCCTAGTATGGGAAAAAAAGAACCCAATGTTTGTTTATTCATTATTTTTGATTTGTTTTCTTCAATTTTTTGTTGTTTGACGGGACAAATCCTTGATACAGCAACATGTTCTCCTTTACAGTTTATACACAAAGGCTTGTTAGTAACATTTGTACAATCTTTGTATGAGTGAGACTCAGAACAAATAGAACATACAATGTTTCGTTTGCAAAATTTGGTGGTATGGCCAAAACCCATACATTTATAACATTGCATTACAGGTTTTATATATTCTTCCACAGGGTCAATGCAAAGACCATAACTTACTTGAGTGGGAAGCACATTGCCTGCAAAAGTAATGGATACTGTTTGCAATGGGATGACACCTCCAGGACTTCTTTTTGTAAATCTTCGTACTGATAAAATTTCTTGTGAGTTAATCAATTTGTCGAAAAGATGCTTGTTGCTAAGATTTGTTGGAATAAACTTTATGACTCCAGTGCGTTCCGAATTTGAAGCTGGAATGTAGGCTTTAATCTCGTGAGATGTTAAGAATGCAGAATTTGACAAAAGTGAGTTGGCATTCTTTGGATTGTCAAAATAAACAGCATACCGCATTGCATTGACTCTCTTAAGTTCTCTAACACCTTTTGTATACCGGCTGAATATGTTGTTTAAATAAATTGGATCTTTATTACCAAACTTGACATTTTCATTTGTACTTTGGATGTATACAGGAAATAGTGTGCCTGGTGAGTTTTCAGGGTAGTTTCGAACGTGATTTTTCTTGAAATACGGGGCATATTTTGTGTCCTCATCTTCATCAGAAAAATCGCTAATAGGCCCAGAAGCCTTCCTTTTTTTCTTATGATTTATTGTTCCACCACTGTCAGAAGTCATGCTTTCACTTATAAAAGTAAAAACTGCTTAGAAATTCGCTATTAAGTTAATTTAAACAAAAATCAAAGAAAGTTGGACCTCCCGCCTTGAAAGTTCCCGCCAATCAACAAATAAGTTTGATCCGATTTGACACTTCTTGACTGACACTGACAGCTAAATTTTCGATACCATAGACAATATTTTTGTTTCTTATCGATTAAACAATTCGACACAACAATCGCGACAATCGTGTTACGTTGGCTAGGAAATTGTTTTCGATATCTCAGAGACGATGACGACTTTCGATATCGTTTCGGTACGAAGCGATATTACTTTGTCTAAGAACCCTGAACGCTGTAAAGTGTTCGGAAAGGCGGCAAATAAACACGAATACAAAATACGTAAACATATCTTTCATTCTTAGCTTTCATCTGAATTAAAATACTTGTTTTGAGACTGTTTTGAAGCAAATACTTCTACAATATATTTTTTATTGTCAGTATATAAACTTTAAATATTTTTTCCTTTAAACCAGGACTTGGAGTTCGGACCCACATCTCTTAGCTATAGTTTTTTTTTGTCTTACGTGGGCCTTGAATCCACAAACTTTCGTTCACCGGGCGACTGTTCTAATCAATTGAGATATCAAGATATTTGTGCTGACGAAATTATTCAAGGCATTTTACGCTGTAAGCCAGCGCTGTTTTATCAGTGTTTTTGGATGTTGTAGATACGTTACCATCACCAATATTAGATTTCGCCTCTGGTGCTTGTCGAGAGCAGACGTGTTGACAAATTTGTTCTGAATCCTAATAAAGTATAGTAACAGAAAGTGATCCCTGATTGTGAAGTTTTAAAGTTAAAAATCAAGTGCAGTGTAAACACCACTAAAGACATTACCGCGTCGAGAAGAAAGTGCCGCTCGGTCGACGCGAGCGCTATTTCCCCCTCGTACCTCAAGTGCGAATAGGAGGGCTGCCATTTTTCGTTTCGCTCGCACCTGTACTACTAACATACGCGCACTACATGATGAGTGTACAGAGATCGCCACCACAGGGCATATTAACAAGCGCTAGCGGAAGTGCCAGCGGCGGCGGGTCCACGCCTAACTTATCTATGTGTAACGACGACGACTCGTATTTAAATGTTAACCTACGAAAGAGAAAGGAACGCACCGAAGAATACGACTACAAAAAAGACTTTGCAGATTTTCGGTCGGATATAATGCAATGTTTAGAAGGCTTTACAAAAACCCAAAGTCAACAACTAAACCATATTTATGAAGAAATAGCAGAAATTAAAAACGAGATTAAAACAATTAAGTCAACCACGGAAAGCCTTACGCTACGTTTTGAGCATGTAAATACGGAAATTCAGGTCTTAAAAAACAACAATAACGACACACAAGATAAAATTAAAAACATTGAAACGGAAATATCGCAGATGAAAAAGCAACATGACGAAGTTTTACCAAAATCGCTAATCTCAACGCACGAAAACCTCATCCTTGAGCTTAAAGACCGTTGTAGTCGAGAAAATAACGTAATTATTGTGGGTATTCCGGAGCTAAATAATAAAAATTTGAATACAAGGCGACAATACGATGCATAACAAGTAATAAAATTAACAACATCTTTATATGAAGCTAGTTCTAAGCCAGACAAGCTGATAAGGCTGGGAAAATACATTCCAAATAAGCCGCGGCCAATCAAGGCTTGTTTTAACAATACCGAGACTCCGAAGCTACTGTTAAGAAACAAAACAAAACTGCCCGAAAACATAAAAATATACTCTGATCAAACCCCTTCTCAGAAGTTATACTTAGAGTCATTAAAAAATGAATTACACAGACGTATAGAAAACGGTGAGAATAATATCGTAATTAAATACATAAAAGGCGTGCCTAAAATAGTCAAAGATCAAGTACATCAAAAAAAAACAGTAAGCTCTCAAGTACATAATGAAAAACAAAAATATAAAACGGGATTGTGTCATCAAATTGCTAAGAACTATGAAGATATACAATTACACAAATCATCGTTACGGTGTTTATACGCTAACTTACGGAGTATTCGAACGGGCACAAAGTTTGACGAGATTAAATGCATGTTGCAAGCAATACGCTCAACTACTCACCTACTTTTCTTTACCGAGACCTGGATCACGTCAGAAGCTGATGCTCAACTTTACCACCTACCAAACTACAACCATATTTACAATTATAGACCAAATGGCAAGGGGGGTGGCGTGTCTATATATGTATATAAAAGCATAAAATATGAAATAACAGAAGATCGCTTTGAAAACGGCAACCACTACTTATGGCTTTACATAGACAAGTTATCACTTAATATAGGAGCTATATATAAGCCTGGGGATACCAACTTAAAAGACTTTCTGGAGATATATTCTACTCAATTGGAGCGGAGGAAAAGGGCAATCGTATTTGGAGACTTTAATGTCGATTTACTCAGCAAGGATAACGGCGTCACAATGTACCAAACAGAGATAAAAGAGGCTGGGTATCAAATACTAAACAAAATAAACAAACAATTTAGCACCAGGGTGACCAGTACAACAAGCACGATTTTAGACCATGTGTGTACAAATATAAAAAACCACTCGTTTAGTTTCTCGATTATTGAGTCTGCCTTATCCGATCACGAACAAATATATCTTGAGATTGGTGGCCTACCACCGACGGTAAACAAAAGAGTACAATACCAGGCGCTTGACTATGATAAACTATATAATAACGCATTGAAAGCAAACTTTAGCACCGAAGATTGTGACTACTCTGAACTAGAACAATTCATCCAAGAACAAGTGCATAGCAGCAAAACAAGCAAGATAAAAATAAATAACCCTCCCCAAAAAGACTGGGTAACAAAAGACATCATCAACGCAATAAATCTACGTAATGATCTATGGCACCTAACTAAAGCAAATCCTCAAGATATAAGTGCACGGAAAAGTTTCGACAATCAACGAGAGAAAGTGAAAAATATGATCAAGATACAAAAGAAGACACACTACTATAATATTTTTCAAAAAAATTACAATCATCCGAAGAAGCTATGGGAACTGATCAACAGCTTGGCATTGAATAAAAACAAAGACAGCTGTGCTCCACCGAAACTAATGTCGGACTACGGGTTGATTACAGATGGTAACGAAATATGTGATTTATTTAATACTTTTTTCTCCTTAGTAGGCTCTAACTTAGCGAATCATATTTCAAATACCTATCACGATAATACCGATAGCAACTTAACGGTTGAAAATAATCTATCATATGACACTTTGACTCAGTTTACTCCATGTAATAGCAATGAGATATCGGGGATAATTGATAATTTAGATAGTAACACTAGTACCGGGCTGGACGGAATCAGTACCAAAGCAATAAAATGCTTAAAAAGTATTATTCTTGACAAGTTAACGGACTGTATAAATTTATGCATGTCATCCGGTGTTTTTCCTGATACTTTAAAAATTGCTAGGGTCACACCTATTTATAAATCTGGATGTAGGACAGACCCGGGTAACTATAGACCGGTTTCAATACTACCTGTAATATCAAAAATTTTCGAGCATATCTTGTACGACCGCTTAAATTCATATTTGCTGAAAAATAATATACTAAATGACCGCCAATTTGGATTCCGCGCGCAATCAAACACAGTCGCAGCGGCAGTTGACTTAATTACTAAAATTAATACTAGTATTGATGAAAGAAATCTTGCACTAGGCATATTTATCGACCTAAAAAAAGCATTTGACACAGTAAGTCACAAAAAGTTTCTACAAAAGCTAAGTAACATAGGAATAACAGGAACAGCTCTCAGTATATTCAAATCATATTTGCAGAATAGATGTCAAGTGGTAAAAATAAATGATCACACAAGTCAACCCCAAATTGCGTATTATGGCATTGCCCAAGGTTCGAAAATCGGTCCGTTGATGTTTTTGATATATATTAATAACATAACTAATATTGGGCTAAAAGGACATTTAACGCTATACGCAGACGACACTTGTCTTTTCTATTTCGGAAAATGTATTCACACAATCATTAGCGACGCGCAGAGGGATCTGGATTTATTGAACGAATGGCTCAAATATAACTTACTGACAATAAACACCTCTAAAACGTCGTTCATGATCTTTGCGGCTAAAAACAAACCCCTCCCACAACAGCTTACTTCTCTTTTAATAAATAATGAGATCATACAACGTTCTCAACAGGAGAAATATCTCGGATTGTGGATAGACGATAAACTAACGTGGAAGACACACATAGATCATATTAGAACGAAACTAATGACATTACTCGGAGCGCTCCGAAGGATATCTAATTGTATTCCGAAGAAAATTAGTACGATTATCTATAACTCATTAGTAAAATCACATTTAGAATACTTAATCGAAATATGGGGCTCAGCTGCCAAAACTAACATAAACTCATTGCAAAGAACTCAAAATAAAATAATAAAAGTGCTGTACCATTATCCATTTCTAACTCCAACAAAAGATCTATACAAAAAAACACATTTACTTAATATTAAACAACTGTACGAATATTGTACTTGCATACTTGTTAAGAAAATTATTACAAATTCCATACAGACTAGTGTAAAATTGAGTAAAAAAGTATCAAAATACAACTTAAGAGGTAGGGACAAAATTGTACTATTAAAACACTGTACCGTAACTGGAAGCTTTATATTGAGATAGCATTTCCGTTTCCCGTCGTTTGCCTACCTTTTTTAGTACGTAGTTTCCGGCTAAGTGGCGCCACCTGGCAGTCGTGCGCTTTTCATGTTTCTTAAAATTTGCGGCATACCATTTTGCTCATTGGCGTTTAGTTTACCGTCGTAACAACACGTTCACTGCAAGCCCTGTCTCTGTGATCGTTAAAATTCAGTGATATTATAATTCTCAGAGCAGAATTATTAACCAAGTGAGTTTTTATACAAACTACTACACAAATCTGGTAAGTCCTACCCTCATTATTTTTAGTGAATAATGTATTTTATTTCAAGGAATTTTATTTTCAGTTTCCAATAGCAATTTTATTGCTTAAAACAATATGTTAATAAAACATGAAATATCATGCTTAAATATTCGTGTGACTTAATTAATGAATTTAACGGTTTTGCCGTTCGGATTAAAGTCATGATGTAATACGTAAAAGTGTATGGTGTCTTTTTCGTTTAGCATTGAGTGGTTTGTTTGGTTCGGCTAGCAGCTTCTCGAGCTCCTCTTTAGCCGGTTAACGAGGTGAACGGCACCTCGGGTTATAAGATAAATACGATTAATAAATGTATCTTTATTCTTATCATATTATAGATAAATTGCTTGACGAAATGGGCGAATTGGCTTTGTTTACATTTAAATTATAAAACAGTACCTTGAGAATCCCGTTTTAGTGTTAAATTTTATGAAATGAAAATTGACAAACGAGTGATGAATTTACGCAACCCATTCATTGAAATGTAAGATAAATTTACCAAAATTATGTAAGTCCCTATTGATAAACGCGAGTTAAAGTCGTAAATTTATCTTTCAATTCAACAGATGTTAATTTCAACAACTTGAACGCAAAGGTAAAAGAATTATTCACAAATAAAATCGGATTCTAATCAAGTGCAATTAGTTTGTGGCCACCGGGTAGAATTTACAGAGATGCGACGAGAATTCAGTATAAGTCAAGTTAGAGATCCACCTTGTGCATACCTTTACAAACCCAACTTTAGTGTAGACCCACTCATATGCATTCTGGAGAAAACAGATGGCATTCGTAAAGCTTTTTGGCCTCCAAAGGGCGAAAAATCTACACAGCTAAGAACAATCAATCAAAGCGCTGTCTCATGTGGACAAGGCATAAAAAATTTAGAAGACTCATAGCCTATGCTATCAATTATTCACCCTCGCGGGGTGCCTACTTACTTATAAACTACCCTCCCAAGGGTAGTTGATATACAAATAAGGCTCTGCCATGCAAGCCTATGCCTCTAATTTTTCCCCCTGGCGGGGTGTTACTTACTAACAACTACCCTCCTAAGGGTAGTTGATATACAAATAAGGCTTGCCATGCAAGCCTATAACTCTAATTATTCACCCTCGCGGGGTATTACTTATTAACAACTACCCTCCTAAGGGTAGTTGAGATACAAATCAGGCTCTGCCATGCAAGCATATGCCTCTAATTATCCACCCTCGCGGGGTGCCTACTTATTTATTAACTACCCTCCTAAGGGAAGTTGATATACAAATCGGGCTCTGCCATGCAAGCCTATGCCTTTAATTATCCACCCTCACGGGGTGCCTACTTACTTATCAACTACTCTCCTAAGGTAAGTACTCCCAAAGCAAAAATGAAGGTTAATTCTATAGCCAGGACTCGAGGAAGTTCAAGCAATGACTTAAAATTAGGCTCTGCCATGCAAGCCTATGCCTCTAATTAACTACCCTCGCGGGGTACCTTATTACTTATCAACTATCCTCCTAAGGTAAGTTATGCCAAGCAAAATTGCTAGAATTTAATTCTATAACCAGGGCTAGTGGCCCGATCAAAGAGGTTCAAGCAATGACTTAAAATCGGGCTCTGCCATGTAAGCCTATGCATTTTAATTATCCACCCTCGCAGGGTACCTACTTTTTACGAGCTAGTGATAAATTTGCTATAGTAACATTGCTAGAGAGTCATTTTATAATCAGGGCTCGCGGCTAGATCAAAGAGGTTCAAGCAATGACTTGAAATTAGGCTTTTTCATGCAAGCGATACGCCTAAAATTATCCACCCTTGCGGGGCTACCTCTCCTACCTTGTACCAAATACCCTCAAAAAGGGATAGACCTGCTTTTGCAACATCCCCAGATGTTCATTTCATAAAAAAAGGGCTCGCGGCCCGATTAAAGTATCGTTTTAATACTCCAAGAGGTATCAAAGAAGTTGAGGCAACGACTTGAAAGAGGCATAGTATCGCATTTCTTTGTGTCAAAAGTGTCAACTTGTGAAATAAAATGTAGTCATGCAGTTGGATTTTATCCTTGTATAAGGCCAAATCGAATATTTCATGTCAGAACCCTTCTTAGTGTACTTGACTCTTACTGTTACATCTAAATGCTCGCGAGGATATCAAAGTTACGGTCCAAACATTACAGAAGTTGGGATGGCATGTGAATTTAGAAATATCGGTTCTTTGTCCCCAAAAAAGTATTAACTATATAATGAAAAATAGAATAATGTAAAAACATGAACGAATAGACAAACTGCAATAAAGAAATCAATTATATGAATGAATTTCGTCATTTTTGTCGTGCCGCATTGTCGCATAAATCATAGATAGTTGATTAGATTCCAGCCCCTAGTGGTGGTTATCGAACAACGGAAGTAGTAGATCGACAGATGCATTGCCCTTCCCAGGGGCGTTTTTTGACTACGGATGCTTTAGACCAGCAGGTTTGCGCTTAAACCTAGACTTGATTTCAATATATTTCCAATTTTGAACTTACTAGTTCCATTAAATTCCACATACTCGGCAAATAGGCACTGCCGACTGTGGAGTCCGGACCGACTAGCACATTGTACAGATCTCGTGATTATAAAACGGGAATGTCCAATAATAGACCTATTTTCCTCCAAAGCTGCTCACATTGCCAGCAATCACTTGACCCTGGATTGGACTTGGACCTGGATCAAGCTCTATTCCAATTTATTATACCCATCATTACTTTGGTACCTTGAATTCAATGATTGAGGCCTTTTCCCTGCAGTAGGATGATTATATAGGCCGTAACTAGGAATACAGTTTGAGACAATTTGAGCATTTTAGCGTGTCAAATACGTAAGGTTTAGAAATCGAGGGTCAAGAGTTAAACTGTTTAACTTTAAGTTAGGCATTGCAATAGCGGGAAATTAAATTCTTTAAGAAAAGGTTGTCATTGCATTCAGAAAGAAATGCTAGCAATAGTCAATGCTCTGTAGAGCCACATTCACTACTACATCACAGTTCGATTCTTAGTGTGACAAAATAACAACAAGTGTACATCTTCGCAAAGGGAAAGTACGAAATCTTTATTTCAATTGTAAAAAACATACCAAATTTTGAACATTTTAGATCGGCATCGAATACATTTCAGGATACATTGGCGATGCGTTCGGTTCTTCATGGTACGATCCCATTACTTGGGTCTTTCTTCCTACAAACGTTTCTAATGTCCAGGGTGCTCACTCAACTAAATCTTTAAACATGGTTGTTTTTGCCATGATGGGAGAAAGTGTTCTGGCGTGTAAGAGACCGAGCACTTGCAGCACCACTTACCTTGAGAAAACTCCAGATACATTTCCTCGAAACATTAACCGGACTACCGTATTCGAGAGATGGGAAAAAAAAAAATATTTGGGGGTGTTCTGAGGCGGTGGAAGGCTGGACCTTTAAACAAAAGCTTTTACTTAAAAGTTCTTGGTGAGTCTATTTTATAAATCTGTCAAGTAGCTTAGAATTGTTGTTGTTCAAGGACAGGAATAAAGATATAAAGCCTTACTTTTCTGCAATTGGCGCGATTCTTATCAGGCTTACATTAAATACATACATTATCACATAGTACAATACTTTTACATAAATTGGCTGTCTGCAAGTAATGCGATTCTGAACCATGAACAGTGAAGTACTCACGTTCTAGTAAAACATATTCTTAAATTAACTAATTGCTTTTACAAAACCCCAAACCGTATGGGATATCAGTGTACTTATAAATGTATAACCAACACAAGATTTTGTTTTAATCATCACATCAAACAGCAATTTTAATACTTCTGTGTTCAGGCAGATGCATTCATGACCTGACCTTAGAATATACCCTACCTAAATTACCTACCTAACCATAATACAAAAACTTTACCGTATGGCCTGAATTTGGTTCTACAACCGAAAGCAATACATAGGTACTGACAGACTGTCTACAGATCAATTTTGAATATAAATAATTAAAATTTATAGCCTCTATTCTGGGTGGTTAAAATGATACCATTGCTGAGTGATATATGAAAAAGATTCAAAATTATTTAATATTTTTATCAGTTTGAGGTGCAGTACCTTCGTCACGTAGGTACCTTACTGTTATAGCAGAAACTGTAAAAACATTTCTTTATTACACAGCTACACCATATAGCTTCCAAGAACTGATTAGAAAATCACCCCATCGACGAAGTTCTAGCTCGTGGGAATTGGTAATCGGCTAAAACACCACAACAATCCTATATGTGTGAAATTAAATCAATTATTGATAAACTCTTACACAAGTAATGCGATTGTGTAGAAGAATTTCCTAGAAAGTTTTTCAGTTTGAAATTTTACCTTTTCATTATATTACTTGTTCCATTTAATGACGATATGAAAAACTAACAGAATTTTTGTTGTTATTTCTGTGCAATACACGGAAAAGAATAATGTCATTCTTAAAATAAAAAGTATTTAATTATCATAAATACTTTTTTATTTTTAAATCTGTCACATTGGCGTTACGCTAAGGCGTTATAATGTTAAGTGGCGTCACCAGGCGATAACAAACAGATCTCATTATAAAGCTTCCAGTTACGGTACAGTGTTTTAATAGCAGCGTTTTACCCTGAAATAAAACGCATATTAAAATACTAACCTCACTGGAAGCTTTAACTTTATTTCTGCCTGGTGAAATTGAGCCAATGAGCAAAATGGTATGCCGCAAATTTTAAGAAACATGAAAAGCGCACGACTGCCAGGTGGCGCCACTTAGCCGGAAACTACGTACTAAAAAAGGTAGGCAAACGACGGGAAACGGAAATGCTATCTCAATATAAAAATTCCAGTGAGGTAAGTATTTTAATATGCGTTTTATTTCAGGGTAAAACGCTGCTAATAAAAGCACGCACTAGTTACGGAAGAAGGACGATATTGTTCGAGGGAGCACGGCTGTACAACAACTTACCAAACGACGTGAAGGATTGTGATAGTCTAGACACGTACAAACGCAGACTTAAACAACACGTCCAGACATAATACTTGCACAGAGGCAATATCTTATTTTAAGAATAAGTAGTTTAATCTCATTTTAAGTGACTGTTTTTTAGTTTTTTATGAGAAATAAATATCTTTAAAACTAATATTTGCACTGTGCGGGGATCGAACGAGCAACTTATGACTCAGAAGCAGCGCTTACTACCAATGCACAAAACTGATCATTATGCATTGATATGTTGCTTTAAATACGAAATAATTATAATGATTGAGAGGATAATGCGACTGAAACCTATAGCAAAATTGGTTTATACTTACTTGAGTCCAGTCACGATCTCCGAATGCCCGTACATAGTGGCCATACACTCGCCCGAGTAGTAATCATACACGCTCAATATCTTGTCTGTGCTCGACGTTGCTAGGTAGATACCGCTGTTGTCTAGCGCCACCTGGTGGCCAAATACGGGATTGATACAGAAATAAATACATATATGAGCTTTTGAGACTTCATGAAGAGTGAGCAAAAATAATGAACTAGTGGGGCTGCCTGTTAATCAGGTGATGTTATCTAGCAATTTTTTAGACAACCCCCACCCCGATTGTTAAATAGTCAGGTTTTTCAGTTCAGGTTTTATACTTTAATTATATGATATTTAAGCAATTTAATTTCAACAATAATCTCATAATATAAACTTAAAAAAATATGTATCAGGCGGGAATCGAACCTGCATCTCCTCGCACACCGGGCGCGGCGCTTTACTATTTAGCCACCGAGATACTACGTCACAGGCGTAAATTTTTCAAGCATATTCTTATCGCTGTAAGCCGGCGTTGTTTCATCAAATATTTAACACCCGAAAGAAACTTCCTTACAGATGTTTGACAGTCAGTTAAGATGGAACAGCTATTTATCTTTATATATATAATTCTTCTGTGAGTGTGTATGTCACTGAACTTCTCTCATACGACTGGACCGATTTTGATGAAATTTTTTGTGTGTGTTCAAGGGGATCTGGGAATGGTTTAGATTCACAATTTTATCGGGGATAATGTAGGGTAGGGGTAGGGTAGGGTATGTTAGGGGTAGGGTAGGGGTAGGGTAGGGTAGGGGTAGGGTAGGGGTAGGGTAGGGGTAGGGTAGGGGGTAGGGTAGGGGTAGGGTAGGGGTAGGGTAGGGGTAGGGTAGGGGTAGGGTAGGGGTAGGGTAGGGGTAGGGTAGGGGTAGGGTAGGGGTAGGGTAGGGGTAGGGTAGGGGTAGGGTAGGGGTAGGGTAGGGGTAGGGTAGGGGTAGGGTAGGGGTAGGGTAGTAAGTAATTTAATCATTTTTATGGCAAAACAACGTTTGCCGGGTCATCTAGTATACTTTATATGATATTGTATGGTAAAGGGCGGCGCTAGGTATGCAAGGAGGTGGGCTTGGGGAGCTATGATTTCCTTCTGCGAGGACGTGATGTCGCAGAGAGAAACCGCGGAACGGGCCAGGGAGGATAATGCCCTCGCTGACCCCTTCCGACGTCGCAGAGGAGGAAGGAGGAGGAGGCGATTCGCCGCCCTCCTTCGTCCTCAAGCGGGCTAGTGAGCAAAGGGTCGGGGGACCCGATGCCCGCATTGCACAGCCCACCAGACTGAGGGTGTTCCTTGTGTACAGGACCCCTACTCCTTATGCCTGAGGCCCGACATAGCCGTACGTAGATGATGCATGGAAGACGTCCTGCACGGGTTCCCATGCATCATCAACATACGTTGCAGTTGTACATCGCAGGTCGTTTAAGTGGGTATGCTTGTCGGGCGAACAGTGGTTCTTATGCCACTGTCCCACATACCCTACTGCTGCCCCTGAAGCAGTATATGAATGCGTAATGCATTCTTTCCTGCGAAACCAAAAAAAAGGAGGTACGGATTCGAGCCCCGTCTGAGACATAAGTTTATATAATGGTCAGGTTTTGTTTAAAAAACAAATGAAATAAAATAAAAAATATGTAGGTGTATTAATTTTACAGTGTGCATCAGTTAGTATCTAATCAAGGACTAGTGTGTATGTATTCACCCTATTGCGATGTTTGATTGTCAAGCAAAATTCACCTTAATTAGAGTTCCATCTTCAGCCGTGGTTCCTCTGAAAGTTTTCGTATGCCTGCCTTGCACAGCGCTGTACACTCGCACGTTTCGGTCCTGTAACAATTGATGTTTGTTTATACTCCTCATTGACGACCTCCGAGGCGGAGTGGCGTACAGACCAGGCTTCAATATGTCGCCTGCTCCGAGGTCCGGGGATCAATTCCCAGACGGGTTAGAAAAAGAGTTTTTCAACATTTTAGTATGTGGTACTTTAGTTTTTTTAATTTCTACAATAGTAGTCCTTTTAATAGTTACTTACTTTTTTAAGTTACACAAATAATGCGATATGTAGTTTAGAATTTCACTGTGGACAAACAACGTAACACGAAATTTTTATATATTAAGCTATTTACCTGACAAGCGGTGAGTATATGCCTTCCCCCAGCGTCTACCTCCATATCGTAGAGTGTAGTTCTGCCTGAGACGTTCTGCCCTCTGGCGAACTGGTAACTCCCGTCGGATGTCTGCGAAAAAAAAACACAATGTTGTCATAGTTTCTCTAAAATAAAACCCTGTGGTACAGACAACAGCACGTCAGGAGTTTTCCGCGGGAAATAAAAAGAGGAAGATGTTCTTTGTTTCGTAAAACTCCTGTAATCATTGAAATGTATAAACCACCCATACATTTCAATGACTTAGGTTAGGTTTCATTTCATTTCATCTCATTAAATTTCACTTTCATTACATATCAATAAAAAAATTCTACTGAAGACTTGGCTGTATGGGCATAGTTCCCTTTGCCTACCCAGAATGGGTGAAAAAAACAACAACAACAACATTACTTTTCGCGCCTTCTTGTTAAATAAAAACAAAAGTTTAGAAAAATGAATAAAATTGAATTACGCACACGTATACCTGTTAATTATTATGAACCAGACGACCCGTCGTTTGATGAGTATATTTGTAAGAGGATTTTGTTTGAAAAAAATATTGAAGTTGTTGTTTTTGCGGGAATTTAAATGGTAATGTTTTTTGTAGATTGTGACCACTGTCGTGACTATGTATACGACCATTGCTCTTTGCATGGACCTCTGTTAGTTATACCGGACAACAAGGTATTCATTTCATCAATTATTATACTTTTTATCAGGCTGTAGAAGTAAGACTAAAATCAAAGATACGAGTATTTAGACAGTTTTATTTGACTGTAGGTTTGTTGCCTCAGAACTCCTACATTTTCAAGCACTTAAAATTACTTTTGTTTCAAAGAAAATAAAATACATGCCTAAATTTAAAATTAGACCCATAATTTATCAATCATTAGATTTAGTTGTGAAGATATAAAGAATTTTAATAGTGTAGGTACATATTTTTAACACTATTTCAACTGACTTCGCATTGATTTGATCAGAACATTTCGATATCAGGGTTCTTTCAACTGATTTACGGAGACTTTAGTAAATTCAAATCCCACTTATAGCCGACGAAAAAAAAAAGTAATTTATAGAAGTGTGAAATTTAAAGTCTGCTCAAAATAGAAAAACACCACCTCTTCTCTCTCTATGGGTGTTGTAGGACTCCCCTTAAGGGGTACTACAGGAAGAAGACTGGCAGCAGCATTTTCTGTCCATTATCGGACAAACTGCGATCGCCAATTTGCTTGCCATTTGTGGCGATTATGGCAAAACAGAAGTAGACAGATAGTACTGAAGCGAATATCATCAACAGCATATATCAGCCCACTGTTGGACACAGGCCTGTCGAAAAAGAACGATTTAGTCATATTGGCCACGTTTGGCAGGCGAGTTGACCATTGCAGTGCCAAGCTTATAGTGAAAAGTACTCCTTTATGCCTCTTACGACACCCATATGAATAGAAGAGGTGGTGCTATTATTTTACAGAGAGAGACACGCACACACACTCCCTTTGCCTTATTAAAAAACAAAACCTCAATTAGTTAGTATTAAAGATATGTCATAATTATGTAATAGTGACTAACGGCCCGAACCCAATAATCTATCTATCGCCAGTTTTGACATATCGGAGATAGGAAACAGTTTCTATCTCTGATTTTGCCGTCCAGAGAAACAAAGACAGAAGTTGTTTTCTATCTCCGATATGCCAAAACTGAAGATAGATATGTTATTAGGACCGGCTCCGGCCGTTACTGTTTAAAGAAAGAGCGGCGAAGAGTATTTATTATTGTTATAGGTTCAACGTATAGCCGACTACCCAGCCTATGTTCCGCAGGCCGCTCTAACTATCCCAAGCGATTTTCTGCACATAGCAAGATCTATCATACCAGGTTTGTTTACGTTTACCCCCTCTCTTACAAAAGTTGCCAGTGATAACTTACGGAACTGTAACGTGGTCGCATAATATGAGTCTTAAGAAGGCTTAAGGTCGTACAGCGGGCTAACGGTAGAGAAAAAAAGAGTGTGGCACTCGGAGACTGCCGCGGTAAAGCTATTGCATAGCATTTTTTATCAACTTATGCAATTATAAAACTAAAAAGTATCACCGCTGCGCCAGTCGGAGTGGGGGGTGTTAGGTTATTTTCGTTACAGAATTTCTGGATTCGGTCTCCACGCTCAAGGCCCGCGATAGAAGCTATGCAATAGCTTAATTTTATAATTTTATGTATTTTCTAATTTTGACTTTTGTAATTAATTTTTTCTGTTATTTTGGCAGATATGGTTACCATAGGCAACCATACTGTCAAAATCCTTATTTTCTTCTAAATTCTTTTAAATTTCGGAAATTCAAAATTGTTCTATCGTGCCTCGCCCCGAGTGTTAGGTTAGGTTATTTTCGTTACGGAATTTCTGGATTCGGTCTCCACGCTCAAGGCCCGCGATAGAAGCTATGCAATAGCTTGATAAGAAATAAGAAACATTTATTGACCACAAGCACATTACAGAGACACAGACGATATTACAGAACAAGACAAAATAACAAAAGATCCAATAAAAAAACCAATTAACAACATAGAGTGAGACGCCAATTAGGTCCCATCTCAACATGTGCTGTAACGATCCAAGGCCGCTACAGCGCTGGTATTCTGGTTCTAGAGCGATACTAACATCCGTATTTATAAACAAGTAAAAGTAAATACTTGACTACAAGTAATTACGAGTACTTGAGAGACAATTTGTATGCCTTAATCAAGGAATTACTAGAAGTTATAACTACCAAAAGTTAGCATTTTCAGCCAAATAATATGACTATTAATGGTGACCAATTTCTTTCACTTAAGCACTAGGTATGAACACTTTAAGTTATGACTTTCTTAAGCAATAAGTAATTATTTCTTTATAAATACGGGGATTAGTCTCCCTGCGTGATAGAATCAGAAATGAGGAAATCCGTATAATAACTAAGATAACGGATATAGCTCGGAGAATTGCGGAGCTGAAGTGGCAGTGGGCGGGGCACATAGTGAGAAAAACCGATGGCCGTTGGGGAGGGAAGGTTCTGGAGTGGCAACCACGCACTGGACAACGATCTATGGGTAGACCCTCACCAGTAGGATAAGGGAGACGAGGAGCCTAACATTGTAAGAATCTCTCCTTAAGAGGAAACACAGGGCCGTTTTTCCATACAAACGTAGTCCCCTGTTTCCTCCCTGGATAAAGCCAGTAGAGCAATAAGTTTTATTACAAAAATCTATGGCCACTATTAGCATGTTTCTGTGTTTTCTGTTTTTTCATAAATAAATTATAATAAAAAAGTATTGAGCCCTCAAAAATCGAAAAAAATCGCCAGATTTTTCCGCTGTGTTCAAACATCCAGAAAACAAATATGGCTAAATTTTAGAAAAAAAGGAAAACATACGAACACGGCCAAAGCCTTTCTTTAATGTTTAATGAAAAAAGTATTTAAATCGGTCTAGTTTTGGAAAAGTAATCGGGGGACTACGAAACGTTGATTTGGTGTGCTTTTAGTAGGTATTTTCGGTCCAAGAAGTAGTTGTCTCTATCACACTCTGCGGTGAAGGCGTTTGGCAATGCGCGACAGGAATAGATTTTACAAATACCAATTTTTCAATTCTCTCGCCCGTAGTGTTTCCTCTTAAGGGAGGCCTATGTCAAGCATAATAATTATAAAACACCAAAATAACTAATAAAACCGGCCAAGTGAAAGAAAGAAACGTTTATTTGTCGAGACCCAGAGTTCGAGTCGGACTCGCGCACGAAGGGTTTCGTACCATTGACTAGGTAAAGAACGGAAGGTACACAAATTGCGAGAAAAAAAGGGCAAAAAAATTGCGTTATTTGTATGGGAGCGCCCCCCTCAAATATTTATTTTATTTTGTTTTTAGTATTTGTTGTTATAGCGGTAGCAGAACTACATAATTTGTGAAAAATTTAACTGTCCAGCTATAGCGGTTCATGAGATACAGCCTGGTGACAGAGCGACGGACAGACGGACAGACAGCGAAGTCTTAGTAATAGGGTCCCGTTTTTACCCTTTGGGTACGGAACCCTAAAAATCGGTCCAGCCGTTCTCGACTCATAAGTCGTGTATCTAACACGACTTTCTTTTATACATATAGAAGATTTTTAGCCTTTATGACTCAGATTACATTTTACCAAAGTTTGTTATTTCTTTTAATCAGTTATGATACAGGGTGTTAGGTCATTTAACATATTATGTCAAACACATTTTTTTTTATTAAAATTTTACACCATGGTGATGATGCCTTAAAACACTATCACTTTTTTATTCGCCCGGTAAGCGAAAGGTTGTAGGTTCATCTCCCACTTACGACAGTCTAACAATTTTATGCAAGAGAGACAAGAATATTTTGTAAGCAAATAAATTTATGGTGTAACTTGAATAAAACCAAGAGCTTGGTTAGAGCAGTCGACCGGTAAGCGAAGGTTATGAGTTCGAGTCTCACCTATGACAGTAAATAAAATGAAAAATAGATGTAAAAGATCTGATATCTCGTTAAGCCCTGTTGAGGCCTTCGGGCGGCTTGAGAAACGTCCAACGGCGGGGTGATGTTGCCACGGCGTCGCCCTCGCCGTCCACCAACCCGCACTAGGCCAGCGTGGTGGAACTAAGGCCTCTAGAGCTAAGTGCTGCCTCCAATTGATTTATATTATTACTTCTAAACAAAAAAAAAACTCAAAAAACTAGAACACTATCATTTTACCAAATTACCTCTAGTATTTATTGAATCACTGTTAACTGCTTTTCATTCTGGCATTCTTTCGTATTGTACACTCGACAGCACATCAAGTTAAACAGTTGAACTGCGATAACAGCTTTTATTACGTAGGGCATAAAGGCGGTCTCAAGGTCAACATGTATAGTCTGATGTGCCGCCGTGTGTACTTTATTACTAAAAGCGGCCGCTTTTGGCTTTTGACTAAATGAAAAGTTTACTGTAATGCAATTAATACTAGAGGTAATTTGCTAAAACGATACTGTTCTAGTTTTTTGAGAATTGATTTTGTTTAGAAGTAAAAAAACTAAATCAATTAGGGGCAGCACTTAGCTCTAGTGGTCCCCTTAACCCCACTCCTTAATTAGGAGAGAAACGCGTGCTTAACAGTGATCGAAAATGGGTTGTTACTTTGCTTTTTTTTAATGTAAAACTAACATTTTTATATAAATCAGTGATTTAATACTACCCAGGTGCGGGCCTAGGAGTGTTTGCAAGTATGACTTTACCGAGTGGAGTTAGATTCGGACCGTTCTGCGGGCAACAAACTAGACGTGTATCTTCGCATTATTGTTGGATGGTAACATTTATATATTTTAATTTTTACGATAAAAACAACAAAGAAATACGCGAGAAATGTTAAGATAAATAAATGTGCTATAAGATATTGAAACTTGAAAATTTTTATAAAATATTTGTTAATACTGATTATAATAGCAAGTAAGTTGCTAAAATATCATATAAAGTATTTAAATAGCTGTCTCATCTTAACTGAATGTCAAACATCTTTAAAGATGTTTTCTTCGGGTTTTAAGAGTGGAAACTCCTAACATTTGATGAAACTACGCTGGCCTACAGCTAAGAAAGAATATGCTTGAAAAATTGGCGCTGTGACGTAATGTCTTAGTAGTGTAGTACCTTAACTCGACAAAGCACACCGCCCGGTATAGAGGATGCGGGTTCGGGTCCCGCCTGAGACAAACATTTTTAAGTAAAAACACTGATAGTTTTTTATCGTCAAAAACTGAATTCCCACTAACAGATACATGACAGTAACATGAGATACAAACACGTAATAGACGCGAGCGACGCAAACGCATCGAACTGGATGCGTTACGTGAACTGCTCGAGGCACTGGCAAGAACAGAACCTCGTCGCCTACCAGTACCGCGGGAAAATATACTACAGGTCAGTAAAAATAATAAAAAAAAAATGTATATTTCATTACGAGTTCGGAAAGCCTGTTTTTGCAAAGAATTCCGACAATGTCTACCCAAGCCGAGGCGCAGCCGAAGGTGAGGGTTGACACTCGGAACAAGTTGCAATGACAGTTCCGCACGTGTACTGAACAACTATTTTTAATACAGTTGTGAAAAAATGAAGCAATTTAATAAAGAATATTTTTGGAAAATGGCGCCAACCGTAAAATAATATAAGCAGAGATTTTTTGTTGTTTTCTTCACCCATTTTGGGTAGGCAAAGGGAACTATGCCCATACAGCCAAGTCTTCAGTAGAATTGTTTTATTGATATGAAATGAAAATGAATTTTAATAAGATGAAATGAAATGAAACCTTACCTAACTCATTGAATTAAATCATTAAATATGATATTGAAACAAATTAGTAGCTTCATATTAGAAATATTTGCATGAATCATAAAAACTTCTATGAATTTTTTTTAGTAAAAACTTCGTGGTAAGTTTTTCTTTTTAATAGACATTATTTTGACAGTTGGGAAAGAGAACGCACGAATTCGGAAAAGGCAAAGAAAAAGCTTGAGTATGTAATAGCCTACATCTCGAACGCTATACGTCCCTGCAATACGCCACTTTTTGAGAAACTGTATTTAAAAAAAAATACAGTTTTATTTCTGCAAATAGGCATCGAGCGCCGCGAGTTTAAAACACTTTAATCCTTTGTCTTTGTTTGGAAACCTAATGACTAATTTTAAAATTAGTTTTCTTATTTGATCTTTTACGTATTTTTTCATACAACTAATATTTTTGAGAGTATCAATGAAACAAAATCAATTACAAAAATTAGTCAACATCCCTATATTAATTATTCTAACAAGACTCTACAAAACCTGCTAGTTTTATTTTCATACTTGATAATGAATCCGGTATTATCAAAACAAGACTACAACACCTACTGATATTTTTTTTACTTGATAATTCACCCTTTATTGCCATAACAAGAGTACAAAACCCACTAGCATTTTTACTTTTCTAGAACGATAAAAATAATCCCACGATTCACGGAGCTGATGGTCTTCTACGGCAGCGAGTTCGCTATGACCCTCAACATAGATCTGCGGAACTACAACTCAGATGAATACTGCCAGAAAATTGCATTCAACAGATTAGATATAGGTAAGTGGCAATTATTTTATCTTTTTTTATTCCATCACGTCTTTGGAATTCACTTTTAGAGATAATTAAAGATGGTACATCTTACTGAAAACAGTTATAATAATTTTGTAAATTGTTTAGCTAGTAATTTTCAGTATTCATATTTATAAATCGAACCGATAGAAAAAATCATTTTCGAAATAGTTCAGACACGATAAATCGTACTGAACCCTTTATGAGCAAATCAGTTCACCCTGGTACAACGCCAAACAAATCTTGCAACTAAATTGTCTATATTTTTTTGATACAGCGCCATCTATTAATAAAGAGCTGAACTTTTTTGAAAATTTCAATATCGAAGCCCAAGATGTCGCTATGAGTGTTGAAGAACAAGAATTTCCGACAACTATAGATGACTTCGTTATTATTGATACCCCTGAATCTCCTTATAAAACCCAAGAAACCTTGGCAGACCAAAAGTCTAATGAGAAAATATTCACAAACAATAATGATGATGGTAAAACCTGCTACATTTGTCAAAAAACCTTCACTTCTAGGTATAATCTACGACGTCACAATATTTCGATCCATAAAGGCATCATTTCCGAGTCAAATGCTAAACATAACACACAAATTATTGAGCAACATTCTATAGACTCAAAATCAGATAAAGATTTACCAAATACAAATCAAATTGTTAATAATAATAAAACGTGTCATATTTGCCATAAAACCTTCTCAAGGTTTTATAATCTGAGGCAACATATGTACAGATTGCATGAAACTAAGAAAGTATTATTAACTGAAGCAACACATAGTAAGATCGATAAAATTACCAAAACTTATAGATGTAATATCTGCCATAAAGATTTTAGCAAACACTTAAATAGACACATGCGAACCCATCTGGAAGAGCGTTATAGCTGTACTAAGTGTCCTTATAAAACTAATCATACTTCTGACTATAACTATCACATAAAATCACATACACAAGCAATGATATACAAATGTGATATGTGCACATATATTTGTGGCAAAAGGCCTTACATAATCAATCATATTCGGAGGAACCATAAATAAATTAATAAAACGAATTATATTTTCCCAAATGTCGTATATTACTGGCGTATAAAATTAAAAGCATCATCCATTTCCTTCGTATGGGTGTCGGTAAAGGCGACTGAAAGAGCACTGCCAAAATAACAGGGCCTGTCTTTACAATTGGCCACACTGCGATCGCCTTTTCGCCATATTTAGCCATTCACCACATGACCACAATTCGAAACCTTCCTTAAGGGCTTAAGACTACAAGAGCAATGTGCTGCCCCCAATTGATTTAATTTTATTACTTCTAAACAAAATCAATTCTTAAAAAAACTAGAACAGTATCATTTTAACAAATTACCTCTAGTATTAGGTGTTAAAATATGAAATTGCCGTTTTGTATGGACGAAATCGAGAAAAGTCATTTTTCCATTCTAACAATTTTTTCGTTTTTTTAAAAACGCCTGAACCGTTTTCGATGCAATTAAAGGTGAAAGTTAGATGGTTATAAAGCTACGCATTTTATAGTATTTAAATTTCTGAAAAACAAAGTATATAATACAAATATACTTAATTGAAGCAAGAAGGTCAGCTGACACATTGTAAGGGGTCTTGTATTGCATTTTTTTTTTTAGTTAAAAGTTACAATACAGAAAGAATTACGCAATAATATGACTATATTTAAGAGCTATAAACAAAATAAAAAGTGGGAAAATAATCGGCAATTTCATACTTTAACCCCTATTATTATTGAATCACTGTTAACTGCTTTTCATTCTGGCATTCTTTCGTATTTTACATTATTGCTAAAAGCGGCCGCTTTTGACGTTAGCGACAAATTTGACTTTATAAACAACTAAATGAAAAGTTTACTGTGATTTAATAAATACTAGAGGTAATTTGCTACAATTATACTGTTCTAGTTTTTTTAGAATTGATTTTGTTTAGAAGTAATAAAATTAAATCAATTGGGGGCACCACTTAGCTCTAGTAGTCCCCATAAGGGAAGGCATGAGCTCAGCAGTAGACCGTAGAAACTCTTGATGATGACTTAGACATGGGCGTTTTCGATATTTAACGATAACCGTTAGGCAACCGATATTTAGTTTTGATATCGATATCAAAAACCGTTTTTTGATATCGATATCAGTCGTAACAAAAACAAAAATTATTATGAATATCCTGAATTAAAATTAAACCGTATTCATATGTTGTTTAGTTCCATTTTCTTTTGCAAGACACTCGCTTCGCTATATGACATCGGCCGACGACTCAACTTCTACAAATTACGCAATTTACAAATTGAACCTTATTGCTAAGAAACTAATAGCGAAATTGTACTGAATAACCAAATCACCCGAGCATTCCCGTTGCCGTGCCGGTAGCAATATTCGCTTCATCTCTCTTACACCGCCTTACGTACGTTTATAGAAAAGAGAAGGAGCGAATATCATGATAGCATGATGCGTTGCCTAAGTTAGTTGCGTGCGTATCGTTTTTGTTCGGTTTTCGTTTTTCAGTTGACCGTTAGTTCTGGTTCTCGTATCGAGTTTACGCGCGCGTTTAGTTATTGTGATATCGGTTATGTAGTTATGCGATATCGATACGATACGATACGATATCTAGCCGAAAACGGTTATTAGTTACGTTTTGATATATCGAACTCATGCCTATGATGACGAATCTTTTGCATACTACTTCATGTGTAATTGGTTATATAACAGTTCACTCAATTGACATAATTTTTACGTAATGTCAACATGCGATTCTGCCATACACTTTTTTAGATACTCGGAACTATCAGCCCTTATCATAAGAGTTTAAAAAGTAATTAACATTATCAGCCACCGAATAATGTCTTCACTAAATGAGCCCCACTACGTTTCGAGGCTCTTTCAACTTAGTAACACTCAAATTATATGTACAGGCAACAGCAGGTCAACCTACCCAAAAATTTAAAAGGTCATTGAATTGATTTTCAACTTTAAGTCCAACAGGTAGAGATCAATATCAATTGAGAAAAGACTTTTTGTCGTAGGTTGACATGCTGTTGTCTGTACGTTAAGTTCCATTTGCATAACAGATAATATTAGTTGATTGTATTCAACTTCGACCACAGAACATGGGAAGGGTTAGAAAGGCTGACATGCGCCATTTGTAAGAGAACCAATGTCGCCGCTTGCGCCCCACTACACATCATCACAGTCGTCCTCTTCATTGCTGAAGGTCATTCCCAACTTAGAAGTGGTTTGTGGTGGTCTTAGTTAGGTCTCTCCACCTTATCTTCGGTTTCCCTAAAAGCCAGGTTTATTGGAAGTCCCGTTATGGCCTTGATTTAATCTGACCAACGGTATGGTGTCCTTCCTCGTGGTCTATTCCCCTCTACTTTTCCCATCATGATGGTCTTTTCGAGGTTTTCTGGATCTCTTCTGGCCGTATGTCCGAAATAGCTCATAATCCTCTGAAAGCAAATTGTGGACAATCTGGTACGAATATTCAGTTGTTCCAAAATCGACTTATTAGTTCTTTTTGCAGTCCACGGTATACGCAACATTCGTCTCCAGCACCACGTCTCAAATGCGTCTATCTTCTGCCTTTCAGATCTGCGTATGGTCCAGGATTCCGATTCATACATAAACGAGTTCAAAGAACCCCAATCAAGCGAATTCTTTTGAAGTCGTGCGACCAATAGGGTCGAAGTCAAAAGAAACTAATCACAACGTTCTAAGTATTGATTTATTTATTTATTCGTAACAAAGATAGAACAGAAATAGTGGAATACAATACATATAACGCAGTAAGACTAATACAGAATAGAATGCAATCTCTGACCTCCATGCTAGGATTAAACCTGTATGACGGAGTTCAGATACTTCCCCGCCATTGACACAAAATTAAATCTTTCCTAAACGCTATATAAATCAGAGCTTATTTAAAATTAAGTAGAAGTTCCTTCCTGTTTTTTACTTATACTAATTCTATTATATATTTTTTTAATATTTATATATTTTTAATTGTAACAGATTTACCGTTTCCAATACTAAAACTAATACAATCCATGAAAAAAGGTACCACAATTTAAGACATGTGCGCAACCAAAAAAATAAATAAAATATTTGAAAGTCACTTCAAAGCAAGAAGCAAGTTTTCCGTTGATTCGTAATCCAGTCCACGCAATCAACTCTAGTATAAGCAGTTGCTCATAATCGGGGCGCGTCTGCCCCGCCTACATAGACTTTCAAACCCTTTTTCCTTGTTCTGTGACTTCGATCATAGATTTAATATAGATGATAGATTGGCAATTGAATCCTGAAAACCAGACCAAAACTAGGTTACGCTAGTGTGCATAAAGTGAGCATGTGCGTGAGATAAATAGTGCAGGTACTGTATCGTCTGCTAGCTTTCGATATCGATTCCATCGACACAGTTTACGTTGACGCAGGTGACTTATTTTTTAGTATTATTAAAAGAACGCCAAAAAACTGCAAGTAAATACCTAGATATGTTTTTTATTTTATAATTACTTATCCCCGAACAAAATCAATTTATTGTAAAAATATCGTAGGCTTTACTTGCCAGTATTTAACAATTTTGCCTCATTTTGCGATCGCGATCGCCAAAGTTGAAATAAAACTGATATTTATTTTTCAATTACACATTACAAACGTACATAAATAAATATACATATATTTAATGTTTAACTAATGGGGATTGATGGGGGGCTTGAACAATATGGAGATTGATCCAGAGCGTAATTTTACAGCCTGAACGCCTCTGTGTTAAAAACACTTAGTCTAAATGTAAACTGCAAATGCTCGAATATTTATTGGGCGAACATTCTTTTCTATTAGGCAATTTCCACCATTTCTAACGTATTTCAACAATTTAGGCTGTATGCGGTTTACAATGTGAAATATGTCAGCTAATGAAATGTCGAGATATCATCGACAACGTCAATCACTAAAATACAAAAGTGACGTTAGTAATTGCTGAAATTCACGTGTTTGATATTATTTTTAATTGAAATCATATGAATTTAAATCCTTGTTCTGATGAAATGCCCTATGAATTAGTATACAAAATTTTAGTCAAAGCTCTGAAACATTGCATTTTGCGGCTGATAATCGCGATTGTGTGTTGACGTGTGAAATGTACAATTATGTTGGTTCCCTTTTTTAGATGAGTTACTTCCAGGTACTGAACATGTAACCATAATGAAAATACATCAACTCGACACTTTTTTACAATAATAAAAATGAAACTAGTAAAACTAAAGGGAATATTGTGTTGCGCGTGACAGACGTCAGAACTCAGAAAAACACTGCGGGTTCTTAGCGTGTACGTGAACGGCCTTGTGATCTATCTCGTTCTATCATATAGCTGCATTATATTCTGTCTCTTTTCATTGCCAATCTAACAGTAGTATATTAAATATATGACTTCGACAGTGCAAAATGTCACTTTCATATGGAATTTTATACCTAGTTTTTATTCATCCTATGTTTTGATTAGTTTAAAGACCCAGAATTGTTTTCACTAGTTCCTCAAATTTCTAACTTAGCTTCGCTCTCTAAAATGAAATCTTGTAATTTTCTCTACAACTACATTTTACTTAGTTGAATATGATTGTCGATGATTTTAATTATAGTGAATTATACCAATGCATTTGTAAATCAATAAAAAAATCGTAAAAATAAAAACGTTGTTTTCATTATACTTTTTATATAATTAAGGATTTCATTGAATAAAAATAAAAATAAATAAAAAAATAAGCGTATGGCGCCGAGAAATAAAAAATAATGGCACCATCCACTTCCTATGGGTAGAGGCGACTAAAGCAGTACTGGCGAAAGAAAACAGGCAGACAGCGTCGTCCACTATTGATCAAACTGCTATCGCTAACTCAAGTGGCTTGGCGATTATAGCAAAGTTGTCTTGGAGAGGCCCTATCCAGCAGTGGACTTGTAAAACGATCAACTTCTCAAATAACCAATTGTTTATTGATTTGAAAGTATGAATAATCTTATTCAACAAACATCTGAAACGAATCTGGACTTTAAGCCATTTAAAACCTGCATTGGTGTCGCCACTGTAGGTATCTTTTATACGGTAACATACATTATAGTCTATAGAGAAATTAGTTCCTAAATTTTCCGCAATATGTTATCAGGTCCCTTATTCACGTATTTTATCAGACCAAATGTCGCTAAAGTTTAGAAGTCGTCCTATTGAAAAACAGTCATAAATCCGTATTTACGTGTCATTTCGATAGAACGGTAACTCGATAAGATAACAACTCAGCGATTTGCTTATTTCCAATACTTTTTCTTTACAAAAATATGCAGAAATGTAGATTATTTCGTAGAATGATGTTTGCAAACATTATACTGCATCTACATCCGATCAAACTAAAGGAGATGTCCCATAATAGGCCCAGAAATAGTACAACATTTTCAAAAATCAAGAAAAAGGGCATTCCAAGATGGCGTCAATCTAAAAAAACTTTAAATGTCAGTAGCTATCAGATACCCCTTGGCACTTTGGCATAATCATTCACTTCAAGCAAACTTCAAGTTTTTGTTCTGCTTGTCGCGTTTTAAATGTAGTTCATTATAACGACCTCATTTTCGATTTCTGGATTTGGTATTGATCGACACATTACTTTCATGCATGTTACTACAGCAAGCGATGGCAGTCGACTCCTAGATGCGCAATTTTGAAACTGCTTAAACTGACAGACGTCATCAAAATGTCATCTTCCACCATAATGGTTTTGTTGTTTTGTATTGCTATTTTCTCACTTGAGTCTTTATTTGAACCACTTAACGAAGCCATTTTAAAAGAATTGGATAATAACAAAATCTTGTAGGTGTATTGGTCTATCTTTTGGTGGGGTGTACAGGTTCTGGGCCTGGCCTCCATACAATTTGGGACATCTCCTTTCAAAATAATAGGTGAACACCGCGGAGTCGACGATGGAACTTCAATTATCGCACGTGAATACGCACACACAAAACTGACTTAAAGAAAATCGTGCTATTAATACGTGAATCCGAAAAGTGTTATCAGCGATCAAACCGCTTGCATGTCGCTGTAGTATTGTTTCATGAATTAGGCCACTGTATCTTTTATTTTTGGTTGCACGCCATTAAAACTAAAAATCAAATATTAAACTTACCGTTCTCAGCTGTCTAAACAGTATGGTTTTATCAGCGCCACACGAAACCATTTGCAACCCGCCACCGGAGTTCAGGAACCGGACCGCTGTGATGGATGATGAGTGCTCGTCCAAGGTCTGGAGGATCTGGTAGCCCTGGTAAAGAATGGTTTGTTTTATTATCACCAACATCAATCATGTTACAAAAAAAAAGTAAATTAAGGGCCTATGATTATCCCACTGCATGGCATTGACTCCATCATTGAGGTTACCACAGCAACAATAGTGAAAAAATATTTTTCAGCTAGATATACAATCACAGTAGTACTTTTATTATTCTTTCAATACACATACAGCCATAGTCCAAGATCCAAACAGTGTTTAAACTTAAAATAAGATGTCTCAGGCGGGACTCGAACCCTCATCTCCTCGCATGCTGGGCGCGACCCTATACCATTAAACCACCGAGACACTGCGTTACAGCGCGAGCATATTCTTATCGCTGTAAGCAAGCGTTGTTTCATCAAATGTTAGGAGTTTGCACCCTTAACACCCGATAGAAACATCTTTGCAGATGTTTGACAGTCAGTTAAGATGAAACAGCTTAAATACCATATAAAGTATTCAAAATAGTGCATCAAAATAAAACGTCAGTGTTTCATTGAAACCCTTCGTTCCTCAGTGCAAATAGTTAGCTCAAAGCAAAAATAAAATAATATACTGGTTGTACATTATGTCAGCGTTGTAGGAAAGATTAGATAGAGCGCGATAGCGAGACGATTTTGTAAATTTCAAGAGAAGTCAGCCTGTCTCACCAATCAACGGGTATTAGCTATTATAGGAAAACCGGTCTTTTAAAGTCCCATTTGGTGTCGAACCGTCTCTGTGTCAATGACTTGTTACTAATCCACCTCCTTAACGCCTAACCTTATTTTAACGCCTTATCGCATCTAAACGCCCTATGGCATCTCAAAGCCTTATGACATACCAACGTCTTTCATTTCTTAATGCCAGCGCCATATCAGTGAATCAAATGACTACTACTACTGATACTAGTCACCCCCCCCCCCCCCAACGCCTTATCGAAGCGACAACAACAGCTCATCAGCGCGGAACACGTGTAGAATGAATACTGTCTCCAAATGACTTAAAACTAGTCTCCTCCCCCCCAACGCCCTGTCGAAGTGACAACAAGTGCCCCCCTCACCTCATCAGCGCGGAACACGTGTAGAATGAATACTGTCTCCAAATGACTTGATACTAGTCTCCTCCCCCCCAACGCTCTATCAAAGCGACAAGTGCCCCCCTCACCTCATCAGCGCGGAACACGTGTATGAGCCGGTCGCGGGACGCGGAGGCCAGCAGGCGGGGCCGCGCCGCGTACTCGAGGCACAGCACCTCCGCGTCGTGCGCCTCCAGGGTGCGCAGGAGGGAGCCCGAGGCTGAGTGGATCCATATGTTGCCGGATCTGTCGCCCGAGGCTATGTGCTGGCCGTCGGGGGAGACGCGGACGCATCTGGAAATGATGTAGTCAGTTTTATTTACGCAAATAGATCTTAGGCGGTTTTGCACGTCTCAAAATATCGGTTACGACTGCAAACTTTTCGAATTAATGTGTTTTAAACTTATCTGTTTTCCTAAATCCCAGTTAAAATACATAGCAGCTGATCATAATAATATTCTAATGGTTTTGACGTTCTAAATGGAATCAGTATGATTATAATACTAATGCAGATAGTTCCTAGGCGCTTTTGTACGTCTAACTTTTAAAACAAAATCTTATATATGACTGGAAAGGCCGCAGAGTGCCAATTCCAAAGTAATACATACATAATTTGGCCGGGTTATAAAGTTGACTGACATTAATTCAACGTCAAACATTCAATCGATGACAGTTAGGTGTTATTTTTGTATTGGACTGTTTTTTTGGTTCATAAATGTTATATCACATACTAATCTATACTATACTAATATTATAAAGCTGAAGAGTTTATTTGTTTGTTTGTTTGAACGCGCTAATCTCAGGAAGTACTGGTTCGAATCGAAAAAATCTTTTTTTATTGGATAGTCCATTTATCGAGGAAGGCTTTAGGCTATATAACATCACGCTGCGACCAATAGGAGCGAAGCATGAGTAAAAAATGTTGCTAAAATAGTCGCGATCATAATAACAGAAATTGACGAGAACGAAGTCGCGGGCAACAGCTAGTATTAATTAAATAGACTGCAATCATTGATGGTGTATAAAAAAACTATACTTTTAATTACGGAACCTTGTAACATGCTTACCTAACTCCAGTCTTGTCGTCGTATGACTTGGCTTTATCTTTGTCATTCGGCGCCGTGAGGTCGACGTCCTTTAGGAACTTGTGTTCGGGGTCAATGTACAGAACTTTGCATAACTCCTGAAACAGAAATTAAAATTATTTACCTCTATGTATTTGTATATTGTTATCTCTCCTAATTCGAAAATTCGAAAATTAGCAATCAAATTTGAGTGGAGTCTACTTGTAATCATAATTTGATTACAAGTAGCTATAAATATTTTTTACCAATTATTATTTTTAAGGATGTTGTAAATGTTGTAATACATGAATTGTAAGTGTACCAAATATTTTTACGATATATCTATTTCGTATACTTAAAAATGGTATTATTTACATAGAAAGAGAACCTTTAATTAAAACAATAATAAAATAAACAAACTATTTGTTTGTTTACTATTTTAGTTTGTTTATTTTGTTATTGTTTTAATTAAAGGTAAATATAGAAGCGACAGCAGGAGGTTCGAAAAAAACCGAAATTAATTTTTTAAACTAATTTATTAATAATTAAATTACAACTAGTTACAAATTGACCCGATCGAGGTTGGATACGAAGTGGCGGCGATGATCATGATCTCGGGGTTGGTGGCGCGATGGCGTGGTCACGTTGAATTTGCACGAGAGTTGCATCAGCGATTTCGTCATCTTGCAATATTCGGTTGTGTCCTCCTTAGAGGTTTAGGAGTCAGCGATATTCGTATAAGTAGGTAGATTTACGTAATTCCTCCGCCCACAGATCAGCAACTATTTGAGAACTTTGAGAGGAAATGTTGCTGGTATGGTAATATGACTGCTTCCCGGTTTTCTTTCTCTTTCTATTACAGATTTATCCGGGCTCTCGTATTCGTGAGTTTCGGACTTCATATTTTCTTGATTACTGGTACGTTTGCAGGTAAGTATCTCGTAGCGTCGTAGCAAGACTACGAAGATGAGTACAGTTGCACTTAATAGTACGCAATAGAATGGTATGGTAGTGTGGTATAATATCTCGGCAGGCGGTGTGTCGATTTGTACAGGCGTTTGGAGCGCTATTTTATCTTGGATGCTGTGAAGGCTCTGCAGGTTGATTGAGTGCAAATCAATGCGGGATGAATCTGTTGCTTGGATTTCAATATTCGGTATCTTCATTATCTTAAGAGGTTGACCTTTTATCTCGTCACTATCGTTGATTATAGTGAATTCGGGTGTGCGTAGTTGGCAGGTGAGTGGGATAGTGACAAAGTAACTTCCTTGAAGCTGAATGTAGTCTTCTCGGCCGCAGATAAGATGAATCTTCGTGGGATGTGGCAGCGAGATAACATAGTGTTGGTCGTCTAGCTTTTCCATTGCTTCTTTACTCAGAGTGATGTTTGTAAATTTGCAGGTCTTCTCCAGAGATTGTTGTGAGATGAGATGCTGGATACAGTCAGGTACGGTACGGATCTGATGGTTGATGTTTTCTTCACAGAGATAGCCGTGAGATAACTTCGGACATTCTGCCTCTATGTACACGAATGCATTCTCGTTGGTAGCAATGAAAGGATAAGTAGGTATGAGGGCTTGATGATAGTTATTAGGTGCTATTGATAGTTTATATAGGTCATAGGATATTTTAGTCACAATCGGGAATTTGAATATTAAAACTATTTCTTTATCTATAAAGTAATAAGCGGGCTTTATAAGATCATAAAATTCCCGTAATTCTAAATCTAAGATGCTATCTCTACCGTATATATTTTTTAATCTAATTAACATGTTACTTAAGATGTTAATCTTTAGCATTGAATGGTGTGTGCTCGATGCACGAATAAATGCTAAAGTATTTTCTACTGTAATTAACTCACTTAATAAGTCATCTATATTTTCAGTAATTATAACTAGTAGCTGAGCAAACTTTGCAAATTTAGTTAAAGTCTCAGAATGCTGACTTTCTTTATTCATTATAAAAATTAAAGTTCCGTTAATAATACGCTGATTTTTGACTAATTTAGAGAGAATACCAAAGTTTTTCGTCATCCAATCTTTACTGTAGCTTATCTGATTATTTAACTCAAATGAAATCTTATTCTCATTATTGTGAAGTGTTTTAATGGCATTATCATATTTAATCGCATCTGAATGATCTAAGTTACCCGATATACTTTTTATAACAGATCCTAATCCGTCTATAAGGCCTCGTTTAGTTCGGCTGGGCTCTAAGCTATGTAACTGTTCTAATACTATATTCAATTTAGAATTTAAATAATTAATCTGGAGTTCATATAAAGCATAAGTTTCGTTAGGAAGTCTAGTCTCGTAAGCTTGAATTTGATTCTGAAGTTGTAAGATTTTATCTTCGACATCATTTAACTGAATGCGTTGTAAAAAGGTGTGGTAGTGTGTTATGAGTCTAGTTGGTCCCAGTTTGAACGGTAAAAGTCCTGGTCCGTCATCCAATGTTTCAAGTCTTATCTCCTGGGCTGTTGTCGTCAGGATCAGTATCGGCAGAATTATGAACATATTTCGGCTTTTCTTGTGTATCGATGTCTGGATACCCTCTAGCTGGCTGGCTTCTGGTTCTGGATTCTCGAACGCGACTTGATAGCCACACGGGCGGCTCGTTATGACGGAAATCTTCGTGATGAAGCGCGAAACCGACCGCGAGAATCCTACCGACTGCGCCAAATATAGAAGCGACAGCAGGAGGTTCGAAAAAAACCGAAATTAATTTTTTAAACTAATTTATTAATAATTAAATTACAACTAGTTACAAATTGACCCGATCGAGGTTGGATACGAAGTGGCGGCGATGATGATGATCTCGGGGTTGGTGGCGCGATGGCGTGGTCACGTTGAATTTGCACGAGAGTTGCATCAGCGATTTCGTCATCTTGCAATATTCGGTTGTGTCCTCCTTAGAGGTTTAGGAGTCAGCGATATTCGTATAAGTAGGTAGATTTACGTAATTAGGTTTTCTTTCTTTATAAAAATAACAGAAAAAAATACAAATAAGTACATGATAAAATAAAGAAACAAATTGTTTACGGACCCTGCCCACTGTTCGTCGTCGAGTACTACTCACATTGGTGTATATGTTGGGAGGCTGCGGCGGCTGAAGCCTCCAGGCCCTGACAGTATCATCACTGGAGCAGGTGAGGAAGGTGCCTGGCGGTAGGGGGGCGGAGGACACCATGTCCACCCCCCAGATGCAGGCCGAGTGGTACAGCGCCGAGTGGGACTTGCCCACCTGTGAGGAAAATCAGTTCGATAGATTTTTTAAGAAAAATGATTACTTGTCTGTCTCCGACTAAGTATTGGTATACTTTATTTGATATTTTAGCAATTAAATTGCAATTATAATATCAGTATATAAACTTGAAAAAATTTGTCTCAGGCGGGACTGATTGGTATCATATATCAGGATTTTGGCAGGCTTAATTTTTAGTAACAAATTTTTCTACCCTCCTGATTGTATTTTGAATTTAAAGAAAACTTTGACCATGGAATAAAGCCATTTTTTTTCGATAAACAATAATTTAGTTTTGGTTTTATTCATGGCAACTCATTTTTAATAATCATCGAAATCAGTAAACCGGAAGCCAAAAAGTCATATCTAAAAATTCGCTATAAAATAAGAACCTCAATTTTTTCCGTCGTATCATAGGGAAAGACATATAGATTTAAAATAAAAAAACAGAAATACTAATAAGTAACTTGCTTTGGTTTTTTCTTGTTCTTTTCATTAAAAGTTAAATGCTAATAAGCGCCATCTTACGGCACGTGTCATGTCATTGTCAAAGCATAGCCACACTGTGCTTGCAAATGGTTCTCGTAATTGACAAAATTTGGATTGTATTTATTCAAATCGAGACTCCTAGCGCAATCTGTCGTAATATTTTGAAAATAATTCGGGAGTACATTTTGATCAGGGGGAAGACCATTTGGATCAGCGGTAGTTAACGCTGCTTCTGAGCCATGGGTCGCGGGTTCGATCCCCGCACAGTACAAATATTTGTGTGCATGAACATATCTGTTTGTACTGGTCTGGGTATTTTCTATGTATTATAAGTATCTATTTACAAAAAAAAAAGTATATAAGTAAGTTTATCGGTTTTCTAGTACCCCATTCGACGGGGTACTTAATAGTAGCTTAATTTGGGACTAGATGGCTCTGTGTGGCCCAGTGAGGCATGTCTTAAAAATATTTATATTTAATATTTATTTCTTGACTAGCGATTGGAACTCTAGTATATTTCTTTCCCTATGGTCGTATGAAGGTCAACATTAAAAATCGTCGTATAAAAACTGTTCCCAACTCACCCGTTTAATATCCCTTACATCCCACACGTAAAGACTGTGGTCGTTGTACACGCACGTCAACTTGTGGTTCCTCTCGTCGTATGTCAACGCCACCGCGTCCGGATACCGGGCGTTTGGCGGCTGATTGAACATGTGACTGAAAACGAAAACTACCGTTAACACTTTACATGATACTAGCTTTTGCCCGCGGCTTTGCTTGCGTTAAATTCGGGGTAACAATGAAATGTCACCCCCTCTTTTAAGGGGTTGGGAGCGGATTTCCAAAAATATGATGCATGATTTTTTGGTTAGTCACAAATAGTCGGCATACCAAGTTTTAGCTTTCTACCTTGAAAATTGCGGAATGCTCCGTACAAACCTTCACCCCCCTATTTTAGGAAAGAGGGGGGTTAGAAAGAGACAAAAAGCAGCCTATGTCACTCTCCATCCTTTCAACTATCTCCACTAAAAAAATCACGTCAATTCGGCGCTCCGTTTTGCCGTCAAAGACGGACAAACAAACAGAAACACACACTTCCCTATTTATAATATTAGTACAGATTTTAGCAACTTAATTGTAATTATAATATCAGTATTAAACAAAAAATATGTCTCAGGCGGTAATCGAACCCGCATCTCCTCGCATACCGGCCGCGTTAGCCACCGAGTCACTACGTCACAGGCGTCACAACGCTGGCTTACAGCGATAAGAATATGCTTAAAAAATTGACGCCTGTGACGTAGTCTCGTAGGCTAAATGGTAAAGTTTTTAAAATCAAACTTTAATTTTAAACTTTCTTATTGCATATTTTTACACTTAAAACCTCACGGTGGTTTAGTCTGCCCGCGACCACGATTCGTGCAATCGGATCGAAACGTGGGGAAGGTCAGTAACTACTTACCTTTATATAACTAATTTAGTTGCATACTTGTTTCCATATTTTAGCAACTTAATTGACAATTATAATAGCAGTATATAAACTTGAAAAATTATGTCTCAGGCGGGACTCGAACCGGCATCTCCTCGCATGCCGAGCGGGCGCTATAACATCGCTGGCTTATAGCGATAAGAATATGCTTGAAATATTCGCGCTGTATCGCAGTGTCTCGGCGGCTTAATGGTATAACGCCCGCCCGGCATGCGAGGAGATGCGGGTTCGAGTCCCGCCTGAGACATAATTTTTCAAGTTTATGTACTGATAATTTTGTTGCATTAAACCCCGTAAAGTTAAAATCAAATGAGTAAAAATCTGTTTTATTTCTGCAAATAGGCCCCTGGAGGCGCTTTTACACGTGTGTGTGTGGGGTTACAAGAATGGATAAGATAAGGAATGAATATATCCGAGGAAGTCTGAAAGTGGCACCGGTTACCGAGAAGATGGTGGGGCATCGTCTGTCTTGGTATGGTCATGTAATGAGAAGGGAAGAAAGTCATGTAACTAAAAGAGTGATGAGTATGAATGTGGAAGGCTGGAAGGGAAGAGGGCGACCGAGAAAGAGATGGATGGACTGTGTGAAACAAGATATGAGTGTGAAAGGTGTGGATGATTCAGTGACGAGTGATAGAATGGTGTGGAAGAGAAAAACATACTGCGCCGACCCTAGATAAACTGGGAAAATGGCAAAGAGAATGATGAGGCGCTTTTACACGTCCCAATATTTACACCTACCACTGCTTCGGGACAAGTCTGGGCTGGTGCCGAGAAGAAACTCGGTTTAGTTTTAAATACCTAATATTGGTTCCTTGCTCCACATCAACGCCGAGGTAGTGAGTGCGCGGGAGTGTCGTCACGTAGCGCAGGGAGTCCGGAGCGAACACCCTCACTATACCCTCCGCGCAACCAACGAAGATGTAGGATGAACCGATGGCCATGCAATTCGCTGATGATGTCTGTGGAACAAAGAATACACATGATATAAATAAATGATTAAATAAGTATGGACATATTGATTCAGTAATATCGATACTATCAATATTGTTACTGGTTATCGAAGTCAACCAAGGCTCGGAAAACGTTATATTCTAACGTTTTCGCCTTATAAACCTAAAAACGTAATTTTTTCGTTTATGTTCGAACGGAATCACGGATTCGGGAGACGGTAAACAAAATCTCAATCGTTCTTGCTCAATAAAACGTTTCTAACCATTTAAAAATACCCACTTTAGCCGTCCCGGTTCATCTTTCTACGGAATAAACCGTTTTATTACGTTCTCATTTCGTTTTTATACCGAACAAAATGTTGAACAAGGAACTGTCCTACACGTATTAAAACGTTACTTTGAAAACCTTTTCTGAGCCCTGAGGTCAACTATCGACAGTTATGCAACTCTAGTACATTGTTGCGATACGTACCCTGAGTTCCACCCACTTATCCAGCAGTCTCCTACTGTTGAATTCGCAGAGCAGTCCCCCCCTTGTGATCGCGTACGTACTGTCGCTCGCCGCCCCCCTCCCGCATACGACGTCACAGAACTCGTTGTCTTTCTGCTCGCCCAAGATGGCCGACCGACCCATTAGCGGGACTGGTTCCTTGAACTGAAATGAAAAACGATTTTTTAAATAGTGTTAAATTTAAAACCTATAACCCGACTACGAATCAATGAATTCAAAGTAATCCTGTATATTTGCTGCATTGTTTAAACATTGTCTTCTTTCATTTGATAATTGGGGTGGGGGAGGTGGGATCTACCTCCTAGTGGTCCACCCTGGGCAACGGTATCTTTAGTTTTCTAACCAATGATGACGGCTAACAGATCCTTCTGCGGTGGTAGGCTTTGTAAGAGTCCGCCTGGATGCTACCACCCAAACAGTTTTTCTGTGTTCCGCTGGTGTGTGGGAGAACCAGTTCCTCTGGGTAAGCTCGCTCCATCTTAGGCTTCTTCTTAACCGTATATTTAGGTATGTAGTCAAGAGCAAGCCCATTATTTATTAAAAAAAAGACAATACAAAGATTGATTACACTTTGAGAAAGAATTTACTTAAGCTATTTTGTACAGGCGATGTAGCAAGTAGTTCACGCAGGCAGAGCCGCGGGAGACGCTAGTTTATAATTTAAGTAAGGATGGATACAGAAATACTGTTTAGGAAAATGGCAAATTAGAATAACATTAATGTTAATATTTGATCTAAATTCTTGCTCCCGCGACTTCGTCCGCGTCAATTTCCGTTATTATTATCGCGATTATTTTTTCAACATTTTTCACTCATGCTTCACTCCTATTGGTCGCAGCGTGATGTTATATAGCCTAAAGCCTTCCTCGATAAATGGACTATCCAACACAAAAATATTTTTTCAATTCGAACCAGTACTTCCTGAGATTATCGCGTTGAAACAAACAAACAAACAAACTCTTCAGCTTTATAATATTAGTATAGATATTTAAATACGGTAAAGGTAGTTTGTGTAGTTTGAAGTAATTTATGATTATCTCATCATTACTTTTTTTTTATCGCACCGCCTGCAAAACATTTCTGTTTTGCCCAATGTTTAGCTGGCAAACCACACCAAATAAATAATTATTTTCATATACTTGCTACTTTCTTACCTTAGCACTTCTTGAGTACTCCAAATACCAGAACTTGACATGCCTGAAGCCAACTGTCACGAAGTAGTTGCCGCTTTCTGAAAAACTAATTGCCTTTACGCGAGATGACACCTGAAAGCAAAGATTAACGATGATTAATGACGAATTAAATGATTAAAATCAGTTTGATTTCTGCAAATAGGCTCCAGGAGCCTCCCAATATTTAAACCTACCACTGCTTCGGGACAAGTCTGGGCTAGTGCCGAGAAGAAGCAGCGCAAGAAACTCGGTCACTATTGTCAATACCTTAGGTGGCTCGCCCTCGCCCCATTGGTGTAGCAGTTTAAGGACCGGGCTACAATATCGGGTCCTAGGTTCGACCACGAGTCGGGCAACATGAATTTTTAATTTTGGACCATTGCTCGAGTTTCCGATCGCTGACCCGCATTTGGCAAGCATAGTTATTAAGTAACTTGAATTCAATGATGGAGACCTTTTCCTTGTAGAGGGATTATTATAGGCTGTTTACTTTTACCTTTAGTAGGGACTCGAACCCACAATCTTCCGCTTAAAGGGCGTCTTTTGACCTCTTTTTTAATTGACTTTATTTTAATTTTAATAGTGTTCCAGTAAATAAAATGACCAATTACCTTATTGCTGGCTAATTTCAAGTTGGCGCGCCAGTCCCAAACATTGACAATCATGTCATGCTGCGACCCAACGGAGACTAGATACTTTGACGATGTCGAAAACGCCTGAAATAAAAAGCAAAAAAACTTTAACAAAAACGACTAAGTACTGTGACCGAATCAACTATGTGATAGCAGAAAAAATATTGTGTTTGACCTCTTTGGCTTCTGTGAATTTATCAGTGATATAATAAATACAGAAAAAAAAATATCGACTCATCGAATTCTGCGCCTGACTTAATTACGAGATAAACATAAATATAGGACGACTGGATTGTTGACGATAATCATAAGAGTTAATTGAAATAAGTCAATTTATATTTAAACCAATAGATAACTTTTATCTGACTATTGAAGAATCAGCCCTTAGTGGTAGGTAATTGTGGTCAAATATAAGTACATAACTAGCTGTTGCCCGCGACTTCGTACGCGTCAACTTCTGTTATCGCGATTATTTTTGCTACATTTTACACTTATGCTTCGCTCCTATTGGTCGCAGCGTGATGTCATATAGACTAAAGCCTTCCTCGTTAAATGAACTATCCAACACAAAAATATTTTTTCAATTCGAAACAGTACTTCCTGAGATAAGCGCGTTCAAACAAACAAACTCTTCAGCTCTAGAATATTAGTATGGACTAGCTGTTCCCCGCGACTTCGTCCACGTCAATTTCTGATATTATGAACGCGATTTATATCAATAATTTTTCCCGTTTTTGAAACATGTTTCACTGATGCTTCGCTCCTATTGGACGTAGCGTGATGTTAATGTATAGCCTAAAGCCTTCCTCAATAAATGGACTATCCAACACAAAAATAATTTCTCAATTCGAAACAGTACTTCCTGAGATTAGCGCGTTCAAACAAACAAACAAACAAACAAACAAAAAAACAAACAAACTCTTCAGCTTTTAAATAATATTAGTATAGATTACATAACAATATTTACCACACAGCTGACTCCGTGCGTGTGACCCGGAAACTCGCCTATCTGCACGGCACCAGACGCTGTCGGGTCCTGAAACATAATTAAACTAATGAGAAATCACAAAATCAAAACTCAAACCCTGTCTTAGAATTTCAGTTTAGCCACTCATCACTAGATGGCGTTACTTATTCATAGATAACAGCTGGTACAGCTGCCGCACAAAATAGACTTTTTATCCGCTGCAATCAACATCATTTGTGGAATCAATAATCAAAGAAGTTACCACAAACAACCGAACCCGGGACTATACAACGAATAATGGATTTCATTTAATAGGGGCTATCCTTAATTTCTTGAATTCAACTTTCATTGTCATTATCACTACAGTAAATTGAATCCAGTAGGTAGTTCGAATTTGCGAAAACCAAATCACCAAAAAATACTGTGTCGCGATCGGCTACACAATATACATGTGTGCCGAGAACAGAAGTGTAAAAATAGTGAGTTTTCTAACTATGGCGAAAGGATATTGTAGGTTTCACGTAGAGAACAGAAGTGTAAAAATAGTTAAGTGAGTTTTCTATGGATCGATATGTCTGGTCTTACCAATACCCACCCACAGACACATCAGTTCTTCCGTGATCATGGCGCTTGCGACATGACGAAATATCGTAAACTCGTAAAAAACAAGCTACGCAGTTTAACCTCAAATCAATTTACTCTAAATCATTATTAACTTACTGTTTTACATGTACTACATAATTTCACCACTTGAGCATCACAGCATGAATTGCTCAACAACAAGTAGTCGTAATCCAACACTCCAGCTTTTTAAATTAGCGATTTTTTGGAACGGATTCACGGCTCCAAAATATTACTAATGTGATGATAGAGTTCTAAGCTCTAAAATTAAATCCGCACAATACGGACGTGACCATTGAAATAAATGTGACCAAAGCACTCAAAGTGACTAAATAAACTAAGAAGAGACCCTTAAGCTCAATGTGACCAATGAACTAAACGTGACCAACGTACTAGTAACAGCCTATCATCATCCCACTGCAGGGAAAAGGCCTCCATCATTGAATTCAAGTTACCACTGCAATGATGGGAACTGGCATAATCACCACGCTTGCCACAAACCCGAACAACGTTCGAAAATACGAAACTATTTGTTGCCCGACCCGGGGATCGAACCTGGGACCCCGAGATCTTGGCCCGGTATTTAAACCACTAGACCAACGGGGCGTTACTAGACCAACGGACTAAACGAGACCATTTAACTAAAAGTTACCAATGAACTAACTGCGACCACGACTGACCTGCAAGTCCCACACCCTCACGGCGGGCGCGTGGCCGCACTCCCCGGTCGCCAAGTACCTCCCATCAGGGGAGAAGGCGACGCATGTCACGCTCTTCCGGGATGCATTCAACACGTGAGACTGCCTGTTCTTCCTCACGTTGTATAGGACCACTGTGCATCTGAAAAGATAAATAAATAAACTATTAATGAAGGATCTTCCTGTTTATTAGGATTTTACATTATTTTTTGGTTTATCCCGACGATTCGAACGCTTTACAGCGTTTACAGTTATGAGGTCTTCTTACTATAAACGTACATTGATAGAATTCTTAATATCCTTACTTAATATTACAAACTAGCTGTTGCCCGCGACTTCGTCCGCGTCAATTTCTGTTAATTTGATCGCGATTATTTTTGCAACATTTTTCACTGATGCTTCGCTCCTATTGGTCGCAGCGTGATGTTATATAGCCTTTCTCGATAAACGGACTATCTAACACAAACATATTTTTTCAGTTCGAACCAGTACGACCATTTGGATCAGCGGTAGTTAACGCTGCTTCTGAGCCATGGGTCGCGGGTTCGATCCCCGCACAGTACAAATATTTGTGTGCTTGAACATGTCTGTTTGTACTGGTCTGGGTGTTTTCTATGTATTATAAGTATGTATTTACAAAAAAAAAAAAAGTATATAAGTAAGTTTATCGGTTGTCTAGTACCCCATACGACAGGGTACTTAATAGTACCTTAATTTGGGACTAGATGGCTCTGTGTGGCCCAGTGTGGCATGTCTTAAATATTTATTATTATTATTTATTTACTTCCTGAGATTAGCGCGTTCCAACAAACAAACAAACAAACTCTTCAGTTTTATAATATTATAAGTACCTATAAATGTATGTTTGTCTGTAAAACTACTCAACCGATCACTATGAAACTGTTGCACAAATGGGTAAAAGGATGTACAAAAGGTGGACTTAATGCCGTATGGCATTCTCTGCCAGTCAATCGTGCGACATAATAAAAACTAAATTAACATTCTTAGAAGTATTAGAAGTAATATAGGATATTTGGTATCCCACTGTTGGGCACTAGTTTACGCACGCGCGATACAAAGTGTAATTCACGCGAGCAGAGCCGCGGACGAACAACTACAATTGATTTTAAATTTTAAGTCGAACACGTAGAGATCAATATCAATTGAGAAAATTTGACGTTTTGTGTTAGGTTGTCTTTACATAAAAACAAACACATATATTATATGTGATTGTGATTGCACACAGAATTGGTATCAGCGAGTCTCTTAAAAACGAGAAAAGATAGTTTTTATCACTAATACAGGACCAAATTTTAACCACATTGCAAATATAGCAATCTACGCGACAAAAAACAAATGACGTATTTTTTCTTTTGGTACAAAAATGTCAAGATAATGCACTTCGAAAATGTCCGCAAAAAATTCCAATATTTTTGATACGGCCTCCAAGCAACACTTTTTTTACGCGATACGCATCTCATTCATTCATTACGATACTATCCATAAGTTTTTAATTTCCCCTTTATACCTTAACAGGCTAAGGACCGTAAAAATTGAAAAATAAGTTGTAAAAAATATTTACGGGTCAAAACTTGAATAAATTTTTTTACTTCATAAATGGGCTCTAAATACAATATTGAACGCCTATAAAAAAAAAATAAGATAACGAAAAAGTCATCCGGTAATAATACCTCATGCTAATGTGATCACTAATGCTCTAAGTGTGATCATATCTAAATTAGATATTTAGATACTAATCTTTTAACAGCAAATAACAAACATTTACTGCACCATAAAGTTGCCATTCCACACCACCCCATAACTTGCCATTCTTTTAGCCCCTTTCGACGCATCGATTAGATTGCATGGTGTTTGTCTAACCGCGTACCATGGGGCCGTGGGAGGCCGTCCCATGCCCATCAGGCATACTAATAACAGGTTGTGGCTTCAGTAATAGACTGAGCGTTAAGCGGTTGCGGTAGCGATTTCAATTTGCACAAGATTCGGTTGGTGTAGTGATTCGGCGGTTCGTTTATATAATAGTAGGGAGCAGAAGCGGCGGAAGGGAATCTCTATGACCCTATTCTCTATGTCCTGGCTTCTGTCTCAAGATAAAAGTCGTTAAAACAAGTAACATGAGAGGCTGTTAGAGACGGCTTGGAATGCTTGAATGATAACAACATGATAAGAAGAAAAGATGATAATGTAGAATCAGCACAGATTGTAGGTACAGTCATTGTGATACATTATGTAATACTATTAGAAATAACTATCAATCTTACTAATATCTTAAATGCGAAAGTTTATACGGGTTCTAGTTACTCAATCAACCCAAAACAATTCAACGAAATTGAAACAGCCATAGATGCCGAAGCGAAGATAAATAGACAGCGTTATTTAACGTCTGTGTCAAATGACTTCATACAAAATTCAACTGTTATGCCGTGTTCCCGCTAGAATTACACGGAATTTAGATCGTCATTTGTATGTGGTGGGACTGATAAAAACTTTAATTTATTCTAAATGAATTTGACAACCCGGTGAGTGTGGTGTAGCCGTAGTTCGATTACCGGTCAGGTCAATAAATACAAGTCCACAGCTAGACACACGCCGCTTAGAATGATAATAAATTCTGAGGAATAACAACTTTCTTGTTTACAACATTGGTGAGAATTAACAAATTTTTATCCCTGCTTAAATGCACCTCAAAATCAAAAAATCCTTCGTCACCCTTTCCCGCTCCGCTCATAATCGTCATCCGCGCCACCTATAACCGTAGCCCGCTTCGCTTGTCAATGTACTGTAGTAATGTACCTTACGCGACTGTCAATACAACCCACGCGCGCGATCGCCTCCATGTGAATCGTAACGAGGGTCATGTACTGCGAACGGTAGTCGCAGACATACGTCAAACAATGCAACATTCAAAAACCATTTATACAATCACTGACAGAAAAAGGTCCTTACCAAAAGAACGCCCACTGAACATTTGTAGGTGCTCTTTTACGTATGCATTCATCTTTATGTCATGTACGTATGGCAGATTTTGCGATACGGTAGGTATTACAAATATTTAAAAACTAGAGGTTGGTACGACGACAAATAATGCTATACCTTCTGTTATCTTGAGTTTACGCGAACACTATACATTGAAATAAATAATAAATAAATATTTAAGACATGCCTCACTGGGCCACACAGAGCCATCTAGTCCCAAATTAAGCTACTATTAAGTACCCTGTCGTATGGGGTACTAGACAACCGATAAACTTAGATAAATACTTTTTTTTTTGTAAATACTTATAATACACTAGCTGTTTCCCGCGACGTCGTCCGCGTCAATTTCTGTTGATAAGAATTCGATTATTTTTGCAACATTTTCTACTGATGCTTCGCTCCTATTGGTCGCAGCGTAATGTTATATAGCCTAAAGCCTTTCTCGATAAATGGACTATCGAACACAAAAATATTTTTTCAAATCGGACCAGTACTTCCTGAGATTAGCGCGTTCAAACAAACAAACAAACAAACAAACTCTTCAGCTTTATAATATTAAGTATAGATAGAAAACACCCAGACCAGTACAAACAGACATGTTCATGCACACAAATATTTGTACTGTGCGGGGATCGAACCCGCGACCCATGGCTCAGAAGCAGCGTTTACTACCGCTGATCCAAATGGTCGTCTAAGATAATAAGATAAGAGATAAGTTTACGGATTTAGGACGCGTTTATTTTTGATTTAACCCGACGTTTCGAACCCTTTACAGCGTTCATGGTCACGGGTGACTGAACGCTGTAAAGGGTTCGAAACGTCGGGTTGAATAAAAATAAACGCTTACCTACATAGGTAATAATATCAACATAGGTAAACATATCTTTCATTTCAAGATAATACTATTTAATCTTACGAACCTTTATTTACGTTAGGTTAATATTTAGTGTATAAATTGTATATACCTGATTAGTTTTCACTCTAAGACCAATTAAAAAAACATCGCCAATTCTTTCCATCATAAAGCAAACCTACGCTTTGAAACATTGACCAAAAATCAAAATACACCAACATACATAGAGTGCATTAAAAGGAATATTTATCTAATATATAAAATTCTCGTGTCACAGTTTTCGTTGCCATACTCCTCCGAAACGGCTGGGTAGGAGTAGGGTAGGAGTAGGGTAGGGGTAGGGTATGGGTAGGGTATGGGTAGGGTATGGGTAGGGTAGGGTAGGGATAAGGTAGATTTTTTAATAGCTATTTTAGTAATTTAATCATTTTTATGGCAAAACAACGTTTGCCGGGTCAGTGTATTTATATTTTACTAGCGGACCCGACAGACGGTGTCCTGTCTTAACTATGAATATTGATTTCAAATTGGTATAATTTATTAATAAAAAAATATATTTCAGATAAGTACAAATTTGTTTATCGACAGACATTGCAAATGCTAACCGCACTGGAAATTGTAACCGTTTGCAGCACGCATTCTGTCAATGTGATGTCAAACGCCATACATTAAAAAAGTTTAAATTGTCAGAAGCGATAAAGTTACATAACAAATTATTTAATGTGGTAATTAAGTATTCTTAAAATTTCTAATTATCCGCGCAACTTTCTTATTTTTTTCTTTCATAAAAACATTTTCCTGGTTATAACGAACAAAACAAAGAATGAATTAGCGAAACCGGTCCAGCCGTTCACGCGTGATGCGATGACCAAGGGAAATAGGGATTCATTTTTATATTCATTTTTATATATATGTACTTATATTTAGTTTCTTTTAAGTATTTTACTGTCCTATCATCATAACTACTGCTCTAGACTATGCTTATTATTTTTGATAAGTTTAGTTTTCGTTTTGATGTCGCACGGGCCACAAAAATTTCTGCTTAGCCCAATGGCTGACTGGTAGAAAATTACATTTGTCGTTAAGTTCATCTTTAGTATTTTCTTTTCTTATTTGTGCATTAAAAATTAAATAAATACATTAATACAATTGCAGTGAGTTCGCGGTGAAATTCCCGAAAGGGATATGCTTTACCGCCATGACACACCTCCGAAGTCGTTGACCTAGTGGCGACGTTCCGTTACCCGCTGTGTTGAGTGACATTGTTTTTTTTTTTTCGTTAATAGACCTATCATTGTCTGATGACGGGTAATTCGGTTAAAAATAGAACCGTTTAGTAGGTACGTCACGCAAAAAAAATGGTGGTCTACTTTTCGACAGCCGAACAAAAGAGGTTTAGCTCAATTACTTTTTTAATGTGACGAACAACTTTTTGCTGCATTGAAAGATGATTGTTTTACTTTATAATTAAACCTTCTTTTTTTGAACACCTATTATGAGACAATATGAAGGTCTCAAAAACTTCTAATCACGTAATCTTAGGCTGTGTTTGTCTTCAAGGCAAGAAATTAATCACTCAAAAATCTTATGAGTCCTTGGACCTATTCACTGGAAGAACATTGCGAATTTGCGACTATACCTAATTTCGAACCCGGAACTTAAGCGCTAACGAAACAATGCGCCACTATGTCAAGTTGTCAATGAATTAGAAATTACTGATGCACCAAGTCGTTGAACTTTTAAGGTGTGTCTAACTAATCATTCCCTTTTCCATTTACATACGTATGAAATATGTATGAGTCATCTACATAGGGAGCGGCATTGTCCCCTAGTATGGAATAGGGATATAAAGGGGATTGAGTTGCTAATTCATAATAATTTGATTGATCCAATCATTTATAACCTGTAATCAATAGCAATTTAAAATTAGAAATAAGGTAGGGCCGATGACGCAACCTTGAGGGACACCATAAAAGGTAAGGGTTAATGACATAAGTAGTTTTTCACATTGATAACTGTCAAAATTATCTTATTTTTATTCAACGAATTGCATTTTTAATTTATAAGTTCATTACTATAGTTGTTTAAGAAAGAGATCAAAAACATGCAAAATCATCACTTTGTTTTACACGAGCGATGGAGCGTATTTTCATTGCACTGCGAGATGTTAGTGTACTTTGTGCTACGTTAAATATCTAAGTCCAATTTACGTCATTAATGTCAATTGTTTAACTTTGAACTAAAATCGACTGGGGTCATTTGACATTTAATAAGGTCGTTAATACAATATCTTGGATATATTTCTAAAATCTGATCATGAATTAGGTCCCATCGCCAATAACTGCTGAAATCAGTATATTGCTGGATGTAGACTTGTCCAAAATAAAGGCCTTCTTCTTAATCGCTACGATTGGCAGACGAGTAGGCGAAAGCAGAATTTTTTTCTTCTAAGAACGGCCACATCGCAATAGGGTCTAGATAATATATAGATATAATACGCTTTATTGAACACCGGAAAAAAAACAAATTTAGTTTCTAGTTAAGGACAAAAGTACTAATTTCCGTGAACGTTACCATACGAAGCATACTGAAGACAAATATAAAACAAAAAACTAAGCTTGCATTGTTAAAGGCAATGCAAAGCCTGGGCGTACGTCTAGTATCGATTCAGGGGCGTTAAACGGCCATTTCCAATAACCTATCTTCAGTTTTGGCATATCGGAGATAGAAAACAACTTGTCTTTGTTTCTCTGGATGGCAAAAACAGAGATAGAAACTGTTTCCTATATCCGATATGCCAAAACAGAAGGTAGATAGGTTATTGGAAATGGCCATAAGTAAAGCAAACAACGGGGATATTAGAAAATAACGTCATGGAAAAAATAAACTATTACCATACATTTACATATTTTTATAAACGATTTTACGTTGCTTTAAACTTTCATGGTCATTATCACAAGGTTGGATTCGGGGTTTATACCATGTAACTCGTCTTTTATGAGTTTCCGATATTTCGGCACTATAACAAGCGCCTTGATCATGGAAGAACTGGATTCTTTCGTGGGCTTATTCTTTGGCTTCTTATCAAAAGTTGTTAACATTCGTTAGTACATTTTCATTATAAACCTCAAAAATATCCTAGCCAATCATAGTAATACATTTTCGAGAAAATTATTTACGTCCGTAAGAACCTACATTTATAAAGACAAACTTGCCGTTTCAAGCTTCAGACTGCGAAAAGTAATAAATTCGTTCATGGGAAATTGTTTTCGTTTTTTTAATACGAACTTCCGGTACATTAATTTAAAACGTATGTCAAATTAATTTTGATATAAAATACTGATATTACACTGTTAATGATTATTTATATGATAGGAATGTATGGTATTAAATTGGCCTAGCTCGTACATACATAAACCTTTAGTAAACATTTATTTAAAAAGGTAATGACAATTAGCGATCGAGTTTCTTGCGCTGCTTCTTCTCAGCACTAGACCAGACTTCTCCCGAAGCAGTGCTATGTTTAAATATTAGGACGTGCCAAAGCGCCTTCTGGGGCCTATTCGCAGAAATAAAACTGATTTTATTGATTTTCAAAGAACAAAATTAGGTATCATTCGATTCACAAATGCAAATAAACAAGAAGGTGAAATCGAAACGGTTATAAATGTAAAAGTTAGCTGTCAACCCGTTTGATACAGTGGTCTATGGTTTAAGTCAATTAATAAAACAAACTTCTTACCTGACACGGGTCTAGGCACAAAACTGGTCCTAGTAAGCAGTTAGCAGGATGATGCCTTCGGCAATAATAAATCATTATATAATACCTCGGTCACACAAGAATTGTAATACTTTACTGCGAGTCTACAATAATTGGCATCGCTTGGAGCCTATTTATATCTATATTAATATTATAAAGCTGAAGAGTTTGTTTGTTTGTTTGTTTGTTTGTTTGAACGCGCTAATCTCCGGAAGTACTGGTTCGATTTGAAAAATTCTTTTTGTTTTAGATAGTCCATTTATCGAGGAAGGCTTTAGGCTATAGAACATCACGCTGCGACCAATAGGAGCAAAGCATCAGTGAAAAATGTTGCAAAAATAATCGCGTTCATAATAACAGAAATTGACGCGGACAAAGTCGCGGGCAACAGCTAGTTATTTCATATATCGTTACCATCTTTATTGACATGGCATGTTTCAGTTTCGGGATCAACCTTTATCAATACATAGAATCATATTGTAACTGGACTGGTCGACGTCTGTACATTATATTAAAGAGAAACTAACACGGGAGATCTTCATGAATTAATGACGACACTATATTAGGATTCCAATTGGCCCGGCTTACGTAAGTTTAAATGTGGTCTCACGCTTTACTTCCAGCACTCAGCGTATAGGCGCTAGGTCAAAACCTTAATGAAACATCGACGAACATGAGTTCTGTCTACGTAGATGGTGTAGTAAACTCAAATGGCTCACAGCGTAAGAATATGCTTGAAAAATTCGCGCCGTGTCGCAGTGTCTCGGTGGCCTAATGGTATGGCGCCCGCCCGGCATGCGAGGAGATGCGGGTTCGAGTCCCGCCTGAGACAAAAATTTTCAAGTTTATATACTGATATTATAAGTGCAATTAAATTGCTAAAATATCAAATAAAGTATATAAATAGCTGTTTCATCTTAACTGACTGTCAAACATCTGCAAAGATGTTTCTTTCGGGTGTTAAGGGTGCAAACTCCTAACATTTGATGAAACAACGCTGGCTCACAGCGTAAGAATATGCTTGAAAAATTCGCGCCGTGTCGCAGTGTCTCCGTGGCCTAATGGTATGGCGCCCGCCCGGCATGCGAGGAGATGCGGGTTCGAGTCCCGCCTGAGACAAAATTTTTCAAGTTTATATACTGATATTATAAGTGCAATTAAGTTGCTAAAATATCAAATAAAGTATATAAATAGCTGTTTCATCTTAACTGACTGTCAAACATCTGCAAAGATGTTTCTTTCGGGTGTTAAGGGTGCAAACTCCTAACATTTGATGAAACAACGCTGGCTCACAGCGTAAGAATATGCTTGAAAAATTCGCGCCGTGTCGCAGTGTCTCCGTGGCCTAATGGTATGGCGCCCGCCCGGCATGCGAGGAGATGCGGGTTCGAGTCCCGCCTGAGACAAAATTTTTCAAGTTTATATACTGATATTATAAATGCAATTAAGTTGCTAAAATATTAAATAAAGTATATAAATAGCTGTTTCATCTTAACTGACTGTCAAACATCTGCAAAGATGTTTCTTTCGGGTGTTAAGGGTGCAAACTCCTAACATTTGATGAAACAACGCTGGCTCACAGCGTAAGAATATGCTTGAAAAATTCGCGCCGTGTCGCAGTGTCTCGGTGGCCTAATGGTATGGCGCCCGCCCGGCATGCGAGGAGATGCGGGTTCGAGTCCCGCCTGAGACAAAAATTTTCAAGTTTATATACTGATATTATAAGTGCAATTAAGTTGCTAAAATATCAAATAAAGTAATCTCAAATACCCTTAAAATACTCTACTTTCTCATATCATTTTCTCAATTATAAGCATACTCCTCACTCTTTCGCTCTTCATTTTGATGAAAATATAGTTATTTGTCTGTGATATCTAATTTATACTAATCTAAAATAGTTGTGAGTGAGACTAAACCTGGCAAGTTATTATTCTGTAAACATTCATTACGATCTGTACGTCAAAACAATTTTATTAGATGAACCTTTCATATATGGTCCCGACGCGTGAAAATTCAGTTTCTATAAGAAATGATAATTACAATTTGCCTTGTACATAATATTATATCGGATAATACGACATTTAAGTCAAATGCTAAATCAGGTGCATAGCAAAAAAACTGCAATAGTTCGTTTGGACTTCCACCTTGCGTACCCATGTTAGGTGGGTTGTGGGAGGTAGGGAGAGCTATACTTAAATTAATTTAAAACTACCCCCATGCAAAGCCGGGGCGGGTGTCTAGTATCGATTCGGAGGTGCGACCACCGACCACCGCGCCCGTGGGTTCGGCCGCCATACTTCATTCGACTTTAGTGTTCTTATGCGAAATAGGTAAACGAAAATGGTTTGATAACTTTTGTCTTGTTATTGCTATGATAAAATATTTTATTTTTGCAAAAAAATGCTACTTTCACCAAAGACTAAGGTAAACCTCGATCGTCTCAGTTAGGAATCAACGTTACTGTCGGGCGACTGCTCTTTTACTAAGGTACCGAAACAGTTCATTAGTCTTTCATATTTATTTGAATTTGTTTTGTTGATATATCCAGTGAGTGGCTTGCCTCCACTTTTAACGTAGGGTGTCTCGAGAAGCGAATAAGTAAGGAGTACTTGCAGAAGAAGGCACGCTTCTCTCGACAAGTGTCTAAACTGCGGTCGCCTTCTGACCAGCAAAAAACTTCCAGAAAAATATACTTTTTGGAAAGGCCTATGTTACGGAATTAACGTATTACGCAGAAACGGATATATCTGTCTCTTTCAGATATGTTAAGACCTCATTTGTATGAGTGAAAGAGACAGATGCAATTCGAAAATACGTTCATTGCGTTACGGAATAAAAAAATCTGATGCAGACTGATAATGTATAGGTATTGGCATTAGTATTTTCTTAATAATTATCTTTAAAGGGTATCCGGAACCGTAATAACCATGGCACGGCGCACCCATGGTCAAAATCAAGTTCATTCCCTCGCCCTTGGGAGTTATCAGACCGGAACACGAAGAGAGTTTATGTTTTTATTTATATGCCAACTTTAATGGACTGTTATAAACTTTGCTCATTTACCATCAATTCAATTTCGGTAAGATGGCAAAGTTTGTCAATTGTATTACTTGAGACAGTTTACATTTTTTAAAAGAATGTTTAACAGCAAATATTATAGGATTTATAGGTGATGAATAAGTATTGTTTTTATTATTAATGATAAGTATTGTTTTGTTTTTTGTTAGTAGATTTCATTATTAGAATACTTGAATTATTGTAAATCTTTATATTTTTACTAATATTTTAAGAGTCAAGTTTAGATGGATGTTTAATTAATCACGCTAAAACGGCTGAATATATTTGGATAATATTTGGTGTAGGTATAGAGATTTTACGCTGGATTAGCACACGGATACTTTATAAACCGAAAAAAAGACCGGTTACCTTTAAATTCTATAATTACGAAGTCACCACAGCCAGTAGGTACTTAAACATAACCTAAATACTGGTACTCTATCAGCACTAGTCATGGCAGCTAGATGCCCATCACGATGCTGATTTTCAGCGGGAACTTGAAACTCAGCGTCGTGATCACCCATCATATTAGTGCCGTATAGATGTCATGACACGAAGACAACCCTGGGCATGGCTAAAGACGGACTAGGTACACTTTCTGGGTATAAATAAATTATCTTGTTTGAAACTCTACCATCACTGCTATATTTATGTAGGTATAGTTAAGGGAAGTGCTATAACTTAGGATGTCACCGTGTCTACTTGTATACGTCAGAGTCAAAATCATTCATTCATACCGGGAAACGCCAGACAAAATCAGCTGAATGAATGCACTGACCGCAGAGGTCAACGACCGGCGGCCATTGTGACATAATGACTTCCGATCAGCGTAATGGCGGGCAGGTGATGGCGGTTTATGGCAAGTTTTGGGTAAGTTTTCGTCAAGGAAATTGCGTTTGAAATTTGATAACAAAAGAGAATTCGTTTTAAAGATATCGCAAAAAAATTACAATCTAGCTGTGCTGTGCCTGCGACTTTTTCCACATGGACTACAGGCAATGGCGTGCACACCATACTGCCTAATGCCAATAAGCACTGCCTACCCACCCTGCCTACTAAGTCCAACTAAACAAAATACCGAACCCTGCAAATGCATCACTCCTAGTTAGTAAATATTTTTAAAAATTAGATACTGCATACCCTACTCAGTATTGCTGTGCTCGTCTCTGACAGGATGCTTGGCATGTCTTACCCTTTTTTTTACTAAAGAATTTCTAAAATAAAAGCTATTTGCGAGAGCAAGTCACGTCAAAATCAGTCCAACCTATTCAGAAATAAACCGAAAATAACAATACTACAGAAAAATTCAAAATATGTTTTTTGTGTAAGTACATTCATATGCATTAAGTAAAAAGCTGTTAATTTGAAATTTCAAACAGACAGGGTTATAGATTTACACACACACACACACACACACACACACAAGTACCTACGCATATTATACAATTATTTACGTGCTACAGATAAAAACATAGTCAGGTCATAAGTTCTGTCACACAATAAAAACTTGAATTTAAAATGCAGGCTACAAAAAAGTTTATTGAATTCGAATTTCGAATTTTTCATGATAATAAAAATGCGTACTTCTTAGAATTTTCCTCATTTTTAAATATGGAGTGGACACCTTAAGAAGACCGTGTCGCGGTTATTGCGTTGCATCGTTGCGGTTACGAGCCAATTCAGATTTTCGACTTACTTAAAAATTTGAATATAACCAAGATTCGTTTATCGTACCATAAAACGATACAATGATAACTCTAGTGTAGATGACAGGTCAAGAAGTGGTCGCCCTCGCTCTGTTAGGACTCCAGCAGTGATAAAAGCTGTGAAGGCGCGAATTCAAAGAAATCCCATACGTAAGCAGAAACTGTTAGCCCTTCAGATGGGGTTAAGCAGGACCACGGTGAAAAGGGTGTTAAATGAAGACTTAGGGCTTAGGGCATATCGAAGAAAAACAGGACATCGTTTGGACGCTCGTTTAATGGACCTGAGACTGAAGAGATGCCGCGCTTTGTTGAAGCGGTACGCGGGAAAAAAGCATCGGGAAATTGTTTTTTCAGATGAAAAAATTTTCACCGTGGAAGAGAGCTACAACAAACAAAATGATAAGGTGTACGCACACAGCAGTGAAGAAGCGGGCAACCTTATTCCGCGTGTCCAACGAGGTCATTTTCCATCCTCGCTCATGGTTTGGTTGGGAGTCTCTTATTGGGGCTTAACTGAGGTACATTTTTGTGAGAAAGGCGTAAACACGAATGCAGTTGTGTATCAAAATACACTCCTCAAGAACCTTGTGGAACCTGTTTCTCATACCATGTTTAATAACAGGCACTGCGTATTCCGTGGAACCTGTTTCTCATACCATATTTAATAACAGGCACTGGGTATCCCAACAAGATTCTGCGCCAGCTCATAGAGCGAAAAGCACACAAGACTGGCTGGCGGCGCGTGAAATCGACTTCATCCGGCACGAAGACTGGCCCTCCTCCAGTCCAGATTTGAGTCCGTTAGATTACAAGATATGGCAACACTTGGAGGAAAAGGCCTGCTCAAAGCCTCATCCTGATTTGGAGTCACTCAAGGCATCCTTGATTAAGGCAGCCGCCTATATTGACATGGACCTCGTTCGTGCTGCGATAGACGACTGGCCGTGCAGATTGAAGGCCTGTATTCAAAATCGCGGGGGTCATTTTGAATAAACTTTATTACCATATGAATCTATGTTTTATTAAGTTCATTTTGCTATATAAATGGTTAAATCTAATAAATGGTCTAAATTATTTCATATTACACATGTGACAGAACTTATGACCTGACTAGGTAATATCTGGTTTAAAATCTGTTTTTGATCCGCTATAAATATAGGGCGTTCACGTAAATGGCAGTTATTTACCGCAGAGGCAAAGGTCAAACATCCAACCCCGGTTGATAGGCGGAAAAGTTCAGGGGTTAGATTAACTAGTTATGTAAAACTTTTGTAATAATGATCTATTTCAGGATTTTGTGAATTACTTAATTTTAATAGTAATATAAGAATCCGTGCCTTACCAGACATTTCTCCGTTATAATAATCTAAGACCGACCGAAGCCATATTGTTACAAATTAGGTAAACCAAATCAATATCTTTTTATGGGTGAATATAATTCGATAAAATAAATAATAAACTAAAACTTGTGCCATATCTGCTGTCCCCAAGACGTGATGCTCCAAACCTCCAAGTAATTTCAGTATATAATAAGTGCAATTAAGTTGCTAAAATATCAAATAAAGTACTCCAAGTAATTGTTTAATTCGAATCCAACTCTGATGATAGTCTAGAATTATTTTTGACACGGCTGAAGAGACAGAAACACTGGTACAACCATAGATATAGGATACGGTACAACACAACTTATAAACTGTGGGAGAGGAAAATAATTTCGGATATTGCCTTGCCCAAAGCGGATACCTTTCAAATTACTTAGGAGATCGTATCTCCCGGGACTTGTATTTATGAAGATTAAACTCAGGTTGAAGTTTGTTAATATTTCTTGAGATAAACGAAGTTTTTTAAAAGCTACAGTAAAATTATGTTTTAGGAATTACGTGCCTACTTGTTCTCCAATAACAGGCAGGGCACCTTTTAATAGAAGGCGTTTACAGTCCGACGCGTTTAAATATTTTTAAAATAAAATCGATTTTTATGATTTTGTTTTTGTTCCGAAAGCAAAAAGCAAATATCTTAAACCTATGCCTGTATATTAAATAAATAAATAAATAAAGTCTAAAATTGGTCCCTTTAAAATTGTAAAAGAAACTCCCTTTTAGAATTTATCTAAGAATCGTCATTCCTCGAAAAGAATCGTCATTCCCGTTTTTGTCGATTCCATAAGATTACGATTACGATTTATTTAAGAATCGTTATTTCGAAATAAATCGTCATCCCTATCTAAGTAATTTAGGTAAGCGATTCGCCTGCAGTTCGGTTGTGCATGTTTAGGTCAGTAGGTCAGGTCGGTATAGGGCAAGTAACAGCCCGTTTCGTTGGGAATTTATAGCCAATTAGTCATTAAAAGCTTTCAAAATGTTCATTGATAATGATTTATCTGTATTAAACGAAGACGCAGATGGTTACAGAATAGAAGTCTGCCAACGCTTTGCCGGAAGGTACTTATGTAATTATTTTAATCTAGCTGTTGCCCGCGACTTCGTCCGCGTCAATTTCTGTTATTATGGTTGCGACTATTTTTGAAAAATTTTTCACTGATGCTTCGCTCCTATTGGTCGCAGCGTGATGTTATATAGCCTAAAGCCTTCCTCGATAAATGGACTATCCAACAAAGAATTTTTCAATTCGAACCAGTACTTCCTGAGATCAGCGCGTTCAAACAAACAAACAAACTCTTCAGATTTATAATATTAGTATAGATAAAATTCCATGCGTATGAAGTCGCGGGCAACAGCTATGGATAAATAAAATACCTATGCAGTTTTTGAAGTTCTTCATTCGGAACCTATAGTTTTTTCGTCAGTTCAGTAAAATGGAGTTCGACATTTAACCTTATCTAAAATGAAAGTTCGACGAGATGCCTCAGGCGAGAGAGAATATCTCACGTGTTTCCCAGAAACGTTATTTAATTTTCACCAAACCTGCATCGCCGATGACATTTAACCGTAACGATATTTCAACCGAATAATCGATATGACACATGGATATGATATAAAAGCTGTTTCATCTTATCCGAATGTTGAATATTTGCGGAATATTTCTCTGGTATTTTAACCACTGGACGCTGATGTTGTATCTTTGAAAATTTTGTTGTTCTAAATACTTCCAATGTGTGTTACATATAAGAATTAAATCGTGTTTGTTTCTGTTGAAAATAATAAATAAATAAATAAATTTACTATTCAGTGGCGGAATTTCCGAGTAACGAGATTGGAGGTCTTCTAAAACATCCGCAGTCGTAATTCTCAGGTTAACAACTTCACGGGCTTTGGCTTCGACCGTAAATTGCGACGAATTCGCTATAAAACGTGCCGTATCTGGCTTGACAATAGATATTTCGGATAAATACTTAAAGAGAACGAACGTTCATAATAAATGGGGTAGGAAAACAGAGAGGATTACAAAGGCTGAAGAGTTTGTTTGTTTGTTTGAACGCGCTAATCTCAGGAAGTACCTACTGGTTCGAATTGAAAAAATATTTTTGTGTTGGATAGTCCATTTATCGAGGAAGGCTTTAGGCTATATAACATCACGCTGCGACCAATAGGAGCGAAGCATCAGTGAAAAATGTTGCATAAATAATCGCGATCATAATAACAGAAATTGAGGCCGACGAAGTCGCGGGCAACAGCTAGTAATAAATATTGACAACGTTAGAAAAATTAACTATTAGAAGCACTTGTTTCATGGAAATCAGAAACAGCGGTGGTATCGCAAACACCCAGGCCCGAGAAAATATAGAAACATTTTTTTTTTTAGTTGACCCCTCCGGGAATCAAACCTACAGATCAAACCCAAGACCTCGGAGCAAGCGAAGGCACCTTGAAAACTGGTGGGTACGCCACTCTGTCACGGAGGCTGTCAAGTTGAGAGGAAACCTACGATGACGAGAGCTTACACAGAAACAGCCTAATCACTCTAGCTTTAATATTATTTTAAAGTCATAGATACTTACCCTGCCGGATACGCCACTACTTCAGTGTTGGGATCGCAGTCCAGAGCCGCATTGCTGCCGACAGTCAGCCCCAGCACGCTCTCCAACTTGATCTGAGGAGAAAGAGAGCAATGTTAATGAGTAACTACTTGACAATAACAGAAAAAAAACCGAAGAATGTGTGAAGCCACAATTTTTGAGTCAAATCATAGCATAGTTTGACGGTGGCTTATTTTAAAATTGTAAGTTTTTTATTTCGTCGATGGCAAAATAATCGTCCAATGGTTGCAAAAGGTACTTTATTTTCCTTTATAATTGGGACTGCAAATTATCGAAATCAGTGTGATTTTTATAAATTATACTGAAAAAATTGTAATGTCAACTGAGCTACGCAGACATCATCTGTGTCAAAGAATTTCCTGAGATCGGTCACATTGAGGTTAGAAGAATAATATTCCAAAATAAAGACACATTTGACAGGATAAAAAACCAAAAAACAAACTCAACAAGTATATTTTTTGAATCAGTGTTAAATATAAAATTATGACCGACAAACGTCAAGCGACGACAGAATCTTTGGAGGAAAGGGAAAATCATTTATGTCTACGTAATAAACATCTCTAAATGGGAAAATTTACATTTACCTACTTCGGAACGTCATCATCAGACTTTTTAAGGAAAGAGAAATCCATGGAGTCGTCCTACATTTCTACAATTAATTTAGAACGAGTGTAAAAAGTAGTGAATTCAAAGTATTATTTACTTTAATTCTTTAACTCATCCTAACAAAATGAGGAAAGGTCAGTAATAAAATTTTAAAAATAAAAATAATAAAAAACGGATCTACAGGGAAAGTATAACAAGCCGGAAAATGACATGTCTCAAAACGGTACTGTATTCGAGGAATTAGCTTACTAAACTTTCGACAATTCTGGCCTATTTTGACTTATTAAATAAAAATTAATCATGTATTTATTTATTTATTTATTTATTTATTATCAGAAGGTACATTAATTTATATTAGAATTCGTGCCTCGCAAACCACTTTCGCACTCGTATGTACACGCATAATGCATCAAATTGGAAAATCAATTTTTTGCTAAGTTTTTCAAGAAAAGGTTCGAAGGATGAAAATGGTTTAAATTGTATGAAAAGGTAAACTTTTAAAAATATTCACATGAAACTTTCTTTCTATATGCCACCGCTAGGCACAGGTTTTGGACATCGCGATATGACGTGGAGTTCACGCGGGCAGAGCCGCGGGCGAAGAGCTTGTCTGTTATAAAATAATTTATCAAAACAGCATTGTCACATTTTTACGCAACTTGTACGCGTACCTACGCACCCAAATCTATTCTCAAATATGGCAACTAGATAGGTATAGCAGCGCAAGGTTAGACTAGCTAGTAACCAAATATACTGAAACCTTGAGAAGATAAAGTTAGTAAACATTACACATATTTACCTAATTCTTAATAACAGACATAAAAAATCAAACAACAGTTCACGAGTAATGGTGTTGTTAACAAAAAAATAGAAAAAAACAGGCCAAGTGCAAGTCGGACTCGCGCACGAAGGTTTCCGTACCATTGACTGGGTAAACAACAGTAGGTAAATTTAGTTAATGCAGTGCTACCTGTTATCATTTATTGATATCGAGCAAAAATAGGCAAAAGATGGCGATTTTGTATGGGAGCGCCCTTCAGTATTTATTTTATTTTAAATTTATTATTTAAGAAAGAATACAACTGAGTGTTTTGAGAATATTTCAAGTGCCTACCTGTTGCCATTATTGATATCGAGCAAAAAAGGGCGCGTTTGTTGTATGGGTGTACTTTATTTTGTTTTTAGTATTTGTTGTTATTGCGGCAACAGAATTACATAATTTGTAAAAAAATTAACTGTCTAGCTATCGCGGCTCTTGAGATACAGCCTGGTGACAGACAGACGGACAGACGGACAGACAGCGAAGTCTTAGTAACAGGGTCCCGTTTTTACCCTTTGGGTACGAAACCCTAAAAAGACAGGATTATAACATGATAAATCTATTTGTTTTTCCTGTCTCAAATTTGTTAATTTTTTGCAATATTCTTAAGAAGTCTCCGCATAAAAAAAAGTTATAAAGTAACAGTCTTAAATCACTGCAGGGCAAAGCCCTCCTTATTGAACTCAAGTTATCACAACAATGATGGATAGGTCCAGGCATAATCACCTCGCTTGCCAAATGAGGGTGGTGATCACAAACCCGAGCCATGTTCGAAAATTCTACACTTATTGCCCGACCCGGTAATCGAATTCCGGACTCTAAGATCTTAGCTATGTAAACCATTTCAACCACTAGATCATTTGGGCGTCAAACTTTGATTTGTCCTGTCAGTTAATCAAACCTTTGAGCTGACGAGCCCCATGATAACCTGTGTCAAAGCCAGACCACAAAGATCATGCAGATGGGTTGAAATTTAATACTTTCACGGAAGAAATCTAACACAAACAGACTACAAGGTCACCACAACCTGTCGGGTAACGAGCGGCGCGCATCCTTGCGCCGGCGCAAGGACGTCCGCCATCTTGGATCTGCGCCTCTGCGGCCTTGAACGGAACCGGTCCTTACGTTCCAAGTTGAGGTTACGCCGTGTGGAAACACGCATGTAGTTTATGCTGACAAGATTTAAAATAACCTGAGTTCGTAAAGTGGTTCGTTGGTCTAGTGGTCTAAATATCAGGCGAAGATCTCGGGGTCCTGGGTTTGATTCCCGGGTCGGGCAACAAATTTTAAACATTGATCGGGCTGCAACCAAAAACCCGCGTTTGGCAAGCGTGGTGATTATGCCAGTACCCATCGGTGTAGTAACTTAAATTCAATGATTGAGTCCTTCTCCCTGCAGTGAGATGATTTTAGGCTGTTTAATTGAAAAAAAACGTTAAGAAACTGGACACGTGCGACTCGGACTAGCGGACAAAGGGTTCCTTAGCTTAATTTTACTTAATTACTAGTAGCTGTTACTTTGTACGCGAGGAATTTTGAATTTCTTTATAGTATATTGATCCCACGGGAACCGTACCTTTTCCCGGGATGAAAAGTAGCCTATATGTTATTCCCGCCAATAAACTGACACCGTGCCAAATTACATTCAGATCCGTTGGATCGTTTTAGCGTGACAGAGTAACAAATATCCATACATTCTTCAAACAAACTTTCGCGTTTATAATATTAATTTTTCCATGAATATCTCCTCCTTCATCATCACCTGCTTATATCACTCCAATGCTGGTCACATGGCTCCACAGGAAGATTTCGTCACAGTCGCCACGATTGGCAAGCGGATTGGCGAGCGCAGTTTGGCCAATGGTGGTCGAGAAATGACAATGAAAGCGATGCTGCCCGTCCTCTTATGGTGGTTCTACTTTTAGTCACACTGCGATCAACCCACCTACCTGCTAACGGCCAGTACCAATAACCTATCTATCTTCAGTTTTGGCATTTTTTTTCGCGGGCCTTGAGCGTGGAGACCGAATCCAGAAATTCCGTAACGAAAATAACCTAACACCCCCCACTCCGACCGGCACAGCGGTGATACTTTTTAGTTTTATAATTGCATAAGTTGATAAAAAATACTATGCAATAGCTTTACCGCGGCAGTCTCCGAGTGCCACAAGTCTTTTTTTTAATCTTTATTTAATGAGCTTGTTCACTGTGTGAACATGTCGCTCAATTACATTTTCTTAAATTAATACAAAGATAACTTAAGTTCTACTATTAATACACTCTTTTACAATTTTATATAAGTTGCATGCTTTTAGAGGAGGAGGAGGATAGAGGAGAAGACAGAACTAGATTACAGACACCTGTGTCTTTAAGATTGTTTTGAAAGTAAAATTGTCTCACTGATTCGTTTCGGACACACTCCACTTTTATATGATACACATCTTCTGGAACACTACACTGATCACAGTTCGGCGATGGAACCTTCTTCATCATAAATCAGAGATAGAAAACAACTTCTGTCTTTGTTTCTGTGGATGGCAAAATCAGAGATAGTAACTGTTTCCTATCTCCGATATGTCAAAACTACCTAGCGATAGATAGATTATTGGAACCGGCCGTAAGTAGTGTTGCCAGGTCCGAATTGTTTTAAATCCGGACAGTAGGTAAAACAAATCGGGATTTAGGGTTGTAGTGCTTAGAGTTGCGATTATGCCAAGAACCTCATTTTGCCTGTGTCCAGCAGTGGGCTTATGTGGGCTGACGGTTATTATGATAATAAATACATTAAAAGAATTTTCAATAATTTTTTTTGTGAACACGTTGTATCATAATAATTATTTTTGTTGAACACGCTGTATTATGAAGGTGCATAATAAATAAACGTATTGGAGTTATAATTAATAAACTAATGCACCTTGCACAAGAGACAGATAAAACCCAATTTATATTGAGCTTATTATAAATTCATTTCATAGCAGAGTTAAAAACTCCAGCTAAAGCGAAGCGATAAATAATAAATGATGATATTGATGGCTGAAATTGGTATTAAGTCACAAAATTATTAGTTCCTGAAAAGTTTGTTTGAAGTTTTAAAAATTTTAATTATATTATCTTACTATCCCTGAATAACCGGTGTTGAAAATTCCAAATAAATCATTTAAAAGTTTTAACGATTTCCATTTTACGAAGAAGACGGGATTAACTGCTCAACAATACCATACTTTGAATAGTAGGTAGTAAAATGTAATTCAATTTATGAGAAATGAAAATGTCCGCCAAAAATCTAAATTTTTTGATACGGCCGCCTAGCAACACTTTTTTTACGCGTTTCACATCTCATTCATTCATTACGATACTATTCATACGTTTTTGATTTTCCCTTTATACCTTACCAGGCCTAGGATCGCAAAAATTGAAAATCATATTGCGAAAAATATTTTCGGGTGAAAGCTTGATTTACATTTTTTACTTCATAAATGGGCTCTAAATACGATACCGAACGCCTATAAAAATTTTGGAAAGTGGTTAAAATTTCACCCCAACAATCTAGGAGACAAAAAAACACGACGTATTTTTTCTTTTGGTATAGCCCAGTACAAAAATGTCAAGATAAATCACTTAGAACTCCTAGCAACACTTTTTTTACGCGATGCCCATCTTATTCATTCATTACGATACTATTCATAATATTTTGATTTTCCCTTCTTACCCTAAACAGGTTTAGGACCGTAAAAATTAAAAAGCATAGTGCGAAACTGCGAAAAATATTTTTGGGTGAAAACTTGAATAACATTTTTTACTTCATATATGGGCTCTAAATACGATACTGAACGCCTATAAAAAGTCACCTGTATACTAGTTGTTCACTTCAGCTACGCCGTCTGTACATAGCTAGCATTAATATTACACAAAACCGAATTTCATTGTGTTACTAAATACAAATTATTTATTTATTTTTTATAGCGCGACATATCATAGCTCTAGCTAACATTTCAACCTTTACAATCGTTCAGACACCGATCAATTGCTTTTAATTTAAATAATTACTTCATACCGGACTTTCGAACACTATAAAAATTAATAATCGACTCGAGATGAACTTTCGCTTTCACTGATCTATCGAGTGGTAGAATTGGAGCGAATGAAATCGTTCTGAACGATTACGATTGATCGATGCAAATTTGAACGCTACTAAACGTTGTGATTACTTATTCAGTAGCTACTAGAGCCGGATACATAATGAGATTTAGTGATGGTAGTGAGCAGCATAATTGTATTAATACAAAAAGAATATAACAAAAAGAAAAAATTATATTATCTTGAATTTATGCGAGCACTATACATTCAAATGAAAGATGTATTTACATCTCTACACGTCACTACGAGCGCTGTAAAGTATTCGAAACAGCGACGGGAAAAACTAAAATACAACGTAAAACTCTTATAAATGCGAGTTAAATTAGCAAATTTAATTTAGCTTTCATTTCAAAAAAAAATTACAAGAGTATATATGAAGGAATTTATTACTACACTACCTATCATGGTTTATTTATTATACGGACAAGCACAATACACAATTTACGATATTATCATATCCTAACCTAATACACAGTCACATACAAATATTTCACTTGGAAATGTACAAGTTTTAATCAGACCAATGTCATGTGCCATACCAACCGTTAATGCGAATTCACCGTTACATGAGAAGAGTTCACCAACAGACGGTTAAAATTTAAACAGCGTTTAAAATATTATTTGACATATTTTGTACGCACAACGCTGTTTAAACTTAAACGTCTGTTGGTGAACTCGGGCCTTAAAGATGAATGCATTATGCAACCAAGGTAAAAGGGCACCCAAATGTTTAGGATGTGCCCATTTGGTGAGGACGTTTTATGCGGTCGCTGATTGTATATTCTTTTTTATTTAACATCAACGATCAAACTTCAAACATTTCTCCATACTTGCATCACTGCTAGACCTGTGTCCACAATTTGTAAGAGGTATACAATGTCGAAATACACAGTTGCATAGTTTCGCCTTGCCGTCGTGGGCGAATCAGCTGATTGTGGAGGCATTCCATTCAAAACTCTGCTTTACTTTTGCTTAGGACGCCTATCACAACATTTTGGTACTTGTATTGTTATTTACACAGAACTCTTTTCCATGTTCTGTGGTTATTTATGATCGAGCTGTCCGTCCCGGCTTTACTCGGGTTTGCCAAAGAAGATAATGCAAGCAAATGGTCTCTATAAGACTATGTTTAAAGTTGATATTTTTAAGATTTTTTTTTATCATATCCTAGTATTAAATACTTAAATTCGTACAAACCATTTTCTGACCGTTACAAACATAACTCGCTGTAGCAGCCCTCGGATCGTTACAGCACATGCTGAGGCTGGGACCGCCACTCACTCTATGTTGTTAATAAGTTTTTTTTTATTGTATCTTTTGTTACTTTATCTTGTTCTGTAATATCGTATATGTCTCTATAACGTGCTTGTGGTCAATAAATGTTTCTTATTTCTTATAATAACAAAAAAAAAATTGATGCCGTCGATTGGAAGTGGTTTATTTTAATACTTTAATGACATTTAAGCAATTTAATTGCTATTGCAATTTCAAGTTTAAATACTGATTTATTTTTATTTAAGAAGCTCACACTACTGGCACTTGTTTTGTGGAATTCAGAAACAACGAAAGTATCAAATACACCTAGTCCCGAAAAATCAAAAACACGAGTAGGAAAAATACTTTTTCATCAACATTGATCCACCCGAGGCCTAGGAGCAGGTGAAAACCTAAAAACCGGTGTAGCTACTCTACCAAGGCTATCGTCAAAAGATACACAAAAAAAAATTCTACGTTTTACTCATGTCAATGTGTTCTAAATAGTTACATTGAATACATTTAACAGTTAAATACATTAAAATGAGACGTCTCCAATGTACTTTACGTGAACCGAGTACCGATTAGCAAATGGTAAAGTTGTATTATGTCAAGCATTTGTTATGCAAAGCCGGTGGGCTGCCCACGCAAATGCCTTTGCCATATCGGTCTCGTTAGTTATGGTGACCATAGACTGTATACTGTAAGTTCTATAAATACATCCTACGTACAGCCAATATACCTAGTTAGAATTTTTAGTTATGTGACACTGGCCACTAAATGCTAATTTAAAAAAAAAATACACTATCTTTACTTAATATTATAAACGAAAGTATTTCTGTCTGTATGTTACTCTTTCACGCCTAAACTATTGAGCCGGATGATATTTCGTACACAGATATTTTAGACCTTGATTAAGGACAAAAAGGTATTTTATATCCCACTGCTAGGCACAGGTTTCCGCCCACGCGATATAATGCGTAGTTCACGCGGGCAGGACTCGCCGTGTGCAAAAAGCTAGTTTAGAATAAATTTTTAATTAAAATTGCTTGCGTTTTGTGCCAGTTAAGGCCAGAAACATTCATACAATCATAAAAAGATACAAAATATTATTCGTTTTTGATTAAATAGCATACAATTAATTCAAGAGGATAGGTTTTTATCGTCAAAATTATATTATGACCTTTTATACAAGATGTGCACATGCCTACCACCCAACTACTGGCAACTGAAAGGGTTTGGCTGTATGGATAGATTCAAGGTCGTACTTTTTTTATTTATTACAAGTTTTACGGCCTTCGTACACAACCATGCAGCACGTCGTACTTTTAAAAAAATGGGGATTTTCCGTGAACAGGTTTTTTTTGCAATGCTCTTTTGTAAAACTGAGTTTTTTTTTTAATATATATTTTTTGAAGCTCATAATAGAAGCACCTGAACACTCATTATATAATTCAATTGAGAGAACAATTTACTTGCTATTTACGTCAAAACAAAACGAGCTAAAATGATTTATCCGATACTAACAACAGTCTCATTCATGAATTAATTAGGAATTTCAATTACTGTTATTATAAGCCCACTATTAATAAAATATGAGTAGAACAACACATTATCAAAGAATATAAAACCGGACAAAACAAGAATGTTTAATGGAAATCACTAAAAACATTACATCTATAACGGTCGGCCAAGAAATTCTTCGTCCCAGTTTTGACAAAATAACATGTGTCAGTAAAGTAGCGATAGGGACCATAAATAGGTGTGTATTAGTAGCTGTTACAATATATTTGCATGGGAAAATCAACCCTGTTGTTCCCTGACGCGCGAATGACTTTTAACTTAAGGGTGATAAACCCTTGGCCGACCGTACCGACCGTACCGGCCGACCTATTACTTTGCATAAAGATGTCTCTTGCTTTTGGTGGGACTAGAGCCCACAGCCTTTCGCTTAGTGGGCGGCTGCTCTAACCATGAGCTACCAAGTCATAACATTAGTTTTGTGACGAATTTATTTCAATTCAAGGCTGTAAGCACAGAACATAGAAACACCTCTTTTCCATGTTCTGTGGCTGTAACTAAGTAAGCGGATTAGCGGATTCACATTAAAAATTTTTTGGTTTTTGTTTTGTACGTCAAGCATTTTTTGTAAATACTTTTAACTAATATTATAAATGCAAAAGTGAATTTGTCTGTTATCTCTTCACACTGAAACTGCTGATCCGATTTAGATGAAATATAGTACGTGATAGTTTTAGTCCCAGAGAGAATTAGGGTATAAGTTTTTATTCAGGATATCATCAAATGGGTGAAATGGAGGTAAACCATTGTATGGGGAATCAATATTTCCTTAATTAAATTTTAGTTACAAAGAGCAAAAAATTGCAAAATTTTGAAGTAATATGTATATGTAAGAAGGGTGATATAACCGAAAAGAATACAGTTAGAAACTGGTTTATGTATTGAGAATTCCATAACGATTTATCATTTATCATTGTTCTTCTGTATCCTTATTTTTGTAACATAATAACAAGAAGTAAATATTAAAAAACAATTTAACAGAATATGGTGCCAACAATTTGTTTCCCATATGTATCCAACCAACCATGTCAAGCTTTCATGTAAGCCACCAATTCTATATTTGTACATCAAGATGCTATCTTATAACATGGCATTAATATTAGATTAGATAGAAATATGTTAATTACGACTACAAGCATGAAGAGGCTCTTATAGGTTACGTAATGGATGTACATTCTAGCGAGAGTTCTCTCGCCAAGTCTCACCGAGGGCAGTCGCGCGAGAGGTCGAGAGACGAGTGAGACGCTGTACGTACAATCTCGTTTTGTCAATAACAGATGCGAAAATCGGGGAAATGGATGTGTAGAACTTATGCCACGCCGCAACCCTACCCTGTGTGCTGTCAGTTATTGTGATTGGGTAACCACAAAAACACACCATAAATAAAATATTTCTTAGAATGATAGATAAATATGTAACGCTGGACATATGCCTTCCCTACGGACCTCCACAACAATCGTTCATTCGCTCTCCGCATCCAGCGGCTTGATGCAATTTTCGCCAGATCGTCGGTCCACTTGGTAGGGTGACAGATCTTCATCCAGTCCCTGGGAGCTATTTCAGAATTTCAGAACCTTTTGCTCCATGGGCTATTGGTTCTTATTACTGTGTACCGCCCACACCTATCCCGGCTGATTCTATCATGAAGATATCGAGCATTGCTCTCTCCGTTGCCTGCTCGGTTGCCTATGCGACCTTGAAGGCTCATTTAATCAAGTCACCTAAGAAAGCTTGCCTGATTAAATTGATTAATGCCTAATTAAAATACGACGACCTGTCGTCTGAACTTTGTTATGATCTCTTTTTTTTGCCTTCCTCTTAAAACCAAAAAAGAGCAAGACATTTTGTCACGCGCACTAAGACTCGGAGCAGAGAGCACGCGATGAGAGGCGAGACTAACTGAGTGTGAGAGAGTGCTCTCACTCGCCAAACCGCACGGTCCCTCGGCAAGAGTGTACAGACTACCAGCCATCATCTTAACTAACACATTATAGTTGCATCGATCATTTTATGGTGTTTGCTGTAGAATTTATTTGTACTACGACACTATTATGCAATGCTTGGCATATAATAATTTAATATGTATATACGGTGGTATTTTAAGAGAGGCGGTTTTTTTTTATCAAGACTTTAGACCGCGTAGGATGACACATTTTTGTTGTCATTATTTTGTGATTATAAATATAAGTTTCTGTTTTGTATTAACATTTCGTTATTGTGTAGTAACTTAAAATCATTTCTTTCATCGCTCTTTTTCTTGAATAAAATCTTGAATTATAATAATAGAATTCGTTCAACAAAACATTATTAGAGGACCGGGCTTCGTATAAATATGAAGAGGCAATTTTCACAGATTACAAAAAGATGACTATGCACAACTGGCAATCAGATTTTTTATGTCGAAATACAATCTGTGTTATCTAATTTAGTAAGTAAACATAATGACTTGAATTAGGCATGTTATTAAATTCGGCTTTACGGTCAAATCGGTAATTGTATTCATATTAAATTGAAATATCACGCTACTAGTAGCAATATCTTAGTAATAATAAGTGTATAAACACATACATTGTTTTGATCCTAAATTAAGTAATAATTATAATACTCGTTTTGTGGAAAACAAAAACAACGAAGGAACCAAAGACACCAGACCTGAGAAATAACAGTTTTTTCTACATTGACCCTGTCCGGGAAAATTACACAGTGATACAACAACAACAACCTGAGAAATAACAGACAGAAAAGTGTTTTTTGTTGTTGTCGTTGTTGTGTTACTGTTTTCCGTACTCGGGTAAAAATAGTTGGAGTTGAATCGAAAACCTCAAGCCAACAGGAAGGGTTATAAATTTAGCAGTCTACGTATACCTATAATATGTATGTGGAGGTATAAAATTTATCGATTCCTTATCATGGGGTATTCAATAAAAGTTAAATAAAAATTCAATAAAACAATTTAAAACAATACAGCAAATATACAGAGTGACTTTAGAATCATTGACATTTTCGTAGTCGGGTAAGTTTTTTAAACTATTTATTTTTGTAATAATTCATATAATGGTACGCTTTAAGCAAATGCATTTAAATCTGTAAATTGTAATCGTGAAAATTGTTGCTGTTAAAAGAAGACTATGATTGGTCTTATTCATAAGGTCACAAAACCATAATACAGATAGGCGCCAGTAACTTATCTTAAGGTAGACTTCGGAGCAATGCGGCTTGCGGCCCCCGGCTTGCGGCTTGCGTCGCTGCGGCGTAGCCGCATAACGAATCGGTGACTTTCGAGCCATGCGTTTGTAGTTACACGTCCAATACGATAATACGATAATTCGTTTGATTCGATCAGTCGTGTGTGCTCTACAATAACTTAAAGAATACTTACCATTTTTATTTAATTTAAGCCCTATTTCTCGCCACACATTTGCCCTAATATTAGGATTTTTATATTTGTTATGTGCGCTATCATCATACAGACAGGGATGTCCAGCAACTAAATTAATTAAATTCTCCTCCTCTTTAGCCGAAAATGCATCCATTTTGAAGAAAAACACAACCTTGCCGTGCCAAAGCCGCGCGGCTAAAGGTAGACTTCGGAGCAATGCGGCTTGCGGCTTGCGTCGTGCGACATGCGACACTTGCGGCCCAAGCGGCCATGCGGCTGTACTTTAAATTAAAGGAGTGTATGAAACCCTTTCCGAGCGAAGCGTCACGGCCGCATGCGACGGTGCGCGATCCGAGGCCGCGTGGCCATGACGCGTCGAGACTAGTATCGTCGCATTAGCCGCGCGGCTTTGGCACGGAAGATTGATTTTTTTTTTCAAAATGGATGCATTTTCGGCTCAAGAGGAGGAGAATTTAATTAATTTAGTTGCTGGACATCCCTGTCTGTATGATAGCCCAAATAAGAATTATAAAAATCCTAATATTAAAGGAAATGTGTGGCGAGAAATAGGGTTTAAATAAAATAAAAATGGTAAGTATTCTTAAAGTTATTTATTTCATAGATTTTTATTCAAGCCTACTCACAATATTTTCCTACCATGGAACTGTGCCGTAAACAAAAATTTTTTAATTTTTTATTTAAACGGCAATACCTATTACCTTTTGTTTCATTAGAATTCAAGTGCCTTTTTATCAATGTTTGGTAGGTTCCTTCTCCTCTCCTGCTTTTGAATATTGGGTCTATGGATTATCTGGTATGTAAGTAATTTAAACAATAATAAATAATTATTTTCCTCCTCTTCAAGTAACATTTTAATATCTACCCATTGTAGAGCACACACGACTGATCGAATCAAACGAATTATCGTATTGGACGCGTAACTACAAACGCATGGCTCGAAAGTCACCGATGCGTTATGCGGCTACGCCGCAGCGGCGTAAGCCGCAAGCCGGGGGCCGCAAGCCGCATTGCTCCGAAGTCTACCTTAATGCGACGATACTTGTCTCGACGCGTCATGGCCGCGCGGCTTCGGATCGCGCACCGTCGCATGCGGCCGCGACGCTTCGCTCGGAAAGGGTTTCATACACTCCTTTAATACAAAGTACAGCCGCATGGCCGCGTGGGCCGCAAGTGACGCAAGCCGGGGGCCGCAAGCCGCAAGCCGCATTGCTCCGAAGTCTACCTTTAGGTAACAGGTATCATTGGGGACTGATCCTGCCTGCGCCTAACCAGTTAAGAAAAATGTTTCTGTGGCGTATCAGGATGCTACAGATTGGAGGCGAGAGGCTCTTCCTTGATTCGTCGACACATAGTATCTTAGTAGTTTTAATATGAATTTGTGTACTTGGCTAGATCTAATTCATTCGAAATAAGCATGCTGTCCTAAACATTTATATGAAAATACCGGCGATAACGGTGCATAAGCAATGCGAAAGATGTCCGCAATACTTTATATGTATAAGTTTATTATAAAAGCTAAAACCTTTTATTTTATTTATATAAAATGTAACACTTAAAATTTTAACTACTGACCTGTTGATGTAGTGAATAATAATTGTTGATATTTGAATCTGTTGATCTAATAAACCATTGATCTCGTGATGTATTGATCTAACTAATAAACCTGTGACCTTTTAAACAGTAGATCTGGTGGTGTTGATCTTGTTAATTTTGACCTAATGAATTTTGATCTAACGTATGTAAAGGTGAACTCAATGATTCATGCCTTTGCCCTGCAGGCTGCAGTGGGATGATTATAGGCTGATACTGTAATTAGTAATTAAGTTTATGTGGCTGAAATCAAGTTACTGATTTTGTCTGCGCTGTGCCAGGGGCCACCCACGTTATTATGTCAATTGAAAACGTCATAAACAGCTTTATAGTCTTAGCTATTCATCCAGCATGATCTCATTGTGACTGCAAATAGAAGATATTATTCAATAGTGAGTGTTATTCAGAGTTTAGTGGGTCAAGTTTCGACATTGTGATGATGGTTTGATATTTAAAGAGATTCTGATAAATAAAAGGTGTAAACCTTGGTCTTTAACTCTATAGAAATAAAGTCGAAGTTTCTCTATAGAAATGATCAAATTTCAAATGTCTGTTCGTAATTTCAAATTAATAGCTAATTATCTTGGATGAATCGTCCAAGCTAATTATGTACGAAAGTATACAATAGGGTGCGTACATCAAATATAAATTTTAAATAATTTTTTAGTTTATTATCCGTCTGTTTGTCTGACCTAAACTCTAAAACGGCTGGGCCGATTTTGTCGAGACTTTCGACACCGATAGATATATTTATTTAGAGTTACTTAGGCTTACTTTTTATTCAGAAAATGTATTTATTTAAATTAACTTTATAAAAGCATCGTGCAGTTCACGCGAACGAAGTCACGGGCAAAGCTAATTGACAATATGACATTTTAGTTTGTTCGTGGCTTTATAGTTGTCTTACCTTAGCGTTATTACGAAAAAAGTTTATTAGCAGCCAATCTATTTCATCATCATCAGCCTATCGCAGTCCACTGCTGGACATAGGCCTCTCCAGTTGCACGCCACTTAGGTCGATCCTCGGCTCCTCGCATCCAGCTCCTGCCAGCCATCTTGTGCAAATCATCACTCCACCTGGCCTGAGGGCGTCCTCTACACTACGTTTGCCGAGACGCGGTCTCCAATCAATAACTCGTTTACCCCAGCGGTTGTCGGTTCTGCGGCTAATATGGCCAGACCACTGCCATTTCAGCTTGCTAATCCGGTGGGTTATCTCGGTAACTTTAGTTCTCAGCTGGATCACCGCCTCTAATCCATTTCGCCTAACAGTAAATCCTTCTTTTGTTCGGTTGGGTAATATTGGAAACGATACTTTCTGAATCGACTTGGGTATTGGTAACGGGCTCCGTTTTCCGCATTTAGGCTCCACTTGGCCCATTATGCGTAGGATGGGGTAGGGAGTTATACCCCAGCTTCGGAAGACATGTTAAGCCGTCGGTCCCGGCTTCTGTCAAGATGGAAGTCGTAAGTACAAGACAAGTCAGAGGCTTGTAATAGAGGGCGCGGGAAACTCTGACACCAGACTCCATCAAGGTTAGTCTCTCGATATGAAGAATATGAACGCGAAGGGCGAGTTCTATTTTAGATCTATACCATTGGCAGAATCATGTAAGGCTCTTGCCATAACACTAAATCGTCACAATAAAAAAAAAACAATACCATAAAACGCTATTTAGTGGACATCCCTAATAAAATAACATAACCAATCAATATACTCGACGACCTCCGTGGCGGAGTGGCGTACACACCGGTTCTTATTGTGTCGCCTGCTCATTGGTCCGGGTTTCGATTCCCGGACGGGTAAATGTAGAATAAAATTGTTTTTATACATGTTCTCTGGTCTGGGTGTTTGTGGTACCTTCATTGTTTCTGATTTCCACGATACGAGTGCTTTAAATAGTTACTCGCTTTGGGATCTCACAAAGTATTATAATTAATAAAAAACCGACTTTTTTTTTTGCCAAGAAAAAAGTTCTTTTCCACCAAGACAATGGAAGGGTGCACACATGTGCAGTTGCCATGGCAAAAATCCATGAATTTGGCTATGAATTGCTCCCTCATCCGCCCTATTCTCCAGATTTGGCTCCGAGTGACTACTTCTTGTTCGCAAACCTGAAGAAATGGCTTGGTGGAAAAAGATTTGACTCTGATGAAGTCATCTCGCAAACAAAGGCATATTTTGAGGACCTCAACAAATCATATTTTTTGGAAGGGATAAAAAAATTGTAGAAGCGTTGGACAAAGTGTATAGAGCTCAAGAGAGACTACGTTGAAAAATAATATCAAAAAATCTGTGTTTTATTCCAAAAGTCACGGACTTATTGACCCGCCCTCGTAGCTTCATATCAGAGTTCAATAACCAATGATGCAATAATTAATTATACAACCATTGCTTTCACAGAAACTAGAAATCTTAAGATTAATAAATAAACACAGGAGCCGTCAAAACGAAATCTATACCACGTTATATCAAGTTTTCTGATATAGACCGCTTTCTAGAGAATGTCTAACAATTTCTCGAGAAAACGCCGATGAATGAAACTTGTTACAATACAAGCGTTTTCTTCATTATAGTTCCTATTTTCTTCTTAAACTAATTGCTAGAAATTACCAATGTAACTAAAATTATTCAATGATTCTAATAAGGAACAGTTATTTACAGAAGTCTGCGATCAACGTTTAAATTACCTATTTATTGTGCATATTGTCTATTGTTTTACACTTTACTGATCAGTAGGCAGAATCAATAAAAATGCATGGCGCTATACATTTTAAAAAAATCAGCAATTATCACTGGCTAAAGACGGAACATTGTTACTTTAGATAATAATATATTTACGCCTTTGCTATAAAAATATTCTAACAAAAAAATCTTTTTTTTTTTCGCACGAAGCAAAAGCGTAAAGCCGGTGCCGGTAAACTAGACCACAGAGTGCTAAGAACGCCGAATAATCGAAATTGTTTCACGAATAGTAGTTCACTCACCTCATATGCCGGTGTGTGCAGACTGTCCTTGATGACTGGCGCACTGTTCCTCGGTCCGATAAACGCCATATTTTCATTTTAAAACATAAAATGATTTATCTCGACGCGAAACACTAATTAGCTCTAATAGCCAGCAACTGTAAACTTTGTGACACTTGAATGTCTAAAAGGACTCTTGTCCCAGCCGTAAAACACTTTCATATGGCACTAATACGTTCCGAATTTGAATTTTTAATTTCACTGGACACTGGCTCAATTTTAATTAACTGTTGATGAGAAAGTAAACTGTCAAATCGCTGTCAGTTTTAGCGCATATAGCACAGATTAAAAATAACGCAGTTGTTATTACTTCACAGCTTGTGCACACTTCCTACTGATGTAATACAAGGTCAGTTGAATTAACGCTAATGTAATGCTTCGTTATTTGTGTGTATACTAATAAGTCGTTACTTTTTGCACGTTGAACATGTTCGAAAACAGAATTGGCGTAAGTTTTTGCTACAAAATCTAGAAGGTTTGGCAGCTTTGTGATGCTTATAGAAGCTTTCGATACTAAAAATATGAAGAAACTGCAGATTATCTAATAACTTTGTATAAATTATTGAGAGTTATTATTTCAGAGATATAGGGCAATGTTTTCATACCTATTTTGAACATAGAGGTGATAAACAGATCAATTTATTTAAGGTCAGATTCATTTTCATTTCTCATACGCGTTCGTGCTAGTTGTAAGTTGTTTGGTGTACCAGTTACTTGCTAGAGGTATAGAAAAATAATATACCGATAAATAACACGATACGAAGGTCGCCAATTTTAAGTCGTTGCAAGGCGATCGTAAATTACAAATAAAATCGGTTACAAACATGAAAGGCTCCATTTTTTTAAATATATCTTTTGTAAATTCATAACAATCAACAAACATATAAAAAAACTAAATACACAATCAGCGAATGAAAAACGTTCTCACTACGATATTTGGGTGCAAATTTAAATATTTTTAAATAATTAAATATTTTTTAAGACATGCCTCACTGGGCCACACAGAGTCATCTAGTCCCAAATTAAGCTACTATTAAGTACCCTGTCGTATGAGGTACTAGACAACCGATAAACTTACTTACATACTTTTTTTTGTAAATACATTCTTATAATACATAGAAAACACCCAGACCAGTACAAACAGACATGTTCATGCACACAATTTTTTGTACTGTGCGGGGATCGAACCCGCGACCCATGGCTCAGAAGCAGCGTTTACTACCGCTGATCCAAATGGTCGTCAAATTTAAGCCTTTAACTTCCGAAGTACTAGACACAATTAAAATTTTATTGTTTGGATGTCACCGGTGACCCCCATGGCGCTCAATGTGTTAATTAATATGCTACTGAGGACCTGAGGTATATCTATTTATATATCTCTATCTATCTATCTAGTCTAGGAATATCTATTAAGTAGGTATGACACAAGATTCAATCGAGGTCCTTTCGAAATGTCATATTCGTAAGGGACCGTGTATCCATTTAGTTCTTACTTTTTAACTATGCATACCAACTGAAATTCTTGAATCCTTAAAAAATGTCCCAAGTCAAGTTTTTATAGTTTTAACCATTGGTGTGAGTAATTAAAAAACTACATACACAATCATAATCAAAACTGTGTCCCAACTTAAGATGCACCCATTTGTCACTTGGGTGTACTTTTACTACAACCTTTATCAATCGAATACTTGAAATATCCATACTATTGCATGCCGACATAATTTGGCCGGGTTATAAAGTTGACACTGACATAAAATCAACGTCAATCATTCAAATGATGACAGTTTTAAGTGCCATTTTTGTATTAGACTGTATCCAGTTCATATTAATCGAGTAACAGTGTGTACTGTAAAACATTGAAGGCTATATGATAATAAACTCCCGAGTAAATCTAGCTTAGGCCATCTACCCGGCCCTGCAAGGTGCAGGGTACTTTCTCCGGGACCCGAGTTTAATTGGGCTCCGCAGCTTTCGCTAGCTTCTAGTGTCGTGTAGATACTTGAGCTGGTAACAGCGGAGTTAGGCCGTAGAGCCTACATAATCCAATGAGGAATCTTACCAATTTTCTTCTTCTACCAATATACCGTTGCTTTGGTAACTTGAATTCCATGATGGAGGCCTTTGCTTTGCAGTGGGATGATTTTAGGCAGTTTTTTTTCTTTTTTATCATTGTTACATAAAAATCAGTAAACGAAATGTAGGTACGTTACTACATAACTTTCGATCAACAACACCAAACTAGATTATTCTTTTTTGCTAAGTTTTAATGGCCAGGTTAAGATTCGTATAGAAGAAAAGAAAATGTTTGGTTGTAGACTGCTTTAGTAATACAAATCTACATGAAAATTGTGTAAAGGATCATAAAGAGACCATTCGCTTGCATTATCTTCATTGGTTAACCCATGCAAAGCCTTTCCAAAAGCAATTCTTCAATGAAACCAAATCAAAACTGTTACTTATCAAATTTAAATAGGGGTTAAAATCTTGAAACTTCAATCCAACGACATTTTTAAAAGTAACCGGTCTAGTCAGAGGTAAGGTATATGATTGGTATTCTCATGATTTTCTTTTAATAACGCGCTTCAGGTATCTACACCTATATTCTCACCCAGCAAACATACATATACCTAAATATGTCAGGTTAAAACATTTTAAAGGCAAGTGAAAAACTCTGTTCTGAAACATTAAAAGCACCAGTTCGACACCGAACCGAGGGCACTTCAGAAACAATAGCGGAGTTTCCACTTATAAACGTTTGGAGGCTTGCCATACGCCATTACATCGGTATTGTGCCGGCTTCAAGTTCTTAATGGCGATAAAAAACACTATAGAGATAGAATTTCACACTTTTAGTCTGACTTTATGCTCTGGAACAGTAACATGAGTAGTAATAAAGTTCACATTATTATCGCTGTTATTTGATAAATCTTTACAGATCTAGAGTCTAGGTTATGCGTAGATGAAGAGAACCGATCAGAAACCAAGAAAACAAGAAGTAAAATGTCTTTAGATCAAAATACAAATATGTTTGGTAGCTCTCAAAGTACTCTTGCGCATTATGAACGCGGTTGCACTGAGTGTGGATATATTTTCTTGTTCTGTCAGTGAATTCACAAGGACAGCTTTGTTAATAAAATAAGCCATTAAATAATCTTTGTTAATAAAAGAATCAATTACACGAAATCGATTTGGCCCTAACTCGTCAGTGCTATTAAAACTTCATTAACTCGCTGTTTGAGACAAGAAAAAAAAAGAAAACCCGTGAGAAATCAAACCATTTGCACTTTTCATAGATCACTTAAGAATTTTTTAAACTACTAACATTTTATTATTTCTAGCTTCTTGACATGCTTGTTATAAGTACTGAATCTTTTACTTAAACCAACATTCGATATAATGACTTTAAAAGCTGAATTACCTAACATTCCTGTCATGTATGCAACTAAAATGCTTTTAGACAGCTTTTAACGACTGTCATAACTGTTTATACTATTCGCCTAAACTAAGTTCAACACTTACGAAACAGGTATTTTTATGAGAGATTAGCGTTATTAATGTGCCGTTTAGTGCCTGCACAATAAATAAGCAATATCACAACCTTATTTCGTCCTATAGGTGGCCTCAGAGGAAAAGGTGGCCACTATTGGCCAAACTTGGAACGCTAACCCGTCTGTCAAGCATAACGATTATGGCAAAGTCCAGCAGAGGATTCATACTGGGTAATGATAGCGTTATTACTGTTTAATAGGGTAAATTAGTCAGTCATATTAAAACATCGTCGGTCGTGCCGCTCCGAGTTGGTTCCCGCTTTCCAACGCCTGTCAGTCACGTAATCACGTTCTTCAACTCAATCATTAGTTTCTGATGCTTACATTACTCGCAAATGGGACATGGTGTAGTTGTAAAGAAATCCTTCAAAGTAATACCATTCACCGTCGTTCGAAGATAATACGCTAATGCTGTTACTAAATCCAATTCATGAGCTTACCGTCATAATTTGCCGCTTGTCACGATGAGATATCGATTATTGTGTCACGATCGATGAATGCGAAACCTAACACTATAATACCAATGTTGCAAGATGCTTAAGTAAGAAATAAGCCTCAATTTTTGGGACATACCTGCTTGACTTGGGCATTGCATTAGATATTTGCTTGGACTAAACGTTATATCGAGATATAAATAAAACGACAATAATGACTGTGATGAGATTTATTTAAGTTTTGACTAAGACTTTTGATCATCTAATTTTGGGATTATGACTAAGACAAATGAACCTTTTATTTAAATGCAATATCAGTAACAGTTGCTTAGTTTTACAGACACTATAAATAAGAAAAATATCTGTAACAGCAAAAGTAAATATTTCCCTCAAGCAACCCTGGATTGAACTTAACCCGAGATTACTTTCAAATTGAAACAAATCCAATTTTGCAATTCCCAAGCACTTTCCGATACCAAAACTGGAGTATTAGGCAACCAGAGGTCACAAACGAAATGCCACTCCACCAGTCGCCCGAGGCCCTGCGTGAGCGATGGAAGTATGAATGCTTTACACCGTGATATCTCTGTTTGTTTATCTAGATGACGTGAGTGGATTTTCACTTTCATTATTTGAACTTTCAAACCATTGTCACTTTTGTAATGATGATAGACTTTAGTGCCTGATGAAATGTTGTTTTTGCTACGACACGCTTGCTAAGTATCGCCAATTTTCTTTGCAAACCGGCATAACATTAATTATCTCTAAGTGAGAAACTGACATCCTTGAGAAAGAAGATAACCATAGATAATTTATGCAGTCGTCAACACCCTAGCCTGGACTAAGCATCGGTCTGAATGACTCAAATCGCCTAGGTATCCTACATATTATATTCCGGGTTTTTTTGGTTTAGATCGACTATCTATCGCCACTACAGTTACTTAAACACCAAAAAGCTATCGGCGCGGCCTTGACTACTGTACTGATTATATTGACAAAAGAAATCCATTTCCTTTGAGCAATGTCACAGAAATAATACAAGAAATTTTAAGATCCCTAAAATTTCTCATTTGTCTAAAATATTGCAGCAATAACTTCATATCGAGTACATACAACAAAGAGCAATTTAAAATTTGCATAATTATTATTTATTTCTAACAATTTCTTTGTTCATGTTTCCTTTAGAATAAAACATTATTTAGGGTACGATGGGACTGACATAACCTGTGGTTAAAGTCCCGAATTAAAAGGAGAATTAAAAAAAAGATAAAAAAAAAATACCATTCCCAATAAAAAAAAAAGCAACCGTTATAAGAGCAACACAGATTTAGCGTCAACGCAAAGAAAATGTCGCCGCTTCCGCCAATCTGAGCGTAATGGCGGAAACCACATGCAAGAAAATTCCGAGAAAGTGCACTGTATTGACGCCATGACGTTTTGCATTATCGCCCTTATATCTACGGCTTAAGATGCGTTCTACTAAAGTGTAGAAAAATTCTTCTAAAGTATAGACTACAGAACTCGAACGGTGTTTTAATTAATATAATTGTTATGTTGCAGCAAAAACGTTTAATTTAACAGTTTAATAATCGTTTTATAAATTTAAGTGGTTATTTTTGCTAAGTATTCTGAAATGACTTCATTTTGTTTTAGTGACAATGCATTTATCGGAAGCTATCGCAATATATAATTATCAAATAGCATGTTATTATCAAATGCAGGCATTTAAATAACCCTCTGAATATGTAAACAGTATGCTGCATATACACACACAGTAGGCACACTTCAGTAAAACAATATTTTTATTTGTTTGTGCTCGTTCAAAGTGTACCAATTTTTCAGTTCTTTGATAACAGATAAGCAGAATTTTGAGCACATTTACTAAGTATATTAATTATTATTATTATAAGCTTTCGCCTACCGTGGTGTGATACAAAATAGCCTGACCTTTTTCAATTTCATCTAAATCGGTTTAGTAGGTTAGAGACATGAAATGCAGTTACTTTTGGATTTCTAATATTAGTAAGGACCTTTTTGATAAAAAAAATCCTCTTTTTGTCTTCGGACCTAATAATTCGAATATCTTTGCCTCGGTTCCCGAATCAAATGATTAATCTGTCGTAAATATTAATAAACCAGCAAAACGTAACAACGTCGTTGCATTAAGCATAAAGTACCCATCCGCTTAAAGGATCTATAAATAAACCTAAACAGTCAACATTAATCAATCAATAACCACGGAAATCGCGACCCCACTCGACAACAATACCATGAAAAAAATTCTATTTATGGCGCGACCGCTAGATGGCGTCCGACCGGAAGCGACGCCATGACAGGTAAAGCGCGGGAAACTGACCATAAATTGCGTGTGTGACCTTTTTGGTGACTAACACAACGCATTTGGAGAGACTAGATTTTTAGTAGGAAAAAACTTGATCAATATTTCACGATAATGAGATTGACTACCATACAAAGTTCTAGATAGTAATTAAACTGTCAAAGTGTCTTATTAACGAAAAAAAGTCTCGTCATTTTATGAATAGACTGCTGTAATTAAAAAAATAAACACACTATGCTCAAAACATGACTTAATGGTGAGGTCTAATGATTTCTCTGCACATTAGATTGTAGATATTTGTCGCAAAATGGCGCCTATTTCTACTACATAAAATGTCAGTGTTTAGCCTGAGGCGTTGTTTGACTATAATAAGTAACATTTCTTTACTCATTTAAATAATAATGGTTTCAATCTTCTGAAGAGATTTCTTGAAAGGAAAGTTTAGAGGTCTGTACAAACCGAATGCAAGCCAGAAGATGTAGACAGAACACTAGGACGGGCTTTAGTTTTAACGAGTTTTAATAAATTATCTGTACAAAGGTGTTTAGAAACAAGCGTCTGCAAGAATTTTTGACAAGTAATAATTGTAATAATCCATCCCAAAAAACCCATCGCTGCTATGGTAACTTGAATACAATGATGGCGGCTTCGTCGTTCAGTAGGATGATTATAAATAGGCCGTTACTATAATAATGAAATTGTAATAAATAAAACTATTAATATCTAAATCAATGAAACGAAAACGCGACTTACAGACGCAGTTTAATAAACGCAAGTACGAACGCAGTATTCAAACATCTGAACGGATCGGACTGCATTTTTGCAGATGTAGCACATAGAATTCTCTAACTTTTTTTCCCATAGGAAGGCTTAAAATTTAGAAAAAAATATCAATTATCTGGGCAATTGTTAAGAACCTAGCTAATCAAGCATGGGTGTTTGTTATTGTGGGTAGATAATATGTAACTTGGTACAGTTTTAATAAGGAAGTTATATAGTAAATGAATAATGCTCAAACCTAATATTATTCGTTCCCTGAGGCGAAATTTAAAAACTGACTAATTGCTAACTGGTTACCTTTTGGGGGTTGCATTTCATTCTTAACAAATAGTACAGATATCAAAACTAGTAAAATGACAGAACTGATTGCGATGGAAAATTCTACCATGGATCCAAACAGATATGAAAATGAAGATAAAAGAGGAAACAAAATTTTGTATTTAGATATATAGTTTTGCATTGAAAATCTTCCTATTTGGTTGTATTTTCTTGTAAATACTCAATTCAAATAAAATAAATTGAAAGAAGTTACTTCGCCCAAGTACTATAGATAAAAAAACTTCATAGCAAGTATATAGCATAGATATAAAAAATGTGCACAAAATACGATTGTACAATTAACTTATTATAAGGTGGATTATTTAATAACAGGCCGATTGATTGAATCACACGATGCAGAGGCGGCAGCGCAAGCACATGCATGCTTATACCATATTACGGCAATCTGCATAAGTAATGCCGCAAAAAACTTAGCGAAGTCCCGACCGAAATCACTAAATGTAATCCCTAAACCAGTGTGATAAGGTTCACAATAAATATCAAGCTGATAACTGTACGATACAGTGCGCAACAGTTGCATGATTTATTAGAATTTGTATGCAACGTACGTTCTGCACAGTTTGAGTTCGTTTTTGCTATGAAAATGGACATTAATGGACATATAGTTAATTAATTGGCGATTTACAGCGGCGGTGACATGCCAATATTAAAGAATTATTAGTAGAAAAGCTAAAAACCAGGGTAATAAAATATAGGAAACTATTCTGGTATTTACCAAAGCAGTTTTCAAACATGTTAGTCTAAGATACTTCTGACTTCCGACCCATTTTTCTAGCATAGATCACTAACTCTTTTGGTCGGAATGAATTCGTTTTTATTAGACAATCCGTAAACCCTTTGATCATCATCATCTAGAAGGCGACTGCGGGATATGATATACCCCATTATCAGCCTACATCAGTGTAATGTTGAGCATAGGCCTCTCCAAAAGGTAGACGTAGGGGGGTTGTCGAAAGCAGTTTGGCCAATGGTTGAAAGACAGTGCTAGGGTTTTTTCTGGCATTACTTGTTTAGTCGCTCCTTACGACACCTATAAGGCGAGAACTGACAGCACAGGGTATACCGCATTACCGCATAGAGCGCAGAAAACGTTAGAATTATAACCAGTTCATCTGTCCACCAGGTAGAGAAAACATTAATTGTAATACAGAAAACATCAACCTACTAAACATCAGAAAATAAAATCGGTCCTAACATAGTACTTTGAGGGAATTGGAGTGCTTTCTTTTATGTAATTATGATGTTATAGCCCCCCTAACGTAACGATAATCGCTACATTAAAGACACTAATAGTTTTTTTTCTAACCAGTTAACCTTTGGAACAAAATAATCAATCAAATTCGACCCTCAGGCCACGATAGAAAGTGAACAACTCAGACAAAATACATAGGCGTCAATGAACGATCCGAGGTGCAGCCATAAAAGTGAGAGTTACGCACGAAATAGCTGATTAACATCAGAGACAATCGCATATGTCCTTGCGTCCTTAAAAATATGAATATTCATATTAAAAACTTAGCATTGTATGAAATGATTTCATGGGTAAGTGTTCCGTGCAATGAATGCTGCCAGGTGACTGTTTTATTAAAGACCTCCAGGTATGGCATGATATAAAGGAAAGTAACCCCAAAAAGGTTTTATAAGAAAACTACGGTTATAGGTAGTTTTTTTTTTTTATCCTGCGTGATATTTTATAAATGTAATTGTTTTATGCCAGTTTTTGCAGTATTGGAAGTTATGCAAGCATTTTTTTTTTTAGCTAGCACGGCCGATTTTGTTAATAACAATATTACTTTTAAATAAATAACCCAGTATAACGAGTTGAAACGTTCTTTAGAATAAGAATCTTCTTCTTAGCTTTCTTACTGAAGATATTTTGAGAAAATCACCTATGTTGCTCAGCTACATATGTACTTATTAATAACTGGTGGAAAAAGTATGATTTTCTCGAGTTAATAATAATTACACAAGACGTTAAAGAGAATGCGGGTCATACTTTTACTGGAGTAATGATGGTTATCTGCCTCTTTGGGGTGTCGTAAGAGGCGACTAAAAGTCTACCCCCCGAGGTCGGATAACCTCGTTCCTCCATTATCGTCCTGACTGCGATCGCCAACTCTGTCAAGCTTGGCAATCATGGCAAAATCCGCCCATTGAAGAGACCCTTGTCAACAGTGGATAGAAGTAGACTGAAGTGGACTGGTATGTGGTAATTAACGGCGACATCGATTTATTTGTCTACGGAACCCTAAAACATTATTGTATACCGTCTAGAAAATTCTGCATACGTGGGTGTCAATGTCGTCAAACGGGGCCGTAATATTAGTTCCTCCAATAAGGATATGACTTCATTCCTAACTGGCCAGTTTAGTTGTAATTTTTTCATCGTCGATTTTGAGATGACATATTATGACAATGTCATGCATATTCTGTAGGAGTTTTGCGCGGGAAACGAGAAAAAGTAAAATGGACTTTGTCTCTTACTACTTTTTAATTATAAGCGGCGCATATCATCGTCACAACAATGTGTCACAGTGAGTAATCAAATAAAATAATGCGATCTCATCAGATTTTTCTATTCACCCTCTAAAGAAAAAAATACAAAATACAATTCCTTTTATACATTTCGACTGCCTGAGGTGCTAATTTATTCGTTGCAATTAGACAATTGGAGAAACTATGTGTCTGACAATAGCTTTGAGTTACATTATGACTAATGGAATAATAAAGTTTATTAAATTTAATAAATTTAGTTCTGGTTATGTACAGGATCATTCTGTTTGTGTGCTGGATCGTACCAAATATGGTTAGTCTGGGAAGGTTATTCGGGCAGCGCCTCCTAAACCTAAAGCTGTCCCAGGCACTGCCCTAATTGCCCTTCGCCATTCTATGGACGGCATCCGCAAGACGAATAATGCCAAAAAGGTTCGTTTAATTTTCTTTGTGTCTATAAATCAAGTCAGAAACATAAATTTTGAGGTTTAAATCGAGAACAAACTATTCCCGAGAGAGTCGATACAAATCTGAAATATAAGGTCGCAAAAATAGAAATGTAATTTACTAAAAAGCATGTCTTATTTTAACCACTGTAGGTCAAGATTACAATATTCAGTAACTTCGTAAAGGAAATAGCATGTTATGTCATAAATGCAAATTATACTGTTAACGATCTAACGTGCATTGTGTTTGTGTTGTTAAGTCTTGCATTGCAATACTTCGCGAAAAACCACATTGTATCCAACGAGCTGCAATTAAAATTTGGAAAGAAAATTACTCAACTGATTTATATGGTTGCATTCGCTTCAGATTTGGTCACTGAACTGTTTCTTCTGACAGTACTCCTAGTCGCCTCTTACGAGTACGACACGCACAGGAAGGAAAGGGATGAAACGGGATGCACGTTGCATGTAACAAAATCTGCAGACTTTGGTCATGCGTTTGACAAGCCCAATAATTTCTCCTTAAGAAGATGTGTGACCTGTGTCTAACAGTAGATTGAAATTGTCTAGTAATGGATGATGGTGATTTTTATATCGGCTGTGTTATTTTACCTAAGTTCCTATACTTTTAGCAACCATCAATTTTTAAACAGTATTATGTAATTCAATAACAAATTGTTTTTTACGCGTAACCAATCTTTTTAACAGCTGATTGTGACACAAACTGCAAAGTGTGGACCGTCAGTAAAATTTTATAGTGTCGTTCATATTTATCGCCTTTTGCACAATTACGAAGCCTTGTGTGGTGATTGTTTTGTATTTTAAAACCTGTTCTGGACCTCATACATGCCGCCAGACAGGTTTTTGTTTAGACCATTGTAAATTTGTCAATGGAATCAATTTTTCAAATCGATGCGTGACTCTACTAGGTTGACCATTTTCGATTACTTTTTTTCGTTCGATACTCGTAGATTATAATTCAAAATTAGTCTCATTTAAATATAAAATACACCATCCCTACAAAAATTGTGATTATTTTTTGACAGAAATATAATAAAAAATGATCAAAAAGACAAAAATCATAAATTAGCCACCATTGGTGGCAAATCAGACATCACCGAAAATCGTAAGAACCGACTCGAAATTGATTTCATTAAGGTCGTCATTCGTTTTTTTTTTTGTTTAGTTAAAACAAGAGTATAAATATTTACAACATTTGCGCTTCAGCTAAACTTAAAAAAGAGAATTTTTGAAAAAAGAACACATTCTGCAAATTCGAATTTCAAATATCTGATTCTCAATACTTTTTCATGGCATTCAAATCGTTTCAAAGCAGCAAACCAATTGGAAATTAGGAATACCATTGAGCAAATAAACGACATGTTTTATCATGGTAAAATCTTACTGTGTCAATGATATATTACACATTGAGCCCACGGTCCGGTGGCAAAGGAAATCGCGACTTATATAACATAGCATCGGAGATTTCGATCGCGATTACATACCTAACCCACCTAGTTGTTAATAATGCTAATAGGGTTCACTGAGGCAAAAATGATTAGAAGTTAACTGCTTAATGACTTTTTATTGATTCTGATAGATAACCTAAATATTTTTTCGCTCTGTTTGGCCTACGTTTTTTTGAAATTGTTTCCTAGACAGTTTATTTTTGCAAAATGTCCGTCCACCTGGTTGGGTCCTAAAGATCTTCATTTGGCACTTCAGTAAAATTATAATTGCACAGTGATTTGAAAAACATACCTTATTTTATTGGCTGAAGGTAGTCAATTTTAAAATGAGAAGAGAGTTTAGAGACGATTTGAAAATTATCACTTTTTGAGCCATTCGGAGTTGACACTTTCACTAGACGCCAGTCGATGTGATGACAAGCAAAGTCCTATGGTGTCTTGGACTATTTTATTTTCTTGACATTATTCTAATTAGCAATTTGTAATCATTAATTTTATTTGACATCATATTTTGGAATACACAGTGACTTACTTCGTACTTAGATGATTATTAATTTAATTGTAATATTAATGTGATTTAATTACCTAGTTGACATTTATTTTATTTTATTTACGATTCACGAATACCTCATCGAGGTCATAATGTATTTACTTTTACCATCTTTTGTACCTAAATGTTTTATGCGGTTCTAATTATGTTATGAGTGAATAAATGAATATGAATATGTCACGAAAGGTGTTGATAAATAACCTCAACTCTTGGTGCTGATAAATTAACCTCAACTCTTAAGGTAGTGTTAATTATAACGTAATTGCGTATAACATTAGTACTTCATCGAGCATTCGACTATAGTTCTCATTTGTTTTCCTGTTGACTCTTATGTCCTAATACGGACTCACTATACATAAAGCTATAGTAGACTTGTTTGCAAGTCGATTTCCTTAAGAGATTGCTAAATCTTGCAAAAACAATACAAGTACCACTAATGAGGAATGCCCAAACTAACGTTTGTAGCAGGTGCTTATTTAGTGTGGACGTTTTTAGGGTTCCGTACCCAAAGGGTAAAAACGGGACCCTATTACTAAGACTTCGCTGTCTGTCCGTCTGTCCGTCGCTCTGTCACCAGGCTGTATCTCAAGAGCCGCGACAGCTAGACTGTTGAAATTTTCACAAATTATGTATTTCTGTTGCCGCAATAACAACAAATACTAAAAACAAAATAAAATAAATATTTAAGGGGGGCTCCCATACAACAAACCCGTTTTTGTTTCCTTTTTGGTACGGAACCCTTTGTGCGCGAGTCCGACTCGCACATGGCCAATTATTTAAGTCACTGATTGTGAATCTAGATTTATATTTTCTTTATATTGAAAAGAAAGTCGTGTTAGTACCTATACCACTTATAACTCGAAACCGTCTGGACGATTTTTATTATGATTTTTGTGTTTTTTGATTTGTTTTCATCGGGAATAGGACGATAAATATTAAAAAAGTTGAAAGTTTAAAAATAATTGCATTTCTTGATATTTTTTCCAACCACGCCTTATTTGATGACAATGACATTTAAGATGTCAAAATCAAATAATAGGGGTTAAAGTTTGAAATTGCCGATTATTTTCCCACTTTTTATTTTGTTTATAGCTCTTAAGTATAGTCATAATATTATTGCGTAATTCTTTTTGTATTGTATCTAAAACTAAATAAAGTAACTTTTGACTAAAAAAAAATGCAATACTAGTGCCTATTACTTCAAAGGAAGTCGTTGAAAAGACCCCTTACAATGTGTCAGCTGACCTTCTTGCTTCAATTAAGTATATTTGAATTATATACTTTGATTTTCAGAAATTTAAATACTATAAGCTACACAGCTTTATAACCATCTAACTTTCACCTTTAATTGCATCGAAAACGGTTAAGGCGTTTTTAAAAAAACTAAAAAATTGTTAGTATGGAAAAATGACTTTTCTCGATTTCGTCCATACAAAACGGCAATTTCATACTTTAACCCCTAATACTATTCTAGGGCGATACTAAGTTTGCGGGGTCTGCTATAAATAAATGGGCTATAAGGAAAAATCATAGCTAAATAAGCTGTAAAACTCTTTGCATTTCGTTTACTTGGTAGAAAATTCAAAGCGTCATACAATCGTTATATCTCTGTACAAATGACATCACTTGTCCTTAAGTTCTTAAGGTACAGAGTTTATTATTATGTCGTCTCAGAGTGAAGGTCGATATCTTAGTAATTGCGTAGATCGTGTTAGCTAAGGTGTAATCATGGTTTTTGTTAAATCATATGATCTCTGACTATGTTCTTTACTGTAATCTTATTCTTAATTACTACTAGCGGACCCCGCAAACTTCGTATTTGATTTAAATGTCATTGTCATAGAATAAGGTGTAGATGAGAAAAATTAAAAAGAAATCAATTTGTGTCGTTAACTTTTCAATGTTTTTTATATTTACGAGTATTATCCTATTCCCAACAAAGACAACTCAAAAAACACCAAAATTGTAAAAATTGGCCCAGCCGTGGTGGTGTGAATAACAATACTTTCTTTTATAGATTTAGAAGAAGATAATACGAGTACCATTCTCTTATTGCTGTGGTTACTTGAATTCAATGATGGGCCTTTGGCCTGCAGTGGGACGATTATTAATAAGCCGTTACTATCTTAGTAATATTTCTAATACTAGCTGTTTTGCCAGCGACTTCTTCCGCGTCAATTTCTATCACATAATTATTATGATCGCGACTAAATAGTCAACATTTTTCAATCATGCTTCGCTCCTATTGGTCGCAGCATGATGTTATGAAGCCTAAAGCCTTCCTCGATAAATTGACTATCCAACACAAAAATAATTTTTCAAATCGAGCCGTTACTACCTGAGATTAGCGCGTTCAAACAAACAAACAAACTCTTTATCTTTATATAATATTAGTATAGATTATGAAAGCAATAACTTGGATGGGTGTTTGTAACTGTATTAAGCCAGAACGACTACACGAATTTGGATGACATTTGGCACAAGTATTAATTATGAGCTTAAATATAACACACGGGCTTCTTTTTATCCTAAAAATTAAGTTTCCATAGGATAATATTAAACTTCAGACATCGAAATCGCAGCCAATCGCAAGTATTGCAAATATGAAAGTTTAAACGTGTTTTTTATATTTATATTTGGGGACTAAACGTACTAAGGTACTACGTAGAAATGTAAATGAAAATTAAATGTTTTCTTACGGCGTAATGGCATAGACAGAAAACAGATAGCTAGGTAGGTATACCAAAAATTTTGTACTTCATATCCGTTTAAAAATATGTTTAATATAGGAAAGTACGCTCCGAGCTCCATCGCTTTTTTCGCCGGTTCACAAAGGAAGCTTGATCAAAGATCCAGTTTCTGGCACAGTTGTTTCACTTATCTCAATTTACATTGCAATGACGCCATACTGGATGTAACACTTTCGTTCTATTACCGCAATGTGTTTATAATTAACTTTTTAAGTCATCCATCAATGAGATCACTTACTTTATGGCTTTGGACATTTTTTTATGCCAACGAAAAAAATACAAATGCATTTTTTAAATTAAATATCAAACTTTTTGGTGAGTTGACGAATATTATATCGTAAAAGGATTGAAAAGTATCTAATAGGAGCTTCAAACTACACTTACAAACTATAATTTAGAATGTGCATTAGGCAAATTTATTTGTTTAAGTTTTAAATCAAACGCTTAATTTGATTAACTGTGAGGGATGATTATATGCAGATATGATCATCCCACTGCAGGGGAGTGCAGGGCAAAGGCCTCCATCATTCATCCGAGCACAGCAATGATGGGTACAGGCATAATCACCACGCTTGCCGAATGCGGGTCAGTGATCAGTGATCAGAAACCCGAGCAATGTTTCAAAATTCGTAACTCTAGTCGCTCGTCCTGGGGATCAAAACCATTACCCTGTGATCTTAGCCCGGTACTTAACCACCAGACTAACGGGGCGTAGATACATTAGATCAACTTATTATTAGGGAATGCCTCATGGCACTAAGTCCACCTTTTGTACAATTACTGTTAGAGTGTGCAATAAAGTAATACATATACTGTTTTAATATACTGTTTTAAACTTTCATGGTCACTATCGTAAGAGTTAGTTTATTCGAGATTTCTACCATGTAGGTTGTTTTTTTATGAGTTTCCGATATTTCGGGACTGTTGCAAGCGCCATGATAGCGGAAGAACTGATGTGCAATAAAGCTTAAATAAATAAATAAATATTATTGAATGTTACCGTAAATGATCTTACTAACTAGTTCCGCAACTCAAATAGTACAACTGGTAGCACAGATGACAGCAGATCAATATAGACACTGGGGTATCTTAACCTAGTTGACATAGGTGCTAGATTGCAACAAAAATGTTTAGCCTCGTGTGCAGGCCACTGCACATTCCGAACCATAAACAACACAACGTAGGTTGCTTCCTGCAATAGGGTTAGGGTAAGGACACATAGATTCGATACTAAATAACGTTTAACGTTATTTTGAAGGTTAATGGAACTTTTATTTGATATCAGTCGTCAAAACAAATTTCTGGCACAAAAATTTGTCAAAATACTAGAAATTAGACAATTTTGATCGTTATTTTCAGTCGATATTTGTCAGTAATTTCTTTTTTGGCATTAATTCGAAACTGGTGGCTTGTTTCAGCTTCTCGTCTGTAATTGTTTTATTAAAAATATTCCTACCCTTCGGGGTGTTTTTAAATTTAAATGGGACCGACCTTTTTAGCTAAGTAAAGTGAAATTTGACAGATTTTAATTAATGCTGAATTGAAATATTGAAGATAATTTTGATTTTATGTTGCTTATTCGGCTAGTGTGGGTTAGCCCTGCCTGCACACTTGTCCCGAAGCAATGTTAACTGGTAGGTTTAAATATTGGGACGTGTAAAAGCGCATCCTGGGGCCTATTTGCAGTAATAAAACTGTTTTACTGACAGTTATGTGTCCTGACATTTTAGTTGTGAGAATGAGCCATGTGCCCTAAGCTCTAGTATACCGTTCGCATACATATTAGGGCAGAACGAGATTCCTACAAGTGTCCGATTTGTCTGCCGCATTATTCATTTAGTATTACAGGTTTAGAATGTAATGGAATGCGTGTTTGGATTGCTAAGTCACTGTTCCGAATATTGTTCAAGTTTCGTAATGTACTTTTGCGACTGGGACTTGAATGTTCCGGCTATATTTATTTTTGAAAATAGTACCTACCATCATTTCTTGTTCGATGGCTATCGTTAAAGGCACCAGAAGAGGACGAGAAGCAGTTATATTATTATAGTTAATATATTATATATTATTATATATTATATATCGTATTGGCTTAACTGCGATACACTCGCCAGGCGTGGCGATTACGGCATATTCCGAAGGTGGAGTTTGTTTGTACACAAGACGAGGTGCGAAAGTCCAGGAAAATCCCGGATTGTCCAACCATTCGACAAGAAATTCGATTATGTAATTCGTCCACGAAAACAATTCCTTAGTAGCTGAATTGGTTAGAGAGCAGAGCAGTCGCTCGATAAGTCGAAGGTTGTCCGTTAAAGTCCAATCTAAGGTAGTAAAATTTTTTTTTACTCCTACACTATCTTACCTTCAATTAAACCTAACTACGTTTTTCCACTACACATAACACGAACCAAAAGTCACAAAGAAAGTTAATAAAACCAATCGAGTTTTCTAATCTGTGGATCGTAAACACGCACTTTTAATAGCAAATGGTACTCGTACTATTCATCACAAATGGATGAGGTTTTCCTAAAGTTTGATTTGAATTTTTAACAGAAGATAAAATATTAGATTCTCAATTCGACCAGTATGGTAGGTTTAAATTGGGACGTGTAAAAGCGCCTCCTGGGGCCTATTTGCAGAAATAAAACTGATTATAACTGATTTTAAAAGTGTTTATTTCTTTGTATGCCACACAACTTTTTAGTAGGTTGACCGATTTCGAAATTATTTTTACCGATAGATACATCAAAGTATGATTCCAATTTGAAAAATAAAATTGGCCCTAGGCGTAGACAAATAGTAGTTGCGATAAGTAAAATAAATTGAAAAATTCGACAACATTGACCTAGCTCGCACTGGCACGACATATAATTTATTTTTATGTAAACATAATAATTTAAAAAGAGGCTGTCAATAGTGACCGAGTATCTTGCGCTGCTCCTTTTCAGTACTAGGCCGCTTTGTCTCGAAGCAGTGGTAGGTTTAAATATTGGGACGTGAAGAAGCGCCTCTAGGGGCCTATTTTTGCAGAAATAAAATAGATTTGACCGACTTAATCATGCATCAATTTAAAAATTAGGTAGGTAATTTGTTTTTCTCTTTTCGTCGCTATTTTTGTGAGTCCTATTATTATTCACTACCAATAACACAGAACCTACTGTTTAACAAATACCGTTATCTTCTAACAAATAAAGCCATTACATTACCCGTCACGCTATTTTTGTTTGATGAACCCATTAAAACCTTTTAGGGATGACCCAAATACCATTCAATTGGCAAAATAATCGATTAAAAAAACAGGTTGTATCAAACGCCTATTACAACGTACGAGTTATTCGTTGTTTGACCTTCGACGAGCCAAAACCACTGCCTACAGATGCGAAAAATTTGGTCACACAGCCGTGAACTCAATAAAGACGGCGTAATACATATTATATGAGCTAATCCGAGCATAATGTCCACATAGTTGGGTGGTCTAGCTGGAACGGAAATTCTTCTTATTCACTGATGCTTGTCGAATTAATATAGGAATTTCATTCAAACACGAGGAATGATTTCTTCTTGTTAAGCTTTAGCGTTTCATTTAATTTTTAACTGATTGCAAAAAGGAAAGGTTCTTAATTCGACGATTTTATTTAACATTTTACAGAGTTATCAGACTTAAGTAGTTGTTTTTTTAATAGAGTAAATATAAAAATTAGTCGCAGATAATTTTACGTTAAGAATATAACGCCATTAATATAACATGAAGAAGTAGATATCCAATAAGTGACAAATGAGCGCCCACCAGAACATTTTGGTGCTCTTTCAAGTTACCAACATTCAACTTTATGTCATGTACGTAAGGTTAAATTTCTATTAATGCAGGTATAGCACATGACATTAGCTAAGTTGCTTTATTTGCGGACATTTTCATAAGCCATTTTCAGATATTGTGTATTCAGTTCCTATTTTTAATCAATTTTTACAGTGCAGTAAAATATTTAGAAAAAAAATAATAACCGAAAAATAATTTAAAAAAAATACTGTTCGATTTCAAACAAACAAGCATTGGCGATTGTGAATATTTCTTTTGCAAATTTAAATTAGTTTTTATCAGTTCTAGGTCTGTTTTTTCTTAAAAACAGTGAATTGGATACGATAATAATAGATCAATGAGTTTAAAATAGCATTAAAATCCACTGATATTAATGAATATTGATGATAAATATTTATAATTGAAGCCTTTGTTATTCCCATGGTCAAATTGATTGACAAACCCGCCTACATTACTATAACCTTTTTGTACACGGTTTATTATGAATCGATTAATTCAGCACAATCAGTTTCGTAAACATCTGACATAATAATCACAACACTTTCAATCAAATGGAAACATTTGACCCTCTTATCAACTGAACTTGTAATACAACACTTTTAAGTTATAAATTGTAGGATTGCATCAATTATTTTAATTATTCAACCAATTATTAAAACACAGTTTACCATCTCAAACGCATTTCGTGTTGCACAGCTATGCACTTTCCAATGCATGGAGATTGAAATATATGCCTTTTCCGTGACGAGATGTTTCCGCAATAACTACAAACGAGTTGAAAGGTACATCACTTGACACATACACTTTTCTTTTAAACGGCACAAACACAAAACTACTCTCGTAGAGAGAGAAATTATTCGTACTGCGACGGACGTCCGCCCCGCGTCGCGGTTCTAGACTGACTGATTATGAAGAGGTAGTTAGTTGCGGTGGGAGTTAGAATGTGTTATTCGAATTAAATTGCGGATGTCTAGTTATCTTGTGTCTCGTGTCATACGAAGGGAGATGTTAAAACGGGATAGGCAATGGAACCTTGTGATGCCGCAAAAATAAAAAGCTGCAACTCTTCTTGTTCTATGGGTGTCTAAAGAGGAAGTCAGGAATACCGCCAGAAAACTGACAACAGCCTCCTAGACCATTGGTCAAACTGCCGTCCTAGCTTAGCGATTGTGGCTCCTTTTAGACAGGTCAAGGACAAAATATGATGATAATGACGAAGTAACGAAACATAAAGTAATGATGATGTTATATGTATATGCTTGCACGATATGTTATGTGATCTCGAATAAACTTTCCTTACGGCCATTTCCAATAACCTATCTATCTTCAGTTTTGGCATATCGGAGATAGGAAACAGTTTCTTTCTCTGTTTTTGCCGTCCAGAGAAACAAAGACAGAAGTTGTTTTCTATCTCCGATATGCCAAAACTGAAGATAGATAGGTTATTGGAAATGGCCGTTAAAGTATAGATAGATACTAGATAGATACACTTTATTGCACACCATAAAATTTAAAAATAACACATGAGTAAGATTTAGATTAGTACAATTTAGGCGGTCTTATCGCTTGCAGCGATCTCTACCAGACCAGGCATGTATACTTTTTTGATTTAATTCCTTTGCTATAGGAGTTTTTTTTAAAGTTCATTATCGGGTTTCACTGCTACATTTCTTTATGTAGTAGTAGCGACAATTTCTCGTATTAATTAATATAAACCAATATGGTAAAGGTACTCCTTAATAAGTTTTTTCTATTAATAGAAGAGTTATTAGCAAACCTGATGTCAATTAACGCAGATACATAATAGATAGATAGATAGATAGGTACTCTTTATTGCACACCATACAAAAATAATGTTTAACTTAAAAAAATGGTTGCCTGTAAAGTCGGTTTTACGGGCGAAGATTTTACGTGACAACGTCTTTTTCTCGGTAGAATATTTATTGATATGAATATAATTAAATTGCACAATAGGAACAAGGAATTGAATGAAAATAAGAATTGCACAAATTTTAACTATAGAAATATATTTTGTTTACTAAAACATTGTACATGTAAACTTAAACTTAACTAATTCCTATTTGAGTGATTTTGTTGAGGATAGGACGATGATAGGAGAAATATGAAATGAAAGGAAGTGTTTCTGCTGTAATGTGTCTTGCGAAAGTCAAGTCTTTTTCCAACGCCAAGAACGTTCGAGAAAGACAAAGACAGAGACACAAGCATGCGCCGATTCAATGCGCCTAATTCTCTAGTGCTGCGCGCGCGGCAGACCGATCATAGTTGAGTGGGAGAGAGACGCAAGGCATTCGGCGGGCCTCTCTCTCGTTCGGTGACTCATCGTAACGTTACCGAGCGTTACACTTTTTCATAAGTGACTCCCAGCCGCAACCTAATTTAAGACGTTGTCACGTCAAAATACATTGTGTACAATTCAGGCGGTATTATCGCTGATAGCGATCTCTTCCAGACAACCTTCAGGTAGAGAATACTTGAAAATAGATAAGAGAGGAGAAGGTGGCAAAGAATTTCAGAAATGTGAACATTACAATACAAAATATTAACTGTGTGGACAAACATTACTAACTAAAATAAAAGTATAAATATATAATAATGATAAAAAAAAACAAAAAAAACATAAACTACATATTAATATACTTACATAAATAAATATACATACATATACATACTATACATTAATAAACATACCCTAAAATATTAAAGAGAAGACGTTCCCGTCAGTTTTCTTCGGGCGACATTCTTTTAGACGCTCCTTACGACACCCATAAGACAAGAAGCGGTGGTTCTGTTTTTGTGCCGCCACCAAAAATAACATTTCGCTTAAAATATTAATTCTCATTTGAAGTATTCTTTGCTTACCTGCAAAGAAACCGTTTGCCTGCCAGTGACACTTGGCGACCTTTAAAATAAACGTCCTTGCCTTATATGTTCTGTTTTTAAGTTACGAGTATATATTTTTAAATGGCCGTATGACACCAACGCCCATTCAAAATGACCACTCGTACACATATTATGGTTGATTTGAAATCGATACTTAATCGAATACGTAGGTACGCGACAAAAACAGTGATTAAAGAGAATCGAGTGATGCTTAAGGTTTAATAATTTTTTGGATTTCACATCTTTATCAAAGACATACTTTATAAGATCTGTTAAAACCTTTGATATATTTAAAAAAAAAACGGCCAAGTGTAAGTAGTACTCGCACATGAAGAGTTCCGTACCAATATCTATACCTAAAAAGGGCAAAAAAACACGTTTGTTTATATCAGTAAAAATACAAAATATAAAAATTTATACTTAGTTACTATCACGGTTCATGGGATACAGCCTGGTGACAGACAGACGGACGGACATACATCGGAATCTTAGTAATACAGTCCAGTTTTACCCTTTGGATACGGAATACTAAAAAACTCAATCCTAGTTTCAAGGCAGTGATAATAACGATTCACTTCACAGTAGGATTATACCCATTACATCATTAGAGCTTTTTGTAGCTATATGTTTGAAGTAACTAACATTTTTTGTTGGGCTAAAAAACCTATGAACATTGATTATGTTTAGCGCTGCTCGTTCAATTCGGTCGTCTAAATAAATTTTAGTCAAATTTTAGTAACATAAATGTATACCTAAATCGAAACGCCCCGTCGCGTTGGTCCCAAATCCCGGTCCCGGGTTCAATCCCTGGGTCGGGCAACAAATAGTTTGGAATTTTCGAACATTGCTCGGGTTTGTGATCACCAACCCGCATTCGGCAAGTGGTGATTACGCCAGTACCCATCATTGCTGTGGTAACTTGAATTCAATGTTGGAGGCCTTTTCCCTGCAGTGGAATGATTATATAGTCTGTTACTAACTACCTAACTATGAATCGGATTCGTAAATTTTTTCCTTAATTTAACAAAATGTAAATAACGCGGCTATCCGTGACCACGAACGTTGTGATATGTTAAAAAGTCAGGATAATAATCCTTACTAATATCATAAGTTAATGTAAGTTTGTTTGTTACGCTTTCAAGCGAAAACTACTTAACCGATCATCATGGAACTTTGCACACATATTCTTGGTGGTATTAGAAGTAACATAGGCTATTTGGTATCCCACTGTTGGGCACAAGTTACCGCACGCGCGATTTAAAGTGTAGTTCCCTTGGGCATGGCCGCGGCAATAAGCTAGTAAAAGTATAAAATATCGTATTCGTATTTTTTTTCCTTAATGGTACAAAAGTAAATGGCTACCCGTGAACAAGAACTCTGTTGAGTGTATATCTATACTAATATTATAAAGCTGAAGAGTTTGTTTGTTTGTTTGAACGCACTAATCTCCGGAAGTACTGGTTCGATTTGAAAAATTATTTTTGCGTTGGATAGCCCATTTATCGAGGCAGGCTTTAGCCTATATAATATCACGCTGCGACTAATAGGAGCGAAGCATCAGTGAAAAATGTTGCAAAAATAATCGCGATAATAACAGAAATTGACGCGTACGACGTCGCGGGCAACAGCAGCTATAGAATATAAAAATCGCGCTGTCCCTTTTGTTCTAGCTGTCATGGTTTCAGAAAAAACTTATATCGAAGTTTTTTAAAAATGTCGTCGGTCCATAGATTTAGTAGGTTTATTGGACAATTCAAAGTGACATTTTTGGACGATGTTTCTCGTTTTTATTAAAACGTAATCAAATCAAATATCAAATATATTTTATTTTGCTCAAAATGTGGTACATACAGATCTTAAATTTTAACAGTGTTTCACACAATTTACCAGAATCTGGCATGCAAACAATTTTTTTTATATACAATAATTACTAATTTTAACATCATATTTCTTTGAAAAAATTAAAATATTCCTCCACTGAGTAGAAACAGTTATGTATCAACCAGGTTTTTAGTTTCTTTTAAACATTTCTAATGATAGAGACTTCATATCATCGCTCAGTCTGTTATATATTTTGACTGCCATTTGGTAGCTATTTTGGCCATATATCCGAGTCGTTACTGTATTTAGTATCAGCGTAGTGATTACTTGTTAAGTGGTTCTTACATTTTATCTACGTGAATACCCCGCGATTTAGTATTTGCATGTACTTTTATCATAAGTCCTCTATGAATAAATGAGGCATTGTTTGTTAGTGGGTTATCTTTACGATAAGATGTCTACGATAACATTATGACTGTTTTTCTGGGTGAAAATTACTATGCGCAGCGTCTTACTGCAAGTGTAATAATTATTTAGATACCTAAGTGACTTATAACAAATTCGATTATGGTTCCACTTAACTAAGCCCTGTTCGTCTAGTGCCGCCGGGTAACCTAGGTCCGATCCCTGGCTCGGGCAATTACATTTTTTATGAGCATTGCTCAGGTTTTTGATCACCAATCCACATTTGGCAAGCGTGGTGATTATGCCTGCACCCATCATTGCTGTGGTAACTTGAATTCAATGATGGAGGCCTTGATTATAGGCCGTTATCTTACACGACACTATGGAGGCTGCGCCCGATGTACGTAATCGAAACTTGGACACTGACAAAGCTGGCTGGTTCATCGTTTTCAGGTGCCTCAGCAAGCAATGGACAATGCTGGGTATTTCTCTGTGAGATTATTTACCAGAAAACGAAAGTGATTGGGCCGTTATCTTACACGACACTATGAAGGCTGCGCCGATGTACGTAATCGAAACTTGGACACTGACGAAGCTGGCTGGTTCATCGTTTTCAGGTGCCTCAGCAAGCAATGGACAATGCTAAGTATTTCTCTGTGAGATTATTTACCAGAAAACGAAAGTGATTAGGTCGTTATCTTACACGACACTATGGAAACTGCGCCGATTTACGTAATCGAAACTTGGACACTGACGAAGCTGGCTGGTTCATCGCTTTCAGGTGCCTCAGCAAGCAATGGACAATGCTGGGTATTTCTGGAACGAAAGTAATTGACATAGCTTACAAAATCGGCATCCTAACTTTTCGATTTTATTATTGCTTTTCGAATCGAAAACTTTTTCGAAACACCGAAGGCAGAAAACTAGGCTACGCACAAAAAACTAAAAAGCTGACAATATCTACAGGTACACAAGACTCCACTTGAGTAGGTGACAAACAAGCAATCATCTACAATCATTCGACTCTAAATTATAGCTTCGTTTCGTGGTAAATTTGCCATAAGTTACGAGTAAGTTTTAGAAATGTGTTCTTCATCGAAAGTTATTTACTTCGATCATTACACATCATTTCACTTACCGATTCGATTTTCAAACTCGTTATTTTCGTCGCTAATTTGTTTTTTATTTTACTTAACGTCTTCAATGCCAGTACCATTTGATGAACCAGGTCTGTTAAAGGCAGACCAATGGGGACTACCGTTTCTTTGCTCACCAGTTGGCGCCACTGTAGACTGAGGTCCGGAGGTTAAGCTGTCAAAGGCGATTGGCGCCGAAACAAAGCGTTATATCTTGAATCTAATTAAGGTTATATTGTTTATAAATAACTATCTTGATATCAACAAACTAACTTCTGAAATAGTTGCTCTTGAGGCCGCCTATTTTTTGCGCTTTTTCTTAATTCCGCTTTTAAAGCGTTCACATTAATCGCCAAATAATCCATATTTGCGATATTTTACGAAGGAGATCACTTTCCAGCAGGTAAATTAAAGAAATTTTGATTTATGCAACAAATTCCGCTAAAACCAGTGAAAAGTGATTGATATCGGACCTCACGCGACACAAGCGCCTCTAGTGGCAAATTCACCAGCGATAGCCCCCATTATGTTAGTAATAGAATTCAAAGCACTTAGAGCTGTGATTTAGGTAGTTTAAATCGCCATTAGGTTTAAAACGGTGCGTTAAAAATGTGCTGTACAGTTTGAGATCGACTAAACGAAGAATAAATGTATTTTTCTTATAAATTTAACGATTGTCACACTTGTCGAGCTTGGTTATCAAATTAGTAATTTTGTAAAAGCTTATTAAGTTATTATAATGAAATCATCCATCATAACGCCCCGTTGGTCTAGTGGTTTAAATACCGGGCCAAGATCTCGGGGTCCCAGGTTCGATCCCCGGGTCGGGCAACAAAAAGTTTCGAATTTTCGAACGTTGCTCGGGTTTGTGATCACCAACCCGCATTTGGCAAGCGTGGTGATTATGCCAGTTCCCATCATTGCTGTGGTAACTTGAATTCAATGATGGAGGCCTTTTCCCTGCAGTGGGATGATTATAGGCTGTTACTTACTTTTTTTACATAATCATCTCAGCCAAACGACGTTAAATGCTGAAAATAGGTATCCTCAAAGGATGAATATTTAAAAAATAGTAAAAACAATCCGAAATGAAATATATTTGCAATAACCACAGACTACAAAGCAACGTGCTCTCGGAATTCTATCAGATGCAATATTAAAAGCAAATATGCCATCGAATTTCTGAAATTGCCACAAAAACGTTTGCAGTTTGAAAACATTATCCAATGAGTTCCTATTTTAAAATTCTATCTGTGGTTACACGTGGCGGGAACGAATTCTGTTTTAGAATCTAGAACAGTTTTCAATTAACTTGATCTTGGCCGTATCAACTCTGAGTGTTTAGAAAAAAATATTAGTTTTTAGGGTTCCGTACCCAAAGGGTAAAAACGGGAACCTATTACTTAAGACTTCGCTGTCTGTCCGTTTGTCCGTCTGTCCGTCTGTCCGTCGCTCTGTCACCAGGCTGTATCTCAAGAGCCGCAATAGCTAGACAGTTAAAATTTTCACAAATTGTGTATATCTGTTGCCACAATAACAACAAATACTAAAAACAAAATAAAATAAATATTTAAGGGGGGCTCCCATACAACAAACCCGTTTTTTTGGCCTTTTTGGTACGGAACCCTTCGTGCGCGAGTCCGACTCGCACTTGGCCGGTTATTTTAACTAACAACGTATTATTACCTAATATATTGAATATGGCCAGTAACAGGTTATCTTCTATTTGTCAACATATTTTTTAATCATCAACATCGTAGCACGTAATATTCCCAGTAACAAGATTTCTAATGTTTTGTCAACAGCAGAGAAAAATATATTTTACTAGCTGTTGGCCGCGACTTCGTCCGCGTCAATTTCTGTTATTATGATCGCGATTAATATCAATAATTTTTCCCGTTTTTGCAACATTTTTCACTGATGCTTCGCTCCTATTGGTTGCAGCGTGATGTTATATAGCCTAAAGCCTTCCTCGATGAATGGACTATCCAACACAAAAAGAATTTTTCAATTCGAAGTCGAACCAGTACTTCTGGAGATTAGCGCGTTCAAACAAACAAACAAACAAACTCTTCAGCTTTATAATATTAGTATAGATTATTCTTAACTCAACTGTTCTTTGTTACAACTTGTAAGTAAACCCTCTTTTGTTCGTAAACATTTTTGGAAATATAACCACTAACCTACATCACCTGCACAGATTATCTTCGTCAAGTATACTAAGGCCCGAGTTCACCAACAGACGTTAAAGTTTAAACAGCGTTTAAAATATTATCTATACTAATATATAAAGCTGAAGAGTTTGTTTGTTTGAACGCGCTAATCTCATGAAGTACTGGTCCGATTGGAAAAAATCTTTTTGTGTTGGATAGTCCATTTATCAAGGAAGGCTTTAGGCTATAGAACATCACGCTGCGACCAATAGGAGCGAAGCATGAGTGAAAAATGTTGCAAAAATAGTTACGATCATAATAACAGAAATTGACGCGGACGAAGTCGCGGGAAACAGCTATTTGACATATTTTGTATGGGAATTGTGTCAAATTGATCGTCACTCTATGTTTACCGACTGTTTAAATGTTGGTGAACTTGGGTCTTAACAGTTCAAATACACATCACCATCGTTAATACGAGTAGTTTTCTCAGTTGTCTGACGACACCGTTGCGTTTGAGCTTCTTGGAAATAAATACCGTTGAGTGCCAACTATGGGTGTAAATGGTTACCGTATGAAAAACTTGATGCGCATGCGCACGCCGAAGGATTGCTTGTGATGTCACTGGCAGCTTAACAGTTGATAAAAAATTGCAATGCAATATTACCATACTATAGTAGGTTAAGGCTTTTCTTCTGTTCATAAAACTGATATTAATGGGTTTTTATGAGAGCCACAGAAGTCACGACCACTAACGCCCTTAAGAAGTAACGTTTCGAACGCCCCGTTGGTCTAGTGGTTTTAATACCGGGCCATGATCTCGGGGTCCCAGGTTCGATCCCCGGGTCGGGCAACAAAAAATTTCGAATTTTCGAACGTTGCTCGGGTTTGTGATCACCATCCCGCATTTGGCAAGCGTGGTGATTATGCCAGTACACCCATCATTGCTGTGGTAACTTGAATTCAATGATGGAGGCCTTATCCCTGCAGTGGGATGATTATAGGCTGTTAGTACTACAACTATGGGTACGGCAGAAAAAGCATGAAAGTAGAATAAATGCAGTAGAAATGAGAGCGCTAAGAAGTATGTTAGGAGGAGTGAAATTGAGTGACAGGATAAGAAATAGTGTGATAAGAGAACGTTGTGGTGTGAAAGAAGATATTGTCACACGGATTGAGAAAGGGATGCTTGGATGGTAGATAGATAGATAGAGTACCTACTCTTTATTGCACACCAGAAATAAAAATACAAATTACAGTAAATAATTAAAACAAAAGGTTGTACAACTTCGGCGGTCTTATCGCCTACAGCGATTTCTTCCAGACAACCGTTGGGCATTGGATACTAAACAGAGGAAGGTGAAGTAGAGTACTTGATGTGAAAATAATCACAGTTAAACAAAACCACATCTAAAGCTGAAGTGCTACTTAAACATAAATAAATACATAAATAAATAAATAGTTTGGGCATGCAGAGAGGATGAATGAGAGAAGAATGACTAGACAGATCTATAAGAAGAGTGTGAAAGGGAACGTTGGAAGAGGAAGGCCTAGACGAACTTACCACGATCAAATCGGGGATGTTCTGAAGAAAGGTCAGGTCAAGAGTACTCTAAACCGACGAGCATGCATGAAAAGATTGATGAATGTGGAAGAAGCGAAAGATGTATGCCAGGATCGTAGTAAGTGGAAGGCCTTGGTCTCTGCCTACCCCGTTGGGAAGGAGGCGTGATAATATGTCTGTATGTATGTATGTACTACAACTACTACAGAAGTCAAAACATTTTTAGAATTTTTGTTTATATCCCTGTTAATTTGTACAATATTATCAGCATTGTTAGTACTCATAAGTCCATAGCTGGAGACTGATCTCTCCGAAATTTTTTTGTTATAATCGCCACGCTTGGCACTTTGGCAGTGGCGTTGGCGATCGCAGCTTGACCAATGGTGGAGAGAAGACGATGCCAGTCTTTTTCTGGCAAAATATTTTAGTCGCCGCTCGTGACACCCATGGTATTGGTAACGGGCTCCCTCTTCCGCTTGGCCTATTAGGCGTGACACCCATGAATAAGTATTGAAACAAACATCCATACATACATCCATAACTCCATACATACGTATGGATGGATATTTGTATTATTTTATTAGTATTTGATAACATAAGTTCCATTTTATATGATTCTTAAATCTGCGAGTAGCCGCGGGCAGACAAGTCCTTACTAAAGTTATGAACGCAAAATTTAGCATATATGTATGTATGGATGTTTGATGCTCTTTTACGCAAATTTCGATGAAACTCTCCAGAAATATAGCCATCCAAATAATAAATAGGACATGATTTTTATACCATTTTATGGTGCATTGAATGATTCCTTGGATCTAATAAGTTCCTACCTTAAAGGCAGAATTCAAAAGGTTTGCATAAATGGAGCTGAGTCTTCACGGTCGGCCCTTGTTATAGGTGTCCCACAGGGATCAGTATTAGGGCCCTTGCTATATTTAATTTTTATAAATGACCTTCCCTGTTACTTACATAATCTTTGAGAGATGGTATTGTTTGCAGATGATACATCAATGATTTTTAAAACTAAGAGAGGAAAATCTTAATTCGACGATGTTAACAATACCCTCTCTAAATTATTGCATTGGTTTACAACAAATAATCTTTTACTTAATGCAAATAAAACAAAATGTGTTAAATTTACGATGCCCAACGTAAGGTTCGCTGCCACTCATATAATTGTTAAAGATGAACCACTAAACTCTGTAGATTCTACTACCTTTTTAGGTATCACTGTAGACTCTCATTTGCAATGGGGTGTTTTGTCTGGAAGACTTATGCTGTGAGAAAGATAAGGCAATTGACTGATGTTGGAACGGCAAGATTAGTATATTTTAGCTACTTTTATAGCATAATGACATACGGAATTCTGTTGTGGGGCTCAGCGGCAGATATTGAGTCAATTTTTATATTACAAAAACGTGCTGTACGGGCTATTTACGGCCTTCGACCCCGTGACTCGCTGAAAGAGCTCTTCAAAGAGATTAATATACTTACAGTATCTTCTCAATACATTCTCGAGACTATTATTTACGTTCGTAAGAACATACATTTGTTTCTTAAGAAAAGTAACGTACACAATAAAATTTTAATATGAGAAATAAAGATAAACTCGCCGTTCCAGGCTTCAGACTGCGAAAAGTAAGAAAATCGTTCATGGGAAATTGTATTCGTATTTTCAACAAATTACCACAGGGTATTGCTGAACTCCCTGTACATAAATTTAAATCGTATGTCAAAGTAATCTTAATGAAAAAGGGCTATTACAAATGATAGAAATGTATGGCATTAAATTGTCCCAGCTCGTACTTGCTTAAACTTTGTAAAAATTACCTTACCTTGTAAAAATTTATTTAAAAAGAGGCTGACAATAGTGACCGAGTTTCTTGCGCTGCTTCTTCTCGGTCTAGTACCGAGAAGAAGCAGCGCAAGACTTGTCCCGAAGCAGTGGTAGGTTTAAATATTGGGACGTGTAAAAGCGCCTCCTGGGGCCTATTTGCAGAAATAAAACTGATTTTGATTGATTTTGATTTTGACCAAAATTCCGTCCGTATTTTGCGTGAAGTCACGTGATACATACGATAGATGGCGCTGCCGGTTGATTACCATATGGTATTTTTAAACCAAACATTATTACTCTCTGAACCCAATATCGAACACCATGCGTACGAAATCGCGGGCAAACGTTAATCTTCAACAAATGTGTTTATTTAAGAAATAAATAGCCAACATAAGAGCGAGAACATTTAATTTTGCATCTTCTGACCCGTTTTCAAGAGCTCCTCCCGCTGAGGGCAACCCTCCGTCTTCAAAGGGCACTTGAAGTGGCTTCTCAGTTTCGTCTTTTGCCTTTACACCTAAAATCATTTTACGTAAACATTAAAGATATGTGTCAAGTGGAAAACTTTAAAACTGAATTGGATAACGTTTTTCCAAAGAAAATTAGGTCATTAAAATAATCATGGGGCTATTTTAAACCACTACTGGACAAAATCATGAACAAGGATTATGACATAGTAAGATATGTCAATGATGCCGAAATTAGGCACAAAAAGCTTGGGCTTTTAGTGAAACTCATTTGTTTTTATAATGTTGCGAAATTGCGTATACCTGATGAAGTGATGACGATAAATTACATTTTAAATTTCCTTACTTATAATACACCATGCCCAAAAAAATGGGGGGAAGTAATCACAAACAACGCAAAAACTAGAATTTTTGTTATAAGAGTTCTCCTTATGACACGCTCTAGAATTCACCTTCATTGCCCGTGTAGCCTTCCCTTCCTTATCATATCTTTTACCATCTTAGCTTTTGAGATTCGTGTTAGAAATGGACTGAACGCAGACCTTGGTAGACCAAAGTTAAAGTAATGATTACATTTAAATAACTTCAAAATCCACAACAAAAGAGTATCACAATAATGACTGCGTTCCTTCTCAATACTTTTTTTACTTGACCCAAATTAATAAACGAACCCAAGATTCTTTGCGAACGATGCAAAACTTCCACGACAATTCAATCAAAACGAAAAAACCATTGCAGTATTTCGACCTTCAGCAATATATCAACGTTTCCACTTGACTTTACCCCAAAAACGGGTATATAATTAAAACTAAATGCCATACAGAGGCAAAACGGAAACTTGCACTTTGGTATGTAGCATATTTTGACAAGAAATAAATTAAAACTATTCAAAACTTCCTAAGGTCTGATGATCAAACAAAACAACTTTTTGTATAGGACCAACAAATGATTTAACAATTATTCTATGAAGATCTTGTATTTGTAGCTGAAACTATTTCATATCCCTAAAGAAATCCAAAATAATTTGATTACTACTTTCGGAGCTATATCTGAAATCCATGTAATATGAATACACAAGTTGAATTTGTCAATTTTAGTTCGTCTAGAACCAGAGTTAATTGATTTGGAGTTCAGGAAAACACAAGAGATATATGACTCTAGAAACACAAGAGACGATGACTTTAAATTAATTAATGCTCTAAGCTCTAGATTCTAAGCTCTAGATACATACAGGGCAAAATATCTGGTCGACTAAGCCAATCAAAACATACATAATAATAACTAAGTGATTTAAGTTTTCGACTCTTGAGTTTCCGGAATAAACGCATCCAAATCAGCATTATGTTTTGTGCGTGGTCACGCAATGCTGTTCTTTCGTTAGTTGGACTCACAGAGTGAACCACTGCTAAAGACAAAAAGTGCCCAAAACAGAATCCACAGAAGGAACATCTTCAATATTAGGAAGTCCTTTGGAAAATTTTTGGAATAGTCCCTATAGTAATGTGCGTGATTCAAGTTCAAAAGAGTTGCAAATATCAAATGGTAAACCCGCAAGAGGTAATGCCACCTTACGAGTTCATGCTTAGTCATCTTAGATTTTAATGCACTGAAGAGTGCCACATTCTTGATTTATTTAGGTGTGAGATAGGCAGATGAGGTTGTTTGAATCGCTAGGCTTATATCTTCAGAACTAAACCAAATCCTGCGAGCCAAGGATAACATTGCAATAAAAATGTGTTTCGTTCCATTTTCTTATAATTAAGGTGATCTTAGGAAACTTCTAGCAGGGATAGGATAAGGGAGGGAAGGACTTGTACGGATATGTTGAGTTTTATAAACATTTTTAATTATCAGAGTATGTGAACCACAGATGTTCTGTGATGTGAACGGAATGCAAGGAAGGGCCCATAAGGAGTTTGATGACAGTTTGAGTTCTATCATCCATTTATACACGGTTTAGTTAATCACCCCAAACAGAGCCGGTTAGTTCACTTATTGATCAAAAACTTACCCGATCAGAAATCGCTTCTTCCATTTTCCCGCGCTTCAAACCCGGCGCGCGTATAACGTTCGCCGGTGGCGCCACCACAGTCGGCTGGGCAACGCCCCCAACCGCGTTGCCCGCGCTAGCCGGTATAAAACCAACCTCCATCATCTACGCATCGCTGCCTCTCGACAACAGATGGCGTTAAACACTATTTAAACCGCCATAACTACACTATCAATTCACTGTATGGACGTATCAGCCATTGCGAGGAACTTTGAGCACTATTGAGCACAAATGGAACGGAATAAGCACTATCACTTAATTGCACTAAATATAACGATCACAGATCACGTTTCCTCGATGACCGTTGGTGGTTCTCTGCGATTCAGAACGAGCTTGTATCGTCCTCTCGCTCATTTGACATATCTGCGAAAGAAACGAATACGTTAATATGATAATTGACAAAACAACATCGTAGAGTAATGGCACAGAGCAAAGATAACAGCCAGTCTTAAACATTAACAATAACACGCAAGAGAATTTACTGTTTAAGTTTAGAGGGAAACAAAGAACATTTAATATGGGATTTTCTGCAATTAGATCATTGGGCTAAAAAAACGGTCGTTGGATGTTTCATTGACAACTTCCGTGGCGGAGTGGCATACGCACCGGTTTCAAGGTGTCGCCTGCTCCGAGGTCCCGGGTTCGATTCCGGGACGGGTCAATGTAGAAAAAAGGTGTTTTTCTACATTTTTTCGGGTCTGGGTGTTAGTGGTACCTTTGTTGTTTCTGGTTTCCAAAATACGAGTACTTTAAATAGTTATTCAAATTGGGATCAGAATAATGTATGTGATGTTGTCCACATTTATTTATTTATTTTACTTATTCATAAAGGGGTACTGTATTTGTAAGTAAGTAGGCGAATTACACTTTTTTTTAAAAACGTGTACGGAAAAAAATAGGATCAAGATTAAGATAACTACTATGTTGTTACCAACATCATTTATTTTGTTGAAATCAATTACATACCAACAAAAAAGTTACATAAACACAGATAATGGAGATGCCTTTCATTCTTGGCTAAGGTAAAAAAGGTATTATAAAAGCTTTGTTAAAGCATCATCACAAATCAGAAATAATGACCACAAAAATAACTAATTACACTTTCAGAAAGTGTTTCCGTACATGAGCCTTCCTAACAATCAACAAAATATCTTTAGACATAAGACAATGCTAAATATCTGTCACGGATCATTTAAAATTATCTATTTAACATAGAAATTCTAACAACTAAGCCATTATTGTGTAAATGAAGACCATCAATTCAGATTAAGTGTTATATTCCTTCATACCTTCGTTGTTACTGGTTTTTAGATATTTTTAAAATAGTCACATACTTTGGGATTAGAACAATGTATGCGATGTTGTCTTAATTAATTGAATTCAAAACTACAAATAGATAATGTTTCGAAATTTATATCCATAGTACAGGTTTGCTTATATTGTCGACCCACCGGACTACGATTCTTGTGATTTGGCTTTTGTGATAGTGTTTGCGACCTGTTCATCGCCTAATAAAATCTTCTTATAAATCAACGGTGTTTTATCCAAATCCCGAACTCTACGTTCGTAACATTTGGTGTCAGAAGTGGGATTTGGAAATGCCAGTGACTCCGAGGGAAGATACTGCGCTGGCGTCAGAACCAGGGCACAGCAAGCTGCGGAAGCCACGGCTGCTGCTCGACAAGCCACCGATCAGCGGGATACACCCATTGGCTCCGCCCACCAAGCATCGCCCATCGACCAATCCTCGCCTACCGGAATGGAAGCTTTACCCACCGCGTCGCCGGCCTCACCTACTGTCTCCGCTCATCGGGCTACTACGCCATCAGCTAGAGGCCAGAGCATCTTCTTTCGACTTGAGTAGGTTAATGCAGATGATGGACTTTATGTGCCAAGAGCAAAAAGAAATTAAACAGAAACAGGACGAAATGCAACAAGTAATTCAGGAAGAAATGCAAGGAAAACAGGAAGAAATGCGTCAAGAACAAGAAAAAATACTGCATGCTGTAAGTTCAGTGGGTGATATGGTGCAGCATCTACAGAAGAATGTGGACCTGGTAAAAGAAAGGAGTACTCTACGGATTGGCTAATAGTGATATAGATCCAACGACCTCAGCGATCCACCGGACTACGATTCTTGTGATTTGGCTTTCGTGATAGTGTTTGCGACCTGTTCATCGTCTAATAAATTATTTTAATAAGTCAACGGTGTTTTGTCCAAATCCCGAACTCCACGTTCGTAACAATATGTTAGTGTAAAGTAACAACCCATTTTCGCTCACTGTTGAGCACGGGTCTCTCTCCTTTTTAAGGAGAGGGGTTAAGGCCTAAGTACCACCACGCGCTGGCTTAGTGCGGGTTGGTGGACGGCGGGGGCGACGCTGTGGCAACGTCAACCCGCCGTTGGACGTTTCTCAAGCCGCCCTAAGGCCTCCAACAGGGCTTAACGACTGTTATCTCATGATAACAGCCGGGACCGACGGCTTAACGTGCCCTCCGAAGCACGGAAGCGCACAATGTATGATGCCTCAAACGGTCACCCATCCAATTAGTGACCCCTCCCATCGTTGCTTAACATTCGTGACAGAAACTGATCACGAAGATGCATTGGGCTATGAGCCATGGTAATGGTACAGCAAATACATTCATACACACCATGTTAGTGTGTATGAATGTATTTGCTGTACCATTTTAGCTGTGCCTTTGGACAGGTTTCACAGCGTAAAATGAATTTTAATTTTATCAAGGTTCATTATCTCGGGGTATATCACAAACAGGTAGCTGTCGATTAGATTAGCTAGCGCTAATTTGCTTCTAACGTGTTAACAAGTTTCTCAATGTCATGTGTTTCGTGTTTTCTATGAGAAAGTAAGCTTAGTTTATTGAGTTCTGCGACGTAATTAACTATAGTGTGATGCCTATTAGTTTGTTCAAACTATTGAAAAGCGGTTTAAAATTTAAGTGACTTGTCGTGTGGAATAAATATGTAGGATGATCTCGTCAGGAGTGGCGTACGCACCTGGTTTTTAAGGTGTCGCTTGCTCCGTGTTCTCAGGTTCCATACCCGACCGGTTATTTATCGGGTGTTTGTGAAACCACTGTGGCTTCTGATTTCCACATAACAAGTGCTTTAAATACTTTACTCACTTTGGGATCAGAACAATGTACAGAAAACAGCAGTGCACGTCAACCTACCACAAAACGTCAAATTTTCTATAGAGAATTATCAATAGTGATATTGATCTCTAATTGTTGGACTTAAAGTTGAAAATTAATTCAAAGACCTTTAACTTTGACCTGCCGTTGTCTGTAGTCTGTACCTATATAATGATGCGCCCACATTTATTTATTTACTTATCACGAAGTCCAATGGTCGGCATGTGCCACCACGCATGGCCCTTTCCAGTGCCCACTGTGCGACCTTGAGCCTTCTTATGACGCCCAAAAGACATAATGGAGGGTCTAAAATCACCCGCTTTGTGAAAATGACTCGCGAAGCGTCCGCAATGTTTTAGGTTAGTATAATTTACTAGTTTAAAGTATAATTCTGAAGCTTGTATCCAATGATTTCCTTCCTAGAAAGGGTGAAAAGTTGTATGGAGTATCAATAACTTCATGGTTTGATACAAAAGATAGCGGTTGCAAAAGTTTTAAGTGATCTCAATAGACCGTGATAGAACCTAGAACACAATACAAACCAATAACGCGACGAAGTCTCTGGATTGTAGTTTTTTAATTAAAAAAATCAGGTACCTATTCATATCTTGTAAATTGATCATTACCATATCATCATATGATAAACACTTAAATAAACATGAGGAAACCAATAATATCCTGAGTGCTTAGCAGCAAGTAAATAGGTATATTAAGTCAACAGGTTAACATGTGTTTAAGAATCATTTTTCAAATATTGCTCTAGATGATATTTCAATACCATACCAGGCCAAGTTCTCGGATTCCCAGGTTCGAAAGTTTTGAATTTTCGATCATTGCTCGAGTTTGTGATCACCAACCTGCATTTGGCAAGCGCGGTTATTGTGCCTGTGCCCATCATTGCTGTGGTAACTTGAAGACAATGATGAAAGCCATTTCCCTGCAGTGGGATGATTATGCCTTTACTTTTACTTTACTAGATGACTCCGTAAAGTTCGTACCGCCTCAGATTATTGCTATGTTTTGATTTTGACTTTTTAAATATCGCTGTATGTATAGTTCGTTTTCTTCTAGTAGCCCTTTACGACACCCATAGGACGAAAGAGATGGTACTATACTTTTTAGACCGGCACCACACGACGCTCTTGTTTTATTATACTTGAATAAAAATCATAACAATAAAAAATATAAGCTTCGAATAAACAACCGTCTCTTTTCTTATCGGTTAAAAACGTAATATTGACTACATTAATGGACGACTCCATGTTAACTACGTATCTCCAACATAATACGTGTAGATTAGTATTTAAATCATTAATCAACATCAAAACACACAGAACCGCCTTCCGTGCCGGTGAAACTGCAAAGGTCAAAGCACAGAAAGCCTTTCACGAGCCTCACAAATAACCTACTTCTAAACATTAATCGTGTAAACTTTTGTTGGTTTTAATAGGTTTCGCTTTTGGCAAAGCAATTTTTTTGTTGCTTTTCTATTATAGCGAACTTACAGGACAAACGACTTAGTTAAAGAGTTTCACCGAATACCAGTGACTGTCCAATCCTACTGTATTATAAATAAACGCGAGTTTGTATTTATAGATGTATAGATTTGATGAATTTCCAGAAATGTAAGTAGTTTGTAAATCAAAACGACATATCTTATAAGCTACAGTTTATTCCGAAATTCTGCATTTTTTCCGCGGAAACACGGCATCATAGCAGTTGTATTTTGTATGAAGACACGTGACAAATTATAAATAACATATGTAGTTACATTTTTTAACACATTTTATTCGTTTCTTTCTGAACTCAATTCTGCAATAAGCATCAAAGTCTTGGCTTGGATTTGTCATTAGCTAGTTTCTTATAAATGTATCTTTGTAAAGTTAACCTCTCGATTGTATGTTATTCCAGACACAATTAAAATCTATTGTTATCGCGACCGCAGGCGGTCTTATGATCCTGTAAGTTAATATATTTTTATTTGTATATTTACGACATTTTTGTCACATCTGAAAACAAAAAATCTGTACCATTTATTTCTTGTGACCGTCTCATCCACCACTTTACTGCAATATTGGCAACTCTCCGACCGAAGCCTGACACCATTCAAGCCCTAATGTGTGCAAAAACAAAAAGAAGTTAAAGTCTTTATACAGTAACTTTCAGCCGCTTTATGAAGCGTCTTGGAAGCTAAAAGCGGTAAATCCTATTACATAATACGGCATAAGATGGATTAGACTCGACATGCTGGCGAAGTTGTATCAATTGGATTTCTTCCTTGTTATTTCAGGTCGGCATTTCTACGAGTATAATAATAGTACATTATAAAAGAAAATAATGGAAATATTGATAATTCAATTTCATAAATAAGTTTTCTCAGATGTCATGACTACTCACGATCAGTTCAAGTGTGAGAGAGACATAAGAGTATGTCGCTGCATCTTACTCGAATAATAGCGTTCGGAAAACAAAGAAAAGTCTTCGCGTCATAATCACCTAATTGTCTCAAGAGCAAAAATCTTTGACCAGTGCGTGTTGCCCTGTCATTGTTGAATTATGACACTATGAATATAGGTATCAAAGAAGGATAAAGTTAGCGCAGCAGGCTAAAATGAAAAATACAATGCTTTGTTTTTCCCTAAGCGATAGAATCAGAAAAATACATTTTCTAACATTGAACAAGGTCTGGCAGATAAAACATTGCCAATTTTTCATTCCATTACCGAAAATTTGGTACAAGGCGAAGCGATTGCGTTTGAGTAATATACTCAGTAATATTCTGGTGATGGAAGTTGATTTTCCGATGTACAAAATCCCATTTTTGCTCGTCGACCTGTGAGATAGAGATCGCTGGAAACTTGCCAGCGCAACTAAGCAGCAAACATGATTGCTCTTCAAAAAATTGGTACTGGCAATACTGGTATTAAACACGAATGAGGGGCTGAAACTTTTCTAGAACTTCTGAGACAGTTCCGTTCCGTTGAATTCTTTACTACTTCATAATATCGTTACTAATAACGTAACACAACACAAAAACAAGGCCAAAAACTCATCACTTGTCAAAGGGCTATGGAAAGAAGTATTCTGGGATATACAAAATGAGACCACAAGAGGGCTGAAGACATAAGACAGATAACAAAGGTGGAAGATGTCACACAAAACCAAAAACCCTGAAATGGAGGTGGGTGGGCCACATGATCAGGGAAAGTGGAAACAAGTGGACAAAAGAGATAACCCAATGGACTCCTAGATTTCACACAAAACGCAAAAGAGGAAGACAAAGAAAACGCTGGTCCGATGAAATCAGGAGAACTGCAGGTCCATTATGGCAAAGAATTGCCTTATGTAGAAAGAAGTGGAAGGAATTGGAGGAGACCTTTGTGTCACAAAGACACGCAGATAAATGAATACTAACTGTGTTTACTTATCGGCATTAAAGGTTTATTATAATATCGTTACTAATATTATACACGCGACTTTTTCCATGTATAGATGTTTGTTACTCTATCACGCAAAAACTATTGAACATACTATGATATTCTTTTTATGTCATGTAGCTAGACATCATTCACTAGCCCTGTTCCCAGGTCATCTGGGGTCGGCGCAGTATGTTTTCCTCTTCCATACAATCCTATCAGTCGTCATCGAGTCGTTTACTCCCTTCTCAATCATATCCTTTCTAACGCAATCAATCCGTCTCTTTTTAGGTCGCCCTCTACCCGTCCATCCATCAACAGTCATATTCATCACTCTTCTTGTCACGTGCCCTTCATCTCTTCTCATCACATGTCCATACCATGATAGGCGATTTCCTTTCAACTTTTCTACTATTGGTGCTACTTTCATACTTCCTCTAATATATTCATTTCTTATTTTATCAATTTTTGTCACTCCACACATCCACCTCTGCTGCATGCAATCGTCTCTCATCAACCTTCTTTACGGCCCAGCATTCCGATCCATACATTAAGGCAGGTCGTATCATGGTCTTATATATTTTTTTGTTGTCATGTAGCTAGACATCAGAATAACAAACAGGCTATAATTCATCCCCAAAACCTCTTGTGGTTGACGCGGGAACATCGCATAATAGTTGTATTTTCTGTGAAAGTCACGCGACACAGGCGATAGATGGCGCTGCCGGTTGGTTATATCTTATTTTTAAAGCAAACATTCGTTTCTCTCCGTTCCCAATATCGAAGACCATGTTGACAAATCCAGTAATATTATAAATGCAAAAACTACTCGGCCGTCTATCTGTTACGTTATCACTTGTAAACCGCTGAATCTCTTCAGGTGAAATTTTGGTATGGAGACAGTTTTCAGACCCTACCGCAAGACCAAGGATAGTTTTCACTCGGAAATTAATCAAAAACCTAACCAAAGAATGCCCCAGATATTCCAAAATCTGCGTTGGAATTTCGCCAACCTTCCTATTGTTACGTTCCATGTCACTACTTGTATGTAAATTCATACGCGTCGTTACGCAACGCACTGTAAGTCTAAGCTCCGTATTAGGGATGGGCACGGGCAACTTTTTACGAATCTTTACTAATATTCCTTTCTATATAAAGTTATTAGACACCGCGTGCGTATTCCATCCTTGCTCGCAATACCACGCAAACCTATTGAACCTCTCTCTCGCCCATTACGAAAAACTGTTTTAGGAGCCAACTCTCCTATAACTCCTCCTATAACAAATTAAGCAAATTTTGCTTACCCTTGACGTAAATTTCATGTCTCTGCACAAGTTCAAGGCCACAGCAGCAAATTTTTACATTTAAAACTGTTTTTCAGATTAATTCAAACCTTTACATTGTTACATAAAGATAACCTTTAGTTTCTAGTTGAACTATTCATAATAGCCTACACTACCAGGCAACGACTTATATTTTAAGCAAGTTTTGTATACCTTTAAATGATTAGTGCATTTAGCTTAAGAATATGTTTTAAAAATGTAATTGTATTATTGTGACTGTCGTTGGTGTACCTAAATAAATAAAATAAAAATAAAATCTTTATATATAAAAATGAATCCCTATTTCCCTTGGTCATCGCATCACGCATGAACGGCTGGACGGATTTCGCTAATTATTTTTTTGTTTTGTTTGTGACTGTCGGGAAAGTGTTCTTATGAAAGAAATAATAAAGAAAATTGCGCGTAAAATTAGAAAATTTAAGAAAACTTAATCACTATACTAAATTATTTGTAATGTAACCTTAGCGCTTTTGACAATTTAAACTTTTTTAATGTATGGCGTTTGACTTAACATTGAGGGTATAAAAACTTAATTTTGCACATGGCCAGTAATATTATGTCGCCTGTTACCGTGTCGGAATACCAACAAAACTATTTATATACCCGCTAGAAAAAAACAACTATATAGAATGTTGTATATCTTAAAGCATAAAAATAATGAACAATGGGTAACATTTTCTATTATTAAACTATTTCGTAATCAATATAGTTAGTACAGGACAACGTCTGTCGGGTTTGCTAGTATAAAATATTATTAACGCGAATGAGTGTATATATTTATGGATGTTTGTTACTCATTCGCGGAAAAACTACTGAACGGATTTGGGGGCATATTTTATTGGGTTTTATCAAAGATGTAGATACTGAATTACCGTAGTAATAATATAGCAAGTCAACAGAATACGAATTGTCATAGGCGATCTCATATTATGCTTGTAGGAAGGCTTAAGGACCTTAAAACCCCCTACCACAATCCACTAGTTATCCTTCTATGTGGGTTAAATTACACGTAGCGAAAAATCAAGTAAAGAATAAAAAACAAATGAAATATAAACACACACACACTCTTAATTCTACACGTACCAGTCAATTGTTTGACTTTTAGACAAGGATGAGACCTGGACACCCAAAACCTGGATTATATGCATCACTCTTTCGATAGTTGGGAAGAAATTATATAATTATCAACTTTTTAGTATTTAAACTTAACATATGCATGATATAATACAAACACCTCAAATGGAAAATAAACACACGCACACACACACACTCTTAATTCTACACGTACCAGTAAATTGTTTGACTTTTAGACAAGTATGTGACCCAAAACCCTACCTATTTTGGGAATTAATCTCCTGTTAATTCGTGAGAAATTATAATTGTAAATTTTTAGCATTTAGGTAAGAAAATGAACATGATGACATAATAATTCACAATAATAGCACTCGGATCGTGCATGCGTGTTCACTAGTAAGTAAATACGAATACGAGGTCACTTCACTACTCGTATTTGCCTATCATTCATGATTTCCACGGTGCTAGAATGTGTTTCTAGTTATGCTAATAAGTATTTTGTTTTAAAATATTTTCCGTGGGCGAACATATTTGACCTGTATTGTCTGGCAATTGCGTCATGCTTAATATTATGATATATTTATCGAAAGAAAAGTGAACGTGGAAAACTGAATTAAACACGAATGTACGAGTACCTTACTTTATTATCTGACGTAAAGATTTAAACTTTCATTGTAAAGGTCACCATCGTAAAGGTTAGTTGTTTCGGAATTTCGTGTATATTGTTTTTTATGAGTTTTCGATATTTCAGCAGTTTCATGAGCCTGAATTTTTCCGTTACAGTGGGTCTAGCACAAAGAACTATCGACTTCGAATCGTTTGCGTATCGAAAGCAAACGACACAAAGTTCGTGCTTTGTTTTGTAGTTCTCGTTTTGACCGCGCGAGCGCTGTTCAAGTTTTCATACTAAATATTTCGATGGCGATACGAACACGCAAACGATTCGAATTCGATAGTTTTTCGTGCTAGACCCACAGTCCGCGTGCCATAGGGAGAGGCCACACGGGCGCGCTGCGCTGCGCTGCGGTGACGGAGCGTCGTCGATGCGTTATATTACATACAAATGGAAGGCGAGAGACGAAGCGGGGGGAGTGGTGCAGCGCTCCGACGCCGGAACGACGACGCACGCGCAGTTCAAACTAAACCTAATATACGTACGACGACGCTTGGACAACGCAGCGCAGCGCGCGACGACGCATCGGATCGTGTGGTACCCATTCCGTCGAAAACTTGCGCTGCGTCATCGCAACGCAGCGCAACGCGTCCGTGTGGCCTCTCTCTTATATCTATTTTAATTACTTATTAATTTAAAGTGGCGTAATTTGTGAATCTTTGACCTTTACTAATTTGAATCAGAATGGTGTTTTTTATAAATGATTTTCTTTTACCAGTGTACGTACAGGCCTGTATGTTCTTCCATAGCATCAGTTGCTTTATGCGCTGGTACGGTCGCCAAGAAAGCGGTCTATCACCATTGACAATGTATATAAAAAACGAGATTCACATTCCGACACAAAAATGACACCTACTGTCATCCATTGAATGATTGACGTTGACTTTATGTCAGTGTCAACTTTATGACCCGGCCAAATTATGTTGGCATGCAATAGTATGGATACTTATGTCATGTTGTAACTATTCGATTGATATAGGCTGTACTACAAGTGCACCCTTATGTCAAATGGGTGCACTTTTGGTTGGGACACTTTTTGATGCTGATTGTGTATCTAATTTTTTTTATATTAGGTATATCAATGTTTATCACACTAATGTTCAAAATCATTCACGCGCCATGAGAACAGGGTTGATTTTCCCATGCAGAAATATGCTGACAGCTTCTAATACTAACTCGTCATAACTGTGCATATCCTTAGGGACCGTCCACAAATTACGTCACACATTAAGGGGGGGGGGGGGGGGCTCTTACTTTTTGTGACAATGGGCAAAATAGTATGGGAATTTTCGTAAAAATGTGTGACAAGGGGGTAGGGTCTGAAAATCTCAAAAATCCTCAAACTATGGATGACCCCTTATCACTATTTTACTTACACGTGAAATTTAGTCAAAACTGGTAGGCCACTGTCTTGGCGATCGTACACTCCGTATAAACAAAGTTTGTGAACGAATGCGCAGGCGCAGCGCTAGTATTTAAACTTACACTAAACACTAACAACACGCAACTCGCACAAGTTAATGTCACCAGACAACTAGCAACACAGAAGCGATGCGAATGATGCGATCAATCGATTCAGACAATCGATGCGTGACGAGAAAACCATGAATCGAGATGCGGCTATGGAACCGGCGCTGGTCGTTTCCCAGAAATTGCTAGTCGAAGAAATCGAGGCGAGCGATGACGTCAACTATTCTGTAGAAGCATTCTTACCGTATCTAGAATTTAAGTTTTATTTTAGCAATCTAACGCCCCGTTAGTCTAGTGTTTTAAGTATCGGACAAGTCTCGAGTTCCATCGGGCAACAAGAGATAAGAATCATGTCTGCAAGACTTTTGAGTTATGCACAGAATTAGATCTGGATATGTTCTACTGAATTATGCTGAAAATAGAATTCGTGCCGTTTAAAAAACGGAAATGTTCTAATTTCTAACCGACCAGCGAGCCAGATTTTTTTAAAGGTGTACTAATAGAGAACTTATTGTGCACAATCGCGTTAGTTGAAAAAAAATATGTTATAACAGTCATAGGGGTTGCTGAGGAGCATAACGTGATATAATGTTACGTCGAACGAACTATAAATTGGTATTGACTTATAGATCTGTAATTGTTCTATTCACCAAAACAAAAGACATTCTTCTAACGCTCCTACTTCAGCTACAATCAAGCTTCAAAGAAACTTCGTACTTTTCCTCTTCAGCCCATTGTTCTCTCCCTTCAGCAGCTTCTCTTCAACATCGGCCAAACTGCGATCACCAGCTCTATGCCAAGTGTGGTGGTTGACTAAGAGGTGACTAATGGAGTACTGCCAGAAGGAGACGAGCAGCAGCGTTTTCTCTCCTCTATTGGGTAATCTACGATCACCAGCCCTTTGCCAAGAATGGTGATTTACTAAGAGGTGACTAATGGAGTACTGCCAGAAGGAGACGAGCAGCAGCGTTTTCTTCCACCATAAGTCAAACTGCGATCACCAGCTCTATGCCAAGCGTGGTGATTTACTAAGAGGTGACTAATGGAGTACTGCCAGAAGGAGACGAGCAGCAGCGTTTTCTCTCCTCCATTGGGAAATCTACGATCACCAACCCTTTGCCAAGTATGGTGATTGACTAAGATGTGACTAATGGAGTACTGCCAGAAGGAGACGGGCAGCAGCGTCTTCTTCTATCATTGGGCAAACTGCGATCACCAGTCTTTTGACAAGCGTGGTGATTAATTAACAGGTGACTAATGGAGTAATGCCAGAAGGAGACGAGCAGCAGCGTTTTCTCTCCTCCATTGGACAATCTACGATCACCAGCCCTTTGCCATGCCAAGTGTGGTGATTGACTAAGAGGTGACTAATGGAGTACTGCCAGAAGGAGACCGGCAGCAGCGTCTTCCCTACACCTTAAGTCAAACTGAAAATCAGCGTCGCAGCATGTCTTTGGCTGTTCCGACCCATGTTGAGAAGGGACTGTTTCGACGCATTAATTATTAATATTTTTTTGTTAATTTTAGATGAAAGAAAGCAAGTTATCTTTCGAAGTTCCAAATGAGCTAATTCGTATTCTTAAACTGCTGAGAATAGTCTTAGCAGTTTAAGAATACAATTAGCTCAAAATCTATATTATCGTTTTGAAAAAGCGGGTTCCACCAATGGACTGATATTAAACTAGTGACTATAATACCACACTAAACAGAAAACCAACAAATTATCTACCTAGTATTAGAAATGTGAAACATTTGTAATTAAACGATTGTGGAAGTTAATTAGCGATTACGCGTTCACGTACAGTCGGCGACAAACAGACGTTAAAAAAATATTTCACAATAGTGATAGAAATTTCTTGAGCTGCTTTGGCACTAGCTCACACTTGTCTCGAAGCAGTGGTTGGTTTAAACGTGTAAAAGCGCCTCCTGGGGCCTGTCACCAGAAAAAAAACTGATTTTACACAATTGTTTTCCAACTTTGAATTTATTAGGGAAAACAACCATCATTGCTGTGGTAACTTGAATTCAATGATGGAGGCCTTTGCCCTGCAATGGGATGATTATAGGCCGTTACTTTATTTTATGTCTTCAAAAACCTCTCTCAAGTGCCTTAATTAACCAGAGTCAATAGAAATTAAATTGTGTCTGGAAAGGATCCTAAACATTACTACGAAGGCTCAAGCAATTGAATTGAAAATTAAAAATTACATACGATAAAACTTAAATTTCGACTTCCTTATGTGGAACTCGAACTAGCAACGTTCCGCTCATAGAGCGACAGCTCTGTGGAGTCATCCATAAATTACGTAGCACGATTTTTAAGATTTTCAGACACCCCCCTACCCTCCTCGTCACTCATTTTTACGAAAATCCCATACTATTTTGCCCAATGCCACGATAAGTTAGACCTTAATATTTGACGACCCCCTCCTTAATGTTCGACGACCTCCGTGGCGGAGTGGCGTACACACCGGTTTTCAAGGTGTCGCCTGCTCCGAGGTCCCGCCCGGGTTCGATTATCGGACGGGTCAATGTTTAGACGACCATTTGGATCAGCGGTAGTTAACGCTTCTTCTAAGCCATGGGTCGCGGGTTCGATCCCCGCACTGTACAAATATTTGTGTGCATGAACATGTCTGTTTGTACTGGTCTGGGTGTTTTCTATGTATTATAAGTATGTATTTACAAAGAAAAAATTATATAAGTAAGTTTATCGGTTGTCTAGTACCCCATACGACAGGGTACTTAATAGTACCTTAATTTGGGACTATGTGTTTTTAGTGCCTTCGTTGTTTCTGGTTTCCAAAATACGAGTGCTTTAAACAGTTATTCAAATTGGGATCAGAACAATGTATGTGATGTTGTCCACATTTATTTATTTATTTATGTGTGACGTAATATGTCGACAACCCCTGACTATTGAGCTACCAACACATTGTTTCTTTAGTAGTTTATCGGCTTTATACAATAAACTAGCATTGCTAGTAGCAAGGCAGTTGACATTTTTAATTTCAAATTATGCTAGTAATTTAATTTCTTAAGATTGACAGTTGAAACAAACCGACTGTAATTTTTTGCGTTCTGACTGTATGCTCTGTTTTTGACAATAGAGGTATAGGGAAGTAGGCTCACTCCAAAGAATATACAATGTACAATAGAATAGCATGGAACTGCTACTTTACATACATAGCAAATGTAACATATTCATGAAATCGTTTTGACGTGCATGTAATTATTATTGAAAGGTTATTGATAAGTATCGTCCGCGTACCCTATACCTATTTAAATTTTTGATTAATTTAAAGAGACGTTATTTGTGAATCTTTGACGATACCGGGTGAGATCAATTTAGAAAACAATATTAAAAAAAAAGTCACGACAGTATACGTATATCTTTTAAAAATTTCTTAATCGCGTTTATAAGCACAGAAATTGTCGCCTGGAATCAGGAACATGTCCTGGCATTCCATGTCCCTGTTCACCTGTTGTTCTACAATAAAGAAGTTATGATTATGATTTTATGACTTTCATCTTGCGACCGAAGACGATGATGATCTTAAATTCAATGATCCATCATGAGGCCTGCAGTGGGATGATTATAGGCTGCTACTTTTGACGTTAAAAATAATCGAACTTTCTAGACCAGTCTGTGTTGTGGTTATGCTTTCACGCTCTGATTAGCGCATAGATGTCGCTAGCTGATCGCTATTCGCTACAATGCAACGGCATATTCTCATTCCCACGCGTGACCACTCTCGAGACATTTAAACGGTCCAAGGTCGGATTATCTTAAATTTAATAAAACTAATTAATTAACTGTTGACTTCTTTCCAAATTGAAGTTCTAGACTTTTTGTCGACTTGCCTTATTGTGCCGGCTCTAAATCTATACATATAGTTGTACCACCATCATCCCTTGCGGATCGTTCATTTAAATGCGAAGCTCAAAAGAGGAGAGAAACCACTTAAATATCCCATACTTGTTATATATGATGGCATGTCATTATAATTTAAGCTAAACGATGCCCACTGCTGGACATAGGCCTCCCCTTAGGATCTTCACAACGATCGCTCCCGCATCCAACTGGTTCCCGCGACCTTCACCAGATCGTCGGTCCACCTGGTGGTAGCCATACCAAAACCTTTCCGCCCCAACGGCCATCGGTTCTTATTCTATGTGTACCGCCCACTGCCACTTCAGCTTCGCAATTCTTCGAGCGATGTCGGTTATCTTAGTTCTCCTACGGATTTTCTCACTTCTAATTCTATCACGCAGGAAAATACCAAGCTTTGCTCTTTCAATTGCCCGCTGTGCGACCTTGAGAGCCTTTTTATGAGACTCATATTAAGCATCCACGTTTCAGTTCCATAAGTCATCACTGGCATCACGCATATGACAATGAAATATCACCTGTATTGATTGCTTGCTGAACGCGCGATTTCTAAACTAAAAAGCGTCAACTTTTTTTGGCGAACATTAGCAATTTCGCGGAAGATAAAAAAGATTGAATTCTGAAATTTCCAACATTTCTTCCTATCGTATGACTAACCTTCAAGGAAAGTCTGGTGGCACAGTTTTCTCATGTGAATTTTATCCGTTCGGTGTAGTGATTAAGAGTTTCGCCTACTACGCAAGGGTACCGGGTTCATAAATAAATAAATAAATAAATATTTCAGACATGCCACACTGGGCCACACAGAGCCATCTAGTCCCAAATTAAGCTACTATTAAGTACCCTGTCGTATGGGGTACTAGACAACCGATAAACTTACTTATATACTTTTTTTTTGTAAATAAATACTTATAATACATAGAAAACACCCAGACCAGTACAAACAGACATGTTCATGCACACTAATATTTGTACTGTGCGGGGATCGAACCCGCGACCCATGGCTCAGAGGCAGTGTTTACTACCGCTGATCCAAATGGTCGTCATTTTCATTAGTTTCATTAGTTTAAAACCTTAAAATATCATTGCCTAAATCACTCTTACTAATTGCTCTTATTTGCGTTTATCTTGTTGGTTGTACTAATAACATTAAAATATATAAATATATTTAATACCAAACAAAAACGCCCCGTTGGTCAATTGATTTAGGTACCGGACCATGATCTTGGGGTCCCGGGCTTGACCCCCGGGTCGGGCAACAAGTTTTAAATTTTTCAACGTTGCACGGGTTTGTGATCACCAACCCGCGTGATGATTATGCACCCATCATTGCCTATTAATAGACGACCATTTGGATCAGCGGTGGTAAACGCTGCTTCTGAGCCATGGGTCGCGGGTTCGATCCCCGCACAGTACAAATATTTGTGTGCATGAACATCTGGTCTGGGTGTTTTCTGTGTATTATTTTATAAGTATGTATTTACAAAAAAAAAGTATATAATTAAGATAGTCGGTTGTTTAGTACCCCATACGACAGGGTACTTAATAGTATCTTAATTTGGGACTATATGGCTCTGTATGGCCCAGTGAGGCATGTCTTAAAATATTTATTTATTGCTGTGGTAACTTGAATTCAATGATGGAGGCCTTTGCCCCGCAGTGGAATGATTAGGAGCCGTTACATTATTTTTACCAACAAAAAACTCTTCACCACATATCACCAGGAGGGAAGAGGGAGTTCCAATAATAGTAGCTAAAAACATCACTTGATTTATGGACCCCTATGGCTGTCGAGAGAGGCGACCAAAGGAAAACTTTAAAGCTCTATTTAAAAGTAATCAAATTTGATATTCTCTAAAATCTCTCGGTTAACTAAACTCATTAAAAAACCAAACGTAGATCCTCATTAATCTAATAAATAAATCATCCCATAAAAGGTTACACAGAACTGGCTTCAAGACTTAGCGAAACTTTCTTACCTTTGTCGGCAAAGTTAGACGTAGAGAAATGGACGGAGATCTTGATAATGCCGAGATCCTTGTTTAAGATAACCGGACGTTATAAAACACAGACACAGATAAATTCGTACGTTAGCTAGCACATCTTGGTTTTAAACTCGTTATTAATCATCACAGTATCACATCATCAGTTTACTATGAGGACATAAAGATTGACGTCACAGTTTCAGACTTGGTAAAGTGGGAAATTCGTTCATGAAAACCACAGTCTGCCTATTGCTGTACCACCAGCATACGAACTTAAATCGTATGTTTTTATTCTGTTAATGAATTTCTTAATTTTAATTGATGATTTAATTTAATTTAATGACATTATGATAATAATCGGAGTCCTGGAATACAGGATTATCTTAGCTCAGGCTCCAGTCTTCGATAGTGTTGTGTGTTTAATGCAGCCCAATTGTCTGTTCGTAATAGTAATGATTTTATGACATTATGAATGAAAGTAAAATTTATCTATTTTTTTTTTTTATGACAACTGTATTATTAATCCTAAAATAAAACCTGACTTGTTTTTTTGTTTAATTTTTATATGTATGATGGACATTTAATTTACTATAATTTAATTTATTTCGACATTTGATTGTATTTATATATTTAGTTATGATTGCTTTGTTTAAATATTTTGCATGCTATCTCCATATAGTTGAAAAAGCTGAACTTTATTATAAAATAAGATCTATATTGTACCCTTTTTCATACGCAAATAAATTTCATTTCATTTCATTTCATATGTAAAAGTAATATTCGCTTAATTCCCAAAAGCTAATTACTTATTACTACACTGATATTATAAAGAGGAAAGAATTGTATTTTTTTTGTGTGTTTGTGTATGTTTGTAATGAATAAATTCAAAAACTACAATGTCGATTTTAAAAATTCTTTCACCATTGTAAAGCTACATTCACCCTGAGTGACATAGGCTATATTTATTGCTAGAAAAGATTAGGGATCTTTATAAAAAGAAACATGTCCACCCGTGCGAAGTCGGGAAGGGCCGCTAGTCTATCTACATATAGTATATAAATAAAAATCAATTACCGAATGTATGTTGGCGCATCAGTCCAAAATGGCTACAATAATTTGGATATATTTGTTTGTTATCTTTGTTAAGGCCAGGAGAAAGTTTGTAAGGAATAAAATTATTGATCATACTTATAAAGATTTTAAAAAAAAATTATGCACACGAGTAATCATAAACGGGAAACGGGCCATTTGCTTGCATTATCTGCATTGGTTAACCCGTTCAAAGCCGGGAAGAACAGCTAGTAAATGATAAAAAAACGTATATTATCACGAATTATAATGATCTTAGCTCTATATCAGTTGATAGACATGACCTGATATCTTCATTGTTTTATCTGTAGTTTTGTCTTATCAAAAGAAAGAAGAAAAGACCTAAATATATCTGTTACAGTAATGGTCAAAATACTCGCACTAATGCGTATTTAGATAATACTAGCTTACCCGGCAAACGTTCTTTTGCCATAGGTATGGGTATATTAAGGGTCTGTGGCGAGAGTGTAATATTTTTTATTGATAAACATCATATTTTGAATACTTATTACCCTATTCCGGATAATAGATTTGCGTAACATAGGCATAGTAAGTTTTACGTCGCAAAATTATCAGTAAATAAGCGAAAATCCCTTTTTAGATTATACATTATCAATGTAACATAACGTTAATTCGTGGGTTATCGGCTAACACTAATCCATCCTATCTATCTAATCAGCCCTTAGCCTGCTCAGGATTAAACTTTAATTATTGAGCTAAATGTAAATAAATCACTGTTTTTAGTGACCACCATCTGATTATCTCTGGAAAGAATCTCGAATTAGCATTAAAATAAAAAAATTTACCAATACTCAAATCTACAGTCCCTTGTAGCTGACAAGAAATCAAACTTAAGATACAACAGCCGATAATGCCGCAAAACAGTATACACGAACTCTCTAAAAAGAATCAATTGTATAATTTCTGGGCCACGCATGGTGGACGAGATCGCAGTTTGGCCAGTCGTGTAGATAAGAAGCTGCTCATCTTCTGAACACCTTTAATAGCCTCTTACGATACAAGGAATGATATTTTCGAATCAAGTATCTGGCCTAAATTTTAGGGCCCTGGGCTAAGTCCCCGGGTCGGGCAACAAGTGTTTCAAATGGGTTGGTGGGTCTACCTCCTAGTGGTCCACCCTAGGAAATGGCATCTTTGGTTTTCTAACCAATGATGACGGCTAGCAGATCCCTTTGCGGTGGTAGGTTACGTAAAAGGCCGTCTGGATGCTACCACCCTCCTGCCGGAGTTCAGCGCCAAACATTCTTTCTGTGCTCCACTGGTGTCTGGGAGAACCAGTGCCGCTTTCTGGGTAAGCTCGCTCCATCTTAGGCTTCTTTTTAACCGTAGGGTTAAGTATGTAGTCAAGAGCAAGCCATGTGTAATTTTTTTTATTATAAAAAAAAATTGGTTTTGGCATTTGGTTATTGGACATTGCTGTGGTGAGGCCTTTGCCCTGCAGTTGGTTGATTATAGGCCCTTCCTTTACTTTTAGTGACACAATCAAGAAACCTCAAGACAACAAAGATGGCGTTTCAATTAGCAACCTAGTCCAACAAAATACCTAAAGCTATTTCAATTATCTAGCTTAATGACTAAAACGGGACGTTCCCTAAGGATCTAAAGCGAATCACTGGCCATAGTAACTAGAGCAAGAATACAATCGGGCTGGATCAAATTATCCGTGAACAATCGATTCTGGTGAATCGACAATGTAAATCATGGGCCAAGTTACTGTTAAAAAATTAGTTTAAACTAGAATTTTATCTACTGAAATAAAAGCTCTAATGAGTGTAGAAAAATAAAATATTTTTAACGAAAACTGTCACGTAAACTTTAACATAAAACGTTATCTAATGCAACTATACTAAACTATAATATTAATCCATATTTTTACTAATGTTATAAACATGAGACAGTTGCTTCCTATATCGTATAGGTAAGACATAAGCTTACAATGATCGTTTCGTAAGCTAATGTTATTTTCATATATTTGTCATCTATAAGACGAGCGTATATGATATTAGAAAGCATCTTGTATAAGGCTGCAGTTAGGCTGACGCGGCAATGGGAGGGACACATGGTAAGAAGAACTGATTGGCCGCTGGGCAGAAAGGTTCTGGAATGGCGACCGCGCACCGGACAACGATCTGTGGGTAAGCCTTCCAGCAGGAGGACAATCGTGCTGGGGTTTTCAAATATAGGTTGCGGGAAGCCGGTGGATGCGGGTGGAGCAGCAGGCAGGACAGAACATCCTTAAGGGATGTTTTTTCAGTTAATCAGTGAAATCTTTTAATTCGGCAAATAGGGGGCTTTTTCATGTCCCAACTCATGTCATGAAGTATTTAAAAATTGTTAGTACGTGAATCTATTTTCTAGCCGTCATAGTACAAAACTAAGAAAAGTTTCTTAGTTATATTTAGGCTATTAGTTAGATTAGTTGCATGAATAAATAAAGAATTTTGCAGTACGTGCAAGAGTTTTTTTGTGTGTTTCGGAACTTGGCCTAAAACATTACCGCGTGCCCAGATTCTCCGAATTCGTTCAGCTAAATCGATTATTGATGAATAATTTCAAGCGAATACAGTTTTAATAGCTTTGTGTATCGATACTCTCTCGATTAGGATGAAAGTAATCTGTGGTTTCTGTTTCTGTGCGATTCATCTGATGGCATTGTTAAGGCAACTTTCATTGGTCGTCACGATTCTATTACTGAAGGTTTTTGTGTCTTATCATTTAATGGCTGGTAATAAAGAGGACTGTCTCTGTGTATCGAAAATTGTCTGTCCGTCGAAAATAGTAAAATATAGGTGGAGTAATATTGCAAACGTGTAAAATGTAACATTTTATAATAATGAAGTATTTTTTATTTTTATAGCAAATTTTTTTTTCCTTTTGTTATAAAAATTTGAATAATTTTTTTTTTAAAAAATGATGATTAATTAGTTATACAGCTATATACAAAATTGCAAAGAATCCACAACTCAAAGTCATAATTGCCGTAAATTTATAAATTGAAATAATTAAAAAATTGCCGCCTGATTCACCTCATTAATGTCCCGAGAAATAAGTTTAGCATAACCGAAACAAAGATGGCCACATCAGCCTACCAAATCTAACCCTTGCATTGTATTTTCGTTTGTGACTAACTCAAAATTGGCAAGCCGCCAAAGGGTTAACCCCATCTCACTTGCATACCCGTAATCCGGTTAAACGACTTTATACTTTAACTCCATCGCAGTAGAGTTTGATAAGGATCAATCGAGTTTGGTCGTCGTAATTCAATTAAGCTGTAACATTTGAAATAGGTCTTAAAGTTTGGGAAACAAAGTTGAATATTGTTTGATGGAATTGTATGTTTTGTTCAGGTTAAACTCAAATTAATGAGAGCTTTGTGCAAGCAACTAAGCAATATTATTAGTTTAGTCAGCACATTCAAAATATGTGGGTTGGGTCTAAGAGAGCCGTATCAAAAATCGTCATAACTTCAATATTTATAATTATTAGACGCATAATTTAATATTTGAATAAAGCTACTAATAATTCAGAGATTTTGTACAAAACTATCTTATCTATCGCAAAAAAATTCTAAGAAATGCGGTCATTTCAAAATGGTGCCGGTAAATTGACTCAACAGTGCAATCGCTGGGTTAAATTATGAAATTGAGTGTATCCAAAACACATTTGCTATAAAGTAACAGCCGATAATCATCCTACTGCTGTGCAGAGCAAAGGCGTCTATTATTGAACTGAAGTGATCACAGGAACGATGTGTACAGGCATAATGACGCATAGTGATCACAATTCCGAGCAATATTCGAAAGACTTGTTGCCCGACCCAAGGATCGAAACGAACCCAGGACCCCAAGATCTTGGCCCGTACTTAAATCATTACACCAAAGGAGCGTTCCGGCATTTGGCATACGTATACCTAAACACGAAGCAACAGAGTTCATTGACCTCGCTAACTGTGGCGACGAGAGAAAAAAAAACTAGTATTTATATCATCAAAGCGTGCCAGTTCGCAAATTGTTTCCGAATGAGATTGCCTTTGCGGTTTTCTTTGCGGATTTAAACTGTCAGACTGCCTTAGTTAAATAAAGTTACCATGAAATAGTGACGTTTGGACACACAGAATATTAGGTTAACGCCTCGTTGTTCCAGGAGTTTAAGTATCGAATGACGACCTCCGTGGCGGAGTGGCGTACACACTACACACACACCGGTTTTCAAGGTGTTGCCTGCTCCGAGGTCCCGGGTTCAATTCCCGGACGGGTCAGTGTAAAATAAAAGTGTTTCTCTACATTTTCTAGGGTCTGGGTGTTTGTGGTACTCCTTCGTTGTTTCTGATTTCCAAAATACGAGTGCTATAAAGTAATTAAAATTGGGATCAGGAGAACGATGTATATGATGTTGTCCACACTTAAAAAAAACACCTAGATTTCGGGGTCAAATCCCAAGGGTCGGGCAACAAGAGTTTCGAATTTGAATTTGAATTTGAAATTTGAATTTGTATTTTGTTTTGTCACTAAACGCATTCGGCAAGCGTGGTGACTACGCCTGTACCCATCATTGCTGTGGTAACTTGAATTCAATGATCAGACCTTTGCCCTGCAGTGGGATGATTATAGGCTGTTACTTTACTTTTGTTTACTGCACGCACAAGACGACAGCACATCAGCTACAGGCCTACAGGGGTGTTTTAACGTTCTTCACGTAGGTACGGTCGACTAAAAAATTGCTCTATCACCCACACTGAGGTTGAAAATCATTCGCGCTTCATATAACAACAGGGTAGATCTTCCCATGCGAATGCAAATATTCTGACAGCTTCTTATACTAATACGTCATAACTGTGCATCTCTTTCATTGTTGAAATGGTAGTAAGTGTATTCCACCTTATCGCTAGTGAATTTGCCACTAGAGGCGCTAGTGTCGCGTGAAGTCCAATAACATTAACTTTACACTGGTTTTAGCGGGTTTCGTTACGTAAATTATAATTTCTTTAATTTACCTGCTGGAAAGTGACCTCCTTCGTAAAATATCGCAAATATGGATTATTTGGCGATTAATGTGAACGCTTTGAAAGCGGAATTAAGAAAAAAGCGCAAAAATAGGCGTCCTCAAAGAGCAACTATTTCAGAAGTTAGTTTGTTGATATCAAGATAGTTATTTATTAATAATAAACCTTAATTAGATTCAAGATTTACACTTTGTTTCGGCGCCGATCGCTTTTAACAGCTACTATACCTCCGGAACTCAGTCTACAGTGGCGCCAACTGGTGAGCAAAGAAACAGTAGTCCCCATTACACATAGGCCTCTCAAAATGCAAGCCACTTAGGTCGATCGTGGAAGGAGGAAGGAACGTGATACAACCGGGTGCATTTGGAGAGGCCTATGTCCAGCAGTGGACTGCGATAGGCTGATGATGATGATGATAAATTACACAAGAAATTTTGACAAAACTGGTGGACAATTTACTTGTTCGACTGTTAAAGTTTGCAACAAAAATGTGTATCTTGACGTGCAGGCCGTACAACAGTGGACATCACGTCTTGTTTACACGAGAACGAGGATCGAATAGCAATCAGTCTGAGTCCATTGTAATCGGAATGGATCTGTTTGTCGCGACGCACGAGGTATTTAGATATTGCGCGCCCGCTCTTACATATCCTGAGTAGGTTTTGTTAGGATTGATCACACTGGTTGGGCTTAGCTATATTTCGTTTTTAACGATGTTCATTTTTATTATTTATTGTTTGCAGCTTGCAACCGTGCAAACTTTTTACACCCAACTGAAAAATAATTACTTGAACATAAAAAGTTTTAAGTTTTGATAAATACAAAAGCCTCTCATCACTCATAACGCAATTTTGCGACGGGGCCAGATTTCAGAGGTCTAACGGCTCTCGCAAGTTTATTATAAATGTATTTACCTAAATTGGTGTGTTGCGAACATGAAGTTGGATGCGAGAAGCCGAGATTTGACCTAAGTTGCATGCAAATGGAGAGGCCTATGTCCAGCAATGGACTGCGATAGGCTGATGACGATGATGATGATGATGATAAACATGAAGTGTGGCAAGAAGGTTATAAATGGTAGATAATATAGGTAGTATGAAGATTGCGATTGCGAAATTTTGAAAAATTACTTTGGAACGTGGTATAACCGGAATCGAAAATAACCGAAAGCGCGATATTTATTTATTTATAATAGGTAGGTACACTGACAGGTTACAGGTTACAGTCCAGGCAAGACAGTTTACAAGAGGAACGAAAGATATAAACGGTATCAATTTATAACCAAATTCTACGAGAAGTCACGGGCGCAGCGCTATCAAATATAATTGTGATGCTTGTAACTTAGATAATGCTAGGCGATAAATAAATAAAATAAATAATATATAAGATTTATTTATCGCCTAGCATTATCAATTGTGATGCTTGTAACTTAGATAATGCTAGGCGATAAATAAATAAAATAAATAATATATAAGATTTATTTATCGCCTAGCATTATCAATTGTGATGATTGTAATTTAGATAATGCTAGGCGATAAATAAATAAAATAAATAATATATAAGATTTATTTATCGCCTAGCATTATCTAAGTTACAAGCATCACAATATAGGAGATTTCATTAAATATTCAGCAGCCACGACCCTGCCTCTGTCTCGCTCGGCTCACCGCGGAACGATTCGACGCAATATAGAAAGACGTAGTAAGCTCATTTCTAGACGCTCCTAAAACAAAAGTCTTACCTACTATCAGAAGGAGCTATGTGGTAACAACGACCTATAATAGAATCACCCCTTTTAATCTATCACCAAGCGTGACAAGCGTGGCAAATTTGTCACATCATCATGTTTTTTTTTCTGTACCATGATTTCTCTGTAACGAAGGCAATAAATATATTACTCGTTCATTCATTCATTCATCATAATAACCATTCTTTATTAGTCCACTGCTGATCACCGGCCTTTCCATAAGGAGGATTTCGCCACGCTCTGCAATCGGATTAGCTATCGAAGTTTGGCCAATAGTGGAGGGAAGTAATTTTTGGCATTATTGGATATAATTTATAATACTTAATCACTTTTTTTCTATTATTTTTTACCTTCTTACTACTTGAAACATGCAACCCAAATCTTACGTAAAAAAATACCTCGAATCGAAACGGGAAAATATGACAGCTGTCAAATATCTTCCTACGTTCCGATTAAGAACCGAACAGAACATGCGCTAGCGGTCTTTCCGAATTCTCCTACATTGTAAGTTCGACCTATGTTCGTTGCTTATTTAAACTGTTGGTCTGCCTGAAGTCTAGACTTTAGTGTTAAGGTAGGACAATTCGCTAGAATAGTAAAATTTTTGTTGGAAATGCGGCGCTGAACTAGCGTTTATTTATTTACTAGCTGTAGCCCGTGACTTTATGCGTGCGGATGTTAAGGCCCGGAAGGTCGGCTTTTATGGATCGATATCCATCGATCGCCTATTACGAGGCGCCAAGCGCCAGCGCACGACAGTACGGGCCTGACGAGCCGCCGCGCTCACGTATTCTGTAGTTAAACAATGTAATAAAGTTATATCATTTAATGAAATTAAACTCAGCGAATTTGTCTGTAAATATTTAGTATCTTTAAACAAGCATATTTTTAAGCTATTGCATAGCTTCTATCGCGGGCCTTGAGCACATGAATAACTCATGTGCCTTGAGCGTGGAGACCGAATCCAGAAATTCCGTAACGAAAATAACCTAACCTAACACTCGGGGCGAGGCACGATCGAACAATTTTGAATTTCCGAAATTTAAAAGAATTTAGAAGAAAATAAGGATTTTGACAGTATGGTTGCCTATGGTAAGTGGTAACTAGGGCTTGCATTCGAATATTCGAATTATTCGAATAGTAAGTCGTTTCGAATATTCGAATTTAGAAAACCGATTATTCGAATATTCGACGGCACTAATTTATACTTAAATTGTACATTGGTTTGTTTATATTTATTTTGATACTTTTATTTTTAATTTGTGTTGATTATAATAAGGACATTACCTAGTCAGGTCATAAGTTCTGTCACATGTGTAATATGAAATAATTTAGACATGTTTATTATTTATGTAACCATTTATATACCAAAATGAACTTAATAAAACATAGATTCATATGGTAATAAAGTTCATTCAAAATGACCCCCGCGATTTTGAATACAGACCTTCAATCTGCGCGGCCAGTCGTCTATCGCAGCACGAACGAGGTCCATGTCAATATAGGCGGCTGCCTTAATCAAGGATGCCTTGAGTGACTCCAAATCAGGATGAGGCTTTGAGCAGGCTTTTTCCTCCAAGTGTTGCCATATCTTGTAATCTAACGGACTCAAATCTGGACTGGAGGAGGGCCAGTCTTCGTGCCGGATGAAGTCGATTTCACGCGCCGCCAGCCAGTCTTGTGTGCTTTTCGCTCTATGAGAAGAATCTTGTTGGAATACCCAGTGCCTGTTATTAAACATGGTATGAGAAACAGGTTCCACAAGGTTCTTGAGGACTGTATTTTGATACACAACTGCATTCGTTTTTACGCCTTTCTCACAAAAATGTACCTCAGTTAAGCCCCAATAAGAGACTCCCAACCAAACCATGAGCGAGGATGGAAAATGACCTCGTTGGACACGTGGAATACGGTTGCTCGCTTCTTCACTGCTGTGTGCGTACACCTTAATTTTGTTTGTTGTAGCTCTCTTCCACGGTGAAAATTTTTTCATCCGAAAAATGAATTTCCCGATGCTTTTTTCCCGCGTACCGCTTTAACAAAGCGCGGCATCTCTTCAGTCTCAGGTCCATTAAACGAGCGTCCAAACGATGTCCTGTTATTCTTCGATATGTCCTAAGCCCTAAGTCTTCATTTAACACCCTTTTCACCGTGGTCCTGCTTAACACATCTAAAGGGCCAACAGTTTCTGCTTACGTATGCGATTTCTTTGAATTCGCGCCTTCACAGCTTTTATCACTGCTGGAGTCCTAACAGAGCGAGGGCGACCACTTCTTGACCTGTCATCTACACTAGAGTCTTCATTGTATCGTTTTATGGTACGATAAACGAATCTTTTGGTTATATTCAAATTTTTCAGTAAGTCGAAAATCTGAATTGGCGCGTAACCGCAACGATGCAACGCAATAACCGCGACACGGTCTTCTTTAAGTGTCCACTCCATATTTAAAAATGAGGAAAATTCTAAAAAGTACACTTTTTTATTTTCATGAAAAATTCGAAATTCGAATTCAATAAACTTTTTTGTGGCCAGCATTCTAAATTCAAAAGTTTTTATTGTGTGACAGAACTTATGACCTGACTATATTATGTTGATTATAAAGAAGGCATAAGAAGGCATATGATTAAAACATTGTTTCAAGTATTTCAAGTTTTTTTTTCACTATTCGAATATTATTCGAATTATTCGAATAATGTCTCCAAAATATTCGAATATTCGAATATTAAACATTTTCGAATATTTGCAAGCCCTAGTGGTAACCATATCAGCCAAAATAACAGAAACATTTAATTACAAAAGTCAAAATTAGAAAATACATAAAATTATAAAATTAAGCTATTGCATAGCTTCTATCGCGGGCCTTGAGCGTGGAGACCGAATCCAGAAATTCCGTAACGAAAATAACCTAACACCCCCCACTCCAACCGGCCCAGCAGTGATACTTTTTAGTTTTATAATTGCATAAGTTGATAAAAAATGCTATGCAATAGCTTTACCGCGGCAGTCTCCGAGTGCCACACGTCTTTTTACCACGCTTTTATTAGCTTGGGTTGTATCTATGTATGTATGTATATATGTATGTATGTATGTATGTATGTATGTATGTATGAATGTATGTAATGGAATCTTTGAGCTTAATTTTCACCGATTTCCAGAAGTTTGATTAATATGAAACTTTGCACACGTATCAAGGGCCGATGACAATGCAATAATTTAATAACAGTTTTCCCAGTTTTCCTCTGTAAGAGGGAGTAAAAGAGATAGAGCTAGCGCGCGATCTGTATCAATTATGTTTCCTGCATAGGTTTGGACTTACAGTCGGTAAAGAAGGAATCAAATCTTATAAACTAAACTAAAAAGTAAAAAATAAATTATAGTTTAAAAAACTAAAAAACCACGCTTTTAAAACAGATTGAACTAAAAAATTTAAAAAAAAATCATATTATTGTACAAAAAGCGTGGGGGGCTTGATTTAGATTGTTGTAAATATTTTATCAATAATTTACTATATCTGTGGATATCATAACAAGCACCCCACGCTTTTCATATTGAAAAAACTTTCGAAAAGATGTTGGTTGTGATTTTTTTTTGCTATCAAGCCAAGTTAATTAAATCGTGCAGCCGATAACGAATGTAACTAGACTAGGTTCTTAACTAATACATATATTTTGTCAGATTTTAAAACGCTGTTTTCTAGTTCTCAGATGGGTTTTAAAAAACTCAAAAACGCTGCCCCTCAGGACTACGTCGCCTTCAAAAATTCGGTGTTATCCCATGGAATCCGCAAATTGTTCCGGGATGAAAAATAGTCTATATGCTATTCCAGCCTGTAGTTTATCTCCGTGCAGAATTTCATCCAAATATGTTCAGCCGTTTTGACGTGAATGAGAAACAAAAATTCGAACTTTATAATATTAGCAGGGTTACTAGCTTTTAATCTAAGAATACTAGATGCTTGAGTGATTACGAATTGTAAACTTTAATTTTTTCGTGATGCTGACGTAGACCCCCATCGAGTCTCCGTCGGATGTCTAACGGCCGGTCCCAATAACCTATCTAGCTTCAGTTTTGACATATCGGAGATAGAAAACAACTTTTGTCTTTGTTTCTCTGGACGGCAAAATCAGAGAGACAAAAGATGTTTTCTATCTCCGATATGCCAAAACTGAAGATAGATAGATTGTTGGGACTGGCCTTAAGGGTATAACCACAGAACATGGAAAAAGGTTAGAAAGGTTGTCTTGTCATGCGCCATTTGATGAGAAACGATGTCGCCGCTTGCGCCCCACCACACATAAACGAGTTTCACGAATGTCAAAGAAACCAATCACAGCGCTCTAAATATAAGCATTTGTTCTTAAAAGGAAACACTACGGTCGAGAGAATTGAAAAATAGGTATTTGTAAAATCTATTGCTGTCGCGCAGTGCCAAACAACGCCTTCACCGCAGAGTGTGACAGAGACAACTGCTTCTTGGACCGAAAATACCTACTAAAAGCACACCAAATCAGCGTTTCGTAGTCCCCCGATTACTTTTCAAAAACTAGATCGATTTAAATACTTTTTTCATTAAAAATTAACAAAAGGCTTTGGCCGTGTTCGTATGTTTTCCTTTTTTTTTCTAAAATTTTGCCAAATTTGTTTTCTGGGTGCTTGAACACAGCGGAAAATCTGGCGAATTTTTTAGATTTTTGAGGGCTCATATCTTCTTTATTAATTAATTTATGAAAAAACAAAAAACATAGATGCTAATAAGTAGTGGCCATAGATTTTTGTAATAAAAATTATTGCACTACTGGCTTTATCCAGGGAGGAAACAGGGGACTACGTTTGTATGGAAAAACGGTCCTTGTGTTTCCTCTTAACTTCTGTGGCGCGCCTGCCCCGCCTACAGAGCCTTTCTAACCTTTTTCCATGTTCCGTGGGTCTAACCTATTAGATCACTTTGGGAGTTAATGTTTTAATAAATCAAACAGTTTCACTAAACGGTACAACTCAATTTTTTCCCATTCCAATCGACTTGATACTCGAATCCATACATACAATTGTTGGTGCTTTCGTGCTCGCAATCACACACAATGGTACATACATCTCATTGTGATGATATAATGGCAGGAAAGACGTACGGACATGTATACCTGGTTGAGTACATACATACTATTATTTATTCATTCATTCATGTATTATCCATTAGACGACAGTGATCCATTTATAAACAATGAAAACATAAAAAAATATAAAGATCATATATCTTAAAAGTATACTGTTTTCTTGAGTTTACGCGAACACTATACATTGAAATGAAAGATAATTTTACGGATTTAGAACGCGCTAATTTTTTATTTAACCCGACGCGACGCGGCGACGTTTCGAACCCTTTGCAGCGTTCATGGTCACGGGTAGACCCGTGAATCTAAATCCGTAAAATTATTTTCCATTTCTTAAAATTATGTTATATTAGCAGTGAAGGAGCCATATTAGGGAACCTCCATATATAACGTCACACGTTAAAGGGCTGTAGGAGGAGGAAGGGGCAAAGTGTGACATTGCAATGTGTGACAAGATCTGACAAGAGGATGGGAAGGGTCTTAAGAGGAAACACTACAGGCGAGAGAATTGAAAAATAGGTATTTGTAAAATCTATTGCTGTCGCGCAGTGCCAAACGCCTTCACCGCAGAGTGTGATAGAGACAACTGCTTCTTGGACCGAAAATAGTAGGTATTTTCGGTCCAAGAAGCACACCAAATCAACGTTTCGTAGTCCCCCGATTACTTTTCCAAAACTTGACCGATTTAAATACTTTTTGCATTAAAAATTAAAGAAAGGCTTTGGCCGTGTTCGTATGTTTTTCTTTTGTTCTAAAATTTTACCGAATTGGTTTTCTGGATGTTTGAACACAGCGGAAAATCTGGCGGTTTTTTTTGATTTTCGAGGGCTTATATTTTTATTTATTTATTAATTTATGAAAAAACAGAAAACATAGAAACATGCTAATAGTGGCCATAGATTTTTGTAATAAAAATTATTTCTCTACTGGCTTTATCCAGGGAGGAAACAGGGGACTACGTTTGTATGGAAAAACGGCCCTTGTGTTTCCTCTTAATTTTGTGACGTCACATTTAAATCAATTTTAATATAATTGTTGAAACACTAAAGCCAGCGGCGTTTCTTTAATGTTTTTGATTACGGTCGGGTTCTTTGCTGCCTAACCACTACGTAAAAACGGAGGTCCACTCAAACAAGAGACGACGCTAGCTGCAAGCGATTATGCTCTTAAGACGCTGACTGCAGCCGATGACCTTGAGCAATGAACACGCCCACAAATTTATTTGTCTGAATTTCTTTGGAACGCGCCACAGCTATCACTGTCGATTCTCGTAGGATTGACAGAGAAAAAGCGCATGGAATAGAAGGGCCTAAGTACCAAACAACAAAACTCGTTGTGCAATTTAAAATTGCGATTTTATTAAAAAACTAAATCAGCCATTTGCTTAAGCAACATGTAATATACAATATAGCAAAATTTTATTATCATTGTTACACGGACTGCTGAGAAAATTGGTAATTTATGTATTATCAGAGGCTACTTTGAGATTTTTTTCTATCGAGAAAAGTTTTTAGAATCGTGTTTTGGAAACAGCCACCTGGTCGAAAATATGATCAATTACAACTACATAGAATTTGGAAACAATACGAGCCATAGGCTTGAAGCAAAACAATCTTCATTGAGCTCAATTTGGCTCATGTCAGCGTCTTAAGGTGGTCGGGCGCCAAAGACCTCGAAAATACCCCCAGTACAATCAGTTAGAATAATACAGCTCTTATGTTTTGGAATTGATTTAAAGTAAATAAATAAATAAATATTTGAGACATGCCTCACTAAGCCATACAGAGCCATCTAGTCTCAAATTAAGCTACTATTAAGTGCCCTGTCGTATGGGGTACTAGACAACCGATTAACTTAGTTATATGCTTTTTTTTTAAATACATATTAGGGGTTAAAGTATGAAATTGCCGATTATTTTCCCACTTTTTATTTTGTTTATAGCTCTTAAGTATAGTCATATTATTGCGTAATTCTTTTTGTATTGTATTAAAAACTAAATAAAGTAACTTTTGACTAATAAAAAATGCAATACTAGTGCCTATTACTTCAAAGGAAGTCGTTGAAAAGACCCCTTATAATAGATAGAAAACACCCAGACCAGTACAAACAGACATGTTCATCCACATAAATATGTAATGTGCGGGGATTGAACCCGCGACCCATGGCTCAGAAGCAGCGTTTACTACCGCTGATCCAGATGGTCGTCCAAATAAATAAATTGCTATGGTAAATAAAAATGAGTTCTGAATATAGATTCTAAATCAGTGATCGGCAAACAGCGGCCCGCGGATGTCTTCCTTGCTTGTAAATGTTTTGTAAATGAGTTGTAAACATCAAATTAAATTAAATGCATGAACAAACCATGATGAGAACTTGAGTACCATTCCACGAATTGCAACTACAAATATGACAGCTAACATACAAGAAATAGCCTGCATTTGGGATCTCAGACTAATTTTTTTTTATTTATTTATTTTTTCTATGAAATATGACGTTTATATCACAAGAGCGGCCCGCCATTATTTTATTTCGCCACCTTATGGCCCTTGCCTGCCATAAGGTTACCGATCTCTGTTCTAAATGCATCCCTGTTCATATCAAGAGTGAAACCTACCGTACGAGTAACACATCACAATAACGGTCAAACACACATTATAACCTACAAACATACTGTGTTATCATATTTGTGGGAAGTGGAGTTATAGTACAAACAAACGACAATGCAAACTACACTAAGGCACTTTAATACCTTTAAAATAGATGCGAGTTCGCAACAAAAATGTAACTGGGCACTATAAAAAAAAGTGAACGAGTCTCTTGCGCTGCTTATTCTCGGCACCAGCCCACACTTGTCCCGAAGCAGTGGTAGGTTTAGATATTGGGTCATGTAAAAGCGTCTCCAGAGTGTATTTGCAGAAATGAAACTGATTTTACTGAGAGAAGGCGCTATTAAAGCAACGTTAAAAGATGATTCTAAGTTAGCTGTTCGTAAAGCATGGAGGTTATGGCAAAAGGTATTTTAGAAAGGCCTTCTTCTACCAGTAGACTTATTAATATGTGAACTCAGGTGAAGCGCAAATTAACCAATCTGTTCTTCAGTGATGATTTGGCATATAAGTAAGTATTAATAAGGTACTTTGCAAACCATGATTTGTTGTTTAAACAAAAATTCTGTTTATTTTGTATTTTAAAATTATTTTGCCACTTAATAATAAGATTTGGCATATCAGTAAGTATAAAGAGGAAACACTACGGGCGAGAGAATTGAAAAATAGGTATTTGTAAAATCTATTCCTGTCGCGCAGTGCCAAACGCATTCACCGCAGTGTTATAGAGACAACTGCTTCTTGGACCGAAAATACCTACTAAAAACACACCAAATCAACGTTTTGTAATCCCCTGATTACTTTTCCAACACTAGACCGATTTAAATACTCTTTACTGGCGAAATTTTTCGATTTTTAAGGGCTCATATCTTTTTTATTAATTACCTAATTTATGAAGAAACAGAAAACATAGAAACATGCTAATAGTGGCCATAAATATTTGTAATAAAAATTATTGCTCTACTGGCATTATCCAGGGACGAAACAGGGGACTACGTTTGCATGGAAAAACGGTCGTGGTGTTTCCTCTTAATAAGGTACTTTACAAACCATGATTTGTTGTTTAAACTTAAATTCTGTTAATTTTGTATTCAAAATGAATTTGGTACATGCTAATATGTAAGCATTATTTAATTTGATAGTGTTCGACGCTTAATGTAATTTCGCCTAGTCCATAGTTAATTGCGAGGACCTGTTATTGGCTTTCTGATACTTATCTGTTTGTGTTTTTATGTGGCATTCGCTGTTGGTCTTCCGAATATTAAATAAATAAATAAATGTGGATAATGCCTAAATATTAGCGATGGGCCGACTAATCGAGCAATCGGTTTTAAATTGGCGACTAGTCGGCCGACTAATCGGCAATGCCGATCATCCAAATACCTACTTGTAGGGTTATTTGTCCTAGGTTTAGAGGGCGTCCGGGGAGCTTCCGAACGGGGCCCTGGTTGTAGTCCGGGTTTCGAAATTTTAAGTTTTGGGCCGCCCGCGAGTCGCGACACACGCTCTGTGCGTGGTGGATTTAAAATTACGAGTATGATAAAAGATGACCAAATAATAAATCATTTTAAGGTCTGTAAGTAATGAACAGGTGTTTTATGACACTTACTGTTTTTTTATTACACTGACTATGTTTATAAAACCTGAGAACCCGGACATGTCAAATGTCAGGGTTCTGCGCTCTTAAATCCGGTGATTTCACGCGTATTGTCCTGGTTGACAAATTAGAGATGGCAACCCTAGTCGGAGGTGTCATCCATGTTACCAGTTCCAGCGAGAAGCGATTATACCGAAAGAACAAAGGATACAAGAAAACTTAACACTACAGTGGTCACTTCGGAACTCCCAAATGAGAGAGAGAGAGAGTGTTGGAAAGAGATAATTGCGTCAGCTAGCCAACCGCTATCTTCAGTTGAAAACACTGGTTTTATTAACTTTTTATGGAAGCTCAAACCAAAATACAGAAAATATTAATTCCCAACATATACGAGGAAAGTTGAAATAGAAAGAAACACTTTATTGCACAAAACACAAGGCTATAAAATTGTTACGGACTGAAACTGGAAATTTCTTTTATTTTTTTTGAGAAAGATAAGAGCAAACAAATTTAACAAGTACTCTAGTGGTTAGTACTATATTGCTATTAAATGAGTCTATTATTTACTACAGGAAAGTCACTACGTAACTACAAACGCAGTACGTACGTACTACTTAAATTGTAATAGCAGCATGGTCATGATTCTCCTCCTATTGAATGAATATTGCTCGCTGAATTGCATTGTTTCATTGAGATCAAACCGTGCGGGCTGTGGCCCTACGTACGATAGAGCGAGGCGCGCTACAAGAAGTGTTATAATAATAATAAATATTCTTTATTTGCAAAAAACATGGTATACAAGGTGATAAACAAACATAAGTGCACATGTTTTGCCTGTATTAGCATGCAAATTCATAATTTGTAAAAAAAAAAATAGTTATACACAATGATATATAATAAAAGTATAGATAGGTTATGCCCTTACAAAACTATCGAAATATCTGTGCCGCTTACGAACAACTGCACACATGCGTAATTCTTATTTTGTCCTTGTCATACTCGTGAAAAGAACAATTACTTTCTCTTTCATGGATTTGAAAAGACGTCACAATTGTGACGTTTTAGGGACGCATATTGAGAGCGCTTGTAACATATCTATTACTTTTTAAATATCATTGGTTATACACAATTAAATTAAATTATACCATTCATAGCAGTAGGCGGGTGTGTCAATTAAATAATTTATGAAAAGAAAAATTAACAAATTCACACAAAATCATAAAATCAATAAGTCAAGTCAAACTATACAATCAATATATCAATGTTAAAGATTAATGATTTTGATGAGGTTTAGCTTTAATTATTTCTAAACTTATGGATATTTACTATAGATGGATGGACAGTAAACTTTTCTGTATAACAATTAAACGCAAATAAAAATGTTTGAATTTGGTTCGTACTCTTACTTATACCCTGTATTTATTTAAACAGAAACGAAGACGCGAGCGGATTGTTAACTATATTTTACACATACCTAGGTACCTAGTCACTTTGGTAAATACAAAGATTCCATCAGACCTCTTAAATATGTATGAGCGACAATGCAATCGTGATGGGATTGCGACATGTAGGTATATTTAAATTAATTCTAATCAAATCAAAGCCTATGGTATGAATATACACCGACAAGCTGATCTCACATTGTAGAGACTTTAAGTAAGAATGAAAGATCAGCTTATACTGGATATTATATCTTGATGAGACGTTAAGTTAAAATTTCTTGTTATTATTCGATTTTTTTATCGTGGGAATGTTGTAGGAACGAAGATGAATTGCCAGGTCTATAATTTTCTTGTAAGTTAAGTAGTTTTATAGCGTATTTTCTTTTTTGAGACATAATCACATACATTGTTCTGATCCCAAAGGAACTAACTATTGTAGATGTCACTTGTTTTGTCGCTAAAAGAAACGAAGAAGGTACTAACATTTAAACCGGAGACAATACATTTTGAGGCAGAGGAAAACAATGTTTACCAGGAATAAGGGTACGCAGTCCAATAAAAAGAGTCAAAAAAACACATTTCTACAAATTCTACATACAGAAAAAAAGATTGTTTTTTTTTTTGTTTGGCGCATAAAAACGTAAAATGTACAGTACAGCAACGGCCTAATCATCCCACTGCAGTGCTAAGGCCTCCAGCATTGAATTCAAGTTACCACAGCATAGATAAGGTGGGGAAAAAGAAGGTACAGGCATAATAAAATAATCACGCTTGCCAAATACGGGTTGGACAAAAATTCGATAACTCTTGGTGCCCGATCTGGAGATGGACACCAGGACCCTGGGATCTTGGCACGGTATTAAAATAACGAGAACAACGGGGAGTTACCTACCATATTAACATTTCGTAAGAGAAAGGGAGAGAGACAAAAAAAATCTAGAATAAACCGGCCAAGTGCGAGTCGGACTCGCGCACGAAGGGTTCCGTACCAAAAAGGCTAAAAAATCGGGTTTGTTGTATGGGAGCCCCCTTTAAATATTTACTTTATTTTGTTTTTAGTATTTGTTGTTATTGCGGCAACAGAAATACATAATTTGTGAAAATTTCAACAGTCTAGCTATCGCGGCTCTTGAGATACAGCCTGGTGACAGAGCGACGGACAGACGGACAGACAGCGAAGTCTTAGTAATAGGGTCCCGTTTTTACCCTTTGGGTACGGAACCCTAAAGCTTGTTTACGCTGGTATCTGCGGGAGCCTAGAAGTTTACATGTTATTTATTTTATATACTTAGTATGTATTACATAACCATCAAAGCGCGTCCTTGGCATATGATACTTGCGACTAAGTTTCTGCTGTTTTCGTTGCTAGAACCGGTTAGTTACATAAGGGGTAGGGATAGGGTTTTTTTTTTTAATTTTTGGGCAAATATTTTTTGTTATTATTTTTCTATAATGTAGCATTAAAAAATACATACAACCCTAAATTTTTACCCTTTTATCACCAATCCCTATTTTTAATAGCTATTTTAGTAATTTAATCATTTTTATGGCAAACAACGTTTGCCGGGTCAGCTAGTATTAATATAGATAGATAATTATCTTGTATCTTATAGAGTCTCATACGAAAATTCTAGGTCTCACAGCTAGCAATTTAGAGAGTTTGGTATTTCCCTGCATGATAGAATCTATACTAATATTATAAAGCTGAAGAGTTTGTTCGTTTGTTTGTTTGTTTGAACGCGCTAATCTCTAAAAGTACTGGTTCGAAATGAAAAAATCTTATTGTGTTGGATAGTCCATGTATCGAGGAAGGCTTTAGGCTATATCACATCACGCTGCGACCAATAGGAGCGAAGCATCAGAAAAAAATGTTGCAAAAATAATCTCGATCATAAAACAGAAATTGACGCGTACGAAGTCGCGGGGAACAGCTAGTCAGATATAAAGCACTCCGTAGGAGAACTAAGATAACCGGCATCCAAGGATTGCGGAGCTGAAGTGGCAGTGGACGGGTCACAGCAAGAAGAATCGTTGGGGCAAAGGTTCTGGAATGGCGACCGCGCACCTGACGACGATCTGTGGGTAGGTCCCCCACTTGGTTGGCACCAGGTCCAGGACCGACGATCTAGTGATGGTCGCTTGAAGCCGGTGGATGCTGGTGGCGCGGGACGGATCGTTGTGGATATCCTTAGGGGAGGCCTATGCCCAAGCAGTAGGCGTCATTTTGCTGAGAATATGCTGATTGTGTACATAGTTATTCGTACTAAAAAAGTATATTCGCGCTTCTGAAACGTGCATTGCCTTTGACTGATACTAAATGTATTAGCATGTGATAAGGAATACAAATCTACAAAACAATATTATCATTGATAGATTAGATATTGTATGACGCAAAAAGGGTATGTTAACAATTCTGCATTTCATGAAACAGACATTAAAATTTCTACGTCAGCAGGATGTATTGACATGGTTTAGCAACCTAGATAAATTAATTATGTGGCATTATTTATGATCTACTAGAGTGCAAGAGTGAAATAGATTAGCTTTTCGTCTTAAGGTTGTTAAATCTAAGCAATTTTTTTGTGTCATGTATTTCTTTAAGGGTTTGCTCTAAACCTAATTTGATAATATTTAATCCTGGCAGGGCTTTTAACATAAAAAAATAATCAACATAACTTTAGATCAACTGCATCCAACTGTTTTTTTTTTTTGTTATGTATATGTAATGGTAAAGAGAAGTGCATATGAAAGAAAATATTGAGCATATTCAAAAACAGTTTTAGAAATATTAACTTGAAAGACAGTACACAGACTATTTTCTATCTTAATTGGTGAACCTGTCCAAATCCAGGAGAAACAGCTAGTATTAATAAATTTGTATCACTGAAGTGAAATTTAGAATTTATTTATTTTTATTTTTAAACTTTATTGCACATATACTATATTAGAAAGATCTAAAGGTTGACTTCATGCCATAAGGCATTCTCTGCCAGTCGACCAGTTGGGCTAAACAAAATGTTTTGTGGGCAGTGCAACAAAATAACAACAAAAAAATTTTTTAGTAAAAACTGATTTTAAGCATGTCTAAAGTACACATAATACCTACCAAATATGAATGAATCTAGATAAATTATGGTAATAATTATCAATGCAATCAATCTAAATTTACAGATAACATAAGAAATCTATTACAGCTTTAATTATTGTGCAATTGACAGACTAATTTGAACACATAAAACATTAAAGATATTACATTTCATAAGAGCCCTACACACATGACTTTATGACATGTAATTGTGCATTATTAGAAGGATAACTGTGGGTGGTGGAAGGTGCTATAATATTAAATTAATTATGATTTGTTTCATAATCCCTCGATTGTGAGTTATTCCAGACACAATTGAAATCAATTGTTATTGTGGCACCCGAGTGCCTCCTGGGGGTTGAGGGATTAATTTTAAGCCTTTAAGAGTCTAGTTTGCTGGTGAGTAGTGTGAAAACGGTTTTTTTCTTTTTGTCAGCCTAGAATTTTTTAAGTGAATGGTTAAGATATTATCTTGAATATTAAGTGATCTGTTAGTTCTATCGAGTTTTCTAGTATGTGCCTTGTTTATTCAGTACGTTTCAGCACTTTACCATGATCATAGCAAAATAAATATTATATTTATTAAAGGTTTATTTGTGATGAAAGGTTGTTAATTGTTTAAAAAAAATCACATTTAATATTTTGTTACATTAATTAATTTATTTATTTATCTAAATGTCTAGTTAGCTTACAGCCAGTGGTAACATTCTTACTATTGTTTCAACCTGCTAATTTCCATTTGAATGGCTTCATTATGTTTTTGATCTTAAGTAATTGTCTGTTTTGATACTATTGACTAAGTCATGCCTTAGTCAGCTAATTTCATGACAATAATATTTTGGTCAGAGGGTATCCTTAGGGTTTTACTGCAAAAAATTTTTTGCTATTATTTCAGGGACAAAAGTTGGTTGAATCTATCGAAACTGCCACTATAAAATCGGTGTTGGTATGGAGATAGAAGTTATAAAGCAGTAAATATGTAATACTTGCTTTGTAATACGTTACTGTATTAAAAGTCGTTTTAAATTAGATTTAGGCTAACATGATATACATATATATGGTATTCGCAGGCAAGAAAAATAAGAAGGTACCTACCTACAATACAGTGCCAGAACTGCCAGAAGACATCGCAGCGAGATTATGGTCAGAGGGTATCCTTAGGACAGTTTGACTCATTAAAACAGTATTTTTCGTACACAATACCGCAAAATGCCTCAATATAGGTAGCGGAACCACACAATAGAGAATTGCAATCTTTAGACTGGTGTACTTACTTTCACGAATACCCCATAGCGCGATTCAGATCTACGAGATTGTTTCGCAAAGGCATTACTTTACCCGCTCTAGACGAAGGGAAAAATATAAACTTAAGCGAGCCAGCTTACCTGAGGATACTACGCATTCACAACTGCCAGCATTGCAGCAAAATCACTTTGCACAGGTATTATTGTGATAAGAATGTGTGATAAAAAGTAAATAATGTCTAAAACCTCTTGTTTGGTTGACACAATATGGTCACAGCAACACTAGGCACCATTCACACATCCTACAACACTAATTAATTTGTATAAAAACAACAGACACGCACGAGATTAAAGGAATATAAGCAGGACACATGCACGTATCAACATCGACGTTTATAATTATTTTCACTGAAACGGTTGGCATTGGCAATCGTCACAAACGCTTTTCTGAATTGATTGATGATTGATTTGGTTGGGAATGAAAGTTTCATTTTATCATCTAAGGATATCCCACTCGTTCATTGACTCATTCGTGAATGAGATAAAAATACATTTGTATTTTTAGTCTATGTACAGACAAAGATGAACACTCATTGTATGTCAAATAAGAAATAAGCAGCGCCATCTAGAAATAAATCCCAACAAAAATGGTTGCCTGTAAAGTCGGTTTTACGGGCGAAGATTTTACGTGACAACGTCTTTTTCTCGGTAGAATATTTATTGATATGAATATAATTAAATTGCACAATAGGAACAAGGAATTGAATGAAAATAAGAATTGCACAAATTTTAACTATAGAAATATATTTTGTTTACTAAAACATTGTACATGTAAACTTAAACTTAACTAATTCCTATTTGAGTGATTTTGTTGAGGATAGGACGATGACGTCATCGTAACGTTACCGAGCGTTACACTTTTTCATAAGTGACTCCCAGCCGCAACCTAATTTAAGACGTTGTCACGTCAAAACTAAATTGTATACTTACTAGTAACGGCCTAATCACTCTACTGCATGGCAAAGGCAAAGGACTCCTTTATTGAATTTATGTCAAAATTGCAATACTTTTGAATGATGGGTATAGGCATAATCATCACTGCCAAATGTGGGTTGGTGATCACAAACCCTACTAGACCAATGGGGCTCCAATTATTATAATATTTTTTTATTTGGTAAAAACAAGGGTTAGAGTGGTTTTTACAATATTATAGATCCACACAGCCAATTAGTTAGCTTGACTGTGGAGTCATGAGTTTTTGAGCATTTAATATTTAAAAAAATAATTTACCATAAAAATAAAATACTCACACTCATTATTTTGTGGTAACTAGGTAAATAGGTACCCAATTAAATAGTCACTTATAAAAATATTTTTAATAATTTTTTCATCTTATTCTTGTTAGTTTCGAGTAATCTCTGCATTAGTTTACTTATTTAAACCTATTATTGCTTTTAGAAATCGATTATAGGCGTCGCGGCGTCGCCGCTACAAATATAGGTAAATCTCGTAACTTTCCTATCGTAGGCTGGTAGCCTCTCCTATATCTAGTAGGTTCATGTCTATCCCCTGATTCCTCGCTCGTATCTCTCTCATTCATTCGTTAATTGATGGAATGTGAGAGTGAGTGAGATATTTACAAATGTCATTCAGTAATAATGTGAAATGTCATACGCGATTTGTTGATTGATGTTGTGTTTGCTTGTTTTTGATTTTGTTTGTAGAATTTTTCATCAGAATCGTTTCTCTCTCTAAATGAAACTTCAATTTATTTAAGAAGCTGTGTAATTCGATTGTCACAAGGCGCTTAACCTTTTTCTTACTTACTAATAAAAATAACCTAAAAAATGGAAGAAACCAAATCTGAGAAACCGCTTGATATCATCGAGCAATCAGAATTTAAAAAGCCTGTGCTTATAGGTCGCATTGGTAAACTGCCTAAAAAAGCTAAAACAGAGGTAGAGAAAATTGTAGAAAGTAAAGATGTACCGAAATCAAGTAATCAAAGTCACTCTGATGGTAGTTCTCAGTCCGAGAGCAAAAGCTCCTTGCCGCCTGCAGTGTTATTAAAAGAGTTATCCACGCCGATACCTTATAAAGAACCTAAATGGTCTGGAATAGCTCCTGATGGTATGTATAAATGTTTTTTTATATTTTCGCATAAGCCTTTGTATGTGTATATTCAGGAACTGTCCCAGACACAAGATTATTTTATTGTCGCTGGATATGCTACATACAAAAGGTTAAACACAGTCAGATACTTTTCATGACCTTTCTAATGGAGTGGCACACACTGATTCAAGATGTCGCCAGCTCGGAGGTCGGTCCCGGGTTCGATCTCCGGATGGGCCAGTGAAGTAATGTTCTATATTGTGCCTGGTCTGTGACCTGTGTATTTGTTTGTGATTACCGTGAAACAAGTGACGTAATAATGTGATGTTGTTCACATTTGAGTTATTAATATTTTATGAATTGTAAAATTTAACTTTACTTGTAATATCTTTTTTTATAAAAAAGTCAATCAATGTTACCGATACATAGAAAGTAAATGCTAAGATATTATAAATTAAATAATTTTTTTAAGCCACTTTATGGTACTAAATACAAACTAAGCTTTAACAACTGTGCACCATAATTAATCTCATTTTCAGGTTCTGAATATTCTCTAGAGGTATTAAAGTCGGGAATGATTGTGGACAAAGTAGATCTAACAAAGAAACCATATTATGTGTTTGGACGTCTCGCTAACTGTGACGTGGTTTTGGCTCATCCTACAATCTCTAGGTAAGGCGTCCTAAACATGTTTTTATACTTTATTTATTTGCGGTCACATGGATGATCGGTCCATGGACTGTAAAATATTAAGGATAAATATTCCAAGGCTACTTGACAGAAAGACAGAGTTTTTAAATGGATGTTTTGATTAATTAAATAAACAAATAAAATCTACAAATACTAAATATTTAAAAATATTACGAAAGTGCGTGTGGTATTGGTATTGTTGTGTGTGTGGAAACTCAAATTTAGATGAATCCTTTACATTACAGACACCACTGCGTCCTCCAATACAAAGCGTTCGCGGAGGAGGGCGAGCCCCCCTCCGGCTGGTACCTCCATGACTTAGGCAGTACTCACGGCACGTTCCTCAACAAGGAGCAGCTGAAGCCGAGCCACTACACCAGGATGCGAGTTGGACATCAGCTCAAGTTCGGTAGCAGTACACGGACTTATATTATGATGGTGAGTTTGTATACAAATAGCAATTTAATTGGAATTATAATATAAGTATTTAAGCTTGAAAAATTTTGTCTCAAGCGGGAATCGAGCCATGCGTACCGGGCGCGGTGCTTTGTCCTATAAGCTACTGAGACAATGGGGGCTATCGCTAGTGAATTTGCCACTAGAGGCGCTTGTGTCGCGTGAGGTCCAATATCATTCACTTTTCACTGGTTTTAGCGGAATTTGTTGCATAAATGAAAGTGATCTCCTTCGTAAAATATCGCAAATATAGATTATTTGGCGATTAATGTGAATGCTTTAAAAGCGGAATTAAGAAAAAGTGCAAAAATAGGCGGCCTCAAAGCAACTATTTCAGAAGTTAGTTTGTTGATATCAAGATAGTTATTTATAAATAATAAACCTTAATTAGATTCAAGATATAACACTTTGTTTCGGCGCCAATCGCCTTTAACAGCTATACCTCCGGACCTCAGTCTAGAGTGGCGCCAACTGGTGCGCAAAGAAACGGTAGTCCCCATTGTGTCAATGCGTGAATTTTTCAAGTATGCTTTAAGCACTGTAAGTTTCATCAATTGTTTTGTTATTTTACGTTAGTAGAATTGGTCTCCTGTATTTTAGGCTTTAAAGCGTGACAGAAAGAGTAACTCTCGCATTTATACAATAAGTAAGGATATGAGTTTTTATGTTCGTATGACAATCCTTCAAGGATAGTCTGGTGTAAGTTTTCCATTAAAAAAAACAATTCTTGAAAGACTTGAACCCACAACCTTTTACTTACCGGCCGACTGTTTTAACCATTGAACTACACAGACATTGTATTTCGACGAATTTATTTGTCTCTATGCTGTGAGCGTTTTTCCATTTTTTTAAGGTGACTACTAGAGCTAAGTGCTGCCCCAATGGGGACTACCGTTTCTTTGCTCACCAGTTGGCGCCACTGTAGACTGAGGTCCGGAGGTATAGCAGTCAAAGGCGATCGGCGCCGAAACACAGTGTTATATCTTGAATCTAATTAAGTTCTAACTATCTTGATATCAACAAACTAACTTCTGAAATAGTTGCTCTTGAGGCCGCCTATTTTTGCGCTTTTTCTTAATTCCGCTTTTAAAGCGTTCATATTAATCGCCAAATAATCCATATTTGCGATATTTTACGAAGGAGATCACTTTCCAGCAGGTAAATTAAAGAAATTATAATTTATGCAACACATTCCGCTAAAACCAGTACAAAGTGAATGATATTGGACCTCACGCGACACTAGCGCCTCTAGTGGCAAATTCACTAGCGATAGCCCCAATTGATTTACTTTTATTACTTCTAAACAAAATCATTTCTCAAAAAAGTAGTACAGCATCATTTTAGCAAATTACCTCTAGTATTTATTGAATCACAGTTAACTTTTCATTTAGTTGTTTATAGAGACGAATTTGTCGCTAACGCCAAAAGACGCTTTTAGTAATATGTACATACAATACGAAAGAAGGCCAGTATGAAAAGCAGTTAACAGTGATTCAATAAATACTAGAGGTAATTTGCTAAAATGATTCTGTTCTAGTTTTTTGAGAATTGATTTTGTTTAGAAGTAACAAAATTAAATCAATGGGGGCTATCGCTAGTGAATTTGCCACTAGAGGCGCTAGTGTAGCGTGAGGTCCAATATCATTCACTTTGTACTGGTTTTTGCGGAATTTGTCGCATAAATTATAATTTCTTTAATTTACCTGCTGGAAAGTGATCTTTTCGTAAAATTATCGCAAATATGGATTATTTGGCGATTAATGTGAACGCTTTGAAAGCGGAATTAAGAAAAAGCGCAAAAATAGGCGGCCTCAAAGAGCAATTATTTTAGAATTTAGTTTGTTGATATCAAGAAGTTATTTATAAATAATAAACTTTAATTAGATTCAAGATTTACACTTTGTTTCGGCGCCGATCGCCTTTTACAGCTTTAACTCCGGACCTCAGTCTACAGTGGCGCCAACTGGTGAGCAAAGAAACGGTAGTCCCCATTGGGAGCAGCACTTAGGACTAGTAGTCGCATTAATAAAAAAAACTAAATATGACATTTATATTATCTCAGGGCCCAGATTTTGACTGTGAAGGTGAATCGGAACTATCTGTAACAGAAATAAAGCAGCGAGCATTGAGCATGAAGTTGGAAAGGGACAGAATGATACGCGAAGACAGGGAGCAGAGGGAGAGAGATAGAATCGAGGAGGAAAAGAAGAGAGAGGAACAAGGCATAGATTGGGGGATGGGTAAGTGTTTAAATTTATTTATATTGCATGCATTATTAGTTTCCTTATTGATTTATTTATAAATTTATTTATGGAATTCACATGATCACATCGCGTCTGTCGCCTCTAACGCGTCCTGAGGCTTGTCATCGGGTGGTAGCTGAAAATCAGTGGTTTGCCCCAAGCAAATGAATCGCTGAGCTGCTGCCCATTGGCATCGCTGCGACACACATCTTTTTTTTTCTTTCTGTGTCCCTTTTTGTTTTTGTATGTATTTTAAATTTATATACTTTTTATTTATATGCAACGTTAACAGTTTGTGTGTGTTGTAGTTGTATGAGATGCAAATAAATGAGTTATCTATCTATCTATATATATTTATTAGTTAATTAGTTGTTTTTTTTTTGTATATACATGCGGTGTTTGCGTCTAGAAGGTATTACAATGACCGATGTGCTGTATAAAGTAAGTTAGTAAATAAGCCTCTATTGTAAAACCAGTTTTGCAAACCTAATAAAAAATAAAAAATATATATACAGAATGAAATTTTAACCACCTTCCAAATTTTAATATATCAATCTAAGAGAGAAAAAAACAAATGACGTATTTTTTCTTTTGGTATAGCCCAGTACGAAAATGTCAAGATAAAGCACTTAAAAAATGTCCACCAAAAACCTAAAATTTTTGTTACGGCCGCTTAGCAACACTTTTATTACGCGATTCGCATTTCATTTATTCATTACGATACTATTCATACGTTTATGATTTTCCCTTTATACCTTATCTATCAGGCCTAGGACCGTAAAAATTTAAAAATATATCGCGATAAATATTTTCGGGTGACAGCTTGATTTACATTTTTTACTTCATAAATGGGCTCTAAATACGATACCGAACGCCTGGCCTATAAAAATTTTGGAAAGTGGTCAAAATTTCACCCTGTATGTATACTAGCGGAACTCGCGAAATTCGTATCGCTTCAGAGTAATATTAATTTAGACGTCTTATATGTCATTGTCATCAAATATGGCATGAGTGATATTATTTATTACTTTCTAAGTTTACTTTCCAATGTTTTTAATACTTATTTTCCTAGTACTGACGAAGAAAAATCCAAAAACACCAAAATAATAAGAATCGATCCGGCTGTTCTTGAGTTATAAGTGGTTTAGATTGAGATATAATTCTCGAACATTGCTAGGGTTTGTGATCACCTTTGGTAACCAATGATGTAACCAATCACGCATTTGGCAAGCGTGGTGATTATGCCAGTACCCATCATTGCTGTGGTAACTTGAATTCAATGATGAAGGCCTTTGCCCTGCAGTGGGATGGTTATAGGCCGTTACTATTTTTGACTTTCTTTCTTTTATTTTTAGTTTATTTTATTATTACTTTCAATTAGAAGTATTAATATTGACTAGCTTTTTCTAGCGACTTCGTCCGCAACAATTTCTGTTATTATGATCGCGATTTATATCAATAATTTTTCCCGTTTTTGAAACATGTTTCACTGATGCTTCGCTCCTATTGGACGTAGCGTGATGTTAATGTATAGCCTAAAGCCTTCCTCGATAAATGGACTCTGCAACACAAAAATAATTTTTCAATTCGAACCAGTACTTCCGGAGATTAGCGCGTTCAAACAAACACTTCAGCTTTATAATATTATACTCTATTTGATATTTTAGCAATTAAATTGCAATTATAATATCAGTATATAAACTTGAAAATTATTGTGTCTCAGGCGGGACTCGAACCCGCATCTCCTCGCATGCCGGGCGGGCGCTATACCATTAAGCCACCGAGACACTGCGACTCAGCGCGAATTTTTCAAGCATATTCTTAACGCTGTAAGCCAGCGTTGCTTCATCAAATGTCTCGGTGGCTTAATGGTATAGCGCCCGCCTGGCATGCGAGGAGATGCGGGTTCGAGTCCCGCCTGAGACATATAATTTTTCAAGTTTATATACTGATTTTATAATATTAATATAGATTTTATATATTTTCGTCTCCTTATCTTACACTTTGTTACCCCGTTTCCTGTTACACATAGTTTTCTTTTGCCTAAAGGTGGTTTGGAACACATCGCTCACTGATTTTCGCTATAATATTTCAAACACAGGCGAAGATGCAGAGGACGAGCCAGACCTAACTGAAAACCCTTATGCGGTGCCAACGAACGAGGAGCTATACCTAGAGGATCCTAAGAAGACTCTCAGAGGGTACTTCGAGAGGGAGGGACATGAATTAAACTACAATTGCGAAGATAGAGGCATCGGGCAGTTTATATGCAGGTAAATTATTCTACAAAAATGTTTAAGGCTTTAGGCCTTACTTGGGAAGCCAATTGCAATGTCCGTATTTCGTCTCTAAATCTCTCTCACTCATATTAGAGTTTCTGAAAGAGACAAATATATCCGAAACTACGGGCTTCGCGTTGCGGGTCTCTGATCTTACGAATATTATAAATGCCAATGTTTGGAACGACATTTGTTACTCAATAACACCGGAACGGCTTAACGGATCAGGTTGAAATTCAGCACGTAGATTAATTTTTGTCTCAAGCGAAAATCGAACCCGCATTCCCATGCATACAGGGCGCGGTGCTTTGTCACAATTTTTCAAGTTTAAATACGGATATTATTATAATTGCAATTACATGGGGATGCGGTTTCGATTCCCGTCTGTGACAATATTTATCAAGTCCAAATACTGATAAAGATATATTTATTTACAGAAGCATGTGTAGGGCTCTAGGGAATTCCCCGTTCAGAAATTACCGGGATATCCCGGTACTGTTTAAGTATATTTAGTACCGGTACCAAACACGATAGTCCCGGTACTCCCGGTTCCATAAAATTACTATATTTGACTACCTTTATTTCAAAATTTGCGTACGCTTCAAGACCAGTGTCGCCAATTTTACGAGACAAATAACTTTCGTCTTCTGTTTCTTGTCGTGTGATTATTTTGAATCATAATAAGAAACCGGGAGAACCGGTACTGTAGGCGCTTCAGCACCGGGAGTCAAGATTCTGGAACTGAGGCCTTACTCCTCACCACAATGTTTGTATATTCAAAACCATCTTTCCCTTTCACTCACAACGATATCTTAAAGTATCTGAAAGAGACGAGTTTCGTGTTGCAGGGTAAGGCATCTGATACGGATACTGCAGGCCCTACATGTGTGAGATAAAGGAGATGTCCCATAATAGGCCCAGACATTGTACACTATTTTCAAAAATCAAGAAAAAAATACTGTTTCTGGGAAAAATACATATAAATTTATTTAACGTATAATTTAGTGGTTCAATCAAACCGGGATATCAAAAATAAATAAGATCGAATAATTTATCAAACTCCATTAGGCATTCCAAGATGGCGTCAATCTAAAAAAACTTTAAATGTCAGTAGCTGTCAGATACCCCTTGTCACTTTGGCATAATCATTCACTTCAAGTTTTTGTTCTGCTTGTCGCGCTTTTATTGTAGTTCATTATAACGACCTCTTTTTCGTTTTCTGTATTTAGTATTGATCGACACATTACTTTCATAATGTTTGTTGTTACTACAGTAAGCGATGGCACTCGACTCCTAGCTCCGCGATTTTGAAACTGACAGACGTCATCATAATGTCATCTTCCGCCATGATGGTTTTGTTGTTTTGTATTGCTATTTTCTTACTTATCTCTTTATTTGAACCACTTAACGAAGCCATTTTAAAAGAATTGGATAATAACAAAATCTTGTAGGTGTATTGGTCTGTCTTTTGGTGGTGTGTACAGGTTCTGGGCCTGGCCTCCATACAATTTGGGACATCTCCTTTCATTGTAGAAACAAATTTTTGGTGTTCGCCTTCTTCTTGATGTAGTAGTATGTACCTAGTTTTTTATTCATTAACAGAGTAGAACTCCCTATTGACGACGCTCGTGGCAATCCTGTCGTAGCAGAAGTGATACACCGAGGGAAGAAGAAGGAGGCTGTGATAGCTTGTGCTTTAGAAGCCTGTAGGATACTGGATCGGGCCGGGCTACTGAGACAGTCTAAACATGGTGAGTGAGGAAACGTAGCCCCACCTCTTCTTGTAATACGCAGTGTTTTAAAAGACACATAGTACCTAGCTGAGGATTTTTTCTGTGATATCTTCGCATCCATAATTGTTTTTTTTTAAACTGATTTTTAAGCTAATAATTTGATAGTGTAATTTAGAAATACGATTAAAAACCGAATACATTGATAAAACTCTGCTGGCTTACCTTTTACCAAAATTTTCCTATCCCTAATAATTTTCCAACATTTATTTTTCCCCAATATAGGCGAACAACTCCCCAATACACCCAACTTTGCCCCGTTTTTACCCCCTAAATTTGGCCACAATTTTTTTCCCAATAAAAAATACCCTAAATGGGTAAACAACCTCACAATATGGCCAACATTTTTCCCCGAATTTTCAACACAAGGTTTTTTTTTTTAAAGAAAATTTCTCCTAATTAGCGAACAATCCCCAATATGCCCTACTTTTCCCCCAAAAGTTTCCATAATTTTTGTTATCCCCAAAATGGAGAAACAGACTCCTCATTTGCCATTTTTTGCTTCCAATTATCCTCAGAACTTTTCTTTTTCCAAAAAAAAAGCCCAGGAAACCTTGAATTTCAATCCATTCAAAACACCCTCTTATATCCACAACAACAGAGTCCCGCAGACGCAAACAGCGCGACTGGAGCGCGGACGACTACTACGACTCTGACGAGGCTTAACTCGACCGGACGGGGCACGTGGAAATTTTTGTTTATGGAATAACTGTGTATAATAACTGCTCAAACTTTTCCCCACAATTTTCCTTTCCCTAAAATATTATTTCAATCAACTTTATTTACTCCCAAAATGGAAAAACAGCCCATGCCTTGCCCAGCATTTTACCATAATATTCCCCAAAAATGTGTCCCACAAATGGAGAAACTACTGCAATATACCCAATTTTGACCCCTAAATTTTTCGCTTTTAATTTCCCCATAAAAAATAACCCTAAATGGGGAAAATATCCCCAATATTCCCTAAAATGTCCACCCATTCAAAACACGCTCTTATATCCATAACAACAGAGTCCCGCAGACGCAAACAGCGCGACTGGAGCGCGGACGACTACTACGACTCTGACGAGGACGCGTACCTCGACCGGACGGGGCACGTGGAACGATCTAGAACGCGTAGGATGCGCCGCCTCGGCGCCCTAGAAGCGGAGGAGGCGCCCCTCACTTACGACGACCTGGTAAGTGGCGGGGAACTAAAGATAGATAGGTGACAACTTTAACGGCCGGTCCCAATAACCTATCTATCTTTAGTTTTGGCATATCGGAGATAGAAAACATCTTCTGTCTCTGATTTTGCCGTCCAGAGAAACAAAGACAGAAGTTGTTTTCTATCTCCGATATGCCAAAACTGAAAATAGATAGGTTATTGGGACCGGCCGTAAGAGGACTACTAGAGCTATGTGCTGCCTTCAATTGATTTAATTTTATTACTTCTAAACAAAATTAGTTATCAAAAAACGAGAACAGAGCATTTTAGCAAATTACCTCTGGTATCTATGGAATCATAGTAAACTTTTTATTTAGTTGTTTATAAAGTCGAATTTGTCGCTGACGCCAAAAGACGCTTTTAGCAATGATGTACAATACGAAAGAAGGCCAGAATGAAAAGCAGTTAACAGTGATTCAATAAATACTAGAGGTAATTTGCTAAAATGATACTGTTCTAGTTTTTTGAGAATTGATTTTGGTTCATCATATCAGCCGAACGACAGCTGGGCATAGGCCTCCCCGAATATGGGGGGGGGGGTTTGCCATAATCGCCACGCTTGGCAGGCGGGTTGGCGATCGCAGTATGGCCTGCTGTTGTGAGGAGACGCTGCTGCCCATCTCCTGATGGCAGTTTTCCCTCTGTCGGCTCTTACGAAACCCACGGGAAGAGAGGGGCTATTCTTTTTATGTGCCGGCACTACACGGCAGAAGTAATAGAATTAAATCAATTCTTTTGTTTAGAAGTAATAAAATTAAATCAATTGGGGGCAGCACTTATCTCTAGTAGTCCCCTTAAGTCACGGGAGTAAACTAACAACTCGTGAATGAATGATGGCAATGATCGGATCAGTAGTGCAATTTTGCTGTATTTCTTGACGAAATTTTAACATGGACATGCTTATTGGGCGGGATTAAAGCTTCGACAAAAGCTGGTCACACTAAAGATTAATATAGTTTAAAATGTTATTGAACATTGTTATTCTATTTTTACGCGGCTGAACTGGCCGCCATATTTTTATAATTTTAAACTCAAATAAAATTAGTATATAAACTTGAAAAATTATGTCTTAGGCGGGATAGAACCCGCATCTCCTCGCATATGAGGCGCATGCGAGGAGAACCGATATTATAATTGCAATTAAATTGCTAAAATATCATATAATAAAGTAATTCAAATAAAATTCTTAGAAAATGTTGCTTAATAAAAGCAACTACTGAAACACAAATGTTTTGTTATTAAAGAAATATTTCCGAAATCCCACAATCCCGCGGGCGTATCCGTACTAATATAATGTTTGAGGTCGTTCACCCTAAATTGCACTACCTAATCCGATCACTGAATTGAGTGAGAGTGTTGAATGAGTTAGCAGTCGTTAACTTCTGTCAGTAATTCCCAGAACCATCACAGTACCGTCCATCAAAAAAGTTAATTTTCCCCCTTGTTTCAGTTAAAACAAATATCAGATATCGAATCCAAGATGGCCCTCGAAGAGAAGACTCTAGCCCGGCTTCGGTCCGTCAGCAAGCCTCAGCCTGACGCTGACGAAGACGAGCTAGATGCCTTCATGAGCTCACTCAAGAACCAGGGTCAGAGCATGGCGCAGAAGGCAGACATATCTAATGCTAAGGTACAGTAACAGCCTATCATATTCCCACTGCAGGGCAAATGACTCCATCATTGAATTCAAGTTACCACAGCAATGATAGGTGTACTGGCATATTCACCACGCTTGCCAAATGCGGGTTGGTGATCACAAACCCGAGCGACGTTCGAAAAATCAAAACTTTTTTGTTGGCCGACCCTGGGATTGAACCTGGGACCCCGAGATCTTGGCCTGGTATTTAAACCACTAGACCAACGGGGCGTTAAATAATATAATGTATTTAATTTTAAATCCGCCTCCTTTGTCTTTTATCTCTAATTCTAATTTCCTTTACCTGAAGGTCCAAGATCGCTTCTAGCAATAAGACCGCCAATCATCGTACAGCTTTAAATTCATCTCGTGTTATATTAAATTTGTTTTGTGTTCATTAAAGAATACCTATCTGTTAGGTATTTGTAGGTAGGTTGCATATTTCTGTATATAGCTAGCTATACAATAGCGTGGCTGCGTCCACGCCCTCACCGTATGAAATAAACGCCAGTGCGTTGACAGCCATCCCGTGTTTTACTTGTGCCTCTGTGTTCATATATTTAACACTATCTATTTGTCGACCTCCGTGGCGGAGTGGTGTACACACCGGCTCTCAAGGTGTCGCCTGCTCCGAGGTCGGTGGGATCTACCTCCTAGTTTTAAGGCACTCGTACTTTGGAAACCAGAAACAACGAAGGTACCACATACACCCAGACCCGAGAAAATGTAGAAAAACACTTTTTTCTACATTGACCCGTACGGAATATATATATATGATAGCGCTACTTTTACAGCGCTTATAATTGGCTTATTTATTATTACGAAATTAGTCGCGTAAAACTGTATCTGTTTTATTTTATTTTTATTATGATTATTGTTTTAAGTTAGTTTGAATTCAATTTAAAATAAGTGTTGAAAATTATAATGAAAAGGAAACGGAAGTTGTAATCAAATTGTAACAAATACTTCGTACTTCGAGACTTTGAAATTATCTGTAACGGATACGGAAGTTAATAAGATAATATCTTAGTCATTTTCTTTACAGTCTGTTTTTGTTTATTATCGAATTATTTCAATATCAAAAATTAGTCAGTATTAAAACTATAATTATTATATTAATTAAAAAAATACTATTTGATTTAAATTGGAATGTATTACTATTTGTCTGACAAATGATTAAGTACACTATTAGGAAATAATAAATCAATTTATATAATTATAAAAATATTTTTAGCAGCATGATTGAATTACTTCAATATTTATAAAAATACTATGAGCTAATTAAATAATGCAATAGCAATTTATTATTGTTTAAAAGTGATGGTTTGACTTTGGTTGTCTCGTGCCGCTTGTTCGTGGTACCGAGCTGTTCGTTTATAAGCGACGCAAGTTGTGTGGCGGGGCAGTCTTAGTTTAACCTTTGAGAAGTGAACACTGAATAATAAACTAAATAATAAAGTGATAAAGTGTTGAACCTGAGTTTTGCTCCACTAACTATGGAACCTCTAACATCAGAAGAAGAGATACCCAGAAATATCGCCCTTCCGCCCGCCGTCGATCCTGATTTTGCCGAATTAAGTCAGAACCGAAGCTCACCAATAATACAACGACTTGGACAAAGAAATAACCAAGATGATGGAGAAATATTGCTCCTTCGACGACAAGTAAGTCTTCTTGAACAAATGTTGTTACAACAAAACTCCAATAATTACTCATCTAATCGTACCCACCGAGATTTGTCTGAAATCTATCTGGCAAAGTTCGATCCCGATGATCACCAACTAACAATTGGAGAGTGGTGCAAGCAAGTAGACTCGCTTATTAACCTTCGAGGATACTCACCACAAATAGCATTAATGAAGGCCTTGTCATGTCTCAAAGGCCGAGCTAAAACCTGGGCTGATATCAGCGCCCATGAATTACCTGATTGGACCGATTTGAAAAGAGAATTGATCTGCCAATTCAGTGCAGAGACAAGACACATCTACTTCGTGACTAAGTTTCGAGAATATAATTCTAATGATGCGAAGAATTACGCCGAGTATGTGACTGAAGCTTGGAGATTGTTTGCAAGAATATCACCAAATGCACCTAACGACCTTATGGTAGAAGCTGTGATTTCAGGAATTCGTCCAAAATTCTATCAAGCCGAGTTATTAAGAGCAATGCCAAGGTCACAAGCAGAATTAATTGCTACTCTCAACAATTACCGCAAAAGACCAATGCCTACTGGAACTAGTTCAGCGTACGACCCGAGTGAAAACAAACGGCCTCGCTCTGATTATTTAGAAACATCGCAATTACAACCTGCTGTGCTCAAGTGCAAAAAATGTGGTCGAAATGGACACAAGACTCAAGATTGTAAATCACTCATCTGCAACACTTGTAAGAAGCCTGGACACACAAGTACTAGCTGCTGGTCAAAGATATCCAACAAAACTTCACAATCGGTAAATGCTGGAACAACAAGCCAACCGGAAGTTAATACTGTTCGAAGATCAAGCCAGAACTGTGTGCCTATCCAGATTGGTAGTATAACTTTATTATGTCTTATCGATACAGGTGCTGAATGTTCCCTCATTAAAAAGAAATGTGCCGGTTCGATTCCCGGCCGTCGCAGCATTAACCCTATACAATTACGAGGTATCAGTGGTCTAGCTATCCCATCAAATGAAACAATTAGTACTATAGCTACTATTAATGACGTTACATTTGAAATCAATTTGCATGTTGTTGATAATTTGTCTTACGATGTAATACTTGGAATTGACTCTTTAAGTTTACCTGGAATCAAATTAGAAGTTACAAATACCGGTGTCTCTGTCTTTAGAGACTCTTTCATTGGCCAAATACAAATAGATTCCTCTCAAACTAAACTTGATACTGATTTAACTGACACAGCCGAATTAGAAAAAGTCCTATTAAAACATTCATTAACGTTTGGTATGACAACACCTATTAGAAAAGTAAAAACAGGTACATTAAATATTCGACTCAAGGACTCAACTCGTATTGTTCAAAGAAGACCGTATCGACTCGCATCAGTAGAAAAAGAAAAAGTAAATAAAATCATTGACGATTTAAAATCCAAAGGAATAGTGAGAGATAGCTGTTCCCCTTTTGCAAGTCCTATTCTTCTTGTCAAAAAGAAAAATGGCGATGATCGATTATGTGTCGATTATCGAGAGTTAAATTCTAACACTATACGTGATAATTATCCTCTTCCCCTTATACAAGACCAAATAAACATACTTGGATCAGCCCAATATTTCACCACACTCGATATGGAGTCCGGTTTTCATCAGATTCCTATAAATGAGGATTCTATCGAAAAAACGGCATTCGTAACTCCAGATGGACAGTACGAATACGTCACTATGCCATTTGGTCTATGCAACTCACCTTCTGTTTATCAGCGGGCAATAAATAAGGCACTTGGTAACTATAAAGACAAAATTGCCCTTGTTTACATTGATGATGTCCTAATACCATCCCAAACAATTCAAGAAGGCTTAGAGCGATTAGATTTAGTACTTAAAAGATTATCTGATGCTGGGTTTTCACTAAATAAGTCTAAATGTAAATTTTTAAAGAAATCGGTTGAGTATCTGGGTAATATAGTAGAAAATGGCAATGTTAAACCAAGCCCTCGTAAAATAGAGTCCCTAAAAAATTCTAGCCCTCCAAAATCCGTAAAACAAGTACGCCAATTCAATGGTCTTGCAAGCTATTTCCGTAGATTTATTCCAAACTTTTCCCGCATTATGTCCCCACTTTATGACCTCACTAAAAAAGACGCGAAATTCGAATGGACTGATTCCCACGAAATTATTAGACAGAAAATTATTTCTTATTTAATATCAGAGCCCATTCTCAGCATTTTCGACCCTGACTTGCCTATCGAAGTACATACCGATGCCAGTTCATTGGGATATGGTGCAATGTTGATTCAATTTGAAGGAGAAAGACGTAAAGTCATCAGCTACTTTAGTATGCGAACTACTGAAACTGAATCCAGATATCATTCTTATGAGCTGGAAACTTTGGCAGTGGTTAAAGCATTAAAACATTTTCGCCATTTTCTATACGGAAGGCAGTTCACCGTTGTCACAGATTGCAATGCTCTTAAAGCTAGCCGTACTAAAAAAGAATTGACTCCCAGGGTTCACAGATGGTGGGCGTACCTACAAACTTTTGAATTTGAGGTGAAATATCGTAAAGGAGAACAAATGTCTCATGTAGACTTCTTAAGCAGAAACCCTACAGTCAATGCTATTACAAAAGATGCTTCTTGGATTATTGTTGAACAGGAACGAGACAACGATCTAAAAAAAATTAGAGACTTAATTATAAATAAAGAAGATTCCGACCCAAAATATAGCATGAAAGATAACCTTTTAATGATATCCATACAAAATCGCACAGGTAAAACGATAACTCGCACAATTGTCCCTGATTCTTTAGTATTTAACCTAATTAATCGATATCATGAAACACTCATGCATGCCGGGTGGGAACGAACTCTTGAAAAAATTAGAGAGCAATTTTGGTTTCCCCATATGACTAAACGTGTCCGATCATTTTGCAACCACTGTCTAAATTGTAAAATTGGAAAAGGAATTTCTGGTAAACAGCAAATTAACCTCCATCCCATAGATAAAGTCTCTGTTCCTTTTCACACCATTCATGTTGATTTGATGGGTAACTTAACTGGATGTGACAAAAAAGCTTACGCATTTGTAGCGATAGATGCTTTTACTAAGTTTGTAATTATACACCCGCTTAGCGATAAAAGTACAAATCTCATTCTTAAGTGCTTGCGAGAAATCGTAAATTTATTTGGTACGCCTAATAAGATAATTTCTGACAGGGAACCAGCGATAATGTCTAAAGAACTACAAAATTTCTTTCAATCTGGGAATATTGAACATCATGCTATAGCACGCGGCGTCCCTAGAGCAAATGGCCAAGTTGAACGGCTCATGCGCACCATTCGCGACCACTTAGGTGTAGTTTCACAAAATCAAAATAAAACCTGGCTTACTAAATTGGGAGAACTACAACTCTGTATTAACACCACTAAATCTAAGGCAACGGGACACTCCCCACTTGAACTTCTCATAGGCAAAAAATGCTCACCCCCAGCAATTCAACAGCTATGCCTTATTGAAGATGAAATCGATAGAAACGACCTTAGAAACGATGCAAGTAACAGAATGGCCGAACAAGCCAAGTATAGCCAAAACCGCTTTAACGCTAGATGCTCCTCTGTCCAACCCTTTAAAATTAATGACTTTGTATTGTGTAAAGACACCCAATGGTCAAGTAATAAACTAGGGCCCAAGTTTTTAGGGCCTTACAAAATAGTAAAAATTTTAGATAATGACCGATACGAAGTTAAAAGTCTTAAACCTGGAAGCAGGAAAGTTACAGTGGTAGCTCATGAACACGTCAGACTTATTCCCACACCTAATTCTTTTGAAAACCTATCAGATGAAGACCGTGATAGCAATTGATATACAAATTAAAAAAAAAAAACTAATGAAATAATGCCTACTTAATTGGTGCCACTACAAAAGAGCACACACTAGTGCCATCCTAAAAGAGCACAGATCAGTGCCAACCTAAAAGAACACTAATTATTGTCAACTAAAAGAACACAAATCAGTGTCAACTAAAAGAGCACAGATCAGTAACAACAATCGAAAGAACACAAGTCTACAAACACGAAGCGCGCCATAACATTTATTATGCACTATCATGCTTAGAATTTCTTATTTCAGATCACATCGAATAAAAGCCCAGAGCACGGGCTTTCTTTCAGAATGGCCGTGATAGCGCTACTTTTACAGCGCTTATAATTGGCTTATTTATTATTACGAAATTAGTCGCGTAAAACTGTATCTGTTTTATTTTATTTTTATTATGATTATTGTTTTAAGTTAGTTTGAATTCAATTTAAAATAAGTGTTGAAAATTATAATGAAAAGGAAACGGAAGTTGTAATCAAATTGTAACAAATACTTCGTACTTCGAGACTTTGAAATTATCTGTAACGGATACGGAAGTTAATAAGATAATATCTTAGTCATTTTCTTTACAGTCTGTTTTTGTTTATTATCGAATTATTTCAATATCAAAAATTAGTCAGTATTAAAACTATAATTATTATATTAATTAAAAAAATACTATTTGATTTAAATTGGAATGTATTACTATTTGTCTGACAAATGATTAAGTACACTATTAGGAAATAATAAATCAATTTATATAATTATAAAAATATTTTTAGCAGCATGATTGAATTACTTCAATATTTATAAAAATACTATGAGCTAATTAAATAATGCAATAGCAATTTATTATTGTTTAAAAGTGATGGTTTGACTTTGGTTGTCTCGTGCCGCTTGTTCGTGGTACCGAGCTGTTCGTTTATAAGCGACGCAAGTTGTGTGGCGGGGCAGTCTTAGTTTAACCTTTGAGAAGTGAACACTGAATAATAAACTAAATAATAAAGTGATAAAGTGTTGAACCTGAGTTTTGCTCCACTAACTATGGAACCTCTAACATATATATATATTCAATGAGCCTGCTCTTGACTACATACTTAACTCTACGCCTATGAAGAAGCCTAAGATGGAGCGCACTCACCCAGAGGCACTGGTTCTCCCACACACCAGCGGAACACGGAACAACTGTTTGTCGCTGGACTCCGGCAGGAGGGTGGTAGCATCCAGGCGGCCTCTTACGTAGCCTACCGCAGAGAGATCTGTCAGCCGTCATCATTGGTTAGAAAACCAAAGATGCTGTTGCCCAGGGTGGACCACTAGGAGGTAGATCCCACCACCCCAATATCGAAATATCTATGTTCGAAGTGTATCCATCCTTAATTTTCTAGATGCGAATCCAGAAGTTGAAAACGGAATTGTCAAAGACGCAGCGGCTCGCGACACTGGCGCGGCCGGCTCACCTCCCCCCTCTAGTCAAGCGGGACGAGTCCAAGATGGCCGTCAAGATGGCCGCCAACTCTGTTGTCTACGGGAAGAGGTAATGTCACCGGCTGATGATATTAGATTAGAATGAAAGTGTAGAGATGACGCGTTATAGTGACGACTTGACGCTTGCTCTTAGGTCCCGGGTTCGATCGACGGGTCAGTGTAGAAAAAAAGTGTTGTGAAGTGGTGTAACAGTACGTATCCTACGCAAGGGTTACCGAGTTCGATTCCCGGTCTGGCAATTTAAGAAACGATAATTTTTGATACGGCTTAGGTTTGAAACTGGCGTGCACATAATACGTGCCAATAAGCACTGCCTACCCTGCCTACTACGTCAAACAAAATAAAATACCGATGGATGGCTGATTGACTTCATTTATAGGTTTAACGGGTTCCTAAAGATCCGGTAGTCAAAATACAATAAAACCTCGAGATATATCCGTAAATACATCTTTCATTTCAGTGTAGTGTTTGCATAAATTCAAGAAACCAATAATTTTTAGAAGATTCAAATCGCCAATAACCTTTATGATGTAATTCTGGGAAAATTTGTTAGTTTTAATGTGATTATTAAATAAATTATTCCGTTTCCAGAATACGATTAAAAGAAGACCTAGAAAGGAAACCAAAAGTCAAAGTCAATTTGAAGAGAGAAGAAGAAGAATTCGTAGAAGAAATGGATTCTGATGAAGAAAACGAAAAAAAATCACATTCCCATTCAGAAGGAGAAAAAACTGAGAGTACAGACGCTAAGACACAGAATAAAAATGAAAGAGTAGATAATAAGAGCGAGTCAAATACAATAGATGACAAACAAGATACAAACGATGTTAAGAAAGAGAAAGATGATCCTAAAGAGCAAGAAAAAGAGGAGAAACAAAAGAAAGTCTACGGGCCGATGAGACCTCCAGAGAATTACGTTATACCAGAAAGTTATTTCGAGCAGGAATCTGATAGGGATCTACCAGAAATCATGGAAGATGATAAAGTTTAAGTTTACGATAGTATCCGTATACGGCGCTAGTTTGGTTTTTCGAGTATCGAAGAACTTGTGGAGATTGTAGTTTAAGCAATAAATTATAGAAAAATTTGTTTGTTTTCTAATTTGAATTGTTTTAAGCCAAATTTTTAACCGACCTAAACAAGGAAGTTATAAAGTATATTTTTACGCTGTGAGCCAGCCTAATGGTATGGCGCCCGCCCGGCATGCGAGGAGATGCGGGTTCGAGTCCCGCCTGGGACAAAATTTTTCAAGGAAGTTATAAATTTCAAAACAAATCTTGTCACTTCAAAAACCTTTATTCGCCATTTTTGATCTTAACGTACCTTGGTCTTCATCGAAACATGATAAATATACAAGTTATAATCCAACACCTTACCAGATTCGCCCAATTGCGTTTCTCAGCGCTGTCTAAACTATTCTTCACCTATCTATCTCCCCAAAAACAACGTCTAAAGTCCCAATGATGGCCACGATATCAGCTAGCATAGAGTTCTTCCCGATTTTGCCTAGAGCAGCCAAATGAGCGAATCCTGGAGCCTTGATTTTACACCTGTAAAGAAGTGTCAATTGTCAACATATTTATAACGTCAAGATGTGCTTGTGAGTGTGTAAAACAAAATCAAAATCTTGCAACTAGCAATTTCTAAAAAGATCAAATGTAATACGCTCTTAGTCATTATCATATTGGGTCCACTCAACGATACTGCTGGATATAAGCCTCTTCAAATGGAGCAGTTAATTATGGATTTAGAAAATTATTTTGCTAATGATTTCCGCTTGTTAACACCGGCCTAGATACCTTCACCACATTACCCGCACTAACACTGATTTGAGAAAGCACCTGCACCACACTACCCGCACTAACACTGATTGAGCAAGCACTATTTCATGCAGGAAAACCGCCCTCCTTTAAAAATGCATGCAATTATTAGTACCCAACAACGATACAATAAAAAAAAAACCTCGACGCGTTTCGCCACTTCACGTAGCATCCTTAGGAGATGTTGTCGCCTTTGCTGCGCTACGACGACCGGTTTTTATTGTATCGGTGTTGGGTACTAATAATTGCATTAACTGTACCCATTCATTTTTGAGGGAGGGCAGGCGGTTTTCCTGCCTGAAATAGTGCTTGCTCAATCAGTGTTAGTCCGGTTAGTGTGGTGAAGGTACCTAGGCCGGTGTTAACAAGCGGAAATCATTAGCAAAATAATTTTCTAAATCCATAATTAGTTATGGATTTTCGCAAAAGTAACGCCTGAATCTATTAATTTTTAATAGAGCAGTTGCCAGAGAGAAGTCGTTAGTTTACCGTTTTCAGTATTAGTAGGCCGTGAAGAGTCCTCACCCGCAGCTCGAAGCTACCGTCGGAAACGAGGTAGCAAATTCTTGTTCATACTAAGCAAGTCCTCAAAAGAGAAGAAGATCAAAGTCACCAACATCCTTATCATTAAGAGTCTACTTAACAACAATGCTAGATATAAGCCTCCTCAAGGGGAGTATTTTGGCATTATCGCCACGTTCGGCAGGCAGATTGTCGAACGCAGTTCTGCCAGTGGCTTATTCGTCAGCACAAGTAGACTGTGAAGGGGCGGCAAGTAGTGTACTGACCGGTAGGGCTTGGAGCTGCCGTCAGAGATGAGGTAGTCTGCATAAGTAGACTGTGAAGGGGCGGCAAGTAGTGTACTGACCGGTAGGGCTTGGAGCTGCCGTCGGAGACGAGGTAGTCTGCATAAGTAAACTGTGAAGGGGCGGCAAGTAGTGTACTGACCGGTAGGGCTTGGAGCTGCCGTCGGAGACGAGGTAGTCTGCATAAGTAAACTGTGAAGGGGCGGCAAGTAGTGTACTGACCGGTAGGGCTTGGAGCTGCCGTCGGAGACGAGGTAGTCTGCATAAGTAAACTGTGAAGGGGCGGCAAGTAGTGTACTGACCGGTAGGGCTTGGAGCTGCCGTCGGAGACGAGGTAGTCTGCATAAGTAAACTGTGAAGGGGCGGCAAGTAGTGTACTGACCGGTAGGGCTTGGAGCTGCCGTCGGAGACGAGGTAGACGCCGAACTCGCCCTTGGGCGCCTCCACGGCCGTGTACGTGGCGCCCGGCGGCACCTGGTAGCCCTGCGTGAACAGCTTGAAGTGGTGGATCAGCGCCTCCATTGACGTCTGCAAACGAAAAAATATTTTTACAAGTAGATACATTTTGAAATACATGGCCATTTAAAAAGGATTGACATTAAAATTATTTCCGATCCATTTTGCCAGTCTAAAATACCTCTTATTTTTAACTAGCTGTTGCCCTCGACTTCGTCTACGCAATTTCTGTTATTATGATCGCGATTATTTTTGCAACATTTTTTACTGATGTTTCGCTCTTATTGGTTGCAGCGCGATGTTATATAGCCTAAAGCCTTCCTCTATAAATGGCCTATCCAACACGAAACTATGTTTATAATTCGAACCAGTACTTCCTGAGATTAGCGCGTTGAAACAAGTAAACAAACTCTTCAGCTTTATAATATTAGTATAGATTCTGGGGAAGAAGGGAGGAAGGAAAAGGGAATCCATCGCTTGACGTTGAGTATTTTTTTATGAAACACAGGTAATCTGGCGCCCATCCGAGTTAGATTTCAAAATCTCTTTTACAAAAATGGATTTGCTTAGGACTACTGCCGGGTCTGTCGGTGGTCAAATATTTGAGTATTAGAATGTTTGTATTCCAGTGCCGGACACAAGCAGATTTGCAAACGAAAAGCTAGTTAGAAGTAAGTAGAAATTAGTAAACTTGTAATATACTTTTATGGAAACAAATTAAATTAACAAACTATTTCGATTAGAAAACGAGGACTTGCGAACTGCATGTCATGTTGCATACTCATGTTGCTTTTGTTGCTTTTGTCAATTTCAAAAAATTACCTTCATTTCCACCCTGGCAGGGGGTGTAAGCTTGGCATCATCAATTTTCACATCGCCAGCCGGCATTTGGTTCAAACTCTGGTCTATAATGCGAATTGACTGACGCATCTCTTCAACTCGGCAAAGATACCTGTAAATAATAATCATCATCTCTAACAAAAGCAGCATAGGCAAAGGGCCTAAGGATCTCCACGGAAGGTCCTGCGTCTCCCTTCGGATCTTCGCCAGATTTTCGTCCGGTGCGAAATTGCTATTTCAGAACTTTTCCACCTCAAAAGACATCTTTTTACAATGATTCCCGCCCACCCACGTCTGGTCAGCAATTATTCGGGCGATTCGGATTTTCTCGCCGGAAATATCAAGCAGCGCTCTCTGAATTTCATTGATCTTTCTTATGAGACCCTTATATTATTATAGTAAATGATGATTTAATATTTTGAAGACTTCCTTAGAGACCTTTCACACGAGCGATTTTTACCGGCGATTCCTCGGCGGAGCGAGATCGCAGCGAGCACGCGGCGTGCAAGCAACGATATCGCCGCGAGTTAGTAACCGCCGCGATAACGCCGCGTGCTCGCAGCGAGTACGCGGCCCGGTAACGGCTTTCGTCATTTACAAAATGGACTCAGACGAGGAGCTAGTAAGATATTAAACCCTTTTTATTATTCAGTAATCTTTTGAATCTTATTTGCATGCAAAATCACAGTTTGTTAATTATCTGAAACACAAATAATATGATACAGTATTGTACCATAATTTTTTTTGCACATATAACTACAAAACGGTGTCAGAATGAGGGTAGATAGCTACTAACAAATAATTGTGCGAAGTCTGCAGGTACTCGCCGCCAGCACGCGGCGACACGCTGCGAGCACGCGGCGGTTAATAACTTCGCGGCAATATCTTTGCGTGCACGCCGCGAGCCACCGCGTGCTCGCTGCGATCTCGCTCCGTCGAGGAATCGCCGATTTAAATCGCTCGTGTGAAAGGGCTCTTAGTTGTGGTGTTTTCGAGCCCACTGCGAGGCCTCGCGATCGATACCCAACGTGAAATAAACATTTATCTCTAGCGTGTTACTTTAATATTTAAACATCAGTACCTAATACCTATTCACAATCACAACTATCTTTTGATTATTTCTATTCAGAGGCTAATGACAATATTTAAGCGTATTTTACTGACCTATCGTAGCAGTCTCCGTTGGTGCCGATCGGTACGTCGAACTCGACGAGGTGGTACGCGTCGTAGGGCTGCGTCTTGCGCAAGTCCCACTTGATGCCTGACCCGCGTAGCAATACACCACTGTAAGGTATTTCGCAAGGTAGTGTTTTGGGTCTCTAGACTCTGATGCTTTAAAATATTTCTTGATTCTTTGCTCGGTTGGGACTTTTAAATGTTATTGTACTTCAACCAAAGAAATGTGTTGGCGATTTTTAAAAAGTAACTTAACTGAAAAATATTGTCACACACAAGACCTTCACGTCACGTCTTCATTACCTTGCTACTTATAAATTATTTTTTAAAAAAGTTGGCAGCTTGCGACTTTTATTAGATTACTCACAAATATCTTAGCTAGATTAGCTTTCCAACATAATTAACATTGACAGGAATCTACATCTTTGATTTAAGTATTAGACGTAGGTACATGTGTTTAATGATATTAACATGAAAAAGAAAATCATATTTTAGCTCTCATCGAATTCGTTAATGGGTCCTTTTAACATACTCAATTTACAACTAGATCGTATAGTCGGCTTAATATATTTTTTGCCCTCATGCAATACCCTAGGGTGAGGGTGAAAGGCAGCCAAACATTTGGGCATTATGTTTCAGAACTACAAACCTAAACCCATAGTTGATGGCATCCTGGGCAGTCACCACGCCGATGTCAGCAGTGCGTTGAACCCAAATCCTATTCGTGGTGAGTATATCTTCCATCTCGTTTAGCCTCTCGCCGAACTTGCTCGCGAACTCATAGATATCGTCCATCAAGCCTAGAGGTAGGTCCTGAAATAAATTAATTGTAACATCATCCCAGCCTAACGTGTCCACTGTTAGACAAAGACCTCCCCTAAGGATCTCCACGCCGGTCTTGTGTTCACTTAGCCCTCACTAAGTCTACACACAGTAGGGAATATACAGGATTAAATTTTAACAACCTTCCAAATTTTAATATATCTAGCAATCTGCGAGACTAAAACAAATGCTTTTTGTATAGCCCAGTAAAAAAATGTCAAGATAAAGCACTTATTAGAAAATATCCGTCAAATATCTAAAATGTTTGATACGGCCTCCTAGCAACACTTTTTTTCGCGATGCGCATCTCATTCATTTATTACGATACTATCCATAAGTTTTTGATTTTCCCTTCATACCTTAACAGGCTTAGGACCGTAAAAACTTATACCCTTACAGGGTTTTGCTACATTTATTTTGTAAACAAAATGCAATAAATAAATAAATAATAAATAAAATTGGAAACTATGTTGCGAAAAATATTTTCGGGTGAAAACTTGATTTACATTTTTTACTTCATAAATGGGATCTAAATACGATACTGAACGCCTATAAATCTTTTTGAAGATGATGAAAAATTCATTCTGTATAATCGGAAGTAAGGTAGGTGAGCGCTGACGCGCGACACAAAAAAGCCTTCTAATCTCCCTGTCGCAACTTCGCTAGGTCCAGGCACTGCCCCAAGTATCTTTTTAATAATAATAATAAATAACTTTATTTCAGACAATAATATCCATTTTGTTAGTGGTAATGTTATTAACCTAGTGTTAGTAATATACAGCGCTACATGTTAATCACCGCCGCTCCATCCCAATTGAGATTTTGCAGCAGTGATTGATATACACACAGTCTAGCCTGTCTGCAATCATGCCCAGGATGCTGTTGGAGCTGCCACGCAACCTGCGCACCAGGGATGCGCATCTCTTGCGCAAAGTGGTGTAAAAACAATCTACACGATTTTCAGCAAACATTCCTGACGCACTACAGTACCTTGGCAGCCCCATCAACATTCTGAAGGCATTATTGTACTGGACACGGAGTGCGCTGTAAGACTTTTGGGTATATTCCGCCCACAGGCTGCAAGTATAGAAAGACGTGCAATACGCTCTAAAGAGTGTGATTTCAGAGGTGGAACATCGTGCAAACCTGCGAGCGACCATGTTCGCCCTCACCACCAGCGCCCTCCGCTCTCTCTCAATGTCATCATCATCCCTGAGGTCAGAGGTCAAGAGGTGTCCTAGATATTTAAATTTGTAAACTCTGCGTAGTTTTTGACACCGATGGACTCAACACCCGCACGGTGAATCCAAGCTAAAGACTTTCGTTTTTTTAATTGAACGCCTTGTTCTGACTTACCAGCGCCACTCCACCCGGTCTGATATATGCGGCGTGCATTCTCGCCCCGCTGACTCTCTCGTAAAACTCCATCATCTTTTCTCTCTCCTCAAACAACCAGAAGAGAGGAGTAATGGCTCCGATGTCGACCGCATGTGTGCAGACCGCCATGATGTGGTTCAGAAGGCGGGTGATCTCGGCAAATAGCGCTGATTATTTAATAGAACGTATTTAGAGGTGATAGACGAAGACCAAGTGCCCCATTGGTCACGTGGTTTAGGTTCTGGACTTAAATTTTGTCCTGCAGTGGGATGATTTAGGCCGTGACATCACTTTTTTGATATATATACTAAAAGTTTGAATGCTAATGCAATTTTTCAGCTTTGGATTAAGGAAAGTATGCGCCATTCGCAGAGCAAACTTAAAAGATAGATTCAAATGTTGAGTTACGTTCTAATAACTGTTTGAATACATTATTGAAAGCCTTGAATGTTGTTCTGTATTTGTCAGTGTCCTTCTTCATGAAGCCACAAAAAAAACACTGCTAGTTTTACTCAGGGGTTCTACTCTCGACTGCAATGGGGTGCTCATATCAGGTCTCTGTCTGGAAGACTTAGTTCTGCTGCTTATGCTGTGCGAAAGATAAGACAATTGACTGATGTTGGAACGGCAAGATTAGTATATTTTAGCTACTTTCACAGTATAATGTCATACGGTATTTTGTTATGGGGCTCAGCGGCAGATATTGAGTCTATTTTTATATTGCAAAAACGTGCTGTGCGGGCTATTTACGGCCTTAGACCCCGTGACTCTCTAAGAGAGCTATTCAAAGAGATCAAAATACTAACAGTTGCATCTCAATACATTTTCGAAAACATTATGTACGTCCGTAAAAACCTCGAATTTTTTGTCAAAAATAGTGACGTACACAATTTCAATACCCGAAATAAAGATAAACTTGCCGTTCCAGGATTCAGACTGCGAAAAGTAGGTAATTCGTTCATGGGAAATTGTATCCGTATTTTCAACAAATTACCACTATCAATTGCTGACCTCCCTGTACATAAATTCAAATCATATATCAAAGTTGTTTTAATGAAAAAGGGCTATTACACTATTGATGATTATATAAATGATAGGAACGTTTGGCTTTAAATTGTATCAGCTCGCACTGGCATATATCTTATGTAAACATGTTTATTTAAAAAGAGGCTGACAATAGTGACCGAGTTTCTTGCGCTGCTTCTTCTCGGCACTAGCCCACATTTGTCCCGAAGCAGTGGTAGGTTAAATATTGGGACGTGTAAAAGCGCCTCCAGGGGCCTATTTGCAGAAATAAAACTGATTTTAACTGATTTTAACTGATTTTAACAGGGGTTCCACAGGGTTACAATATTATAAGTAGTGCACTACCACAAGGCACTGTCATAAGTCATCTATCATATATGTTAAAGATTTTCAAGCATTTACTTATACTTACTTCTGATGTACTTAGCGCGGATGGGTATATCGATGTTGAGAAGCTTCTCGACAGCCAGACTGTAGCACTGCTCGTTACTCATCATGGACACGTAGTCCAGACGATCAAAGTATGGTAATGCTTGAGTGTATGTTTTGTACTCAATTAGCTTTTCGGTTCCCCTATGGAGAAGCCCAATGTGAGGGTCTGCTGAACGGACTATCTGTTGATGGACAAAAGATTTTTAGATGAGTTTTAAAAATTGAAAATAATATTATATTGAAAACAGTTTGGACATTTGTTACTTTAACACGCCAGAACGTCTGTTTAGATTTAGATGAAATTAGACCCAGATATAGATTGTTGGTCTAACTCTCCGTTGCTGGTCTAGTACTAGTGGTTTAAATACCGGGCCAAGATCTCGGGCTCCTGAGTTCGATCCCCGAGTAGGGCAACACAAGTTTCGAATTTTTGAACATGGTTTGGGTTTGTGATCTCTTACCCGTGCAAGCGTGGTGATTATGCCTGTACCCATATAACGGGTGTAAAAAATCAAACGCAGATCCGAAAGCCACGTATTTTTTTCATCTTCATCACTTGGAGAATTTTTTTCTTCTGGACCATATCTGGGAAACAGCTGGTTCCGAAGATATTGAGGGTCAAAGTCACAATTTTGTTTTCCATTTTATAAGGCTTTTTTAATTACAATACGCAATGTACGGTACAGCGCGGACGAATTTTGAACTTAGGAGCCATCTCCAGCGCAGCGGTCCACGCTCCGGCTGCTATACATTGCGCGCTATGTATTTTAATATTTTTTGAGTCCCAAAAATAAAAATCATTATTACCCAGCTACAATATTTTGTAACATGACTAGGTTTGCTTTACAGATTGCGTAGCTTCAGGATCTGCGTTTAGTTTTTTTACCCCCTGTATATTTGAAGTGGTAACTCGAATTTAATGATGGAGGCTTTTGCCCTGCTGTGGGATGATTATAGGCCGTTACTTTATTTTACTGTACAAGTTGTAGTATTTGACTAACCTCTCCATCCATTTCAAGAACTAATCGCAAGACACCGTGAGCTGCTGGGTGTTGCGGTCCAAAGTTGAGAACCATATTCTTCACTGTCTTCTCTCCGGGTTTGAGAACACCTGGATGAAAAAGTTACATAATTAATGTTATAACTCTGAGTAGCACCATGTCCTTTCGTTCTATCTTCATACTTGTCTTTTTTAACACCGCCTATTATATTTCCCTTTGGTCGAATAGATACTTTTTGGTATTAAGCCCGCAATTTTTATTTTTATTTTTATTTTTTTTATTCAAGGTATTGCAACAGCATACAAATCAAGACTAATACTAAGTTACATTTTGTTTAATAAATTAAATTTGCATCCCGATTATAGCTGGACACGACATTTTCAGGAATTTTAACCGAAGGCGGGACCGAAGGTAAAGTGCCTTCTGAGCACGAATGTGACATACTTTCAAGAGCCAAGCCAATATAGAGAAGATTATTTCCTAAATTGACCCGACTGCGCGGGAATTGAACCCGGGTCCCTTGCGTAGTGAGAATATAACATCCGTATGTTTTGTCAAAAATATTGAATTCAAAAGAAGAGAAATGCCTTTTCTCATAACTATTTCTACTAACTTTTTTATAGCTAGTTAACTAGCTATGTTGTCTTTATACATATAATAAGGCACGCGCATAAGGTACTATGGGCGGAACCTAGCAAACTCAAATGTTATCCAAACAACACCCCATTATGTCAAGGCTACTCATCCTCCTAATTGCTACCTCATGCTTTTTATTGATTGTATTCTAGGTGTGTCTGCTAAACTATTAATAAGTAATTAGTACTCTAATTCTTTTTGTGTGATTTATTATTCTTCAAGTCGTGTCAGAGTTGACTTTTTAGGGACTTCTATCTTACGACAGAAAATGGGATTTTTTTGGGACTAACGGCTTAACGTGCCGTCCGAATCACGACCTGACCATTTTAGAATAGAATAGAATAGATTAGAATATTATTTATTTGGCTTAAAACATGGTACATTTATCCCAGACCCAAGCTAATTTAACTAATAGCTTGCGCAGACGAGGGATTTTTGTCCGTGGCCTTTTTTGTCCGCTAAAATAGATTGCTTATAACTTTGTCGAGTAACACAAACGAAAGTACCGCGTACAAAAAGACCCCCGAATTACCGAGGACATGCAGAGAGCGGACCGGACAAAAATACGGAAAAAACGATAAAGGCGCACATGGCGGACTTTAGTCCGCGTATATGTATTATCTATGGTCTGTGTTGTGCGCTCGAGAGTGACGTACGTATGCACGACTATAAACCATTTAAGACCCAAGCTGATTTAACAAATATCACTTCCTAAATTGACTTCGTCAAATGTTATGCATTGTTTAATTTACATTAGTTTAGTTAACTGGGCCTTGTCCGCACTTAGCCTCTCTATACTCCAACCATCAGGTGACTGGAGTCACCAGAGATGGTTGGAGTATAGAAAAGTAAGCATCACTCCCAGGTTTTCGCAGGCTTCTCAGACCGATGTCGGTGATTGGAGATTGGTCCTATGCTGTCGTAAAAGGCGACTAAAGTGCTGCCAGAAGAAGACGAGTAGCAGGAGCTTCTTCTCTAACCATTGATCAACACGACTGCGTATAGCGTCACGATTAAGACAAACCTTCCTCTTTGTGAGGCATGTCTGACTTATGTGGGCTAATAATGATAAAAAGGATTTATCCGGAAATCCGTATGAAGTTACTTCTCACCGCTGTATGGATGTCGCTTCAGCAACGCAGTGGATTCGTCCGGAAACATAACAGGACCTTCGAACTGTTTCATAAACTCTGCGTCGGGCATCCAGCGATGCGCGTAGCGTTTTGAGCTGGAAAATATTTTGCAGAATACTAAATTTGTTATGATTCAGTCAGCTCCCCCAAATGCGTCATAATCGTCCCATGATGAATCAAATTCCGGTAGCTTACAGCACCACTGGGGTAAGTTAATACTTCCTTTATAAAACCTGTCCACACTAAGATCCTACCACTCCCATTCCTGAAATTTTGTCTAAATTTACAAGTTAGATTTTTCAGTTTTATTTTCAACTCGATATCTCCACGCGATCCTGAGAAAACGGATGGACGGACGGAACCAAGTAATCATAATAATAGTTATAAAAGTTCAGTTTTTTCCAAAAAAATTGTTTGAAAATATCGTTGTAACTTGAAACTATTTTTAGTAGTTGTTTATAAAGTTCACGTGTTTTAAGTTCAAACATATTAGTTGCACGTTTTGCGACACAGACTGTGATTGTATTTTTGTGATGTAAAATTTTAAATTGCAAATTTTTATGCAAATCACTATATTTTGTTAGAAAAAAATACATTACTTGGTTTCATGGAAAAGATACTGTATTCTGACAAAGTTTCTTTCTTTACTCGATGTTGTTGACATTACGTATACCTGATAAGCAATCCAGTTAAGATGGGTAGGTAGGTAGCCTTCGGGAAGTTACGAAAAATATTCGGGTCCAAATTACTTCAACGTCTTTAAGACGAAAGTCTTTGATCTGTGCGTTTTGTCTGTGATGAACTATGGAACTGAAACGTGGACGCCTAATTATGAGACCCGTATTATACGGGTCTCATAAGAAGGCTTAAGGTCGCACAGCGGGCAATGGAGAGAGTAATGCTCGGTATTTCCTTGGGAAACAGAAATGAGGAATACCGTAGGAAAACAAAGGTAACCGACATCGGATCAAATTACAGAGCTGGACTGGAAGCAAGAGCGGGACACATAGTAGGTACCTAAGAAGAACCGATGGCCGTTGGTGCGGAAAGGTTCTGCAATGGTACCAGATGACGATCGTGGGTAAGCCCCCACCATGTGGACCCTTGATCTGGTGAGGGTCGCAGGCAAGAAGATGGATGGATGTGGCGCGGTCCGATCGTTGTGATGATCCATAGGGGAGGCCTAGGCTGTCTGGTGGGCGTCGTTTGACTGAGGTCTGAGATGATGATGATAACTTACTTTACATAATAAGGAGCAGTACTTGAAATTGCAGATCGACTGTTTTGTAAAAGGAGTTTATTTGATACACATCTTAGAAACTTTTGAAAGTGTTTGCGTGCGCTCGCGCCGGAAATCATTTTTGAATGCGTTCCACACATTAGATAGATAGAAATAATGCGTTACATCCGTTCAACAACAAAGTTAAAGTTGTATATATTCAATGTAGATACTGTCACTTCAATACTGTCGTAGATTGAAATTTTAATATGTACATTTAAAAAAAAACTTTAAAAACAGTTACATGATTAAAATAAAACATAAATAAGTTTTATTTAACTTTATTCACTTCGTACCTAACGTCACACTATCCTTCGAACAAGCCTTCGAACGGCTCCGAACCTGTCAAGTTTAACATTACGACGTTCCATTTGCCACATACTTCGTTTCTAAATTAGATAAATAGTTATCCTGAAATGACTAAAATTATTTAAATAATCTTTATAGATATGTAATAAAATAATGTTTGAATTTACATTATACTTTCACAACGCAACAGTAGCTATTAATTTAATTGACATTAAACATTATTAGGTTCATACAATTTAATACGGTGCGTAGAACGGGTCTTAGTTCTGAAAAATGGCCTCCTTATTGAATGTTTTGCTGCGAAAATCCTCGAATTTCGGCCAAACTAGGGCCCTTTTTCTGAATTTGCCCGCAGTTAATAATGTGAAGTGAGTGTGGTTTTCTAAAATACTTCAATATACGCCTTCATACCGGTGTTTTATTGATTAAAATAATTATGTAATAATTTGAGGTTATCTACCAGTAAATAATATTCATCATAGTTTGTCTTTAAGTTTAAAATCAAGACCGTACTGGGTTCAACAACTAGTATTTTTAGTGTTATGTTTATAAAATATACATTAGGAGTGTCTTGGTTGATTTATTTAATGGAAACATTGTTTCATTTTATTTATTTATTTCAGAAAACCAACAGCTAAAATCACTCTACCCAATTTTAAAGTACAAACATATTAGTAGGCTAATACTAGGTTTTTCCTTAAATAACAGATTAGTACAAAAGTTGCGAGACTAAACGTTAATTTATTTTTATTAATATTATTTTCTTGGCACTATAGACAAGAAATTTTATATGTTTAGTGCATAAGCCACAATATTGATATATCATTTCAGTTCCAAACGAAACGCGCATCGATGGATGCCGGACACTGAGTTTGTAAAGCAATTCGAGGGTGCTGTTATGTTTCCCGATGAGGTCACCTCGCTGCTGAAGCATCCACCATATAATGGTCAGTCACTTTATTTCCAAACATGTTTTCTTTTAGATTAATTTATAATAATGGGTGTAAAATGTAATTGCAGTTGTTAACCAGTTTTCGCCGGCCACTGAGATTATATCATCCACCCATCGTTTTCTTGGTCTACCTATATTTCTCTTTCCCAGTGGACCCGACCATGTTGTGGTTCTTAGAGTCCACCTTTTGTCGGTACATCTGGCAATATGTCCTGCCCATTGCAATTTCAATTTCAATGCATGTTTGAGAGCATCAGTCAGTTTAGTTTTTTGTCTTATGTCAATGTTCTTAGTTTTTTGTATCTTTTTAAGTCTCAGGATACTTCTCTCCATTGCGTGTTGTGTTGTCAGTAGTTTGTTTTTAACTTTGTTTGTGTACACCCAGGTTTGACATGCGTAGGTAAGGCATGGTAGGATACATGTTTCCATCACTGTTTTCTTTAACTCCATGCAGTAATTGCCTTTCAGTATTTCTTTTGTTGCCCAAAAGTTCTTCCACGAGTTTGAAATCCTTTTATCAATTTATTCCTCATTACTGCTTGTGTTGAAAGAGAGCTGCTTTCCTAGATATATATACTCTTTAACATAGTCAATTTGGGTTTCTTCTAATTGGATTGGTTTCTGGAGACTGTTTGACATTACTTTTGTTTTATCGGCGTTCATGTGTAGACCTGTTGGTTTGCTTTCTTTATTTAGATCTTGCATCATTTGTTCTAGCTCTATAGACGATTTATAGAGCTAGAACAAAAAATATTACTAAATATATGTATTTGACTGTGCACTTTTATTAAGCAGTGTATTGTATCCCTTGCAGTTGGATAAAGGTGACTGTCAACTGAGGATGGTTCCACTAAATTTAGTTTAACAAATGTTAGGCTAAGCAATATTTACTTTAAGCCTTCACACACATGTGTATGTTTTAGAATAGAAAAAATAGAATAGAAAACATTTATTTGGTACTTCGAAATTGGAATCTTCTTCTTCTTCTTCTTTGCCCTTTCCCACTTTATGTAGGGTCGGCTCTCCTAATTTTGCGGCGCCAGGATGATCTATCCTGGGTTGTCGGGTCGGGCAGTTGTTCTTTAATTAAAAGTTTGGTCATGCTGGTCCACTAGGTAGCAGGAGGGCGCCCTCTTTCTCTAGCAGGCTACGTGCTTTCTTGACTACATTTTCTGTTATAGGGGCAACCTTAAAACTCCCACGGATGCACTCATTTCTGATTTTGTCCAGCCTTGTTACCCCTCCAGACCATCGCAACATTTTCATTTCAGCAGTATGGAGCTTCTACATATGTGTCGTCTTTACTGGCCAACATTCTGCCCCGTACATCATGGCTGGTCTCACTGCTGTTCTATACAATTTGCCTTTTGTCCGGACAGGTATGCGAGAGTCGCATAAAACTCCAGTCAGCGACCGCCACTTTTGCCTAGCCACATTCACTCTGTGTGCTACATCCGCCTCAATATTTCCATTATTCATAATAACAGAGCCCAGATATGTAAATTGTGTAACTTTTGGTACTGGCGTGCTGTCAGGATAGTGAATTGTGGCTGAGTCGCTGTTATCGCTAAACCGGCATTCTAGATGTTCTGTTTTTGATCTACTGACTTTAAGGCCCAACGCTTCCAAAGTTGTAATCCACGATGACTTCGAAATTGGAATACATAGTTAATATAAAACAATAATAATTAATGTGCCAAAAAGGCCCCCACTCAGCATTAGTCGCAACAGCCGAAGGCGTACTGCGACGCTGATTTTCAGTTCTATTAGTTAGTTTTGGTTCTATTCTACCTCTATATTTCTGTAAACCAACTGGTAATATAAATATAAATGTGGACAACATCACATACATTGTTCTGATCCCATTTGAGTAACTATTTAAAGCACTTGTATAGTCAAAATCAGAAACAACGAACGTTCCACAAACACCCAGCCCTTGGAGCAGGTGACACCTTGAAAGCCGATGATGCGCCACTCTGCCGTGGAGGTCGTCAAAACTGTTACATTTATTAAATATTTTCATCACAATTTGATGGTATAATTCTTTTACAGGCTTAATCCCTCCGGCTGAGAAGCATGTCAGGAACATGATCCTCAACTTCGGACCTCAGCATCCGGCCGCCCACGGCGTGCTGCGATTGGTGTTAGAGCTAGACGGAGAGGTCAGTCTTGCCTTAAGAATAATAATAATAAAAAATAAAAATAAGTCTTTCAACCATTTGAAATGCTCTGACCATTCATTGGCATTCATACTTTAAACCATATTTCGTTAACATAAGGTTGTAAAGCAATGAAAAAGTGTAACATGTAGTAAATTCACACAGAAAAATTATTTATTAAAGAATTTTAGCTTTCTTCTGTAAGACGATCTTTACTATGAAGATTGGAACCATAGTATATTACTTTCCCTATGGTATTACTAAGAAGTATGATAATTTTTTAAAAGCATGACTAAAGGCTGATTTTTCAAACATCAGATAAAACTTATCAGACTGAATAAGTATAAAACAACCAATTTTAAAATGTCATCATAAATGATTGCTAACAAATAGGTGACGTTTTCAAATTAGCCATATTGTATTTTATTCAATGAATGTTTTAATGTCAACTATAAAATATTAATATGTTTATGTTTATAGAAATTTATTCTCAAGAAAGACAATACATGTCACTTATATGAGAACTTAACTAATAACATTGCAGTCGTACATTAGGAATTGATTAGTTTCCAAAAAATAATTTTCCTATATTTATACATTTTCAAATAATCTTTATTTAAAGCTGGTGGGAGATGCCGTCACTTCAGGTGTGCTCAAAGTAGCAGTTTATGATCAGATGTAATAAGCTTATATAATTTTGCTTTAAAAACTCTCAAAGTGTCAGCACTCTTAATGTCCGATGGAATTTTGTTGTAGAGCTGTGCTCCCTCCGTGGTAATAGTCTTTTTTCCAAAGTTGGTCCGGGTTTTTGGTAGCACTATATGACTAGGTCTTCGGGTACTGCGTTTATGAATTTGGCTTATTGTAGTAAATTTTATATTAGTCCGTATGATTTTATTTTTAATTTTATATACTAAGATGCATGTACAGAAATTATATAGTTGTTTAATATTCATAAGTCCAGTGTCTTTGTATATTTTTTCAGTTGCTGTTAGGTAAGGATAGTTAAATAACATTTTTATAATTTTATTCTGCGCTATTTGAAGTTGTCTCAATTTTGTTTTACATGCGGTTCCCCATATTTCAATAAGATACAGAAGGTGAGATTTGACTAAAGAATTATAAATTGTGAAACGAACTTGTCGTGGCAGACTACCAACAGCGCTACGAAGAGAGCCCATTAATGAAGATAATTTGTTTTTTACATGATCTATGTGTGTACTCCAGGTCAGGTGACTATCAATGCGCAAGCCGAGATATTTTTCACTTTTCTTTTCTACAAGAGGTATCTCATTAATTGTCAATGGCGTATAAGGCGGAATATTTTTTTGTCTTGATCTAAATATAATATACGAGGTTTTAGATATATTAATAGTTAGGAGGTTACTTTGGAACCAAAGGTAAAGTTTATTCAAATCTTCTTGTGCTTGAGTAATTATGTCACTTATACAAGTTCCAAAGTAAAATAGGCAGGTGTCGTCTGCATACAAAGTTAACTCTCCATATAAGTCTAGATCTTTTAAATTGTTTATGTAAATTAAAAAGAGTAATGGGCCGAGTATTGAGCCTTGGGGAACGCCGCAAGAGATAGGTTGTGGTTTACTTTGATGGTCATAAATTTTTACAATTTGAACTCTATTTTCGAGATAAGATTTAAAAATTTTGAGTGCAACTGCCGTGATTCCAATGCTTTTGAGTTTTTCTATGAGGAGATGATGACTGACCGTGTCAAATGCCTTTTTCAGGTCAATAAAGACTCCGATAACTATTTTACTTTTATCAATGTTTGTTTTGATTTTTGTTACTAAGTCTACGGTAGCGGCCAGAGTATTAGACTTAGGTCTAAATCCGAATAAAATCCGAATCGAATAAAAATTCAATGGCGAGAAGGTAACTCTCTAGACGATAATACAATATTCTTTCAAGGATTTTAGACATAACAGGCAGAACTGATATTGGCCTGTAATTGCCTGGATCTGATTTACTTCCTGATTTATATATGGGGCTGACCTTTGCCATTTTTAAGGTGTCAGGGAAAACGCCGTCTTCCAGGAGATCGTTAAAGCACCGAGTCAAGCTTTGCAAAATAGAATCCTTCACACACTTAATGTCCTTAGTTGAGATACCGTCTAAACCGGTGCTGCAATTGGGGTCAAGATTGTCTATAATTTTAGCTATTTCTTCTTCATTGGTGGGAGCTAAAATCAAAAGCTTATCATTCTGGGCTATTTTTGGCAGAGTAAAGTCTTTTATATTGTGATGGTTTGTAGGTATCTGATTAGCAAGTAGTGGTCCAATGGTGGAGAAAAACTGGTTAAAGGCGTCGCTTATTTGAGAAGGGTCAGTGAGTGTTTTGGAGTTGACTATTAGTTTTGAGGGTGCACAGCTCCTACTTATTCTGTTTACAGCTAGATCATTTAGCAATTTCCAAGTTTTCTTTGGCTTTTTACGGTTTTTCATAAATTCCTTATAGAAGTATGCGTCCTTGGTTCTTCTTATATCCCTTGCAACAGTCTGTCTCATTTGCTTAAAGTTGTTTTCTAATATAGCATTGTTGGGGTCCTGTCTGAATTTGGTCCACAGCTCATTTCTCAGATTGATGGCATCAGTAATTTGCTTGTTAATCCAGTCTTTCTGTGGGGGGTTAGCGATCTTTATTTTTGTTCGTTTGCTCTGTTTTATATTCAACTTAATAATTTTCTCAAGAGTTTGAAAATCAGGCTTCAGGTTTGTAAAATCAATTTCAGTCAGTCTTTTGTGTAATATATTATAGTCAGTAGCTATGTATGTTATTCGTTGTTTAGGTATTGGTTTAAATTTTTTCAATTGAACGTAGATCTGCTTGTGGTCCGTCATCGAAGAGTCTATAATTGTCATGTGGAAATTATTGTTTATTAAATTGGTGCTGACGTGATCTATTATTGATTTCCTCTGCGGTGTTTCGCGGGTGGCAAATTTTTTGTGTATTTTGTTCAAAATATGGTGGTTACATTCTCGTAGGATTCGTCTGTAAGATTTTGTTTGGCTCTCATTGTTTCTTAATAGGTCGATATTAAAATCTCCAAACACAATAGCCCTTTTCCTTGTCTGTAATTGATAGCAATATGTTTCCAAGAATTTGATATGGTTGGTGTCGCCCGGATTGTATACAACTCCAATTTCCAGTGAACATTTTTCAAGTCGAACCCATAAATAGTTATTTCCATCAATGTAGGCGTTCTCGCTTAGGGTATGTTTTAAGTCGTTGTGCACGAAAATAGAGACACCCCCGCCTTTCTTGCTGGTTCTGAGGTTATAGTGATGTGTGTAATTCTCAATTTGTAGTGCGAGTGCTTGTTCTTCTGTCTTAAACCACGTCTCTGTTAGTAATATTATGTGTGTCTTGGACGGTATGCTTTGTATTATGCACTTTATTTCATCAAGTCGACCCCGTGTTTGGATGCTTCGGACATTTGCGTAGAAAAAACTGAGGTAGGAAGAGAAAATGCAATTCAGGTTTTGATAATTATTTATTAGTGCATGCGTCGTAAATTCTTTTTTCTTATATTCCAGAGATGAATTTAGTTTTTTGAGGTCAAATAAGTAATAGTAGGTACATTTATAACATATTTTATAGTAAGGTTAGACTCTCCTTCTTGTTGACGGCGGGATAGTTCTTTTTTCAAGTCTTTTAAATACTTTTGCTGGGAGGGTGTTTGGTCAGAATATAATTTGTATTCCTTCGGTAGTTTATCTTTGTTCCGAAGAAGCACTTTTGCAGGTTCATGGGTTTCAAAACATATTTTTATAGCACGGCTCTTGTTCGGGGTATGTTTTCCTATGCGAAAGACCTTTAAAGGCCGGGGTGAGTCCTTAAAGTATGTCGATAAAATATTCCAGACATTAGTATAATCTTCCAACCGTTGAGATTCTATATTGGACGACTGCTCTTCTAACCCCACAAATATAACATTTTTCTCTCTGCTGTTTCGTTCTTTCAATTCACGGATAATATGTTCATCATTACTCAGTTTTGACTGTTGGCAAGAAGGTGTTGGCAGCTCTGTGTTTATATTTATTTTTAAGGAATTCATGTCAGATTGCAGAGATTTAATTTGGGTTTCTCCGTGTTTGAGTTTGCCATCCAATCGTGTTATCTGTTCTTTAATACTGTTTTGTTCAGTCGTTAAACTTGTGGTAGAAGATTTAATTTCAGTTATTTCATTTTTTATTTCAGATATATTATCTCGCAACAAGGCCATGGTTTGGTCTTGAGTTCCGACTACTTTTTCTAATAATTCGGTGATACGCGTAAATTCTTTTCGCAATTCATTCATGTTTTCCCTGCAATCACAATCGTGGTCAAAAAGTTGTTTTCTTTTACGATGTGTTACCTGAGAATCCAACAAAACGTCCGCAATTTTCGACATATCCGGTTGCGAACCTCCTCCTGTTATGGTATTGTTTGGGGAACGTAGTAGGCTCATAGTTTCTTTATTGTAAATCGAATCAAATCAAGATCGAAGTTGTGCGAAACTAAATAACCAGTTTCTTATCGCTAGACGCGTAATATAAACAGGCAGCGGTCAACGTCAGTTTCTTGCTATTTTGTGGTTCAAGTTTCGCACTGTGTTATGCAGGCGTTTAGGTATATTATTCTATAGCGCACCTCAACTGGTTTCTTCTAACAGCGGGATGGGCGAGATAAAAAAAAATAGCAGCCTGTCTCGTTTACCCGAAGTGGAGCGGGGCGCCGCACGCTCCTATCACGATCGCTGGGTGTGTACACTCACATAACACAAAGGACTTAATGGTTCACACAATGTTATTGTTTAATGTACTATACACTTATTGTTTTTGGGATCACTTTGTAATGCAGTTATTTTATTTCTTTTTGTAAGAAAAATCTAAGCGTCCGCTCTGTACGACTGCCGCACGACGAATTAATTCCCGATGTTCAAGCGAAATTACATAAAATTTATCAATTAAATATTTGTTATTTATCTATTTGAAACGCTCTGTCCCATCTATTCTGGTTAACATAAGATTCTAAAGCAAAAAAAGAAGTGTAACATGTTGTAAATTTACACAGGAAAAATATTTAGTTACAAGATTTAACAGACGCAAGTGAACAGTTTGGGGGTAGACCTTTGCTCAGAAGTGGAATCAAACAACTAAAAAAAATGCAATATTTTCTCAATATTTTTTACTCATACTCATAATGTCTTCGGTTTGTTCCAGCTGTGACTTTTGATTTGTCCTCCTTACTTAAGATGTTTATGCAAATTCAAATATATATTTTCATCAAACATCATTTACATTTCTGCAAACGACTGCCACTAAAAGGTTTCCCCAAAAGATCTTCACAACAATTGGTCTCACATTAACAGCCATCTGCATCCCGCAAACAAAAAAAGGTCTTTAAATTTTAAAAACTTATTCTGTTGTATTCATAATAGACGGTACGCGCTGCTGACCCCCACATCGGCCTCCTCCACCGCGGCACCGAGAAACTGATAGAATACAAGACATACACCCAAGCGTTGCCGTACTTCGACCGCCTCGACTACGTGTCCATGATGTGCAACGAGCAGTGCTACAGTCTGGCTGTAGAGAAGCTACTCAATATCGACATACCCATCAGAGCTAAGTATATCAGAAGTAAGTAATTAAAAAAAATATGAATTACGTTTATTTCAGGTAGATAGTGTTACAAGCCCATAAAGTAACTGTTATCTTGAGTTGACGCGAAAACTGTACATTGAAATGAAAGATATGTTTACGGATCTAAATCCGTTTATTTTTATTTAACCCGACGTTTCGAACACTTCACAGCTGTACTTTACTTCACAGAGTCTGCCCGTGACCATGAACGCTGTTAAGTGTTCGAAGCGTCTAAGGCGGGGTGGGTCTAAGACGCAGCGTTTTTGAGTTTTTAAAACCCATTTTAAATCTAGAAAACAGCGTTAGAAAGTCTGAAAATAACATATAAATTTGTTGAGAATCTATTCTAGTCACAGTCGCTAACGGTTACATGATCTGATTAACTTCGCTCGATAGAAAAAAAACAAAAACCTACCTCTCTTCGAAATGTTTTTTCAATTTCACGAATAAACTACGGACATTTTAAATAAAAAAATTATGCAGGTTGAAAGCTGCTCAATATTTATAGACATATTCGCTAAGTTTGAATTTATTAAATGATATACTTAATTACTATGTTTAAATAACTACAAAATACGTGAGCGCGGCGGCTCGTCAGGCCGTCGTCGCGCGCTGGCGCTTACGGTGCGCATAGGTGCTCCGTACTAGGCGTTCGATGGATATCGATATATAAATCACGAACTAACGGGGCCTTAAATCAAAAATGAACACGTACCAAATCCGTAAACATATCTTATATTTCAACCCATAAAGTAAAGTTAAGTAACGGCCTATAATCATCCCACTGCAGGGCAAAAGCCTCCATTATTGAAATCAAGTTGCCATAGCAATGATAGTTACAAGCCCATAATATAGTGTTAGTAACTTATAAATAAAGTAATGTGCAAATTCGTGACAGTGTGAAGTGGACCTAGGAGAGGACCCTGAGGGAGACCATAATATAACATAGTTAATTAACAGGCCACAATGTAACTAGTATCCGACCTTATTGGTAAGGACATGATCATCTTTATATATATAATTCTTCTGTGAGTGTGTATGTCACTGAACTTCTCTCAAACGACTGGACCGATTTTGATGAAATTTTTTGTGTGTGTTCAAGGGGATCTGGGAATGGTTTAGATTCACAATTTTGTCGGGGATAATGTTAGGGTAGGGGTAGGGGTAGGGTAGGGGTAGGGTAGGAGTAGGGTAGGGGTAGGGTAGTAAAATATTAAAATTTTATAAAATATATACAACCCTAAATTTTTACCCTTTTACCACCAACCCCTATTTTTTGTTAGCCATTTTAGTAATTTAATCATTTTTATGGCAAAACAACGTTTGCCGGGTCAGCTAGTATTATATAATTCAGCTCGATAAGTCTACGAAATTATCCGAAATCAAAATGTACTCATCATTTCTCAGTTAAAGTACATCAAAAGCCTTAAGTCTAATCTATTAATATTTAATATAAGAATTTACGAATTATGAACCTTATTTGTGCACTAAAATACCTCCTTGTCTCCACCCTCATGGTGTCCAAAGCAGCGATTATGCAGCCAGAAGACACATTGCTGCGTCTATCTTTACCACGCAAAACTTTCATCGCCGACCCGGCCGTACAACCAAAATCAGCGATTTTGGAAAATCTTTCTTTGGCCTATTTCCACCAATGATAACAATAGTACTAATAATCAAAGAAAATAAAGATAAACAAGAATGCTAATGTCATACAAATGAAAAAACTCGCGTAAAACTTATTATCTTCGCTCGTACCTCCAGGTTCGACTTAATATAATAGATGGAGTTTGTGTTCACGCTGAAGTGTGAAATATCCGGTGCCATCTAACGATAAGTTGATACAGCTCCAACACCTAACAAGATAATATGAAATTCGAGTCACGAGATGGCGTTAAACAGCACTACGACGAATTTTCATGAAATGACATCCAAATTAATTGTGTCACAAGTACCAATAGACACTAAAATTCGTCGACATCGTATGAGGCCGTTTGGCGTAATGGTTCGAACGTCCTAAATTCCTGATAAATATGTGAATTCAAATCGGACTGAAACAATGCTAATTAAATACATTATTTTACACTTTTTTCAGTTTATTTAACCCCACCAAGGGGGGTTATTAGCTTGACGGGTATATGTTTACATTACCAGTATGTGATAACGTAGCTCCTAAACGAGTGTTTTTTTTTTATTGTAGTTTAGTTATTATGATGATGATACAACGACATTAATACTTTAAAAATTGATACACCGCGTGCCAGAAGAAGCAGGGCTTAAGCACCCCTTCGCTAGTAGTCCTCTGAAAAATAACTACTTACAAAACTCTGTTCCACTCTGATTGCATTCTAGAATAGCGCGACCTTTTATGAGTACATGCTAGTGACACTCCGTGCATCTTTAGGTTTTATTGGGTGCTTTCTCTCGATGAGAAGCAAAAGCTAGCCCCGCGTCCGGACTCCGCAGCTCCAGGCCCCACGGCCAAGACGCAAGCGCACCAATCAAGAGGCCCCGCTGCGCCGCGGGCGGACTCGAGTCAACGCGAGACGCGCGCATATTTTATTCCGGGTTCCGCCTCTTTTTTTTCGACCGCCCGTATGCCTTCCAAAGGTCCGGGACTCCATAGTCCCGTGATTGGAAAATGACCAACATAATAATAATAATAACATAATTTTTGGTTTTTGTATTTTTCCAAAATGTTGAAGGTACTTTTACAATTTATCAAAAAAACTATTTATTTTAAATTAGTTTGTTAAATTATTTTGACAAGATATACCTACTTAGAGATGTTTTTTATGTGAAACAAATTATTTTGTGAAATAATTGAATTCCTAAAATTAATACCATGTATTTTGAGATTTTTAAATATTTAAGCCAAGCTAACGAAAAAACTAGTCAGGGAGTATATTGAAATAGCATTCCGACTATAGAAAGGAAGAAAGAAAGTAACAGAAGTTATTTTAACAATTAATTGTCAACTTGATTTCATTTAGGTTATTTTGTGTTTGGTACTGAGTATAAAGGATATATACACAAACAGTATAGGTACATAATATTTAATCATATATTGGGTGACTTTTCTTACCGAGTGGAAAAATTTACTGTGTATTTTGTACCTAAAACAATTGCTATAAGTGTGTGTATTAGTGAACTACTCCCGATATTATAAATTTTGGAATTTCCATTAAAAATCATAAATTTTGAAAACATTAGTGCGCATGCGTATTATTCTTGGTAAGTGTAGTAAAACGGTAGCGGGATGCGGCGCGGGAGACGCGCGGCCGAGCTGCGTCGCCCGCCCCTCGTGTGACTGAATATGCAAAAAGCGATCCTAATTCCTATGGTAAAAGTTCGAAGGGCCGGGTGTGGGGCGCGGGTCGGGATGTTAAAAGGCAAGACACGTGACTAAAGAATAGTAAGTAATAGAATAAGTTTCCACTGCGCAGGTGAATTACTCGGCGAATTCAATGATGTTTAGCGCGCTCGAAGTAGAGTGAATGCGTTTGAGTTTTGGTCGGTTTCGTATTTTTCTAATTATTTTTTAATATTTTATGTGATGTTAGTCTAAATCAACATAGAATTAGATGGTTATTAACAGAGGTAATTTATTGAATAAAGAAATTAAAACCTTTTTTGTTAAAGTGTTCATGCTATCGTCATCTATATCATTTACCTGTCTCACACTTTTATTTTCCTTTCTTTCTTTTATATAACTTGCTGAAAGGATTTCTGCACGCAAGAGCCACATTGTCATCACATACTGCCAATGTTCTCACCATTTCGGTGTCTGTGTGTGTCAATCTGCAGTAGATTTGAATACCGAAAAGCCATCGCGAACTAATTATTTTATACACTGATAGTTGGGCATTTTTAATTTCAGTTGCTGTGTTACGCAGCGGAAGTGACGAAATACAATAACCTTAATTTAGTCTACAATTAACTTACATATGAAAAGAGATAAACGTAGAATACATAAATATATTATGCATGTTATAGGAAATATTTAATAAAATTAAATAAATTGCTATTGTTGTGTTATGTGTATCATTCAAAGTTCCGCAACGTCACGAAATGTTTTGGGCTGTTAAATAATAAAGGTGATCGTAAGATTTGAATAAACAAGTGAAAACTAAAGTTATCATTCTAAAATCACTAACACATAAAATAACACCATTTAAACTACAACGATATTTTGTTAAATTGATCCAATTCGTCACTTTTCGGTACAAACCATTCCTTATTTTTCATTTTACAATGTATGCGGCATTCCTTAAGATATATTAAGACTATACTCACAAAATATTGAGACTATAGATAGAGAGAATAAGTAAAGTAAGGTAGGTTGTACATGGCAGATAAATATTATGAAATACTCTCACGTATTCATTTTAATTTTATTTTGAAGAAAAATTTAGAGAGTAATCATTTATAACATAACGTTACATTTATCGCGGGATATACATATACTATATTATCGTCTATTTCTGCGCTTTATATTTTTTCGGCTTTTGTTTCACCTTGTCTCTGTATCGTTAAGCGCGTTCTACTGCTTTAAACCATAGTTTTCTGCAAAAAAATGTTATTTATTCATGTGCATTCAAGCTCAAGCAATAAGCACATCTATGAAACAAACTTTATAATATTCATATTCACAGGAAAGCACAAAGCAAACCAAATTATATTCATGCTATATGTTTTTGACAGTTTTGTTTGATACCTAAAGATACAAGAGGGTTATATCAAAATCACTAATAACCTCTTATAATGGAAATCAGAATCTCTAACACACTACAATTCCACCAGAAAAAAAGCAAAAATCAAAGAAAAAATATTAAACCTCCCATAGAAACTCGGTCAGCTGATCTGTGGAATGTGTGGGAGGTTCATTTTTTCTTCGATGTTTTTTCGCGGATCTGTTATGCTCTGTTAAAGATTCGGAACTCCATATTTTTAAAATAATTCGGTACATAAACTAAAATAAACAACTTACGTTTTTACGTCTAAAACACAAGTTATTTATTTTAGTTTAATTCAATAATACATCCTGGAAATTTGTTCTTAAAATTCATTTACTAGCCTGTGCTGCCATTGTCATTGTTTCAACTTAAAAACCGTAGGTGTGAATTATGCGTGTAACAACTGCTGTCACTTTTTGCGATCCGCATATACGTAACGTGACGATATGGATGTGACGAATGAATGCATAAAAATTTTAGAAATACTTTTCATCGTTAAGGAATGCAATTAGATGATCAGTCCAAACCTTTTCGCATTCTATAGATATTACAGTATTAGAAAAAATATTTTAGTAATAAAAAAGTAATTACTATTTACTTGAAAAATTTGTGTCACGAATGCGGAATGATGGTTTTGGTGCCAGCGTATTTTTTTACACTGATGACGCTCACACTAGCTTTAGTGGATTTGGGAATGTAGCCGTTAATAAAAATAAAAAAAACATTATTTTGTAAAATTCGTAGAGGAAGTTGAAAAATTAGCCCGTCACGTTATAGTGGAATTCCACTACATGCAAATTCGTGGGACAGTGTTTTTATGTTGTTTATTTTATTTTATAGCATGTTTTATGTAGATTTATGACATAAAATTAATTTTTAAGCATATCGACTTTCAAATAGTGCTGCCAATTTAACCGCTAAAATAAAGGAACGGCTGGACCGATTTCGCTAACTCTTTTTTGTTTGTTTGTTATTGTAAGGAGAATGTTCTTATAAAAGAAAAAATAAGAAAATTGCGCAGATAATTAGAAAATTTAAGAATACGTAACCACCATATTAAATTATTTTTTATGTAACCTTAGCCCTTTTGACAATTTAAACTTTTTAAATGTATCATTATGGCGTTTGACACAACATTGACAGGAAGCGTGCTGCAAACGGTTACAATTTCCAGTGCCGTTAGCATAAATTTGCATGTCGATAAAATAAAGTTGTAAACTAAGTATCTGATTTTTTTTGAATTATTAACCGATACCAATTCGAAATCAATATTCATAGTTAAGACAGGACAACGTCTGTCGGGTCCGCTAGTAATAAATAATGTTATGTCTGAGATCCCGCGCGAAATGCAGGCTAGTTTTTGTATGTTAGCTGTCATATTTGTAGTTGCAATTCGAAGAATGGCACTCAAGTTCTCATCATGGTTCGTTCATGCAATTAATTTGGAATTTAGAACTCAATTGTAAGAAAATTATAGGCCGCAAGTAAGACATCCGCGTGCTGCGGTTTGCCGCCCCTTGTATTAGAGAATTAAATAAATCATAAATTTATATCAGATAATTTAAGCTAATGATTCAATTTTTTGTTGTTCAAAGTCACATTTTCGTTCAAGCAACTGAAATTAAAAACGCCCAAGTTACAACCGGCGCATGACGAGAGATAGTTTGTTTACGCCGCAAGCGCTTAGGGGTACTACTACGCAAATAGTTTCTGTCTTCGATGTAAGCGGTGAACTGAAAGAGATAGACGGCGCCGACCGAGGTCAAAGTCGATTCGAATTCACTTAATAACCCCCTTGTTGACCATGTCTGGGCACTGCCGAGATCGGATGACACGCTAGTTTTATCTCGCTCTTTCTCACCGTTCTGAGTATGCGAAAAAGAGATAGCGTAAGGATGAAGGAACTATGATTGTATTTTGGCACGTGCCTATTGTTGTGTGCTATTGTGTATGCCGCTGTTTTCGTCAGTCTTAATACACTTGAAATAAAGCTTACTTTATTTTACTGTTTTCTTGAGTTTACGCGAACACATACATTGAAATGAAAGATAAATTTACGGATTTAGAACGCGTTACTTTCTTTTGTTTAACAAATTTTCAATTGACATTTTAAAGTCTTATTACCTTGACTTAGGTTTTATTTTCGTTTGTTTATTAACTTTTTCTTTTCTATGTGCATAAAGAGGTGACCGTATTTTAATTAATTTTAGATATTTTTGAGAAAAAAACATATTTAAAATATGATTCGATTTAGTACTGACTTTGAACTACTTTCTCAGTGTGCGTTTATTCTGTTACACGTTGTAGGATAATTAAAGTACTTATAGGTATAATGGCACCAGTAGGAGAATGCAATGCGCATTGTAACTTTGCCGAATTGGCAACGTCATATTGTATAATTTCATCTGAATCCGTCGTCGTGTCAATAGTTATTAAGTCTAAAATCGCGCAGCACTTAAGTCATAAGCCGCAACATTGTTTTAATTTAGTACTTATTTTAACTTTTTAATACTAACTGTTCCCAACCTCAACACTAATAGTATTCCTGGTATAAATCTTTCTCCTTGATACCTAAATGACGAGTCACTTTAATAATGCAACATAACAATGTAGGTACCTGTTAAAGTACCTAAATAAAACATGTTTTTGAAATCTTAAACTAGGTAAAAGTTGGTAAGTACCTACTGATTTAGTTCTTTATATCTTTTGACGACCTCTGTGGCGGAATGGCGTACACACCGGTTTTCAAGGTTTCGCCTGCGCCGAGGTCCCGGGTTCGATTCCCGGACGGGGTCAATGTAGAAAAAATTTGTTTTTCTACATTTTCACGTGTCTGGGTGTTAATGGTTCCTTCGTTGGTCCTGGTTTCCAAAATACGAATGCTTTAAATAGTTATTCAAATTGGGATCAGACCAATGTAAGTATGTGATGTTGTCCACATTTATTTATTTATTATCTTTTATATCTGCAGGTTAATTCAATATGTTTGTTTGTGCCCAAATCAAATCGTCAATTTATTAAATCTGTGTATGGCTTATGGTAATGCAATGATTGGTTTTTAAAAATAATGCTTACAGTATTTTAAAACGTCTGCGTTTTATAATTAGAATCACTTCATTTAATATTTTTAATTTCATAAAACTTAAAACAAATTGAAAACGTATTTTAAGTTTTCAGAAAATACTGAAACCTAAATAAAAATGTCCAAAAAAACCCTGACCCGAAAGTTAATTGAACTCTGGGCAACGAACGAGCATAATTTTATCGAAAACGTCATAACACTGCGTCCTTTCTAAATAACAAGTTTGCGCCATCTAGCGTATGTTAGTATAAATGTTTGCAATTAAAACTGATGTTCAAACGTGCTATTTATCAAGATGTTCAAACCATCTTTAAATTAAACGAGCTAAAATCTAAATTGTATTTTAGACTTCTTATAATCACAGGTAGTTCTATTTTGAACTAAAATATTAGTAAGCATGACAAACTAAAATATAATAAGGCGATATTTTGCATATTTCAAACATTTTTTTACATGCGAGCTATATGCGAAACTTGTAACGCCATCTAACGTAATTTATGGTAATGACTCTCGCGTTTCTTAGACATCAGCATTCTTGTTTATCTTTATTTTCTTTGTAATAATGAATAAGCATAACGAATGTCGAACTGAATTGAAACACAAGAAATGTTACAGGGTACTGTTCTGCGTTGCCTACATTTTATAATCTTAATAGCTTTTGATATGGCATCCAAACGGTAGCGCTATCTATGGTCCGTGTCACGTGACTTCACACAAATTGCAACTGTTATGCCGTGTTCCCGCGGTTACTTCACGGAATTTCGGTATTAATTCTAGCCTATATTTTATTCTGATGTCTTAGCCACATCACTGGAAAACTTCTTTAAAATACTTTCTGTAGTTTTGCGTGTAAGAGTCATCCAACAAACATCCAAACACACAAACATACACTTTTTTATTATTACCATAGATTTATCTTCAACCTTTTTTCTTGCAGCTCTCTTCGGCGAGATCACCCGTATCCTAAACCACATAATGGCGGTGGGCACCCACGCCCTCGACATAGGAGCCCTAACGCCTTTCTTCTGGCTGTTCGAGGAGAGGGAGAAGATGATGGAGTTCTACGAGAGAGTCAGCGGGGCGAGAATGCACGCTGCGTACATCAGGCCTGGTGGAGTTGCACTGGTAAGTTCTCCTGGCTGTTCGAGGAGAGAGAGATGATGGAGTTCTACGGTAGAGTCAGCGGGGCGAGAATGCACGCTGCGTACATCAGGCCTGGTGGAGTTGCACTGGTACGTTCTCCTGGCTGTTCGAGGAGAGAGAGATGATGGAGTTCTACGGTAGAGTCAGCGGGGCGAGGATGCACGCTGCGTATATCAGGCCTGGTGGAGTTGCACTGGTAAGTTTAGTAATAACCAAAGATATTAGTATGGATTTTGAAAATTATTTTGCTTATGATTCCCGCTTGTTAACACCGGCCTAAAATCAGTTAAAAAAATCAAAAAATCAGTTAAAATCAGTTTTATTTCTGCAAATAGGCCCCAGGAGGCGCTTTTACACGTCCCAATATTTAAACCTACCACTGCTTCGGGACAAGTCTGGGCTAGTGCCGAGAAGAAGCAGCGCAAGAAACTCGGTCACTATTGTCAGCCTCTTTTTAAATAAATTTTTACAAGGTAAGGTAATTTTTACAAGGTTTAAGCAAGTACGAGCTGGGACAACTTAATGCCATACATTTCTATCATTTAAATAATCATTAACAGTGTAATAGCCTTTTTTCATTAAAATAACTTTAACATACGATTTATGTTTATGTACAGGGAGTTCAGCAATATCCTTTAGCCTAGCCTAGGTAGGTTCACCACACTACCCGCACTAACAATGATTGAACAAGCACTATTTCATGCAGGAACGGCCATCGGTGTTTCTTACTTTGTGTCCCGCCCACTGCCACTTCAGCTCCGCAATTCTCCAAGCGATGTCGGTTATCTTATTTCTCCTATGGATTTCCTCATTTCCGATTCTAACCCCCGTATTTATAAACAAGTAAAAGTAATTACTTGACTACAAGTAATTACTTGAGAGACAATTTGTATGCCCTAATCAAGAAATTACTAGAAGTCTTAACTACCAAAAGTTAGCATTTTCAGCCAAATAATATGACTATTAATGGTGGCCAATTTCTTTCACTTAAGCACTAGGTATGAACACTTTAAGTTATGACTTTCTTAAGCAATAAGTAATTACTTCTTTATAAATACGGGGGTTAGTCTTAACTAAATAAATTCTCAGTATTACTCCTATAGTTAAGTTTTTTAAACTTAAATACTGCATACCCTACCCAGAGTTGCTGTGCACGCCCCGTCTCGGCGCAAAATGTCCTTTCTCAAAAAGTCCTTTTCTCGAAATGTCCTTTTCTCGAAATGTCCTTTTCTCGAAATGTCCTTTTCTCAAAATGTCCTTTTCTCTAAATGTCATTTTCACAAAATGTCCTTTTAATATGCAATATTTTTAAACAAAAGACGAATTAAAAGCGTTTTTATTTAGTCGCTTATCTAAATTATATCGTCAAAAACACAGACGCTTTTAATGTGTCTTTTGCTTCAAAAATATTGCATATTAAAAGGACATTTAGAGAAAAAGACATTATAAGAAAGGGACGTTTCGAAAAAATGACATTTTAAGAAAAGGACTTTTTGAGTAAGGACATTATGAGACAGGGCATTTCGAGAAAAGGACATTATGAGAAAGGACATTTTGCGCCGAGACGGCACGCCCTGTCTTCTCTTCCTACGGATATCATGAGACAACTAAGGAAAGACGACTCGCTTGACATATTTAACGTAAAAGATCCCAACATCACTTAAAAAAATTTTAATCTCTTTCAGGACATGCCCCTAGGTCTGATGGACGATATTTACGAGTTCTCGAGCAAGTTCGCCGAGCGGCTCGACGAGGTGGACGACGTACTCACGACGAACAGGATCTGGGTGCAGCGCACCAAAGACATCGGCATCGTCTCCGCCGAGGACGCCCTCGATTTGGGTTTCAGGTAATGTTAGTTAGTTTATAATAATAAATAAATGTGGACAACATGACATACATTGTTCTGATAAAGTTAGTAACTTTTGTTGTGGAAATGGAAACACTCTGGGTGTTCCCGATTTCCAGATTTTAGTTTCGTCATACAGTTCTGTCAAAAAAATTGAAATACGAGTACTCAGCCATGAGCATGCTTAAATTTATAACTAAATAATCGCTCAGTTCCCAAAAGCGAATTAGTCATATAAAAAAAAGGGAACTGAGGGAATAAGAATTAAAAATTATTTTTCCAACGGCCTTAAATTTAAATTTTAACTCCCCTCCCTAATTAAGAGGCTTAACCTAAGTACAACTTTGGCTACCTCGGTGATGAACCCACTTTTGGTAGCGGAGTGGCATACACACCGGTTTTTAAGGTGTCGCCTAAATCCAATGTCCCAGGTTCGATTCCCGGACAGGTCATTGTAGAAAAAAAGTGTTTATCTACGTTTTTTCGGGTCTGGGTGTTGGTGGTACCTTCGTTGTTTCTGATTTCCAAAATACGAGTGCTTTAAATAGTTATTCAAAATTGGGAGCAGAGCAATGTATGTGATGTTGTCAACATTTATTTATTTATTTATTAATGGCTTTATTAAAAACTACGGGGAATAGGGATAAAACAGAACAGCGCTCAAAGTAAAGTAATAAGTAATATAATATAGAGAAAACTAAAAACTTACAAAAGCACACAGACGAAGAACAGCAGAACCGAAGAACAGACAAAGACTACAATAATCATGACATAACAAAAACATGCAATATAAAAAAGAAGAAAACTAGAAATCTATACTAATATTATAAAGCTGAAGAGTTTGTTTGTTTGTTTGAACGCGCTAATCTCAGGAAGTAATGGTCCGATTTGAAAAAATCTTTTTGTGTTGGATAGTCCATTAGTCGAGGAAGGCTTTAGGCTATATAACATCACGCTGCGACCAATAGGAGCGAAGCATGAGTGAAAAATGTTGCAATAATAATCGCGATCATAATAACGGACATTGACGCGGTCGAAGTCGCGGGGAACAGCTAGTAGACAATATAAGTAAAAAAGTATTTACATAAAATCCGGTTAGACAACCGATTCGTAACAAGCTTGTTCTTCTGTGTCTAAGTGCCTCATCGCTTAGAAAAGCACTCAACGTTACAATTTCTGTTGCAGTGGTGTGATGTTACGTGGGTCAGGTATCAAGTGGGATCTACGCAAGACGCAGCCCTACGACGCGTATCATCTCGTCGAGTTCGACGTGCCGATCGGGACCAACGGAGACTGCTACGACAGGTCAGTGAAATAAGTCTGCGATGAACGATTCCGATTCTGTTTAATACTTCCTTCGAGGCACAACATATGCAATATTAGAGTAGCAATTAGAAACTGTTAGATACCTGGTGTTCCAAGGCTGACGAGTCTTCAAGATGCAGGGGCGACGCAGCTCAACGATGAAGATGTCCACTTCAAAAGTTCACACCGTTTCAACACACACAATAAAACCTTCAGCTTGCAAATTATCCGGATAATTGGTGCATATACACCAAATTTCACTTAGGTATAAATAAATAAAATAAATAAATAAATATAAATATTTAAGACAAATGCCTCACCGGGCCACACAGAGCCATCTAGTCCCAAATTAAGGTACTATTAAGTACCCTGTCGTATGGGGTACTAGACAACCGATAAACTTACTTATATACTTTTTTTTTTGTAAATACATACTTATAATACATAGAAAACACCCAGACCAGTACAAACAGACATGTTCATGCACACAAATATTTGTACTGTGCGGGGATCGAACCCGCGACCCATGGCACAGAAGCAGCGTTAACTACCGCTGATCCAAATGGTCGTCTATAGGTATAACAAGAAACAAAAATAAAGAACGGCCTATGAATCATCCCTCTGAAGGGCAAAAGCCTCCATCATTGAATTCAAGTTACCACAGCAATGATGGGCACAGGCGTTTGCTTGGTTTGTGATCACAAACTTGAACTCTTGTTGCCCGACCTGGGGATCAAATCCGGGGCCCCGAAATCTTCCCCCGGATATTCCAAAAAACTTTTTTTTTTTTTTCAAAGAAAAAAACCAAAATTTACATTACGTTTTTATCACCAACCTTGATGAATTTGAATGCTGGTTGGTGATCACATACCCGAGCAATGTTCGGAAATTAGAAAACTTATTCCGCGACCCGGGGATCTAACTCGGGATCCCGTGATCTTGGGCCGGTATTTAATCCACTGACCAACGAGGCGGGGCCTTAATAATTATTGTATTAAAATTCTGCTTTACTATAATATAATCCATAGGCATATTATGAACCAACAGACTTCGCACGCGTTTGTCGTTCGAGTGGTATATTTTTATACTGCGAAGACGAGCTCGCTAGAGCTTCAAATAAATCAATATAATAACAGTCACTTCCCAATTAAATACATATCATCGTTAAGTCTAATATCTATTTCTAAAAAAAAATTTAGATTTCAATTCCTATTTAGGGGGCGTCCATAAATTACGTGAGGTGTTTCTTTTAATTTTCTGTCCCTCTCTCCCTCCCTGGTGAGATATCGTGAGATTTTATTCAACCCCCTCCCCCATCCCCCAATCTCACGTGAGATTTTTCAAAATGTGGGTTTCTTACGTAAACTTGAATGAAATTATTTTCTTTCGAACGAATTAGTGAATCTTAATCGTATTACGATTACGCTTAAGATTAAATCTTAAGCATGTATATGTACAATCTGGATTAAATGGACCATAATAGTATAATTTTTTTTTGTTTCAATCAGAAAAAAAATTGCGTGATATTTGCCGAGACCCCCCTCTCTCCAACGTAAGATTAGATGAGATTTGACTCGACCCCCTCCCCCCCTTAAACATCTCACGTAATTTATGGACGCCCCCTTACACTAATAATATTATGAAGAGGAAACATTTGTATGTTTGTGTGTGTGTGTATGTTTGTAATGAATAAACTCAAAAACTACTGTGCCGATTTCAAAAATTCTTGGATCACCATTGGAAACCTACATTCACCCTGAGTGACATAGGCTATATTTATTGCAGGAAAATATTAGGGATCTCTACTAAAACTTAACAGGCAAATCCGTGCGAAGCCGGTACCTGTCGCTAGTACCAGATAAAAAGATAACTTGTCGTTCAGATTTCAGACTGCGTAAAACAAGATGGAACATTTTGTTCTTACATCTAGGCATTCTACTCTTGCGATGCGGGTCCGCGAGAATTCGTTCATGAAACTTTAGTGTTCTAAGGGTAATTTGAGTAATCTCGCAAAATATATTTTATATAGGTATTTTTTGTTATTTAAATCGTGCTTTCTTGACTTTCGTATTAATGTTTCATTTTATTTATTCCTTTGATTCAGACAACAGATTATGTGATATAGGGCCATAAAATAAATACCTTACAGACTGACGTATTACTAAACATTATTTTTACGGCGTTGTGTCTAGCAACTTGGTGTCAGGTAACCGCATCTATCGCATTGGATTTGTCTGTCATGATGATGAGATAGATATTAGGAATATTCTTTAAATAAGTAAATAAATGTCCCCGTAGGTACCTATGTCGTATGGAGGAGATGCGTCAGTCCCTCCGCATAATCGACCAGTGCCTGAACCAGATGCCGCCGGGCGAGGTGAAGACTGACGATTCCAAGCTCACACCACCCTCAAGGACTGAGATGAAGGTAGGTCATTGCAGTTTGTGTACGTGCCAATGTTTCTGTCAATTCTATTTACGTGACTGTTTTTTACCTGAATAGGGCAAAGCCAATGGGTAATGATTTCTGCAGTCTTTCCCCCCTTATTCATATTAACGCAAAAATAAACTTATTTTAGCTATTATACTGTTTTGTCTTAGCGTTTTCATCATTTGAAAGAAAGTGACAAAACAGTGTAATAGCTAATATATTTTTATTAGATTGTTTGCGTTGTTATGAGTAAGAGGGTATGTGTGTAAGTATTTATGTAGGTTCTAAATTTTCGGCTAAACTACTGAGCCAATTTTAATGAATGAGTTATCAATCGATTCCTTATTTCAGTCCGGGTAACATAGGCTTTTGTTAGAAAATAAGCTACACGATGAATGCTACGAGAATATCAATTTGGGGTATCAAATAAAAGAAGACAAAATTCTGAGTACAAAAAAAATCTTTAAACAATACAACATATTTTATACAGGGTGAAATTTTATCCACTTTTCAAAATTTTTATAGTCGTTCAGTATCGTATTTAAAGAATGAAGAATTATCCCATTTATGAAGTAAAAAATGAAAATCAAGTTTTCACTCGAAAAATTTTTCGCAATATAGTGTTAAATATTTACGGTCCTACGTCTGTTAAAGTATTAAGGGAAAATCAAAAACTAGTTAGTATCGTAATGAATGAATGAGATGCGCATCGCGTAAAAAAAGCGTTGCTAGGCGGCCGTATCATAAATTTTTGATTATTGGCGGACATTTTTTAAGTGCTGTATCTTGACATTTTTGTACTGGGCTATACCAAAAGAAGAAATACGTCATTTGTTTTATGTCTCGTAGATTGATATATAAAAATTTGGAAAGTGATTGAAATTTCACCCTGTATACAGGTTGGTGACCCCTAATTCATTGCACTTTTGTAGTCGAGTTATAGTTTTTATACTAGAGTTATTTAATTCGGGGTTTATACCATGTACCTTATTTATTATGAGTTTCCGATATTTCGGCACTGTTGCAAGCGCCATGATCACGGGAGAACTGTTGTATCTGCGGGTGGGGTGTTGTAGCTGTTAAGAGCAGACAAATCGATCTACCCTCCGTCGTAGTCTTTTATTACACACGACACTGGTACCACTGTTTGACAACTCACTATTTTTACACTTTTGTTCTCGACACACAAAACTTACAGTATCCGATCGTGACACAGTATTTTTTGGTTTTCTTCGGTTACCGCAAATTCGAACCACTGGATTCCATACACTAGATAATTTAAAGCCATCTTCGCGATTGAAATTTTTGTATTTGGTAATTTCAATCGCTTCTCTGACCATTCTTGGTATATAGTGCTGTTTTGAAGAAATTATCTGTGCGTTGTGAAACTCAATCCAGTGGTTAGGCCCCGAGTGTATAAGGTTTTCAGTGATGGCTGACTTTTGTGTGTCGTTTTTCTTGACCGCTTTAATATGTTCCTTCATCCGGCAAGCCACTGTGCGTTTAGTTTGGCCGATGTATGAACTTCCGCAACTGCAGTTAATCTTATAGACACCTGGTTTTTCTAGTGGGAGATTGTCTTTAGGCGATCGTAAACACTGTGATACCTTTCTTAAGGGAGTGAAGACAGTATTTAAAGAGAACTTCTTAAGGATATTTGAGATCTTGTCTTTCACTCCTTTTATATACGGCAAATATACAGGTTGTCTGTCAACCTTATATCTCTGATGTTTTGACTGTTTCCTACTAGGAAGTCTACCGGTGTATCCATTTCTCCGTAGTACATATCGTACATGATCTAGCTCTTCCTGCAAGTGATCTTCGTCGCATAGATCATATGCACGGTTAGTCAATGATGCTACTACGGAGTTAAGGTGTCTAGGGTGGTGGTGTGAATCGGCATGAATTTATACTATTTATACTTAAGAGTTTATTTTTATTTTATTTTATTGTTCCTTACACTTGTAAACTTACAGATTAAAAATCCAAGTCGCAAACAAGTTTAGGCAATTTTACAAGTTAACACCAAAGAGTTTAAGTTTACACATACATTATTAGTCAAGAACATCAGAAATATCATCAAAAACTTACAATTAGGTACATTACATATTTATCCTATATATAAATCAATGTCATAAAAATGGTCGTAATCATATAAATTATAATAGTCACAATTACAGTAGGCATGTCAAGTATTAATACATTTTAAATTAACGAAAAGAGATAATGTCAAAATAGGATATATTTTAATTTATTAAATACTAATAACAGCAAGGATCGGTCAGAAAATTTTGACAATTACATTATGCCAGTCAAATGCATACGGAATTTATTAAATAAGTGCCCCAAATGGTCAGAAAAAATGTCGACGTCATTGTGCTGGGCGATCAAGTCTCCTAAACAGCGCAACGCGCGGTTGGTAGGCGCAGTTAGTTATTTCGAGATTTCTACCATGTAAGAAATCCGAAATAACTTGACTTGACTACTGACCATGAAAGTTTAAATGAGTATATCTATACTTGCTATAAAATAACACTGTTTCGTTTGCAGACGTCGATGGAGGCGCTGATCCACCACTTCAAGCTGTTCACGCAGGGCTACCAGGTGCCGCCGGGCGCCACGTACACGGCCGTGGAGGCGCCCAAGGGCGAGTTCGGCGTCTACCTCGTCTCCGACGGCAGCTCCAAGCCCTACCGGTCAGTACACTACTTGCCGCCCCTTCACAGTCTACTTATGCAGACTACCTCGTCTCCGACGGCAGCTCCAAGCCCTACCGGTCAGTACACTACTTGCCGCCCCTTCACAGTCTACTTATGCAGACTACCTCGTCTCCGACGGCAGCTCCAAGCCCTACCGGTCAGTACACTACTTGCCGCCCCTTCACAGTCTACTTATGCAGACTACCTCGTCTCCGACGGCAGCTCCAAGCCCTACCGGTCAGTACACTACTTGCCGCCCCTTCACAGTCTACTTATGCAGACTACCTCGTCTCCGACGGCAGCTCCAAGCCCTACCGGTCAGTACACTACTTGCCGCCCCTTCACAGTCTACTTATGCAGACTACCTCGTCTCCGACGGCAGCTCCAAGCCCTACCGGTCAGTACACTACTTGCCGCCCCTTCACAGTCTACTTATGCAGACTACCTCGTCTCCGACGGCAGCTCCAAGCCCTACCGGTCAGTACACTACTTGCCGCCCCTTCACAGTCTACTTATGCAGACTACCTCGTCTCCGACGGCAGCTCCAAGCCCTACCGGTCAGTACACTACTTGCCGCCCCTTCACAGTCTACTTATGCAGACTACCTCGTCTCCGACGGCAGCTCCAAGCCCTACCGGTCAGTACACTACTTGCCGCCCCTTCACAGTCTACTTATGCAGACTACCTCGTCTCCGACGGCAGCTCCAAGCCCTACCGGTCAGTACACTACTTGCCGCCCCTTCACAGTCTACTTATGCAGACTACCTCGTCTCCGACGGCAGCTCCAAGCCCTACCGGTCAGTACACTACTTGCCGCCCCTTCACAGTCTACTTATGCAGACTACCTCGTCTCCGACGGCAGCTCCAAGCCCTACCGGTCAGTACACTACTTGCCGCCCCTTCACAGTCTACTTATGCAGACTACCTCGTCTCCGACGGCGGCTCCAAGCCTTACTGGTGATGGCGGGTCTGCTTATCAATGCCTCTTCACGGTCTACTCCTGAAAACGGGCAGTAGCGTCTTTTCTCTGCTACAGCCAAACTGCAATCGGCAAGTTGTCTGGCAATGGTCTCAATTATGAAATGAAATGAAAGAAATTTATTTCAGACCATGGTCCATATTGGTGTTACTGACAATTTTACTTAAGACGCTGACATGAGCCAAATTGAGCTCAATGAAGATTGTTTTGCTTTAAGCCTATGGCTCGTATTGTTGCCAAATTCTATGTAGTTGTAATTGATCATATTTTCGACCAGGTGGCTGTTTCCAAAACACGATTCAAAAAACTTTTCTCGATAGAAAAAAATCTCAAAGTAGCCTCTGAAAATACATAAATTACCATTTTTCTCAGCAGTCCGTATAACAATGATAATAAAATTTTGCTATATTGTATATTACATGTTGCTTAAGCAAATGGCTGATTTAGATTTTTAATAAAATGGCAATTTAAAATTGCACAACGAATTTTGTTGTTTGGCACTTAAGCCTTTCTATTCCATGCGCTTTTTCTCTGTCACTCCTACGAGAATCGACAGTGATAGCTGTGGCGCGTTCCAAAGAAATTCAAAGACGAATAAATTTGTGGGCGTGTTCATTGCTCAAGGTCATCGGCTGCAGTCAGCGTCTTAAATAGCTAATGTTACTGAATATATAAAAAACCAGCCACGAAGTTTTAACTGTGTCATGCTAATAATAGGGGTTAAAGTATGAAATTGCCGTTTTGTATGGACGAAATCGAGAAAAGTCATTTTTCCATACCAACAACATTTTAGTTTTTTTAAAAACGCCTGAACCGTTTTCGATGCAATTAAAGGTGAAAGTTAGATGGTTATAAAGCTACGCATTATAGTATTTAAATTTCTGAAAATCAAAGTATATAATACAAATATAATTAATTGAAGCAAGAAGGTAAGCTGACACATTGTAAGGGGTCTTTTCAACGACTTCCTTTGAAGTAATAGGCACTAGTATTGCATTTTTTTTTAGTCAAATTTACTTTATTTAGTTTTTGATACAATACAAAAAGAATTACGCAATAATATGACTATACTTAAGAGCTATAAACAAAATAAAAAGTGGGAAAATAATCGGCAATTTCATACTTTAACCCCTATTACTTTCAGAATAAAGTGGCTGTGACATACGGACGGACAGACAGACAGACAGACTTGACGAACCTATAAGGGTTCCGTTTTTTGCCATTTGGCAACGGAACCCTAAAAAAAAATTATGCTAGGCTTATATCCAGTAGGGGTACGATGTGAATGTAATCAAATCATTTGATCTCTTTGGGAGTTGATAAACAAGAATTTGCTACCTCATCTCACGGCAGCTCTGAACAGTGGTTGTGCCACTTCCAGCTGTCTTCTTGTATGATACTTCTAGAATAGTCTGGTGAAAGAGTTTCTCGCGCCGCCTATCACTTGCCTCTGACGAGACTTGTTCTTACCACTTCCATCTTGCCACAGCGTGCCTTGCAAAGCCCGACTTTAAGGGGCCATCTATAAATAACGTCACACGTTAAGGAGGCGAGAGGGGTTTGACTAAGTGTAGCAAGGGAGAGGGAGTCCCTGAATTTCGTTTCGTCGCGTTTTAAAATCTATTATAATCTTAAGTTCTAAAACACAAACTTTACGAAAATCTTCAAAACTGTTGTTTTAATTCTTTAAACTAGATGTAAAATTGCAAAATATTCGTCGTCATAAGGAAGGGTGAATCTCACAAATGTTACCAGCTGTGATAAGAACGGGGGGTCGGATTATTTAAAAAAAATCATAAAGTTTGTGTGACATAATTTATGGAAGGCCTCTAATGCCTCTTTCAGACCAGAGCCAATTTAGAATTGATCGTTTCATAAATTGTCCCGAACGGGAATCAAAAAGTAGGCGGACCACCGCATCACTGAACCAACCGTCATAAGCTGACTGATACATTAAAATGATGGTGATAACCAACAAATTTTCTGTCTAGGTGCAAAATCAAAGCTCCCGGCTTCGCTCACCTCGCTGCCCTGGAGAAGGTCGGCAAGAACTCCATGTTAGCTGACATTGTGGCCATCATTGGAACCCTCGACGTGGTGTTCGGGGAGATCGACCGATGAACCGGTTATATCCGGTAAAAACCGGAACGTGTTTGAGTGTTGATAGCGTGGATAAGCTCGGTTTTGATACGTAGACAAAGAATGTCCAAAATTTTTTCATAGTTGATTTTAAAATGGGGACGTTTTCCAGAATATTAGATTTTTCTCCCATGTTCATAGAGTTCATAATCAATTATAATAATATGTGGTTTTGTGGCAGGTTTGATAAGCTGTTGACTACACATGAATTCAGAAGTTAATTCATAGGATAAGCAAATAGTGCGAAATACAATGATTAATTATGATTATCGTGTTTGACATTGCCGCTAGAGGCGCTGGTGTGGAGTGAGTTATCTGGTAATGACAGATGTCACTAAACAATTTTTGTCGAAATCCTTTTTTATGTTGACCAAAAGGGGCAGTGCCATTAGCACTTGATGCATTTTATCGAACATATAGGTACAATTCTGTTCCCGCGATAATAAAGTATACATGGAAAGACCTAGCTCGCTAATTGCGCCAACTAATGAGTGCACCATTAAGTATGTTATAAGGCTTACGTACTCTGGTGTAATTTTACTTACCACTTCTATTTAAACTTAATGAGATTATAGCATAAAGGTAAATATTTTAATATCTAGGCTCATCTAACACTCAAACACCCTCATACCGGTTAACGGTTATACTAAAATAGCGTCATAACGGTTACCGGTAACCGTTTTTAGCTTGTAAGCGACATCATAGCGAATGCTGTACATTCTTGTAATATATTACGTTGAATTAAATAGTTTTAAATAGAAATCTTAATTTTTATTACGCGTTTTTTTACCCTGTTTTTTGGTGCAGTAATTTATTGATTCAATTCATATCTAATTATAGTACTTCTCACTCATCTATCTTAGACCAATAAATGTGTATGAAATGCAAATTTGTTTTTCATTTTACACTTTTTTATATAAGGACCAACGCCTCGGTGGTCTAGTTGTTTAGGTATCGGGCCAAGGTCTCGGGGGTTCTAGGTTCAATCCCCGGGTAGGGCAACAAGAGTTTCTAATTTTCCACTTTAATGAGGGTTTTCTGAAATAACACTCACTTGGCGGCAGCACTGAGACGTCAGGTCCAGAAACCTGTCAAAAGTGTCATAGCGCCTATATACATATTCGTGTCTGATTTTTTGTATTATTAAAACTTTGTTAAAATTTCTGTCATAATCATTTAGCCTGAAACATTAAAACATAAAGTAGTAACGTAAAGTAACAGCCTATAGTCATCCCACTGCAGGGAAAAGGCCTCCATCATTGAATTCAAGTTACCACTGCAATGATGGGAACTGGCATAATCACCACGCTTGCCAAATGCGGGTTGGTGATCACAAGCCCGAGCAACGTTCGAAAATTCGAAACTTTTTGTTGCCCGACCCGGGGATCGAACCTGGGACCCCGAGATCTTGGCCCGGTATTTAAACCACTAGACCAACGGGGCGTTAAAACATAATCAAGTTCTAATTTTGCAAAAATAAACAGCGTTAAGTCTGTAAATGATACCTTTCAATAAGTTTTTCCTTGGTGCCTGTTACCTTTATTTATTTATTATCAGTAGGTACATTAATTTCATATTAAAATTTGTGCCTCGCAAACCACTTTCGTGGTTGTCTGCGAGTGCGAATCTCGTATAATTGACAATATTATATATATTATTAAGTTAACATTTAAGTTATTTAAATAAACTAACTTACGTAAAATACTTTATCAACAAACCCACCCAATATATTAAATCTCGACTAATCTTTGCATCTCTTCTTTTGATCTCAAGTTTAACACGGCAACCTTTTTTTGTCCATATGCACGTGAATTATCCATTTATAAATTACTAGCTGATGCCCGCGGCTTCGCACGCGTAAGTTTTGATCTGTTACAAAGTTTTCGTCACGACTCACCCCCCTCTCCTCCACTTCCTTTGCCTACGGTGCCGAGGGTGTCCATCTCGGGCGAGGTGGTGGACGGCACTTAGTGGGAGCCGATACGTCGTTGCCGACTACCGGGGCCCGTTGATACAATAATTGGATGAAAGGGGCCGATTTAAACTATTTAGGGATCCGGTGTTAGTTCTCCTAGCGAACCGTGGTCCGAGCGAGCTCGCACCACATCTGTTTGCATTTACATGAAATCTGAAGTACAATATCATTTGAAACTTTCAAAACTGTCAACGCTGTAGTACAACAAACCATTCAAAGCAGCTTGCAAGGCTTTTTTCGAATATGATCAACACTGGCGTAGAGCCCTGGAAGAAGTGGCCCTGTGTAAAAAACCACATTCTTAATTTCCAACCAAGTAGGTTACCATTTTTCTCGATCCATAAGCATTAAAAAGGCGATTTTACAAAGACAATTTGCTTGCATACTACGTTTGGATAGAAGACCGGTGTAGTACCAGCATCGGTGTAGAGCTCTGAAAAAGCCAGTCCAATGTCATTCTCCCTTCATGATCGATAAACGAAGTTTCAAGTATCTCAATATGATGTTAAACACAAATAATTAACCACAAAATTTTCAACCGTTTTTCATCCCCTCAAATATTTAATTATAAAAAAATCCTTATAAACAACATAACAAAATTTATACCAAAAAGCTGACGTAGTTTCACAAAACTTTCATGTGGGATGTTGGTTCGAGGCATGTATGGTAGAGGATGATCAGTAGGATAAAAAGTGTTCAGAAACTTGACAGGATAGAGAACTGATTCGACTGTACTGACCACTGTGTCTATAAATTTTTATATTTCTTCAGCTTCAAATGATGTCAGCAAAACATCATTAATTACTGCTGCTTGGTCATTAGTGGGTGCGTGGTGGTAGCTATTCCTAAGTTAAACAACACGGAATTATGAAGTGAGGTGATTTTTTTTCAACGTTTTATTTTATTAAATAAAAAGATAATTTAGATGCGTTAGAAAGGCAGTTTCACTAAACAAACTTTGCCAGGCCCCCAAAAGCGGTGCGTCCTAGAAAAAATAAATCGTTACTAAATGGAAGTTTATCAAATTATCTTCTAAATGGAAGCTTGTCAAATGGTCTACCAGTCTATATTGATTTAATCTACCAGTCAGCTGCTTAGTGTGGTTGCAACACGCCTGTTACCTTTTCCTGCCTGAGATACGGGTTTATGCCCAGTTTAGGAATTATTTTTGTACTGCTTAATATAGTTGATAATGTCATAAGGTACAACAGTGTAATTCTATACACTTTTTTCGATTTCCCAGCATTTGTCTCTACTGTATAAACAAAAATCGGCCAAGTGCAAGTCGGACTCGCGCACGAAGGGTTCCGTACCATTGACTACAAAAACAACAGTAGGTACCTACATTAATTTAGTTAATGTAGTGCCTACCTGTTACCATTTATTGATATCAAGCAAATAATGGATTTGTGTGGGAACCTCCCTTAAATATTAATTTAATTATTTATTATTAAAGTTAGAAATATAACTGAATGTTTTGTGAATATTTCAAGTTCCTACCTGTTGCCATTATTAATATCGAACAAAAAAGGACAAAAAATTCGCGATTTTTTTGTCCCTTCAATATTTGTTTTATTTTGTTTTTAGTATTTGTTGTAATTGCGGTAGCAAAAATACATAACTTGTGAAAGTTTCAACTGTCTAGCTATCGCGGCTCTTGAGATACAGCCTGGTGACAGGCAGACGGACAGACAACGAAGTCTTAGTATTAGGGTTCCGTTTTTACCCTTTGGGTACGGAACCCTAAAAATGATTAAGTTCTAAATAATACCATTCTTATGGTAAGTACCGATATTTATTTTCTGAATATGTACCAATATACATCCAATAGGAATTTTCAAGTTTTGTCTTTTTGTTACATAGCCTCCTTATTTCTTCGTCAACTTTGTCCTTCAGGGCATATGGAATACGTCGCGGCTAGATGAAAATTGGTGTCACATTTTCTTTAAGCACTAATTGAGCTTTGTAGTTTGATATTCAAACAAGAGTTCCGTCAAACACCATTGTTAAATCTTCTAGTAATCTGTCCAATTTTGAGTTGTTGATAATTTATTAACTGAATTTTATCCAACTCTTCAAATTCTAGCTCACAAGTATATCGTGGAGCACACGTATCGCGTTTTCTGATGTAATTCTGGGCTTAAAGATGTATGATTGACGTGTATTTCCTTGTATCGATATCATCACATCTGTTCAGTTTTAAGTACGTATCCAACCGTTTTATGATGTTTTTGAATGTTTCGTCCTTGTCTAATGGTACTGAGTTCAATTTAGATGTCCTAAGATTTGTTTGTGACTGACCTTTGCTCCTCAGTACCTTCTGCATACATGGAATTGTTTCGTGCTATCGAATTCAAACTCTGCAGTTTTAGTTTAAGCTGTGTTGTAATACCCTGAAGGTTATTTTTTCTTCAATCTCAGTTTCCAACTGTGGGTCATCAGTAATATTATTTGTAGTCGTATTTTTTCCAAATTATTTTTGGTAATTGTGTTCATTTATTACTGGTCACCAACTGGTCACTCACTAATTTTAATTCATAATCAAAAATTTCTCGTAGGTTTTGTATCTGGCTGCCGAATTTTGTAATGCAGCCTGTAATTAAAGTTCTACACGTTTTAATTCAGTTAATTCATCCATTTCGGCGCCAATTATTAAATTCTAAAATAATACCATTCTGTTTGTAAGAAATTACCTATTTATTTTCTGATTGACACATTGAATGTCATAACAAACCAAGTAAAGTCAGAGAGTACAAATATGTAAAGAGTATGGATATGACGCGGAACCGAACAAACTTTGCCCCCATTTTTTATCCCCTTAAAGATTAAATTTTCAAAAATCCTGAAAGACGTCATTCTTAATTTTTAATCAAGTAGCTGGATACCAATTTTCATCGACTTAGCTTCAAAACTGACGGAGTTTCATACAAACTTATGGGGCCCTTTTTACCCCCTTAGAGGCGGAATTTCCAAAATTCATTTCTTAGTGCTCACCTACACTATAAAAGGAAGCACAGCTAAAATTTTCAGATTTTAAATCCCAGTAGTTTGGGCTGTGCGTTGATATGTCTGTCAGTCAGTCAGTCATTAAATCAGTTTTCATTTTTATATATTTAGATTAAGTAGGTTTTAAAATCAAACACTCAAAAACTATGAACTTTTGACGCTTTTGACAGCGGGTTATTAGGATGGGACCTCTTGCCAAAGTGGCGCCAACTAGTGACGTAAATATTCGTGAAAACCCTCATTAGATGGGTGACAAGGGCATAAATAATATGTACCTAATAACGATCTCTCAAATGCCATCAAACCTGGACCTCTTTGTAAAAAACCCGGCAGACCCCGATCTTGATTGAGAAGGCCTTGAAATGGGTTGCAGAAAAAAATATATAGGAAGTAGTTATTTCCGGTAGCGTAGAAGGTTACTGGAATTTGACTTGTGCTTTAGATGATTTAAGGGGCTTGGGAACCTTAAAGCCCCCCCCCCCCTCCGCTCCTCCCTGGATCCGCTACTGGTTGTACGTATGAAACACGTACAAATATGTGTGGTCATTTCAATGATACCTTATGTTATAACACCAAGGTTTAAATTGCAATGTTAAGCTATTGGTCGATAACAAAACTAAAAACATTTGCAAAGACAACTATTATAAATTATTCAAAATTTGCAATATATTACCCGCTAGTTTTAAACATAAATATAATAATATAAATAATATATAATATAATAATATAAATAATATATAATATAATAATATTTTTAAGACATGCCTCACTGGGCCACACAGAGCCATCTAGTCCCAAATTAAGCTACTATTAAGTACCCTGTCGTATGGGGTACTAGACAACCGATAAACTTACTTATATACTTTTTTTTGTAAATACATACTTATAATACATAGAAAACACCCAGACCAGTACAAACAGACATGTTCATGCACACAAATATTTGTACTGTGCGGGGATCGAACCCGCGGCTCATGGCTCAGAAGCAGCGTTAACTACCGCTGATCCAAATGGTCGTCAAATATCTTTTACTAATAAATAATTACGAACATCGTGAGCATTTGACACTGCTACGGCATGGTCTTAATCCCTCAACCCCCAGGAGGCACGCGCGTGCCGCGATAAAGATAAAGATAAATTTATTTACAGAAACATGTGTGAGATAAATTTCAATTAATTTCAATTGTGTCTGGAATAACTCACGATCGAGGGATTAATAGGCGTCTTATTCAATTCTTAATAAAAAAAAACATCCTATCGGACCAACAATACGGCTTTCGAACCAATATATCAACCGAGGATGCCGTAGTAGACCTTACCACGCATATAACCAACAAACTGGACCAGGGTCAAAAATATTTGGGTGTTTTCATTGATTTGCAGAGCTTTCGATACCGTGGATATACCCATGCTTTTATCCAAACTTCACAGTCTAGGGATGTTATTATACCCAAGTAACTAGAGCTGTGTCACAAAATAAATACGTTGTGCCTAGAATTACGAATATATATGGCGACAGAACTTTATCTAAAAGAATACCTTATACTCTCAATATGTTACCTTCCGACGTACTAAATAGTAATAATAAGTCATTTTCAAAAAAAATTTAAAAACATTTAATCTCTAATCTTCCTTGATCTAACAGTTTATTGTTAGCTGCATTTTATTGATAGTGTCGCGGTCATGCTAGAAGGTTCGAGATATCGCTAGAGGAATGTACATAACTACCTAAGTTCGGCCACAAAGTAATAACAAGACCTTAGTGCAAGCGACATTGAACTTTAAGTTTACAGATTAAGGCACAAAATGGCATAACTTACTAGAGTTGTTTACGATTAACGTCCTTGTAATTTCTTCTAGAAAACGAACATTCTAGTATGTACGACCGGCGTCGATGTTGAGATATATAAATAACAGGACTTGAGACGCCGAGTTTAACCCGCCCGGTGAAGCTGTAACGGCAAACTGCCACAGCATAGGTCCTTTCAAAAAAAAAAAAAAAAAAAAACGCCGATTCAGTTCATTCTGAGCTTTTGGTGCGATACCTGCGAAAAGTGATGTAGTGCGAAGTAACGACGACTTTAGCGATACCAACGGATTAAAGTACTACTCTGCGGATTGGCTAATAGTGTTTTGGAACCAACGACCTCAGCGACCCACCGGACTACGATTCTTGTGATTTGGCTTTTGTGATAGTGTTTGCGACCTGTTCATCGCCTATTAAATTCTTCTAATAAGTCAACGGTGTTTTATCCAAATCCCGAACTCCACGTTCGTAACAATAGTAACATTTTGTTGTTATCAATATTTTATTTATGTCATTTAATTTAATATAGGAATGAAGAATAGGAAAAAAAATATTAAGCATTATGTAATTTTATATTCTGAGTGTAACTATGTAATCGCAGTCAAACCTTTTTAAAGGTTTTGCGAGACCTTACCTATAATATATAATAAAGATATTTGTTAATATAAATAAATAAATAAATAAATAAATAAGAGTTCCTTGAAATTTGTTACACTCGGAGAATAAGGTCATAGGAGCTTAAACAACCTTAATAAAACACGATGTTAATAAAACTATTTCTTATATTTAATACAGTTCATTTTTACACACAATTAGTCTAAATAAAAAACAGTAGGAAATTATACTACACAATTCTTGCATTATCATCAGATTGTATAATTAAGGGTAGTTCCTAAACTGCCCTGGTGGTATACATAATGGTCACATAACGTGGGCTTCTTGTTTAAAACGCGCCGTGTATATCTTTATATGTATTTTGATCATGTGTCGTGATGACAGACGAAAAAGCTACAGTTTTACATCTTTGCAGCATTATGGCCTGCGCAGACGAGGGATTTTTGTCCGCGGACTTTTTTGTCCGCTAAAATAGTTCGCTTACAACTGTATCGAGTAACGCAAACGAGGGATTAAAAGTACCGCGTACAAAAAGTCCCCCGGATTAGCGAGGACATGCAGAGAGCGGACCGGACAAAAGTACGGGGGAGTCCCCGAAAGAAATAGAACTCGTGTGACTAGACGAAGCAACGCACATGGCGGACTTTAGTCCGAAAAACGAACAAATGATCGCACACCGTGTGTGTGACTTTTTATTCGCGGAGCGTACTTTTTTCTCCGCCGCGGAGTAAAGTCCGTCGTCTGCGCAGGCCATTATTGAGATAAAAACCTCTAGAGCAGTGTTTCCCAAACATTGTTCTGCCTTGGCCCGGTAATGTTCATCTGCCCCACTTTCACTTTTAAAATTCCCCACCTTCCACCTACCACTTTTTAAATATTAAGTGGGTCACAAAGTGGCCACTTAATATTTTTAAAAACCAAACTGGTTCCATTAGGTAAAGTAATACACATGTATTAATAGCTAATATATGTGTCGCATAATAGCGAAAATGTTTCATTAATAAGTACTAAATTTTAAAGTTATTTAGTCACAAAATTTTTGTGCGAAAAATTCGCACGCTACCTATGTTTTACTAAAAAATTCAAGATCCCCGAAAATGACGAAAGTTGTAACAAAGTTAAACAAGGCGGGAATCTTGCGACCCGGTATTTTATATTGATGGTCCGGTACCGGGTCGCGACCCGGCAAATGGGAAACGGTGCTCTAAAGTTACGATATCCTTATACGCTCTGTCCGCCGCAGGTTCTAATTGGTGGAACCATTGTGGCATAGTAAAGCTTCAAGATATTCATTATTTCTACTATAATTTGGCCGGGCTATAAAGTTGACACTGACTTAAAGTCAACGTCAATAATTCAAATGAGGACAGTTATAGGTGTCATCTTTGTATTGGATTGGGTTCCTAGCTCTTATTATACAGGATGAAATTTTAACCACCTTCCAAATTTTAATAATAGGGGTTAAAGTATGAAATTGCCGATTATTTTCCCACTTTTTATTTTGTTTATAGCTCTTAAGTATAGTCATATTATTGCGTAATTCTCTTTGTATTGTATCAAAAACTAAATAAAGTAACTTTTGACTAAAAAAAAAAATGCAATACTAGTGCCCATTACTTCAAAGAAGTCGTTGAAAAGACCCCTTACAATGTGTCAGCTGACCTTCTTGCTTCCATTAAGTATATTTGTATTATATACTTTGATTTTCAGAAATTTAAATACTACAATGCGTAGCTTTATAACCATCTAACTTTCACCTTTAATTGCATCGGAAACTGTTTAGGCGTTTTAAAAAAAACTAAAATATTGTTAGTATGGAAAAATGACTTCTCGATTTCGTCCATACAAAACGGCAATTTCATACTTTAACCCCTAATATATCAATCTACGAGACGAAAAACAAATGACGTATGTTTTCTTTTGGTATAGCCCAGTACAAAAATGTCAAGATAAGGCACTTAAAAAATAACCACCAAAAAACTAAAAATTTCGATACGGCCTCCTAGCAACACTTTTTTTACGCGATGCGCATCCCATTCATTCATTACGATACCATTCATAAGTTTTTGATTTTCCCTTTATACCTTAACTGGTCTAGGACCGTAAAAATTGAAAACTATATCGCGAAATATATTTTCGGGTGACAACTTGATTTACATTTTTTACTTTATAAATGGGCTCTAAATACGATACCGAACGCCTATAAAAATTTTGGAAAGTGGTTAGAATTTCACCCTGTATTTCAATGGGCACAGTTCATTCTTTTAACAAACATTTGCAATAATTGTTTGACCATTGGTCACATATGCACAATATTTTCTTGTCTGTCTTATCTTCGCAATATTTGCCGAGTGCGGAGTTTTTACAGAGTGTGTTACAGTCTTGTGAAGAAATAAACGACCTTATAGGTAAGCATTGTAAAGTTGCTTTTCGTTTAAACGATATAATATAATAATGCTTAAATAGCTGATGTTTTGTAATTTTATGGACCTCGCTATGAAAATGCAAAATCTACAATCAGAATGTTAATAAATCTATAACTTGTCACTTTACTACGACATATTTAATTTTTATTGAAACTTTCATTGAAATGCGAAATTGCGAAGTAAAAAATACATACTATAAATATAAACCAGACTTCATAAGCGCTTTTCTTTTAAAACACCTGACGTCCCTTGTATGTAAGAGACTTGGGAAAAATCACGTATTACAAAATGACGAATATTGATGGTATTTCACAGACCCTTGCTACCGGAGTACCAGGTAACTTATAAGGCCACCAAGATACTAACTTCATAGTTGACTATCATTAACATAAGTATTCGGTGGAAAATTTTATGAAAGTCAAGATGGCGTAGTAATGGGAGCCCCACCCCAATGTTTTTTGTTGTTGTTATAGTGGCACCAGTAAATATAATCTGTGGGAATTTTACCTGACTAACTAAATTGGTTCATGTGATACAGCTTGGTGACAAACAGACGGACAGCGGATTTTACCCTAAGGGTACGAAACTTGGTATGAAACCTTTATAAAGACGAGACACGTCTGTTTAAAACAGAGATCCTGCCATCTTGACGTTTAAGAAATTGTCTGCAATTATGACGGTCGGCCATGAAAGTAGCACAACAGGGGCCCAAAATTACAAACGCGTTTTACAAAATTTGACAAAATTTCATTTGTAATTAAAGTAGCGAAAAGGTTGAACACAATGACTTCATACCTTTTTAACAATGAAAGATGCAAAGTTTTTACGTATTACTTGCTGTCAGAATATATTTGCATGGTAAAGTAGGGTAAATGAATTATAGTCTAGAGTTAAGAATTTTTTTAGATTTTATAATATCTCGAAATGCTTGGTTATCATATGCTTCTGCTATATGTAGGGTACAAAAGTAGGGTAAATTGTATTGTAGGCTAGTGTCCTGAATTTTTCAGATTTTACAACATCTCGAAGGTTTATGTTATCATAGGCTTTTGCTATACGTAGGGTACAAAAGTAGGGTAAGTGTAGTGTAGTCTAGTATCCTGAATGGTACAGATTTTATGACATTTCGATGGTGTTTTCTTATCATAGGCTTTTTCTATATGTAAGGTACAAAAGTAGGGTAAGTGTAGTGTAGTCTAGTATCCTGAATGGTACAGATTTTATGACATTTCGATGGTGTTTTCTTATCATAGGCTTTTGCTATACGTAGGGTACAAAAGTAGGGTAAGTGTAGTGTAGTCTAGTATCCTGAATGGTACAGATTTTATGACATCTCGAAGGTTTATGTTATCATAGGCTTTTGCTATACGTAGGGTACAAAAGTAGGGTAAGTGTAGTGTAGTCTAGTATCCTGAATGGTACAGATTTTATGACATTTCGATGGTGTTTTCTTATCATCGGCTTTTTCTATATGTAGGGTAAGTCTAGCATTAGTAGGGTTCACTTGACGCGCTTCTGCTGCCGCTGCCGGTAGATGTCGTTGACGGGCGGTGCGACGCCGAGGTCGTCATCGTCCGAGTCCTCGCCCGCTTTCCTTCGGCGAGCCTAACAACACAAAGAGGTAAGTTAATCAGGGCCTCAATTCTGATGAATGTAAAGTAGATAAATTGCGCGTCGCTAGCATGGCAATAGCATAGAATGACAGTTTTGGTATTCTGCTCCGATAATGAAAGTTGAATAGCCGCTACCCGGCCGCTATCGAGTCAATCCGGTATTCTATTACCAATGGCATCACAATAGCCTCAGCGCGGCAACATAATTCGGTATTCTCCTAACATTAACGACATCTGTCAAAATTTGCCATCGAGAAGCCATCGTGCAGCTATACGTTTTCAGCTTAGATTATAACAAAAAGTAACCTCTTATGGTTTTAAGCGAAGCTGAGGCGATGCTGACGACATGCCAGCGATAGGCTATCGACGTTTTTATGTGATATAGTAGAATAACGTTTTAAGCCCAATGGCGTTGGCATATCATTGGCATGTCTGCGACATAGCAGAATTGAGGCCCAGGGCCCCAATTCAGCTAATTTACAAATGGCTCAATAAAATCGCAATAACATCACAATCGTATATTTTGACATTACTACCATAATAAGAAATGTGTCAAAATATACAATTGAGATGCAATTGCGATTCTATTGAATCATTTATAAATTAGCGGAGTTGAGGCCCTGTAATCTTGAAACTACAATTAGTAAGCCTATAATCATCCCACTGCAGGGAAAAGGCCTCCATCATTGAATACAATGTTGCATAAATACGACTCTTTCTAGCATAATATTCCTATCGCTGTAAGCCAGCGTTGCTTCATCAAATGTTAGGAGTTTGCGCACCCTTAACACCCGAAAGAAACATCTTTACAGATGATGACAGTCAGCTATTAAAATACTTTATATACGATATTTAAGCAATTTTATTGCAATTACATTATCAGTCTGTAAACTTCGAAAATTATTATGTCTCAGGCGGGACTCGAACCCGCATCTCTCGATGAGAATATGCTTGAAAAATTCTCGCTTTGACGCAGTGTCTCGATGGCTTAATGGCATAGCGCCGCGCCCGGCATACGAGGAGATGCGGGTTCGAGTTCCGCCTGAGACAATAATTTTTCAAGTTTAAATATTGATACCCAAAAATATATTTTTAGACAATGCGCAAACGCCACAGGTTCAGAGAACAATCTACTATCTATTTGATGACTAATTTTTATTAATTTACCTTACCACAATTACCATTTCTATATTATGTAGTTTTTATTATTTATTTAAGTAGTGAAATAAAAATAGATGTCTTTTTGGATTATTTATAGTTAATAAGTTGCAAATTTTGTAAATAAAAAAAATTTGTTGTTTGTAAAGTAGGTTTACGATCGAGATGTTTACGTGATAACGAGAAAATCTCCATTCGTTTGTATGCCGCTAGAGTGAGAGAGACGGAAGATCGGTCCACTCACTCGAACGCTATGCCAGCCTCCGCTCGTGAGGATTCCGCGTGACAAGTTTCACGGAATGACTGGCAGCGCTCGAGATGAGACGGGAGATCGGTCCCTCTCTCTCTCGTTATACCTGCGATCGCGCTCGTGAGGTTTTGGTGTGACACAAGTTTCTGAACATGTCACCCGACTAAAACGATTTTAAAGACGTTATCACGTCAAAAAATAATTATTATTAGACGTAAATGATTTGAATTTTACTGTCTTAATAATGGATTTATAAGACCTTTGTGTTTTTGAATTCCTTCATCGTTACAATTAGGTCGCTACAAATATACAAAAGAGAGAGAGAGAGTTATCTACCTTGTTGGCGACGGTGGTGATGCCGTCGTCATCGACAATCCAGTGCACGGAGCGCGCCAGGTCGAACAGCTTCGTGTCGCAGCCGTTTTCTTGCGTGGGTAAGGGGGCTGGGGGGAACAAATTAAGAGTAAGTAACAGCATATAATCATCCCACTGCAGCGAATAGGCCTCCATCATCAATTCAGGTGACCACACAATGATGGGCACAGGCATAATCAAATTGCCAAACCCGAGAGCAATGATCGATAATACAGAAATCTTCTTGCCGGGGATCTAATACAGGGCCCCGAGATATTGGTCGGCTACTTGAGCATTACACCAACAGGGCGTCCCGACAAATAAATAAAAATCAACATATCAGTACTATGTCAATGTGTGCATTTTTAGGGTTCCGTACCCAAAGGGTAAAAACGGGACCCTATTACTAAGACATCGCTGTCTGTCCGTCTGTCCGTCGCTCTGTCACCAGGCTGTATCTCAAGAGCCGCGATAGCTAGACAGTTGAAATTTTCACATATTATGTATTTCTGTTACCGCAATAACAACAAATACTAAAAACGAAATAAAATAAATATTTAAGGGGGGCTCCCATACAACAAACTCGTTTTTTTGGCCTTTTTGGTACGGAACCCTTCGTGCGCGAGTGCGGTTGTAGTAACGAAAAGTTTACTATCAGACCACAACAAATCCATATAGTCCGATCAAAGTAGACATACATCTATCTATCTATATCATAGGGTAAGTAATATACTAGAGTTCCAATCTTCATAGTAAGGATCGTCCTCCGGAAGAAAGCTAAAATTCTGTATTAAGCATAGATAGCATTACTGTGCGTTCGTGTTAAATCGAAAGAGACAGAAAATCTTTCTCTGCCGCAGGTATAATTTGACTGTTCTGCTATTTCCGTAGCGCTAGTGTCGCAAGTATATTAATTTCCCTATGATCTTTTACATATAAAAATCAATTGCTGTTCGTTAGTCTCGCTAAAACTCGAGAACGGCAGGGACGATTTAGCTGATTTTCTTTTTGGAAGGTTTAAAAGTGAGAAAATATGGAAAAATTGGGAGGAAAATAGTAAAAACAATAATTTAATTTTTCATATAAAATGATCTACATCATAATTTTCGTCGTTGATCTTCGGGTCATCTAGTTAGTAACATAAGTAACATTTTAGGCTATTCATAAATTCACCAGTTTATTACACGCTGTAAAGTGTTTAAAACTTTGATTATTTATCCAACGGGATTCGCCATGAGTACTAATATCCATACAAATAATTCTGCCACTTTCGGTGCGGGGGGCGAGGAACGCACACTAACAGCGATTACAAACAAATGCATTTTCGATCATGTCGTTACGCACGCATACGAAGAAATTGTCAAACACAAACACAGACTACACGCACACATGTTTAAACACACGCATGAACAGCCTATCAGTATACAAGATGACGTCATTTTCGTGTAAGGAATGCTAGAGTAAGAACACTATCGATATGTCACTATCGATGAGTTCAGCCAATAATTAATAGGCTACTTGAAGTAAAGATGTAAAAATACGGTATAATTTAATACGAAATGGGCGGTATTTTTTAGGTATTTTACAATAGAATACGGTATTTTACGTATTTTATATTTTGATTAACAAATGCAATTTACTTGACTTTTTTACGTTCCATCGGTGAATTAACTGATCATATAAATTCAATTCAACTTAATTTTTTTTCCTTGTTTATTTAAATTAATCGCACTCCCAATACAGAACAAAGACGTGGGACTTGCGCATGCGTGACGTTGCCACTTTGTGCATCACCTCGCGAATGAAATCCTTCTCTTCTCTCTCACTCAACCTAGATGCCGCGCGCGCGCCGTGTTTTGTAGTTAGTTTTCCTTCATGTGTAATGTTGACGTGCCTAGACGTTCTTAGTACGAAACAAATATAATAAATCAAAATTACACTTTGAGCGATGTCTTTAATCGGTCTTTCTCTACTAATATAATAAATATGAAAGTGTGTACCTTACATAATAATATGTTCCTTTTTTCGGTTAAAACTACTGATCCAATTTTGAGAAATTTTCAACATCGAGATGTATTGGACTACTTAGATTAACATAGGCTGTTTGTTACGAATATAAAAACTGAAGAGGTTGTAATGGCAGCCGAGTTACTATGGGAAAACGATTCTTTTTTTAGGTAGGCACATCCGTATCCGACCGAAGACCAACTAGACGGTCTTACTAACCAATAATTTCCCTAACGTATAAGAGATTACTACTCATTACACTTTCAAAAAAGAATATACCAAAAATACCGCACTAAATGACATGATGCTGGTTAAACGATATTAGTTTTGATTACGTTTATTAGCTAGTTACCCAATAATTTCCCCAAAGTACTTCTAATTATTTTACACTCTAAAATATAAAATACCTACATAAAATACCGTATGAAATGGTATTATACCGTTTAATACGGTATTTTTGGTATAATACCTCGGAGCACATTTGGTATTATACCAGCCTTATATTTTCTAACTTGAAGGTAATGTTGTTGTATCTGTTGATAGTACGATATACGAACATACGGCTGATACCAAGCTTTCGAAGTGTCTGGAATATGACCGGACCCACTTTGTGCAAGGCGACCACTGCAATCCTATTTTCTTTAAAATCCCTTTCCATATTGTAATTTGATAATGAACATGATAAAATATGTGAAATTCCGCAAATTTGCAAGATTTTTTTCCAAATTCTTAATAATAAATAAGTTGTAAAAAAAAGGTTAAATGTAACAGTCTTTAAGGCCAGACTAGTTATCTACAAGTTAACACAATCTACCTATGAAGAGTATAAAATAAATAAATAAAAAAATACTATTAAAAAAACCCTACACAAAAAGTTCCCTTTAAAAAGTAAAATATAATAAATGAAACTCTATCTTACAGTACCTAATTACGTATTGAAATATATGTCGCATAAATCATCGTCATTATTGATAATGTCGATATCGACATTTGTTTTAGGCTGTCACAGCCCTAATTTTCCTTCAGTGTGGTCAAATCTTAAATTTAAAATTGCATCAATTCGTGATATTAAAATGTTTACTATTATAGAACGTATTTAAAACAATTAGAGAATAACGATTTAAAATATAAGTTATATGAAACTTGCTGATTTATTTTTATGATTTATAAATGAATAATAAATCTGTAATGAATTGAATAATTGATTATAGATTACAGATTGCCATGTTTTATTTCGTCGAGACATAATTATGCAGTTATATGTTTTCAATAATATATTATAGTAATAAACAAAACGCATATTTAATTAGACGTTTAATAATAATGCATTTATTTATTCAGACTACAGTAATCCAATTAAGGTTAGAAACAGTAATATTTAAAGCTATAATTATTGACATTAAACAAATTAACGAAAAAATAAATAATAAAAAACTAAAAACTAAAACTAAAAATCTATTTTATTGCCCCAATCACTAATCAAGTCAAATTTTATAAAATACATCTTTAAAAATTACCCTAAATTAGATACGATTACTATTTAGCGGCAACACTTATTGATTGGGAATTTTTCATGTTATTTTGCTAATTTATTGTATTATTTGTTAATATTAGGTCAAAATAATACTTAGAAATGGAAAGTAAAGTTATCCTACTGTAAACTAGATGATTCCGACCTCTTTTTACACGCAAAAACGCTGCAATTCGGCATTTTTAGCTCAGGTCTGTTGTGCGCTACTGACATTTGCTCTATGACGTGGAACGTGCGGCAAGTTTTATATAACCAGTATGACCGGCGGTCTCGTACCTTTGGCAGCGGGGTACGCCTGTCAATGGCGTCTCTCGTTGAAATGCTCTAAGGTTTGAAATGTCGTCGGGATAAACCAAAATATAGTGTAAAATAAACGACAGTTTAAATCTGTCAAGGTTAAACTCCGTGAAATGAAAGATAGGTTACCTACGAAGTTTTACCTTGAATAGATTTTTTTCTGACTAATGACCTGTTTTCACTTATCATGTTTAATTTATAAATTCATAATGCTAATATATAAATTTGAGGTTATTTGGTCGAAAAGGTTAGCTGAAAAATAAATAAATAAAAATGCTGTTACACTGTTAATGAGTACTTTCATGGCTTCTGTTAACTATTTACTTTAGTGTAGTGTTTAGTATTCATATTGTAAGTAACTAGTTCTTCAGGTAATTTGCACATCTGTTCGTAGACTGAATACGATGTCTAGTTAAATACACCTAACACCATGTATCAATCTAGTATTCTTGCAAATAAATGTCATTCTATTCTACTCTATACTGGTTGTCCGAATCCATTTTCAATTTCGATTTTTTATTTCAATGTTTGTATGAGAGTGACAAGTGTTCGCGTAAATACAAGAAAACTGTATGTTCATGTGTGTTTTCACACGACTCACGCTTGACAGGCAACGATATTCTGTTGAAGAGGTCTGCCCGAGGCCACGTATGGCCCGAGGATGTGGCGGATGTGGCTCTACTCACGCTTATCAGGCAACGATATCCTATTGAAGAGGTGCACGAGCCGGTCAACGGCTACGAAAGGCCCGCGGAAGCAAGATGGCGGCGGCATCAGAGTGCAGAGGTGTGCCGCGCTCACCGGCATCGGGAACGTGCCTCCTGTGAACAAATGTTTAGTTAACACTTTCCCGGACACCAACCGACTGCCGACGTGATAATAATAACTTCTATTATCTAGCATTGTGTCTGGAAATGTGTTAAACTTTTCAGTTATAGCTTTCAGACAGAGACAGGTAGGACATTCGTTCATGGGAAATTTTATACTCTTATACTAATAGACCGATACTTTTAATCTTTTCTCCCTATCGAAAGCAAATAACTATTAGGAAAATTTAATAATTTTAGACAAAATACTTTTCATCCAAAAATGCTAAGCTAAAATAAAAAAGTAATACTTTCCAAAACTTAACCGATTTTATTTTTTTATAGTTTTTTTTTGTCAAGTCGTATAGTAATCATAAGTAGATGTTATTTAATTGTCTTATCGGTGGAAACTTTAGGTTTACTGTTTTAATTGTTTTCCTTACGACCTGTGTTTCATGTAATTTATAAGCTGTTTGTTTTCCTTGAAATTAAAATAAGATAAAATAAGAAAAATATGAATCACCTACTAATTAAACTTCAGCCAATATTAGAAAGTACTCGATACCCTAGATATCGATACTTCGATTCAATACTTTTGATACGATACCGGTATCGAATAAAGTATCAATATACTTTATTTGATATTTTAGCAATTAAATTGCAATTATAATATCAGTATATAAACTTGAAAAAAAAAATTTTTTGTCTCAGACGGGACTCGAACCCGCATCTCCTCGCATGCCGGGCGGGCGCTATACCATTAAGCCACCGAGACACTGCGACTCAGCGCGAATTTTTCAAGCATATTTTTAACGCTGTAAGCCAGCGTTGCTTCATCAAATGTTAGGAGTTTGCACCCTTAACACCCGAAAGAAACATCTTTGCAGATGTCTGACAGTCAGTTAAGATGAAACAGCTATTTATATACTTTATTTGATATTTTAGCATTAAATTGCAATTATAATATCAGTAAGTATATAAACTTGAAAAAAAAAACTTTAAATTTTTTGCGGGTGGGTTTGAGTCCCGCCTGAGACAAAATTTTTCAAGTTTATATACTGAAAGTATCAATACTTTAATTTTTCTTTACCGATAACTACCCAAGAAGAAGCAATATACTTATATTGCTTCTTCTTAGAGAACTATTAGTAGTGGGCCGACTATAGTATTTGCCATACTGCCGACAAGCCAACTAACCGACTAATCGGTTTTTCCCATTCATTTTTGATCACGATCATTCAAATACCATCAACTCTGGCGAAAAGCGAAATACAAAAATAACAAAGTTTACAAAAAAGTTAAACGGCGCAGTGGTCACCGAATAATCGGGGTTAAAGTATGAAATCGCCGATTATTTTCCCACTTTTTATTTTGTTTATAGCTCTTAAGTATAGTCGTATTATTGCGTAATTCTTTTTGTATTGTATCAACAACTAAATAAAGTAACTTTTGACTAAAAAAAATGCAATACTAGTGCCTATTACTTCAAAGGAAGTCGTTGAAAAGACCCGTTACAATGTGTCAGCTGACCTTCTTGCTTCAATTAAGTATATTTTTATTATATACTTTAATTTTCAGAAATTTAAATACTATAATGCGTAGCTTTATAACCATCTAACTTTCACCTTTAATTGTATCGAAAAAGGTTCAGGCGTTTATTAAAAAAAAAAAATATTGTTAGTATGGAAAAATGACTTTTCTCGATTTCGTCCATACAAAACGACAATTTCATACTTTAACCCCTAACGATGCCGAATAGTCGGCTTTCTCGACTAGTCGGCCCATCTCTAGAACTAATCTTTATTTACGTTCACAAACTGACCTGATATAGGATGTTCTCCCGGCAACGGATTCACCTTCGGCTTGTAAGGGATCATCTGACTCGTGTCCGGCCTGGCTATATCTTTGTTCGGGTCGTTGTCT